>BSUD01000005.1:92967544-93083716 GCA_033239045.1 Fagopyrum esculentum
TCACTCAACTGTAGTTGGCGTTGAGCTTCATTCAGTTCAGCCTGGTAGTTTCTCTCGTCGTTCTCAGCCATTTTCTTTTCTTTCAACTTTCTCCTCAAAGTTCTCTCCAATTCGGGATCAAAAGGAACTAGATCTTTAGTGGATCTAGTCTTTCGCATATACCTAAAGAACCCGCAATGATCACTCAAGTAGACAAATCAAATCACAAGAGCAAGAGCTCTCAAGCTAGACAACCGAAAACCGAATTTGGTCTAGACCAAATCCCCGGCAACGGCGCCAAAAACTTGTTCGCTCAAAAAGTGTGTGCGTCAAAGTCTTAAATTTGTATCTAAAACTCAAAAGCAAAGCGAACCCGCAGTGTACGGATCAGCTGTAGTAAGGTAAGAATTCCAGAGTCGAACTCAGGGATTTGGTGAGAATAAATTCAAAGTCAATTATCTAGCGAAAGTGTAAAAGCTTTTGTGATTGATAAAGAGGGAAATGATTCCAAGGATTCAAGTATCCGATTTCGGCTTTCGATTCAAGACACTTCTATAGATATAGGACAGAGTTTATGTTGCCAAGATTAAATGTTCAAAGGTAGGATTCGTACGATGAAGTTCCGAAACCTTTATGACTAATCTAAAGGTTCTCTCTATAAGGGTTGTTGAGGCTGCAATATAGAAAGATCTAAAGACAAGAATTATGTTCAAACTAACTATCTATAACTCCAGGATATGACTCTCCAAAGTAAGAATAGAAAGTACACTTAGAATCTTAATAAAGGATGTTGAGTCTCTTTATTTCCCAAATCTTGAAATCTAAATCTATTAAATGTAGAATCAGGTTTGAAGTGTCTTCATACATTCAATTAGAGGGTAATAGGTTAATCAAGGTTAGGATTTAGGCAAGGATTAGTTTTGATTAAAGATTAATTCATTTAAGGTTCGTCAGAGGAATAAATCGGGCTGTTCATAAGAAAATCGGCCGATTTACTCAAGAACAGTCCGATTTTCCTGTTGTCGCAAAACTAAAATCTAAACTCTCAGGGTCCTAATGTTTGAATGAGTTCAGTCTATCATCATCTAAGCCTTAATCATCAACTATTCTCCCCAGAATCACAAGGTTTTTAGCCAACCATTTTCAAAATCGAATCAAATTAAATATTGAGTGAAATATCGTAAAGAAACCGAATCTTGAATAAAAATCCAATAACCTTCAAATCTGTAAACGATTGTCAAAACAAATCAATGTATCTCTTAAGTAACTCAAATTCGTGATCAAAAACAACAACCACTTCAATGGACAAAGAAATCTCACAACTAGAATCAAGATTAGCTTCCCGGCAAAGAGTCCTTCAATCTTCCTCCAAGAATCTCCGAATTCTCTTAAACGTGTAAAGATTTCCCGCTACGGCCTTCTCGTTTTCGTTCGTAGGGTTCTCCTTTATAGTTTCTTGCAAATGGGCTATTTGGCAAAACTCTCTTCTAGCCCAAAAGAATTGGGCTTTGTGTCGTCTTTTCATTTGGCCGAAAAACAGAAGAAATCGACCCAGTCGATTTATACACAGAATCGTTCGATTTCTAGGGTAGAAAATCGTCCGATTTATATGCATATTGGCACGATTTTCTTCAACAGAAAGTGCTTTTCTCTTGGCTCGTCTTCTATGCTTCTCCTTTGCAATTCCTTAGCTCTTTATGACCTCTTTAAGACTCCTTTAGCTTCCTTAACATCCTTAGATGCTCCTTGCTCCGCTTTTGCTTCCAATTCCACTCCATTTACCTATAATTCATCAAAAACTCGTGTAGACCTCTATTTCCGACAAATGATTGAATAGAACATAAAAGGCACACAAAATCTCTCTAAATGTAAGGTAAACTGAGATAATCTTCTATAATATGCATGAATATGATGATACATAATTCATGTCATCAATGTGTTCCCAAGTGGTAATGTCCAGCTCTCCCGCTCTTCTCTGTTCTTTGATGAGATGATCTCACCAAATGAGAGTGTAACCTTGGAATTCCAGTGCATCAAGTTGGATTTTCCTTTGCTCACTAAAGTTGTGACAAGACCAAAGTTGTTCAATTTTTGTCTCCAACTCCATGTATGCATCTAGATCGCATCTACCCTCAAAACTCGGGGATTTTGACTTTGACCTTCCCAACTCCGTCATTATCATGTTGGGGTCTAGGGTGTTCATTATAGCGTCCCCTAAGTTGATGACGTCGTGGGTGATCTCTCCACATTCCCTCATCCTCTTCATCACTTATGTTGTGAAATTCGTCACCAAAAAATGGATTGCGGTTAGCATTAAAGAATTGATTAGGGTAAGTATTACTGGGCATAGGTGGATGATTCATAATTAAAACTTGAGGGGTGGTGGTGGATTAGCAAAGCTTCCGCCTACTTCATAAACAGCCTTCGGATCGAATCTTAGGCGAGATTCAAATGCGTTGGACCTTGCTTCCTCTTGTTCAAGCCGTTTATCCATGTTGGACATCTTGGTCATGATGTGCTTGAACATGTCCGCTATATCCGGAGTGTTGTCCTTCTAGGATCCGTGTGGACTATCTCTTCCTGACATCTATACCAACACGCACAGTAACAACAAACTTTTAAGGCTAGGGAAAATCGTAAAAAGGCCTTACTAGTTTTCTCTCGCTCTCACGCTCGTGTTGTGTTATCGCAAGTCGGTTGACGGAATTGACTTGTATGGATTAATTCTTATTTACCAATCAACGTCTTGGTCTCACTAGAACTTCTTGACTAAATCAAGTAGTCAACTTGGTTCGGTTAAAGGTTCTTGTGGGGTGCGATGGTTAAGGAATCCTTGTAAGAAGTTTACTCCACACATGACAAGGTAGAAAAGAAATATTGCGGATAGACAACTAGTGTATTTAGAAGTATAGATACTAACCAACACACTCAAGGAAAGACTCAATGTTTAGAATGAAAAAGGCTAAAGAAAAGAACACAAGAGATTAAGAAGAGAGAATAACGTACCTTGAGTTGCGAAGTTTAAGAAGAGAGAGTTAGCCGGATTTGGGTTTATGTATGGATAGACCTCTTTAGTTGTTTCAAGGTATATATTGGAACTCTTCTGTTATAATTGTAGCACCCCGAATTCTCAGAACTCGAGACGTTACTGGTTAAGACCTCACAATGGGTCCCGACCTCAGTTTGACAACAATATTACTAGGATCTTGTAACAAGACACAAATAAGAAAAACCGAAATTCATGAAAATGTATTTTTAAAGGAATGAATGCAACAAGGTCTAGCAGCCTATAGTACTTAACAAAGGGAAAAAAATCAACTGTGTTAACAAAAGAAAGAACGACAAACAACAACCCAACCCCCCTACTCTAAAGAGTACGGAGACCCGGCTGGCCACTACTTCCGGATCACTCAGCTGCTGTTCTAACCTGCGGTGAATCTAAAAACACAACAAAAGAATAACCATTAGCTAGTTATCTAAACATTAGGAGAATAATAATGGCACACACACACACATAAAATAATAAACACCCATCATGCTTCCAAACAAGTCCATTTATTATCTTCATTTAAGTTATTCACTCTTACTAATGATACTTATTTTGTGACACGAGAGATTCCCAAACCTCGCCTCCGCCCCCGTGTAACCATCAGGAATGGATCCGATGCATCTCACCTTGTACCTGCCTGGTCTGGGTATAGAGAACCTCCCAGTCTCCTGTCAGAGCTGGGCAGTGATGTCACGGCCCGTTATACATACACTTGGGCCTTAAAACATAATAACAACGATCGTCCTAACAAGTTGTTATTATTATAATCACACACATACAACCATTATCACCCAACTAACATCCAAAAACGGGCTAAGTAAGTCGCAAGGACTTACCTGAGTCAAATCACACTCTAACAAGTCTCAAATCGGTCCGTACTCGTGGTAACTCAAACGCCTGTTAAATAAGGCATGGGGATCAAAACACATCCCTAAACTCTTAGAAGTTATAAACTCCTAAGCTGTGAAATCTCACGAAGAAAAGTTTCTCTTAGGTTAAAAAGACCATTTTGCCCTTGATCCCGGAACTCTCAAAAGTTTATTCTTAACTTCTAATATTTTCTTTTAGAACTTGTTTCTAATATCTGGTTGCTCAAGGAAAAATTACTAAAGGTTATGGGGTTAAATTCTAAACATTCGTCAAAGAGAACAACATCACTCCCTTCCCGATTGCTCTACTCTTATACATGCATGAATACATATACAAAACATTACTCTTACTCATCTACGCATATACTTATGTATATACACCCTACTTATTCATTTATATACACTTATGTCTCCCATCTCATACCTATTTATACGTACCTATGTACCCGGCACCGCTACATGTATATTTATTTAAATCTTTCACTCTTACCTTTATGTATACACACATATAAATACTGTACGACTACATGACATACTTATCTATACTCACTATCTCTACACAAATATATATACTTAACACTCTTATACCTATATAATCTATATATATACATATACAGCAGTGGAAAAGAGGTAGAGAAGTACTTATATTCAACCTAGCTACTTACTTAATTATGAATTGTGAAACAACACTCTAAACTACTCAGCTCCACTCATCCCTCATTATATATACTTATATTGCTGTAATTCCATTTTTAAAGTAGAAGAAATACGCCGGAACGGACCGTACAAAAACTCACCCACAGCTTGCTTCGGTCCGGCTCAACGACAACCCTCCTGACTGCAACAGTGAAGAAAATCCGGCACTAAACCGTACTCGGGACGAGCAGTACCCGCTACGCAAACAAAAGGTGGTTCGGCTGGTCACTGTAGGGTCTAAGAAAGGCCAGGTTTTTCTCGTATTTTAAACACACGACAAAAGGGTAGAAGAGAGGTAGGAGAGGGAAAGAGGAGGGGAGACTCACCGGCTGTAGCGGAAGAAGAACCTCGTCGATGTGTCGATCGGTCCACTGCAGCGCCTACCGATGTCCCAGGGTGGCTGCTCGTAAAAAGAACGGTCAGGCTGGTGGTTTAGTGATGCGCTGAAATCGGGAAAGGAGAGTGACGAGGAGGACATGGCGACAAGGCTTACCGGGAATCTCTTGCGGCGGCTGGCGGTGCCTTGGTGGTCGACAGAGGCGACGGAGGGACTTGGTGGCGGCTCCGGTGCTGGGAACGAAGACAATGGTGTCTCGTACTTCTGGGTGAGAGCATACGGTAGAGCGGACGGAAAGTCGAGGATGAGTAGCAGCAGTTTAGGGGAGCGTTAGATTAGGTTTAGGATTAGGGTTAATTTAGGATTAGGCTTAAGATAAGGTTTAGGATTAGTGGGCTGGCTGGATGTGCTGTTGGGCCGGATCCAGCAGCATGGGCCGGAAAAAAAAATGGGTTGGTCCGCTCTTTTAACTAGTTGAAGATAACTAGATCGTTATTCGCCCGGAACCGCTGTTTCATTTTATTTTTAAAGGTACGGAATTATTTCTGATTACATAATTTTATTATTTTATGTGGATTAAGGTCACATAAAATAATAAAATTTAAATCTCGTTTTATTCATATTTTAGGGGTAAAGATTGATGGATCGGAATCCGGTTAAATTTAGTATTAAACGGAGTTTAAAATTTTTGGCTATTACATCAGTGCCCTCTTAAAAGAAGTTTCGTCCCGAAACTGGTGAGGCGGCGTCTCCGGCAGCAGAGCAGGGGAGCGGCGTTCCAAGCGGGCGTCTTCCGGCGGCTGTCACAGAGGAAACCCGGCCGCTAAGTTACACAAAAGAGAGAAACGAGAGAGGAGGGAGGGGGATGCGGCGCTAACCAAGCCGGCGTCTCCGGTGGGCCGAGGCGGAGTACAAAGACGGGGAGAGGGGCACTGGTGGCTCCGGTCGACCGATGCAGCAGCGGGACGGTGCTCCTTCAACCCGGCGGTTCCTCTCCAGTGGACAACTCTCTTGAAATGGTGAGTTGGAATGGCGAGTCTTCAACAGACGCAAGAGAAGGGGGAAAGAAAAGAGGAGGGGCTGGCTGGGGATACAGAAGGAGACAGAGGGCAAGGAAAGGCCGGTTGCAGGCAGCGGGGAGCGAGGGGTCGGACACGAGGCTAGGTAGGTTGCAGGCAGCGTGCATCAGAAGAGGGAACGAGGAGTCAATTCTGGGCGGCCCTTCATCACGCCTGCGACAGAGAAAACAAGAGAAAAGAGAGTAAAGAGAAAAAAAAGAAAAGAAAGAAAAAGGGCTAGGCCAAAACTCGATAAAACGATCAGAACGGGATTTTCGGATCTGTAAATCCCGATTTTCCGACAAAATCAAATTAATAAAATACGGGAATACATACATGTATCCCCAAAATAATATGATACCCGAAAAAGTTATTTTTTTAAATCTATAAAAATATTCTTTTAAAAAAGAACTCGAGCTATAACGAATCGATGGAAGGGAGAAAAACAAAGTCGGAACGCACCCGAATAAACGGGGTGTTACATGCTTTTGGATGGCTTCATATAAAAGTCATCTCCTTTACTTCTGGAGGAGGGTTTCCATCTCTTCCAGCTCCATCTTCTCTCCCACGTTCTTCTTCTCTCCTTCTCTTCTCTTGGATCTTCTTCTTGATTTCTTCTTGTTTTGAAGAGAGTTTTGTGTGGCTTTGGTTGTGGTTGATGATGATCGTGATTAAGGACGTTGTTGTGCTTGTGTTGAGCCAGCCTTGAGCTTGTGATATGTATTCTTCCTCTTTTAGGTTTCAGCTTGGTGAGTTCTTCATTCCTTTCTTCCTTTCTTTCTTCCTTCTTTATTCTTTCTTCTCTTATTCCTTTCTAGCTTTGGATTCCACAATAATTGATCTTGTGGCAGCCTACCTAGGCTTTGTTTGATGTATATATGTATGTCATTGTATGTATGGGGTTGTTAGCTGAAGAAGGTGTGAAGAGGTTCGAGTGAAGAAGCGAAAGAGGAGTTGAAGTGTGCATTCTGCACACCAGCTGCCCCAACGCCCAGGCAGGGCGCCACAACACCGGTCAGACGCCCCCCCTGCGCCACCCAGGGCCGCCTTTGCGGTTCCCTGCATTCCAGCCCTGATTTATTCTTGTCACGCAGGTGTGGATGAAATTGTCCCTTCCTTTCCTATGTGAGTGTAGCATCATGCTAGGTATAGATGTGAGTGTGGTGATGATGTTTGATATCATGTTATGCTTGTTTTGGCTTTTAGGTTTAGTAGGTTGTGAGGTTTAGGTTGATGATGATCCTATGGATCCCTTGGGTCTAGGTGTGACCCCTTTGATAAATAGGAGTTTGATATTCTTTTATGCCTTGTTATTAGGCAGTGTCCCTCTCAAGATTGGAGGTTGATCGTGGTTGAGATTGTACGAGGTTGAGGTAATTCCGTAGGACTTACTTAGCTACCATCCTTATATTGGGTGTATCCATGAGTGGTGTGTGTGTGTTATATGCTTGATATGATAGCATGCGATGTCGATTATTACCGACCTATGTTTTATTGATAGCCCCATATAGTGGCAGTGATAACCTTTCCCTTTCATCTTGTAAGGAGTTTGGAGGTTTTTTTTATGTCAGGCCAAACCTGGTATACAAGAAGGGCACAACACCACTCCCATAGGGTACACGGGTTGTGTGACCGACACTACTCTAGATGGCTAGCAGGCCCAGAGGAGAGGATGATACGGTCCTCGTGTCACATAGTTGAGTGTATGACCTTATATAAAGATAACTAAACGGATAAATGGGTGACATCATGATTATGTGTTTATCTTTCATGACATGTGCTTGTGCTTATGCATCACCTTATATATGTATGGTTAGCTAATGGTTTTATACCATGTTGTAGATGCTTTGCAAGATAGGAGAGTTGTAGAGTGATCCGGCAGGGTGACAGGCCGAGGACTCTCGTACATTAGGTGGTTATGGTTTTGGGGACATTATATATACCTCCTACGTGAGGTCGATGTTTGTATACCTCCAGTGTGAGGATGATATTTTATACTCGGCTATGATTTTGTATACCTTTGATGTACAGTTTTATACCGTTTTATGTATTTGTTTTCTTATCTGTCACTGCCAAGTTGTAAGGTCCAATGAACTTGTTGTCAGGCTAGGGTCACGATCCATTGTGAGATCCTAGCCCAATGTGACATCCCGAGTCCCGCGGATTCGGGATGTTACACTCCGATACACAAACATCCGAAAACGTACAACATCATCCATAAACCAAAACATAACGACATAACCCAAAAACGTCCCCGTCCTATAATGTGCGGAGACCCCCGGTTGTCCATACCTCAACCTCACTCGGGGGCGTCCCTAATTTTTAGGGAATCTACACAAGCGGTTTAAAACCGTTAGCTAATACTCGAAGCATTAGAAACAAGGTGAAGGCACATACACACATACATCAACATAAAACATAACATGCTCTAAAACACACAAGTCCACTTTATTATCTTTATTATTATTAAGTCATATTCCGTTCTAATTCAACTTCTTTTGTGGCACGAGAATCTCCCGAAGCTCGCCTCGGTCCCCAGTTATCGGCATGAAATGTTACTGATGCATCCGACCGTCTACAGCATGGGCTAGTCGCCAAGAACCTCCAAGCTCTACGCAAGAGCTAGACAAGTTGTCACCGCCCGTTATCATACACGTGGGCCAAAAGTATAAGGTTGGTAATCCTAATTCCAGTTTAATTGTTATAACATAAACGATAAACAATCACCACCAAACACACATCATAACTAATACGACGAATACGGGCTAAGTAAGTCCGGAGACTTACCTCGTCTCCACACTCACCTCACACCACTCTCGCTTCCTTAGGGAAGAAGCTCACCACCTGCTCACAAGAGGATATACATCAACTCACTCAACTAAAGAATTCCTAGACTTCTACACAAATGATCTACACAAGATCATTTGACTCACATTCTAGGACCGCATCTTGGAATCCCTCAAGATCACAACACTCTCAACATAAGGAAGAACCTTACAACGGCCTATAACCTCACATGAACATCAACCATAGCCAAGAAGGAGCAATCTAGCCTAGAAGGTCCAACATACTCATCTTACACGAATCAATCAAACCATCAAGCCTTAAGGGCTCCTAGGTCCACAACCACTAGATGGCATTCTCAATTTATCTTAGGTCCATCGTAGGTATGCTACTATCAAGATATAACCACAAAGCTAAGGAAGGAAGGAAGAGAAAGGGAGAAGAGGAGCCTACTGTCGAAGAAACGTAGCCGCGGAGTCAAGCTGGCGCCCCTGTGGAGGAGTCTGTAACCGCCCCTGCGGCCACTGGCGGCGCCCCAACGGATGTCCGACGCCTTGACGCCACCCCTGCGGCGGTTTGGTGCTGCCCCTGTGGTGGCCTGGGTCCACCCCTACACCTTAGATGATCCGCCCCCGTGGTCAAATAGCATAAGGTTGTCTTTTTCGTCTTCGATTGTGGATCCTAAGCTCAAATGTCCTCCTCTTCTTGTTGGGTCTTCTCTAAACACCAATCACTGATCTTAGCCTCTTCTCCCCGACCTAAACGTCCTAGGAACACATGCATGCAAGGATTTAAGAAAACGCTTCTTCAAAAGCTCCATCCATGACAAAGGATGCAAGAGAGGAGAAGAAGGGTAAATAGCAAAGAAGGAGAAGGGAGAAGAGGAAGAAGTTTACCAACCGGATCCTAAAACTCTTCTACTGTAGCTCACACACAAGCAAACCAAAAGAAGAGAGGAAATGAAGCACAAGGAGAAGTGGGAGAGAAATGAGAAGCGTGAAATGAAAAGTGAAGAGAGATGGAAGAGATTGGCTGAAAAGGTGGGAGGGAAATAAGGAGGTCAGCTGACCTCTTGTCACCTCAGCTAGGAACGAGGGGTTGAAAAGCGAAAAAGGAGAAAACGAAGGATTGACACGGAATTTTAGGAATAAATCCCGGTACTCAACGCCTCGTGCCTGCGGAAAAATTGAGCCGCTAATGCGGAAAGGTCGATAAAACGCTCTCAGGCCGGAATAGAAATTATGGATGTTACAAAAGAAGTGTTGGTTAAGGTAATCTTCTATTTTAAGGGTTTTGACACATCATTGGTGAAGGTTCTTTTGCGGAACTATCTTAGTACATATCTTCCTATATTTCTTTCATTTATTATTCCATAATCATCTTCTTATCTTTCCATATCATTCACTAATCCGTATTTTGAGTTTACCGAAAAATCGACCTGTTCTTGAGGGAAATCGGCCGATTTTATCTATAGAACAACCGGATTTTTATCCCAATTAAGGACTTTCAATATAGATCGGGAACTGCAACTTATCCCCACATCAGAAATAGGGAAATGTATTGGGTTGAATTGATCAAGAACAATGGACATGGCCATGATCAACAAGGTGATAATGATGATAACGATGACGATGATGAGGATGATGATGATAATGACGATGACGACGATGACGATGATGATGAGGATGATGATGATAATGACGATGACGATGACGATGACGACGATGACGATGACGATGACGATGACGATGACGATGACGATGACGATGATGATGATGATGATGATGATGATGATGATGATGATGATGATGATGATGATGATGATGACGACGACGACGAGATGACCAATGTAATCCACAAGCTTATATTTTCTATTTTTTGATGTATGACTTAGTGAATCCTATATGATAGAATGTATTGACTATGAACTCTTAATTACTCGGCCTAGGGAAGCTTACAGTAGTTGACACTCACTTGAATGAAAAATACTAACCCGTAAAGCAAAAAAGCATAATCATGAAAAAAAAGTAATCATCCATCAACTGTGTATGTATGAAATATGATATTAGTTATACACTTATATTTTCTATTGGTTGATGTATGAATTAGTGAATCCTAATACTATGAAATTTGAGCTAAAGTAAACTTGCTTAGGTTCACGATAGAGTGCATTGATTATGAACTCTTAATTGCTCGGCCTAGGGAAGCTTACATTAGTTGGCACTCACTTGATTGAAAAATACTAACCCGTTGGGCAAAAGGCATAATCATGAAAAAAAGTACAAAAAGCCATGGAATAGCACATCAAAGTTTCAAAATGCTACTCGGCTATGTGATGAAATCTTATTTTTCTTTTTTTTTTTGTGTCTTTATATCAATGATGCCTAGTATATGCACATCAATCTATGAATGCACAAGTGAATATAAATCATGCCAAAAGAGCATAGAGATTTTATTTGTTAGGCCGAATTCAAGAAGAAATGAATTATAAAGGACCCGATCATACTTGATTGCACTTAAGCATGTGAACCTTTAGCTATGTTTTAAACATTTGGATAATCAATACAAGTCATATGCAAGTATCATTAAAGACCTCTAAGTAGCAAGCATAAGTTGTCATTAACTTAAGATTCCAGACTCTTACTTGCTCATTTTTCATGTTCATTATTTTCAACAATGTCATAATGCCTTTCTATGACTAAACTATTCTAAAAAGTGATCTATTATTTGAAGCATACTCCTAAAATATTTTGTTTTCTTCTTTCTTGTTTATTTTCTTTCTTTCTTTTCAAACCTTTGCATTTGGTTCTTACTTGGGGACAAATAAGAGCTAAGTATGGGGTATTTTGATATCATATGTTGATTCTATCTTTATAGATGTAGTTTGGTGTGTTTTCCTTAGTTTTACACGGGAAAAGACATTGACATCTTTGTTTATGCCTAAAAATATATAAGAATGTATACTCCACTTGTGTTTTGCGTTTTAGGTCTACAATGGAGCACAAAAGACAACTCTGTGCCGATCCAAGGAGTACCCACCTCATCTTCATCATCATGAAGAAATCCAAGGAACAAAGAAGCAAGAAACAAAGGAAGAGAAGAAACAAGACAAACATGAAACCCTAGAAGAGGACCCTCGAGTTTACAAAAAAGAAGTGGTAAGAAGACTTGGAAACCCTAGCTAGGAATAACTTAAGATGAAAAAGTCCACTTAGGTCGAGTTGACTCAGAAAACTCAAGCAAAGAAGCACAAAAACTCGACCTAAGTTGAAGGGAAAACTAGAGCAAAGAACACCTTCCACGAAGAGACTACACTACCCCTGGGTGAAAGAGGCAACTCGACCTAAGAAGCACAAAAACTCTACCAAAGAAGCATTAAAACTCAAGATATGTGTAAGTCTCCAATGGCAGTGGAAAACTCGAGGTAGAGGCTTTTCAACTCGACCTAAGGCTACGCAAAGCTCGACCCTCTACCCGGTGTGACCACTTTTGCAACTAACTCACACCCGATGTGTGAGTTTGTTACACTAATACACAAAATACGTTTATACCATGAGATAATATCTCGGATTTAAAATATCCGACAAATATATGATCAAAAACATTGAAAATTATATAATCTTTTTTGTTTTAGGTGAAAAAAGAAAAGATCCCGGATATGAACAAAATGCACAGGATATTTGGTCGTATAACAATTCCAAACGTATGTGCCAATATCCAGACATTAAAATCCAGGATATTTGATTATAAACGGACGGTTTATATTCCCGTATATTAAGCGTTCATATTTCTCCCTAGAAGTGTGCCAAATTTTTTTGTTTACCGCTAAAAAACACTATTAGTCCATAAAAAAAGAAACATTGAAAAGGCTAAAATTCCCCCTCTTCCCCAGCTTCCCGTGAGGTTCTTCGTGTGTGTAGCGGCGAGAACAAGGGCTCCATCTACCTTCCCCAACTTCCCTCAAGGTTCTTCGTGGGTAGCGGTTATTAGCATGAAATATGACTATATTTTAGGCACTTGTTTTAGTTGTTTTTCCATCCTTTATGTGTATATGGATATGAGTTTGAAGCATTTGTGAGCTCATTCACCCACTTTATCCATATAGAGATCTACACTAGCTTTGTTTTGTTTATTGGTGAATAAGGGCTTGAATTGGAGCAAAATGTGGAAGGAAAGGAGTATTTGATCATGCTAGATGTCAAGGAGATACTTTGGAGGAGCTAAGGAAGGAGTATGAGTGAAGAACATCACGAAATAAAGGCTTTCACAAATGATTTGGACTTCTGCGCCCTAAATTACGGCCGTGGACTTGGCCTTGGATCGTGGAGAGTGAATTCGGAGCACAACAGAAAGTTCAGAGCCCTAAACTACGGCCATGGAAACTTGTACTAGACCGTGATTTACATGACGAAGTGACGTGTCATGTTTGCCACGTCAGCGACGGTTATTGGGCTTTTCTTGTAACCATATTTCGCCCTATAATTAGGCTTGAGAAGGGAGTTTCGAGGACGGCTGCTTTAGGGTTCATTTTACCTTCGCTTGCAATTTGACGCTGGGAATTGAGACGAAGGATTGGAGATTTCGGATCGCGGCTTGTGAAAGACGCAATATTGAAGATTGCCTACTTTGGAGATTTTCTTAGGGTTTTTCTTTTGGAGACGGATTGACACTCCGTTCTTCATTATTCCCTAATATTGTTGTGAGGATTCTTGTTCCATATTCTGAATTCATTAAACATACTACTTTGTTGTTCGGATTTGAGATTGACTTTGATTTGTTATTGAGTTTTCGAGGGTTTTTATCTTTCTTTCTTCTAAAATTGATATTTGAAATAATGACTATAATTATTGGCTAAAACCCTTTAGCAATTCTAAGGTGAAGGGTTGATAGTTGTGGTTTAGATGATGATAGATCGATCATAAACAGATTGGACCCTGAGAGTGTGAGAAAACTCGTCGACACCCTAAATTACGGTCTGTTCTTGAGTTCCACGGCCGTGGAATCTCACCCCATACTCGTCGAAACCCCATACTCTGGATTTTACGGCAACGGCGCCAAAAAATTTGAGTTTTCTCTGGATCATTTTTTATGACTTTGATTTCAGTTTTTCAATTAAAACTTATTCGAAACTGAAATCTTCGACGTTTTATAAATTTCACCGGCAACGGCGCCAAAAACTTGTTCGCCTCAAAAGTGTGCGTCACTAGTTTTAAATTTTTAAAACTGAAATCAAGCAAAGCGAACCCGCAGTGTACGGATCGGCGTAGTAAAGCAAGAATTCCAGAGTATCGAACTCAGGGATTTGGGGGAAACAAATTCAGTTTATAAAATTTTCAGGTAAATAAAAAGCTTTTATAAAGTTAATTAGGAAAACAACGATTCTAAAGATCCAGACATCCAATTGTGGCAATTGATTCAAGATGTTCTAAACGTATAAGGATAGAGTCGGGATTGCAAAGGTTTAACTAATGTAAGGTTATGTATGGTGAAGTTCCAAAACCCTATATGTCTTACCAAAGGACACTCTCTATAAAGGTTGTTGAGGCTGCAGTATAGAAAGGATCTAAAGGTAAGAATTAATCTCAAATACACATGCCCAAACCCAAGGAAATCAAAGATATGCCAAAACGGTTAAGGTTGTGAAACTCGAAACCGAAGTAGAGGATGTTGAGTCTCACTACTACCTAGAAAAGGTAAGCCAGGCTAGGTTAAAACAAATCTTTAACTTTGGATCAAAGCAAATTTTTGGTGCCGTTGCCGGGGATTTGGTTTATGCCAAATTCAGTTTTCGGTTGTCGGGCTTGTGAGCTTTTGCTTTTGCTTTTAATCTTTTTGGTATGAGTTTTTGAGTTTTCAGGTTTTCCAATGTCTGGATGGAGCTATGAACCAGCATTTGATCCAGCCTGGATAACATGGCAAGGTGCTAGGGCGGACCATTATGAATATTTGAGGAGAAGTATGCCTATTATTGGTTTAGCGACGAAAAAGAACGTGAAGAAGTCCTTGAGGATGAGCTCGCCTATTGGGATGAGCTCAACCCTCCTCATAAGTTTTATGAGCAACCTCCTCAAGTGCAACCTCCACAATAACCATCCGAGGATCAGACACAGATGATGCTGGAAAAGATATTAAAAGTGATAGACAAGGTGGAAGACGGCTTAAAGGCTATTTCTGAATCTTATAAAGCCATGGGAAATCATCTATCCAATAAGGAAGAATTCCAAGCCTTGAGAATTCCTCTTATCGAACCCGATGTTCCTCTACAAGTTCTTGAAGAAGAAGAAGAAGAAGAAGAGGAAGAAGTGGAAAAACTCGACACAATTGCTGATATTGCGGTCGAGATTGAAGAAGAATCGGTTGAGCTGGAAAAAGAGGAAGATGTGGAGAACCTTGGCCAAATTACTGAAACTGTGGCCAAAGTTGAAGAGGATCCAACTGAGTTGGGAGATATTTCATGTGTGGATCATCATCCCAACATGAAACTTGTTCCAAGCCTTGAAGAACTTTACAAGGTACATTCTCTTACTTCCTTTGAAATTCCTATTAAAATTTCTGATTTTTTCAGGAATGCACCGGAGAGTTGGAGGTCTCTTTCGAAAGAACCTCCTAAGGTGAAGATGAAACTTCCATCAAAATTGTTGGAAGTAGATGCTCCTTGGACTACAAGGAGTGGAGTTAGCAAGCACCTCACCGTTAAGGCGATGAAGTGTCTTTTGTTCAAGTATGGGGTCATTCACATGACGAAGACCATACATCATCCCCAAGCTGGAGATGGGGAAGCTAAGAGGATTCATGAGAAACTAATTTCTCGATCTAGGAAAGGATGGGACGCGAGGTTGAATTATGTCTCATTAAAGCATAGGAAAGCTAGGAGGATTCCGGTGAGAATCAAACCGTACAAGCTTGTACGTGGGAGATCTTACGACTTGCCGGTGAAATAAGGAACCGGAGATTTTTTTTGAAGAGTTTAATGATGGACTTGAAGATCAATCCAAGATGTTCAAGGTGAATTGAGTCATCTATGGAGATTGGTCAAGCTAGCAACGTTAAACCAAGCGCTTCTTGGGAGGCAACCCAAGGTAATGCATCCTTTTTCCCTTTTCTTTTTCTTAGATTAGATTAGAGTAGTTGTTTTTGTTTGTTTTTCGTCGATACCTTCCGGTATGTTTGTGTCTTTGGATGTCAGGGATAAGAAACAAACAAAAAGGAGTGAAGAAACCCAAAAGAACGACGAAAGTTGGATTTTTGGCGAGAATAGAAGACTCCACGGCCAAAAAGGCAAAACCACGGCCGTGGTTTGCTAAATTGGGTCGTGGAAAAGCAGGTCGTAGCTAAATTGTTCTTCTAAGATTAGAGATGATTTCTATGATGAATCTACTTGTGGAATGAGTTTTTGATGACAATTGTATGCTTGAATTGAATTGTGAATTGTGAAGAGATTGAGTATGTTGTTTATCTTTTCTTGCAAGTTTCATAATGTGAAAGTTTTTATCTAAATCATATTGAGAATTGAAGGTTGAAATCACAATATAAATTCTTATACTTCTTTATGAGATGATTAAGGCACCTTGATATTCTTACTTCTTTCTTTGATCATTTCGCCCCTCAATGAAAATATATGCCTCCTTTACCTATCCGGGATTTAAGAAGAGTTGATATTGGCATGTTTGATGTGGGAGGGCCATGAAAGCAATTGTTCGAACTCAAAGTGTAGGAAAATAGGTTTGGAGAAGTCAATCATGATGATGAGTAACTCGGCACCATTCACATAGCCGAGTGTTTGTGTCTTGCCAAAGTCGGATTGAGCGATATTCCTAACGGATTATGGTATGTGCATCAAGTGTTTGAGGCATCTCGAAATTGAGAAACGTCAATCTGCTAAGCTTCGGTTGTTGTTCGGATTTGAGATTGACTTTGATTTGTTATTGAGTTTTCGAGGGTTTTTATCTTTTTTTCTTCTTAAATTGATATTTGATTCAATGACTATGATTATTGGCTAAAACCCTTTAGCAATTCTATGGTGAAGGGTTGATAGTTGTGATTTAGATGATGATAGATCGATCGTAAACAGATTGGACCCTGAGAGTGTGAGAAAACTCATCGACACCCTAAATTACGGTCTGTTCTTGAGTTCCACGGCCGTGGAATCTCAAGATGCAACCGTGATTTTCTTTGTTTTACGACTCTTGCTTTTGCTTTAATTCAAAGTTAGAGATATGCTTTAACCTAGCCTTGGCTTGCCTTTCCTAGGTAATAGTGAGACTCAACATCCTTTATTTCGGTTTTGAGTGTCACAACCTTAACCGTTTTAGTTTATCTTTGATTCCTTGGCTTTGGGCATGGGTATTTGAGATTAATTCTTACCTTTAGATCCTTTCTATACTGCAGCCTCAACAACATTTATAGAGAGTGTCCTTGGATGAGTTATATAGGGTTTTGGAACTTCACCGTACTCAACCTTACATTAGTTATACCTTTGCAACCTCAACTATGTCCTTATATCTATAGAATATCTTGGATCGATTGCCACAATTGGATACCGGGATCTTTAGAATTGCTGTTTTCCCAATTATTTGCAAAGCTTCTATACTTTTGATTGCTCGATTATTCGAAACTGATTTTGTTTCACCTTCCCTGAGTTTGATACTTTGGAATTCTTGCTCTACTACGCCGATCCGTACACTGCAGGTTCACTTGCTTTGATTTCAGTTTTATAATTAAAACTTATTTGCACGCACACTTTGAGGCGAACAAGTTTTTGAAAAAACTTGTTCGCTCAAAAGTGTGCATCACAAAGTCTTAAAATTTATAAAATTGAAATTAAGCAAAAGCGAACCCGCAGTGTATGGATCGGCGTAGTAAAGCAAGAATTCAAGAGTATCGAAATCAGGGATTTGGGGGAACAAATTCAGTTCGCAAGTTGTCGATCAATAAAAATAGAAGCTTTTGCAATTAATTGGGAAAACAACGATTCTAAAGATCCGGATATCCAGTTGTGTCAATTGATTCAAGATATTCTAAGGATATAAGGACAGAGTCGGGATTGCAAAGGTATATCTAATGTAGGGTAATGTACGGTGAAGTTTCAAACCCATATGTCTCACCCAAAGAACTCTCTCTATAAAGGTTGTTGAGGCTGCAGTATAGAAAGGATCAAAGGATAAGAATTACTCTCAAATACCCATGCCCAAACCCAAGGGAATCAAAGATAAGCCAAAACGGTTAAGGTTGTGACACTCGAAACCAAAGTAGAGGATGTTGAGTCTCACTACTACCTAGAAAAGGTAAGTCAAGGCTAGGTTAAGGCAAATCTTTAACTTTGGATCAAAGAAAAAACAAAGGACGTACGATAGAGGAAACCACGGTTGAATCTTGAAGAACCACGGCCGTGGAACTCAAGAACAGGCCGTGGAAATCCTCGACGACGAGGTTTCTCGCAACTCTCAGGGTTCAATCTGTTTTGGTTTCATCTATCATCATGTATGCCACAACTATCAACCCTTCACCTAAAATTGTTAAAGGGTTTTAGCCAACCATCATCATTATCAAATCAATAATCAAGTTTAAAAGAGAAAAAAGGTAAAATCTCGAAAACTCAACAATAACCAAACAATCAATCTCAATTCAATTCAAAGTATATGTGTTCAATGTATGTGGAATAGGGAACAGAAAACATCACAGCAATCTTAGGAAACAATGAAGAACGGATTGTCAATCCGTCTCCGAAAGCAAAACCCTAAGAAAATCTCCAAAGTACGCAATCTTCAATATCGCGTCTTTCACAAATCTCCAATTCTCCGTCTCCATCCACAACGTCGAATTGCAAGCGAAGGTAAAATGAACCCTAAAGCAGCCGTCAATCTCAACTTCTCCCTAACGTCGGGGCTTCAAGTCCGCCCTTCAATGTTGAAGGCTATCGGATATTTGTAGGGATAAATCTAGGGTTTAAAGACAAAACCCTAAATATTTGGTCTGAAAGAAGTCGAGCCCGCTGGTATCAGAAAAAACTCTGGGCCGCGTCAGACGGTATTAGAGAATAATTTGGCGCGTCAGACGTTATCAGAAGATACTTTGGCGCGTCAGACGGTATCAGAAGATACTTTGGCGCGTCCTATCTTCCTTTTATGCTCCTTTTGGTCCCGCTTCAAGGCTTGGTCCTTAAATGTGCCATTTCGCTCCATAATTTGCCAAATTACCTACAAATGCAATAAAACTCTGTGTATATCTCCATTCTCGCAAAGTAGGTGAAAATAACCATAAATGCCATGAATGTACGTCTATGCATGCAAAGTAAAGGGAAAATCTATATAAATGCATGTCTAAATATATGTTATAATTCATGTCATCAAAATACCCCATACTTGCCTCTTGTTTGTCCCCAAGCAAGGTTCAAACTTAGGATACAAGATGATATGGATTATGAATATGCAAAAATAAAGAAAAACCACAATATTTTGGTTGTGCTTCTATTCATAGATCACCCTCAAAGAGTCGTTCATAGCTAATAACAATCATCATATGGTCAAAAGCAATTACATCATGGAAAGGATAATCACACTTTGCAAGAGAATCATAACATGCATCATAACTTGCAATATATCAAAATCAATCATGAGAAATCCAATTTAGACCACAAAGCCAAACAACAATCCAAAGATCTTAAGGTCTTTCAAGTAAGGATCAAGAAACGTGAATAGGTGGGATTTTCATAAGGTAATGTGGTGCCAAAATCCGGGAAAAAGGAACAACACAACATAACTTTTTCTTTAACAACTTGAATCAACCATCATTGAGGGCTTTGCTCTCCCTTTTTAGCACAAAATTTCTTTTTTCGACTTTACTTTTGGAAATATGGACAACGGTGCACAAAAACCGAAGCGTAGGAGATTGGCGTTTCTCAATTTTGAGATGTCTCAACAACATTCAGGAGGTGGAAATCTTCGACGTTTGGGGAGAAACCCGGGTTCTTTTGGCCTACTCTGGAAATTCAAAAATTTTAAAATAATCATAACTTATTTCAGTTTTGAATAAGTTTTTGACAACATTCAGGAGGTGGAAATTTGAGTTTTCTCTGGATCTTAAATTGGAACTCGTCGACACCCCATACTCTGGAATTCACGTACCCCACGGGCACGTGAATGTGGTCTTCTCTTGATCGTCCGGGTGGATCAGAATCTGGAAGAAACCACTATAACCGTCAAGATAACAAAAATAGGAGTGTTGTGCTAACCTCTCAAGCATTTGATCTATGAATGGTAGCGGGACGTGATCCTTCCTAGTTGCATTATTCAGCTTGTGGTAGTCAATGCACATCCTCCATCCCGTCACGGTTCTTGTAGGAATGAGCTCATTGTTCTTGTTGGTGATAACCGTTAATTCCTCCTTTCTTCGGGACTACTTGAACAGGGCTCACCCACTTGCTATCGGAGATAGGATAGATGATACCTGTGTCAAGTAACTTAAGAATTTCCTTCTTAAAACCTCTTTCATGATCGGATTTAACCGTCTTTGAGGTTGTTGTGAAGGCTTGAAATCCTCCTCCATTAGAATCTTGTGCATGCATAAAGATGGTTTAATTCCTACAAGATCTTCTATGGTATAACCTAAGGCTTTCTTATGTTTCCTTAGAACAACCATTAGTTTCTCATGTTCATCTTCATTTAAATCGGAACAAACAATAACGGGAAAAGTAGAATTAGTTCCAAGTTTTTGGCGCCGTTGCCGGGGATTTGGTCTAGACCAAATTTCGGTTCTCGGTTGTCGAGCTTGGGAGCTTTGCTCTTATTATTTGATATCTCTTTTTGAGTTTTTTTGCAGATTCTTTTGGTATATGCGAAAGACTAGATCTACCAAATATCTAGTTCCTTTTGATCCACAACTTGAGAAAACTTTGAGAAGAAAGTTGAAAGAGAAAAAGATGGCTGAAAACAATGAGAGAAACATCCAAGCGGAGTTGGATGAAGCTCAACTTCAACTCAAGTTGAGTGAGAAGGCTCGTATAGAAGAATTGTTGCGTCATCAATTCCAAATAGATGAGCTCAAGGCTATGATGCTAGACATGAAGTTGGAGATGAATGATGCTAAGAAGAAGAGGTCAAGAAACCTAAGTCCATTAGAGCTTAATCATCCGACGATGATGATGAGGATATGCCGGCACTAGAGGACATTGATCCGTTTATCCATCCCGTTCGTTACCACCCTAGACCACCGGTTGTTCCTCGCATTCCCGTTGGAGATGTGACAGTTGCTCATGAAGGGGATGAACCACGGACTCTTGGGCAAAGGATGGATCCAATTCAGCAACCGCGTCGTCTAGGTGTGAATTTCGGAGCTGAAGATATCAAGAATTCAGTTTTAGCCCGCAAGTTATCACCATGGTTCGCCACCAAAGTTAATTTGGTGGAACGAGTGCTGAATCTCCACACCAACATTTACAGAATTTCGAGATTCTCATGGAGACATTGAAGCCGAAAAGGGCTAACAACAACTACAAGATCAAACCGTTCTTCTTCTCTTTGAAGGACGAGGCTTTATCTTGGTATCAAGCTCTTCCAGCTGGAAGACTTAACACATGAGAGGATCTTTCTTCGGAGTTCCTCACCAAGTTCTTTTCGCCATCCAATACGGCGGAGTTGAGAGGTAAGATTAATGCATTTTCTATGAAACCTAACGAAAGTTTGTTTCAATCTTGGGAATGGTTTCAGGATCTCTTATTGGATTGCCCACACCATGGCATTTTTAAAGCTGGAATTATTGGAGATCTACTACAAGGGGTTGGATGTGGAAATACAATTCAATCTCCAATATCTTTCTTGTGGTACATTTATGGATATGAGAGAAGATGACGCTTGGGACTTCATTGAGAAGCAAGCCCAAGTGATTGAGAAGTATTCCCACCGGAAGGTGGATCCTAATAACCAAAATCAAGGAGATTCGGGAGCTAAGCTAACACAAGTTGCACAAACTCTAATATTCTCCCTTAACAATGAGATCAAAGAGTTGAAGGAAGTCATAAAAACTAGCCTTCAAAAGGCAAAGGAGCAAGAGACCAACTACCTAGGGATAGATAACAACCAAGGGAATAGGAATGACTACCGGAACAACAACCGGAATAACAACTAGAATAACAACAATAGGAACTCCAACAACAACAATTGGAGATCCAACCAACAAAATCCAGGTAATCCCTATTCACATGCTGAAGATGATTTAACATCTCTGTTCGCCACTTAGCGTGCGTGCAAATAAGTCTTAAATTTATAAAACTAGCAATCAAGCAAGCGAACCCGCAGTGTACGGATCGACATAGTTAAGCAAGAATTCCAGAGTATCGAACACAAGGATTTGGGGGGTTAAATCCAGTTATAGAATTGTCAAGCAAGTGAATGTATGAAGCTTTGTAAATATTGGGAAAACAACAATCTTAAAGATCCAGGAATCCAGTTGTGCCAATCGATTCAAGATATACTAAAGGTATAAGGACAGAGTTAAGAGTTGCAAAGGTATGCTAAGGTAAAGCAATGTACGGTGAAGTTCCAAGGCTTTATGTGACTTAACTAAAGATACTCTCTATAAAGGTTGTTGAGGCTTCAGTATAGAAAGGATCTAAAGACAAGAATTAACGTCAAATACCCAAACTTGTAATCCAAGGATCAAGACTAACTAAACCGATTAAGGTTGTGACACTCGGAATCGAGGTAGAGGTTGTTGAGGCTTCACTACCACCTAGAAAAGGCAAGCCAAGACTAAGTTAAAGCAAATCTTTAACTTTGGATTAAAGTAAAAGCAAGGTTCGTAAACTAAGGAAAATTACGGGTGGATCTTGAGATTCCACGGCCGTGGAACTCAAGAACACACCGTGATTCTGGCTTCGTCGGCGATTCTCTCTAACTCTCAGGGTCCAATCAAATTACGATCGATCTATCATTATCTAAGCCACAACTATCAACCCTTCACCTTAGAATTGCTAAAGGGTTTTAGCCAACAACAGTCATTATGATATCAAATTCAAGATTTAAAAGAATGAAAGATGAAAACCTTCGAAAACCTTCAATAAATCTTAAATCAATCTCAAACCCACAAACAAAGTAATAATGTATATCAGATTCGGAATAACACAAACCAATCACAATCCTTGATAAGAACGAAGAACGGGATGTCAATCCGTCTTCTAATCAAACCTAAGGACAAAGAGTAACTTCCAAATCTCCAAGTCTTCGTAAATCTCCGTTGCGAAATAGCAATCTCCACACGTCCAACTTGAAACCCTAGACACGTGCAATAAGCGTAAGTGAAGTCTAAGCGGAGGTGTAAGCGAAGGTGACGGAATCTCTCTTCTTCCGTCCTTTTATAGGGCAAGATAGAATAAGTGTCCAGCCCATTGTGTAAAAGATTGTGGCTTTAATTTGTACGTTTAAAAGATCGCCTAAATCACGGTTCCATAGGATTCCACAGCCGTGGTTTAGAGCGTGGTTTAGAGCGTGGAATTTCATCACGGTGCTTCACAACTTCCACGGCCGTGTAACCCTCTGGAATGCTCCACGCTTGTGTTGCCAAAGTTCCACGGCCGTGGTTTAGAGCGTGGACTCCATTACGGCCGTATTTTAGAGCGTGGAACATAGATTGCTCGTAAATCTCCTTTGTTTTGTGTCATTCTTCATCTTAGCATCTTCCTTAGCTCCCTTGTGGTGTCCTCAATCCTTGGACATGCTCAATCCATCTCCATTCTCTCTTATTCCGTTCGGTTTTAGCTCTTATTTGCCTACAATCAACACAAAGCTTATGTAGACCTCTATATCGACAATATAGATAAACTAACTCACAATTGCTCCAATGCTTTATCAATGAACACTAATATGGATGAAATACACTTAGAAAACGTGCCTAAAATATCACAATATTTCATGTTAACAAATAACCCCATACTTGCCACTTGCTTGTCCCCAAGCAAGGTCTTTCAAAAGCTTTAGAACTCAAGTTAGGATGAAATATGTGTACACTCTCAAAACAAAACTTCTTTTAGATGAATGTGCTTTCTTGTCAATAGATCATTCTCAAATCTTGCTTCATTTGTTTATAAGACTTTCATACACATAATCAAAGAGTAAAGAGTAAAGAAAGCTCATGAATTGATCAAACTTCCATGTAAACATCATAACCTTCAAACATTATCAAAATCAAACATAAGAAACTTCAATTTAGATCACCAAGTCATATATCATTCTCTTGATCTTAAGGACTTTCAAACAAGGTCTAGAATGCGGAAAGGGAAGGAAAACTTTAAGGAATTTGGTGCATGAATCCGGGAAAGTGAATAACTAACTCTTTTCTTTCTTTTTTTTTTTTTGCGGTTTCCGCAACACTTTCAACTTAGAGCTTCGCTCTCTTCTTTTCAATTCATTTTTCGACTTTACTTTTGGAGTTATGGATAGAGGTGCACAAAAACCGAAACCTAGGAGATTGGCGTTTCTCATTTTTACGAGATGTCTCAAACCCTTGATGCACATACCATAATCCGCTAGGAATATCGCTCAATCCGACTTTGGCAAGACACAAACACCCGGCTATGTGAATGGTACCGAGTTACTCATCATCATGATTGACTTCCCCAAACCTATAATTTCTTTCTATTCTTTTGAATGCAATATATTGCTTTCATGGCCCTCCCACATCAAACATGCCAAATATCAACTCCTCCAAATTCCCGGATAGGTAAAGGAGGTCATTATTTCATTGAGGGGCTAAATGATCAAAGAAAGAAGAAAGAAAATCGAATTGCCTTAATCATCTCAAAAAGAAGTATAAGAACTTATCATGTGATTTCAACCTTGATTTCTCAATATGATTTAGGTAACATTCATCACATTATGAAACTTGCAAAAGAGGAATAATCAACTCATTCAATTTATTTTCAATTCACTATTTGTTTAACCATGCAATTGTCATCAAAACTCAATTCACAAGTAGTGATTATCATAGAAATCATCTCTATCCTTAGAAGCACAAAATTTTCAAAATTTTTCAATTTTTATGGGTTTTTCAAAGCTTTTTCATGCAATGCAATAATGAAACGTGTAACAATAGAATGAACATGCAAGGTAGTCTCGATAAAAGCATACAAAGTGAGTAAGAGTTATTACAAACGATTAGTCACACCCCACCCATACTTGGAACAAACATTGTCCCTAATGTTCAAAAAGAAAAAGAAGAAAAGAAAGAAAGAAAAAGGACTCACAAAACGGTGGTGGAATGGCTAAAACGGTGGATCGTCCATCATCCTCAATGCGGTGCCGGTGGAGGTGGAAACGGGAAGAAGCCGGGATCATAGTTCCGCCCAAACTGCTGGCGGTATATGTCTCTCATCATGCGATCGTGATCGTCGGCTCGTGCATCCCTAGCATCTGCATGGATCTCCAAGGCTCCGACCCTGCTGGAAAGGTCGGTAGCCCACTCTGGCAACTGCTCATACCAACCAGGCGGCTGGTTGTACCATGCCGGTGCATCTGAAGGTGCCGGTGCAGGTGGTGGCTGTGCATGCCAAGGTGGTGGAGTTCCCATCCAATCCGGCTGAGTACTATACCAAGTAGGGGGATCCGCCATCCAAGTCGGCCTCTCGCTCACACTAGCACGGCGAGAGGAAGAGCCAGAAGCTCTAGCGGGGCGGGGAGAGTGTCTAGAAAGGTCAGGAACTGCATCCGGCTGATCCGGAAAGGTGCCAAAGTCATGATCATGTCCTCCTCCCTCAAACTCGTCATCCCCTCTCATCTCCTCCTCTACAACTGGTGGTGGTGGAACATAAGGAGGGGCTACTAATCTGTTCGCATGCATGGCAGCGAACGTCTCCTTCCAGTTATGGCGTCCAACCATAATGGAATACTCAAGAAGCCACTCAATCCCTCTCCCTGTCCTACTCTCCCAAGGCATAGCAGCATACGGTGGACCTCTATGTGTGGGGAAGATGATGCCTCTAGTCATGAGGCCCTGAAGTCCTAGGGGTCTAGCTGCAATGCGGGTGCAAGCGGAGAAGTCTACCCCTAACTGTCTAGCAAGGTGGGTGACCATCCCACCGTATCCAATGTTGCCTGCCCTCTTATTCTTTAGCTTGCTCATAGTAGCAGCTAAGAGGGTGGCACAATCAGCTGGCCTGCCGTATAACATACAGTACAGAAGAAACAGCTCGTCTGTCTTGATCTTCTGAGGTGTCTCCATCCTAGGGAAGAGACACTCAGAAAGCACTCTATGGGCAATCTTCAAGGCTAAGTGGTAGATCAACTTAGCCTTGGTATCAGCAGGTTGTCAGCGGTCCTTGCTAGCGTAAATCATGGCAATCTCCTCCCAAAAATCCTTGGCGTATACGCCACTAGGGAATCGACCATTAAAGGTCTCCTGGAACCCAAAGAAGGCTCCAAACTCTCTAATAGAAAAATCATAGTTTCTCTCCATTAGCCGGAAAGAAATTGTCCTGTCAACATGACTGTGCTCAAAGGAAACTACAAACTCCCTAGTAATCTCCTCATAAGCACCTTCCCGAATAGCGGAGAAGATGACTAAGCCGGCTCTATCCAAAAGCCAAGTGAGATCCCCTATCACATGCAAGGGCTCTAGCTCCTCAGGTAGTAAGTACTTAGGTCCAATGACCGTCCTCTTATGGATCCTCTCTAAGGCATCTAGATGATCCTCATGGATAGTGGGGATCCTAGGGGGAGGTGGTGATGGTGATGATGGGGGTGATGGAGGCTCAGCTGGTGGTGCTCTAGAAGAGGAAGAGGGGTTGCCTTTCCTTTTCTTATTCTTATTTCTATTAGACACTCTCCTTACAAAATCCATTTTCTGTTGAAAACCACGGTCTGTTCTTCAGGTTCCACGGCCGTGGAAAGCCTAGAGACCGTGGTTCGTCTCGCAAATTTGCAAAACTCAGCAAAATCACACCAAACTCAACAACAAGCAGCCCTAGACTAATTTCAGTCCAATTCCAATCAGTTCTCCTAAAAATTCTAGCAAAAACGAAGCCGAATCGACGAAGAGAGAAAGAACGAAAAACCTAGGTTTTCGGATTTTGGAATCCGAATTCTGTCTTCTCCGGTGAATTTCCGCTCGAATCGTTGCTTGGATCTTGTTGGTGATTGGATTTGCTTCAGTTTTGCCAAAGAATTGTTAAAAACGATTAACGAATGAGGAATTGAGAGATGGGAAAAGGATTCGGCGAAAGAGGGCGTGGAATTGGCTAATTGTGTGTGTTTTGTGAAGAAACGTGGTTTTTATAGTGGCCGTAAAAATTTTTGAAAATCACGGTCTATCGGGGGGTTCCACGGCCGGGGAAATGTACGGAACCGTGGTTTTGGTGATTTTTCTCAGGCTTTGAAAATTACGGTCACTGTAGCTGTCACGGCCGTGGTTTTGGCCGTGGAACTCTCTGTAATGTGTCAAAGTCCAAGTTTCGTCAATTTTCTTCAAACTTTTCCTTTCCCCTTTCTTTTCCACTGTTCCTACATTCAAAAACACGAACATACCGGAAGGCATCGAAGGCAAAACAAAGCAAAACGTCTAAACTAATCTAATCTATGAATTAAAAACAAGAATGTGAATGCAATACCTTGGGTTGCCTCCCAAGAAGCGCTTTGTTTAAGGTCCGTAGCTAGACCAAATTCGCACTTACTCGAGTGCGGTGGGCGCGAACTCTTCAGCTTGGAGTTCCGGTGTATACTTCTTGAGTCGTTGACCGTTCACCTTAAAGCTTCCGCCCTTTTCACCCCATACTTCAACTGCACCATGGGGAAAAACACGTTTGATTAGAAAAGGTCCAGTCCAACGAGATTTAAGCTTACATGGAAAGAGACGAAGCCTTGAATTGAAGAGGAGAACTTGATCTCCTTCTTTGAGGTCATTTGGGATGATATGCTTATCATGCCAACGCTTCGCTCTTTCTTTATAGATTTTGGCATTTTCGTAGGCGTTCAAGCGAAGTTCTTCAAGCTCATTGAGGTCCAAGAGGCGCTTCTCTCCTGCCTCCTTCATGCTGAAGTTCAACCACTTTATTGCCCAATACGCCTTGTGCTCCAACTCTACCGGTAAGTGGCAAGAATTCTCATACACAAGGTTGTATGGTGTAGTTCCGATGGGAGTCTTATATGCAGTCCGGTATGCTCACAATGCATCATCTAGCTTCAAAGACCAATCCTTCCTAGTCCTTGAAACCGTCTTCTCTAGGATTCCTTTGATCTCCCGATTTGAGATCTCTACTTGTGCACTAGTTTGTGGATGATAAGGGGTGGCGATCTTGTGAGTCACCCCATACTTAGCTAGAAGAGCTTCAAAACGGCGGGCAATGAAGTGAGAACCTCCATCACTAATGATAGTCCGTGGTGTCCCAAATCGTGGGAAGATGGTCTTGTTAAAGAACTCAACCACTACCATGGCATCATTGGTGGGAGAGGCAATTGCTTCAACCCATCTCGAAACATAATCAACCGCTAAAAGTATGTATTGGTTCCCACAAGATGATGGGTAAGGTCCCATGAAGTCTACTCCCCAAACGTCAAAGATCTCCACCTCTTGGATGTTGTTGAGAGGCATCTCATTCCTCCTAGATATATTCTCTGTTCTTTGACAAGCATCGCAGCAGGAAACAAAGGTTTGCACATCTTTAAATAGAGTAGGCCAAAAGAATCCAGATTGCAATACCTTAGCACTAGTTTTGTTCGAACTAGCGTGTCCTCCACAAGGTAGTGAATGACAATGACGGATGACACATTGCATCTCATCTTCCGGCACACATCGCCGAATAATGCCGTCTGGACCTCTCTTAAAGAGGAGAGGTTCATTCCAAAAGTATTCCCGAACATCCTTAAAGAACTTCTTTCTTTGTGCGTAGGATAATTCGGGCGGTAATTCCTGATAAACCAAATAGTTAACAAAATCAGCAAACCATGGTTCGTTACCTTTGGTAATCACATCGATGCACTCCTCTATGATATGTAAATGCTCGTCCGGAAAGGAGTCATCTATAGGTAGATGGTCGTCTTCTAGATGTGTTAGACGACTCAAATGATCCGCAACAGAATTTTCCGAACCCTTCTTGTCGCGGATCTCTAGATCGAATTCTTGTAGGAGAAGAATCCATCTAATTAGCCTTGGCTTCGCATCCTTCTTTGCAAGTAGATACCGGATCGCAGCATGATCCGTGTATACAATCACCTTTGCACCTACAAGATAAGAGCGAAATTTGTCAATTGCATATACAATAGCTAAGAATTCTTTTTCGGTAGTGGCGTAGTTGAGTTGCGCTTCATCTAGCGTCTTGCTAGCGTAGTAGATAGCGTGGGTTCGTCCTTCCTTTCTTTGCCCAAGAACAACTCCTATAGCTACGTCACTTGCATCACACATAACCTCAAAGGGAAGATTCCAATCCGGAGGTTGGATAATCGGGGCTGAGATTAGAGCTTCCCGAATCATATTAAACGCATCTAAGCATTCCTGCGAAAACTCAAAAACTGCATCCTTCATCAATAGATTAGTTAGCGGCTTTGATATCTTAGAGAAATCCTTTATGAAATGCCTATAAAATCCAGCATGTCCTAGAAAACTTCTTATCCCTTTCACCGAAGTTGGGGGAGGAAGCTTTTCTATTGTCTCTATCTTAGCTTTATCCACCTCAATCCCTCTACTAGAGATTAAGTGTCCTAATACAATGCCTTCTTTCACCATAAATTGACACTTTTCCCAATTAAGAACTAGGTTAGTGTCTTCACATCTTTGTAATACAAGAGCAAGGTTAGAAAGACAATTGTTAAAAGAGGAACCATAAACGGAGAAGTCATCCATAAAAACCTCCATGATTTCCTCTATATATTCCGAGAAGATGGCCATCATGCACCTTTAAAAGGTGGCTGGGGCGTTGCAAAGCCCGAACGGCATCCTCCTATAGGCAAACGTACCCCACGGGCACGTGAATGTGGTCTTCTCTTGATCATCCGGGTGTATCGGAATCTGGAAGAAACCACTATAACCGTCAAGATAGCAAAAGTGTGAATGTTGTGCTAACCTTTCAAGCATTTGATCGATGAAGGGTAGTGGGAAGTGATCCTTCCTTGTCGCGTTGTTTAGCTTGCGGTAGTCTATGCACATTTGCCATCCTGTTACGGTTCGTGTAGGAATGAGTTCATTGTTTTTGTTGGTGATGAACGTCATTCCTCCCTTCTTTGGAACCACTTGTACGGGACTCACCCACTTGCTATCGGAGATAGGATAGATGATACCTGTATCAAGTAGCTTAAGAATTTCCTTCTTGACAACCTCCTTCATGGTCGGATTTAACCGCCTTTGAGGTTGTCGCGAAGTTCTAAAGTCCTCTTCCATTAAGATCTTATGCATGCATAGGGAAGGTTTGATTCCCACTAAATCCTCTATAGTATATCCTAAGGCTTTCCTATGTTTCTTAAGGACAACAATAATCTTACTATGTTCATCTATGCTTAAATCGGAACTAACAATTACCGGAAAGGTAGAATTAGATCCTAGAAATGCGTACCTTAGATGTGTAGGAAGTGGTTTCAATTCCATCACTATAGGAGTCTCCGACGGCTCTTGAGGAATATCTTATGGTACCTTAGAAGTGTCTAAGGAAGTAGAAGGTGTTGGAGAAGAATCAAGAGAAGTTGTGGAAGAGACACAATTTTCTTCGAATTTACCCAAAATTACGGCACCCCTGTCTTCTCCACGGCCGTGATTTTGGGCGTGGAAAGTAAATACGGTTCCTCTGTTTCCTCCACGGCCGTGTAACCCTCAGGAGTGCTCCACGCTTGTGTTGGTAAATTCCACGGCCGTGGAATAGGCCGTCTGACCGTGGATCCGTACGTTTTCTGCCTCATCGTGGAGTTTCTCAAACTCTTCTTCACACACTTCTTCTTGTGTCTCTAAGGCTTCAATTGCCTCATTGCACTCCTCTTCTTCCCCTATATCCATTATGCTCATAGAAAGAACTTTTTTCAAGGGATCTTTGAAGAGAATAGAACTTACCTCCTCTCTAGATAGCTCTTCGTCTTGGATATTGAATATATCCTCATCGAAGGCTGGTTCCTTCACTAAAGTAGAAAGGACGAACTCTACCTTTTCTTCTCCTATGTCAAAGGCGAGTCTAGCATTCTTGCAATCGACTATACAACCGGATGTTGCAAGAAACGGTCTTCCGAGAATGATCGGGACCGGACTATCTGCAGGAATGTCAAGCACAACAAAGTCTATAGGAACATAGAACTTACCAAGCTTGACCGGAACGCCTTCAACTATACCGACGGGACGAGTTATGGAACGATCCGCCATGTATAACGTCATCTTTACCGGTTTAGGGTCGCCTAAATCGATCTTCCTGCATAAGGCAAGTGGGATGATGCTCACACTTGCTCCTAAATCACATAATGCATCATATTTGATATCTCCCACTCCTATGGGAATACAAAATGACCCCGAATCCTTTAGCTTTGGGGGCATCTTCTCTTTCATGGTTTTGATGAGATCCGATGAATCCGAACTCATCTTAACCTCTCCAAAATCCTCTAGCTTTCTCTTGTTAGAGAGGATCTCCTTTAGGAACTTTCCATAAGCCGGCATACCTACAATTGCATCAATGAAAGGTATATTAATATGCAGTTTGCTCATGAGTTCAATAAACTTACCAAATTGCTTGTCTAGACGCGCTCTCGCTCTAGATTGCGGGAATGGTAGGGGAGGTTTGTAAGCTGGAGGAGGAACGTAGACATCTTCCTTCTCCTTCCCCTTTTCTTTGTCCTTCTCAACGGGGACTTCTACAAACTTAGGCTGCGGGTTGGTAGTTGTTACTCCGCTCCTAGTCGTGATTTCCATCACCCTTCCTTTTGTGTTGTCCTCCGTCTTTCCTGAAAGTTTCCCTTGATTCCTAGGAACTTCCTCCACATGGCTAAACAATTGGTTTTCTAAAACCTTTTGGGCTTTATCAACCTTAGTTATGTGATCATCAACCTTGATGATGCGAGTCTTCAATCCTTGAAGCTTGCCCAAAATTGTATCCAACATGGGATCGGGCTTCTCTTTCCCCGAAGTACTTCCACCATTAGATGTTTGCCCCTGGCTTTTCAAAGGAGTGGAAGAAGAGGAAGGTGGAGTTAGTGAATTTGAATTTCTTGAATTGGAATAAGAATTACCGGAATTTTGTTGGTTGGGACGCCAATTGTTATTGTTTGAACCCCTATTGTTGTTCCAATTGTTGTTCCGGTTGTTGTTGTTGTTGTTCCAATTGTTCCGGTTGTTGTTCCGGTTGTTGTGGTTTGTATTCTCATTCCCGTTGTGGTTATTGTTGTTGCCCAAATAACCTACATCTTGTTCCTTTTGCTTTGGAAAGTTGGTTTTGATGGCTTCCTTCAACTCTTTAATCTCCGTGTTGAGAGAAAAGATTTGAGTTTGAGCTGCTTGTGATAGCTTTGCTCCTTGATCCACATGATTCACCTCCACTTTCCGATGAGAATACTTCTCAATAACTCGCGCTTGCTTCTCAATGAAGTCTCAAGCGTCATCTTCTCTCATGTCCATGAATGTACCACATGAAAGGGATTGGAGCTTGAATTGTGTCTCCACATCTAGCCCCTTATAGTATATCTCCAATAGCGCCAATTTGGATATGCCATGATGTGGGCAATCCAACAGCAAATCCTGAAATCTTTCCCAAGATTGAAACAAAATTTCGTTAGATCTCATAGAAAATGCATTAATCTTACCTCTCAACTCCGTCATTTTAGATAGCGGAAAGAACTTAGTGAGGAATTCCGAAGAAAGATCCTCCCATGTTTCAAGTTTCCCACTTGGAAGAGCTTGATACCAAAACAATGCTTTCCCTTTCAAGGAGAAAAAGAAAGGCTTGAGTTTATAGTTGTTGGTAGTTGCATTCTTCGGCTTCATTGTCTCCATCATGATCTCAAAATTTTGTAGATGTTGATGTGGAGATTCAGCGCTTGTTCCCCCAAATTGATTTTGGCGGACAATAGTAATAACTTGCGGGTTGAAGCTAAACCCTTGTGCATCATCAGCATCAAAGTTCACACCCAAACGGCGTGGTTGCTGAGTTGGATCCATCCTTTGACCAAGAGTTCTTGGCTCCTCATCCACACCTTCGACTCTTGCACCTCTAGCTGGAACACGGCGATTGGCAGCTGGCCGTGGAAAGAACGGGTTTACATTGATCGTTGGATCAATTTCCTCTAGTGGTGGTATGGAAGAGTCGCTATCCTCATTGGATGAGTTGGCTCTAACCGATCTTGATGGTCTCCTTCTTTTCTTTGTCTTCTTGAGGTTGTTTATTTCCAGCCTCATTTGAAACATCATGTCCGATAGATCATCAACCTTCATTTGATGACGATCCATTTCTTCCCTACGAGTCTTCTCACTCCACTGGAGTTGAGCTTCTTTTTCCGCCAACTCCGTTTGGTAATCACGTTCTCTTTCTTCAGCCATCTTTCTTTCCTTAAGCTTTCTCCTCAAAGTCCTCTCAAGCTCTTGATCAAGAGGTAAGAGGTCTTCGTTGTTCCTAGACCTGCGCATACACTCGAAGAGATATCAAATAACAAGGGAAAAGCTCCCAAGCTTGACAACCGATAACCGAATTCGGCCTAAACCAAATCCCCGGCAACGGCGTCAAAAACTTGTTCGCCACTTAGTGTCCGTGCAAATAAGTCTTAAATTTATAAAACTAGAAATCAAGCAAGCGAACCCGCAGTGTACGGATCGACATAGTTAAGCAAGAATTCCAAAGTATCGAACACAGGGATTTGGGGGGTTAAATCCAGTTATAGAATTGTCAAGCAAGTGAATGTATGAAGCTTTGTAAATATTGAGAAAACAACAATCCTAAAGATCCAGGAATCCAGTTGTGGCAATCGATTCAAGATATACTAAAGGTATAAGGACAGAGTTAAGAGTTGCAAAGGTATGCTAAGGTAAAGCAATGTACGGTGAAGTTCCAAGGCTTTATGTGACTTAACTAAAGATACTCTCTATAAAGGTTGTTGAGGCTTCAGTATAGAAAGGATCTAAAGACAAGAATTAACGTCAAATACCCAAACTTGTAATCCAAGGATCAAGACTAACTAAACCGATTAAGGTTGTGACACTCGGAATCGAGGTAGAGGTTGTTGAGGCTTCACTACCACCTAGAAAAGGCAAGCCAAGACTAAGTTAAAGCAAATCTTTAACTTTGGATTAAAGTAAAAGCAAGGTTCGTAAACTAAGGGAAATTACGGGTGGATCTTGAGATTCCACGGCCGTGGAACTCAAGAACACACCGTGATTCTGGCTTCGTCGGCGATTCTCTCTAACTCTCAGGGTCCAATCAAATTACGATCGATCTATCATTATCTAAGCCACAACTATCAACCGTTCACCTTAGAATTGCTAAAGGGTTTTAGCCAAGAACAGTCATTATGATATCAAATTCAAGATTGAAAAGAATGAAAGATGAAATCCTTCGAAAACTTTCAATAAATCTTAAATCAATCTCAAACCCACAAACAAAGTAATAATGTATATCAGATTCGGAATAACACAAACCAATCACAATCCTTGATAAGAACGAAGAACGGGATGTCAATCCGTCTTCTAATCAAACCTAAGGACAAAGCGTAACTTCCAAATCTCCAAGTCTTCGCAAATCTCCGTTGCGAAATAGCAATCTCCACACGTCCAACTTGAAACCCTAGACACGTGCAATAAGCGTAAGTGAAGTCTAAGCGGAGGTGTAAGTGAAGGTGACGGAATCTCTCTTCTTCCGTCCTTTTATAGGGCAAGATAGAATAAGTGTCCAGCCCATTGTGTAAAAGATTGTGGCTTTAATTTGTACGTTTAAAAGATCGCCTAAATCACGGTTCCATAAGATTCCACGGCCGTGGTTTAGAGCGTGGAATTTCATCACGGTGCTTCACAACTTCCACGGCCGTGTAACCCTCTGGAATGCTCCACACTTGTGTTGCCAAAGTTCCACGGCCGTGGTTTAGAGCGTGGACTCCATTACGGCCGTATTTTAGAGCGTGGAACATAGATTGCTCGTAAATCTCCTTTGTTTTGTGTCATTCTTCATCTTAGCATCTTCCTTAGCTCCCTTGTGGTGTCCTCAATCCTTGGACATGCTCAATCCATCTCCATTCTCTCTTATTCCGTTCGGTTTTAGCTCTTATTTGCCTACAATCAACACAAAGCTTATGTAGACCTCTATATCGACAATATAGATAAACTAACTCACAATTGCTCCAATGCTTTATCAATGAACACTAATATGGATGAAATACTCCTTTGAAAAGCCAGGGACAAGCATCAAATGGCTCAAACAAGACGGAGAAGGAGAAGACCGATCCCATGTTTGAGACAATCTTAGGAAAGCTACAAGGTTTGGAGAGCTACATAACTTCGGTTGATAAAGCACACAAAGCTTTGGAAAACCAAGTCTACAGCAAGGCCGGAGAAGTTCCTAGAGACCAAGGGAAGCTTCCCGGAAAGATGGAGGACAACCCGAAGGGAAGGGTGATGGCTATCACTACTAGGAGTGGCGTGACAACCACCGACCCGCAACCTAAGTTTGTGGAAGTCCCAGCTGAGAAGAGAAAAGATAAGGAGAAGGAGAAGGAAAATGTCTATGTTCCTCCTCCAGCATACAAACCTCCTCTACCATTCCCGCAATCTAGAGCAAGAGCGCGTCTAGACAAGCAATTCGGTAAGTTCATTGAACTCATGAGCAAACTTCATATTAACATACCTTTCATTAATGCAATTGTAGGTATGCCCGCTTACGGGAAGTTCTTGAAAGAGCTCCTCTCTAACAAGAGGAAGCTAGAAGACTTTGGAAAAGTCAAGATGAGTTCGGAATCTTCGGAGCTCATCAAAACGATGACGGAAAAGATACCCCCAAAGCTGAGAGATCCGGGGTCATTTTGCATTCCAATTGGAGTAGGAGAAGTCACATATGACGCTCTTTGTGACTTAGGAGCAAGTGTAAGTATCATTCCGCTTGCTTTGTGTAGGAAGGTCGGTTTAGGTGAACCTAAACCAGTAAAGATGACGTTGTATATGGCGGATCGATCCATAACTCGTCCCGTCGGTATCATTGAAAACGTCCTAGTCAAGCTCGGTAAGTTCTATATTCCAATAGACTATGTTGTGCTTGACATTCCTGCAGATTGTCCGGTCTCGATCATACTCGGAAGACCATTTCTTGCAACCTCTGGTTGTATGGTGGATTGCAAGAATGCTAGACTAGCCTTCGACATAGGAGAAGAGAAGGTTGAGTTTGTTCTCTCAACTTTGGTGAAAGAGCCAGCACTTTGAGAGGATATGTTCAACATCTATGACGAAGAAACGTCTAGAGAGGAAGTAGCTCGATCTTATTCAAAGATCCATTGCAAAAGGTCATAACCATGAGCATCATGGAAAAGGGAGAAGAAGAGGATTGCAATGTTGAGATTGAAGCCTTGGAAGAGCTAAAGGAAGTACAAGAGGAAGAGTTTGAGAAACTATACGATGGCTCAGAAAATGTGAGAAATCACGGTCAGTCGTGCTATTCCATGGCCGTGGTTTCACCAAAACTGGCCGTAAACTGCTATTACGAGCACAACAGAGAGTTCCACGTCCTAAACCACGGCCGTGGAAGTAAAAGTGGTGCCGTAATTTTGGGAAATTATGAGAACAACTTCTTTCTAATGACAACTACTCTTGAGTCTTCTTCAATCACTCCTACACCCTTAGAAACTTCTAAGGAAGCATCGGACACACCTCAAGACTCATCAAAGGCATCAATAGCTATGGAATTGAAGGCACTTCCCACACATCTTCGGTATGCATTTCTTGGAACTAATTCTACTTTTCCCGTTATTGTTAGTTCCGATTTAAATGAAGATGAACATGAGAAACTAATGGTTGTTCTAAGGAAACATAAGAAAGCCTAAGGTTATAACATAGAGGATCTTGTAGGAATTAAACCATCTTTATGCATGCACAAGATTCTAACGGAGGAGGATTTTAAGCCTTCACGAAAACCTCAAAGACGGTTAATCCGATCATGAAGGAGGTTATTAAGAAGGAAATTCTTAAGTTACTTGACGCAAGTATCATCTATCCTATCTACGATAGCAAGTGGGTGAGCCCCATTCAAGTAGTCCCGAAGAAAGGAAGAATGATGGTTATCACCAACAAGAACAATGAGCTCATTCCTACAAGAACCGTGACGGGATAGAAGATGTGCATTGACTACCACAAGCTGAACAATGCAACTAGGAAGGATCACTTCCCGCTACCATTCATAGATCAAATGTTTGAGAGGTTAGCACAACACTTCTATTTTTGTTATCTTGACGGTTATAGTGGTTTCTTCCAGATTCCGGTCCATCCGGACGATCAAGAGAAGACCACATTCACGTGCCCATGGGGTACGTTTGCTTATAGGAGGATGTGATTCGGCCTTTGCAACGATCCAACCACCTTTCAAAGGTGTATGATGGCCATCTTCTCAGAGTATATTGAGGAAATCATGGAGGTTTTTAGGGACGACTTTTCAGATTATGGTTCCTCATTTAACAATTGTCTTTCTAACCTTTCTCTTGTGTTGCAAAGGTGTGAAGACACTAACCTAGTTCTTAATTGGGAGAAGTGCCAATTCATGGTTAAGGAAGGCATTGTGCTAGGACACTTGATCTCTAATAGAGGGATCGAAGTTGACAAGGCTAAGATAGAGACTATAGAGAAGCTTCCTCCTCCATCGTCGGTGAAGGGGATAAGAAGTTTCCTAGGACATGCTGGATTTTATAGAAGATTCCCCAAGGACTTTTCTAAGATTTCGAAACCGCTAACTAATCTATTGATAAAGGATGCAGTTTTTGATTTTTCGCAGGATTGTTTAGACACCTTCTATAAGATCCAGGAAGCTCTCATCTCAGTCCCGATTATCCAACCTCCGGATTGGAATCTCCCGTTCGAGGTTATGAGTGACGCAAGTGACGTAGTTGTTGGAGCGGTGCTTGGGCAAAAGAAGGAAGGCTGAACTCATGCCATCTACTATTCTAGCAAGACAATAGATGAAGCGCAGCTCAACTACGCCACAACAGAGAAAGAATTTTTAGCCATTGTATATGCATTTGAAAATTTCATTCTTATCTTGTAGGAGCGAAGGTGATTGTATACACGTACCATTCAGCGATCCGGTAATTGCTCGCCAAGAAGGATGCGAAACCGAGGCTGATTAGATGGATTCTTCTCCTACAAGAATTCGATCTAGAGATCCGCGACAAGAAAGGCTCGGAAAATTCTGTTGCGGATCACTTGAGTCTCTACCACACATTGAAGACGACGACCTACCCATTGATGACTCCTTCCCGGACGAGCACTTACATATCAAGGAAGAATGCATCAACAAGATTTCTAGAGGTAACGAACCTTGGTTTGTTGATTTTGTAAATTACTTGGTTTGTTAGGAAATACCTCCCGGACTATCCTATGTACAAAGAAAGAAGTTCTTTAGGGATGTCTGGCAATACTTTTGGAATAGACCTCTACTCTTCAAGAGAGGTCCCGACGGCATCATTAGGAGATGTGTGCCGGAAGACAAAATGCAAAGCGTCATTCGTCATTGTCATTCACTTCCTTGTGCAGGACATGCTAGTTCCAATAAAACTAGTACTAAGGTATTGCAATCCCGATTCTTTTGGCCTACTTTATTTAAGGATGTGCAAACCTTTGTTTCTTGTTGCGATGCTTGCCAAAGAACAAGAAATATCTATAGGAGAAACGAGATGCCTCTCAACAACATTCAGGAGGTGGAAATCTTCGACGTTTGGGGAGTCGACTTCATGGGACCTTTCCCATCATCTTGCGGAAACCAATACATACTTCTAGCTGTAGATTATGTTTTGAGATGGGTTGAAGCTATTGCCTCTCCAACTAATGATGCCATGGTTGTTGTCAAGTTCTTTAATAGAACTATTTTCCCAAGGTTTGGGACACCACGGACCATCATTAGTGACGGAGGTTCACACTTTATTGCCCGACGATTCGAAGCTCTACTAGCTAAGTATGGGGTGACTCACAAGATCCCCACTCCCTACCATCCACAAATAAGTGGGCAAGTGGAAATTTCGAATAGAGAGATCAAGGGCATCCTTGAGAAGACGGTGTCAAAGACAAGGAAGGATTGGTCTTTGAAACTAGATGATGCGTTATGGGCGTATAGGACTGCATACAAGACTCCCATAGGTACAACACCATACAACCTTGTGTATGGGAAGTCTTGTCATCCCGGTTGAGATAGAACACAAAGAGTATTGGGCTGTGAATTGGTTGAACTTCGGCATGAAGGAAGCAGGCGAGAAGCGCCTCTTGGACCTTAACGAGCTTGAAGAACTCTGCTTGAACGCCTATGAGAACGCCAAAATTTACAAAGAAAGGGCAAAGCGCTGGCATGATAAGCATATCATTCCAAAGGACCTCAAAGAAAGAGATCAAGTTCTCCTCTTCAATTCAAGACTTCAACTCTTCCCATGTAAGCTTAAATCTCGTTGGACTAGACCTTATTTGATTAAATGTGTTTTTCCCCATGGCGCAGTTGAAGTATGGGGTGAAAAGTGCGGAAGTTTCAAGGTGAATGGCCAACGAATTAAGAAGTATTCACCGGAGCTCCAAGCTGAGGAAATCGCACCGATTGTTCTCGAATGAACTCAGGAACGGTCTAGCTACGGACCCAAAACAAAGCGCTTCTTGGGAGGACACCCAAGGTATTGCATTTGTGTTTTTGTTTTTCTTTCTTAAATTAGTTTAGTTAGTTGTTTTTGTTTTGTTTTCCCCTCGGTACCTCCCGGTATGATGTTTTTGGATGCAGGAATAAGGAATGGGCAAAGGAAGGAAGAAAAAGTTGGAAAGAATTGACGAAACTTGGATTTTTGGCACACAACAAAGACTTCCACGCCCAAAACCACGGCCATGGAAGTAACAGATGGCCGTAACTTTCCAAATTTTGACACAAATCAGAGCAAATCCACGGGTCTGTACATTTCCACGGCCGTGGAATGCCTCGAGTGACCGTGATTTTCCAAAAAATTACGGGGACTATATAACCTTCTTTCCTTCTCAAAAACACATCCATCCTCACCTCCCATGCCCAGAACCACTTTCAAATCGCCGGCCACTTCTCTCATCCCGTAATTCTTCGTCCGGAGTCCGATTCAATCGATTCTTCAACTAAAAGTGGAGAATTTTCAATCATCAACAAGATCCAAGCATCAAACTGAGTAAACAATCCACATTGTAGAAGGAATTTGGATTTTTCAAATCCAAACCTAGGTTTTATTCTCTATTCTCTTCTTGGTCAATTTGGTTCAATTTCCTTGCAAGATTTTAGGAGAACTGGATGAATTTGGATTTAGAATTAGTCTAGGGCTGTAATTAATGAATTTGGTGTGAATCTGCTGAATTTTGAGAGAGACAAAGGAAATCCATGGGTCCGTACATTTCCACGGCCGTGGAATTCCAAGAACAAACCGTGGTTTTTCTGTTGTTGAGGAAAAATGTTTAGAAGGAAGTCAAGTAGGAACAAGAAGCAGAAAGGTGATAGTTCCTCTTCCTCCCAACCCCCTCCTAGTGAACCACCATCACCATCACCTCCTAGAATCCCTAGAATCCATGAGGATTATGAAGGAGCCATAGAAAAGATTTCAAAAAGACCGATAATAGGACCTAGGTACCTTGTCCTAGAGGAGTTTGAAGAGCTCAATGAAGTGAATGATTTGACTTGGCTCTTGAATAGAGCCGGATTGATCATCTTCTCCGTCATTAGGGAAGATGCTTATGAGGAGATAACAAGGGAGTTTGTAACTTCCTTTGAGCATAGCGCCGTTAACCGAGCGGTGTCTTTTAGGTTGATGGAGCAAAACTATGAGTTCTCCATAATTCAGTTTGGAACCTTCTTTTGGTTTCATGAGAGTTTTAATGGAAGGTTTCCCGGGGGAGTGAGAACCGGGGACTTTTGGAGAGACATTGCTATGATCTATGCTAGTGAGGATCGTTGACAACCGGCCGACACCAAGGCTAAACTCATATAACACTTAGCCTTGAAGATAGCCCATAGAGTCCTTTCGGAATGCCTTTTCCCTAGGACCAAGACACCACAAAAGATCAAGACCGATGAGCTTTTCCTCCTCTATTGCATGCTCACTGGTACTTTTGAATATTGTGCCACCCTACTAGCCTCTACCATTAGTAAGTTAAAGAACAAAAGGGCCGAGAATATAGGCTATGGGGGTATGGTGACTCACGTTGCCAACCAGCTAGGCATAGACTACTCCACTTGCACTAGGATAGCGGCAAGACCTTTGGGTCTCAATGGGCTTATGACTAGAGGGATCATCTTTCCCCGCCACCGTGCTTCACCTACCGCAGCCATGCCTTGGTAGGAGAGAGGTGGTAGGGGCATTAAGTGGCTTCCCGAGTATTCTATCATGCTAGGCCGTCACAACTGGAAGGAGACCTTCGTACCGATGCATGCCAATAGACTTGTAGCCCCTCCATATGTGCTGGATGAGGTTCCAGCTGAGGATGATGATGAGGAGATGGGAGGAGGAGATGACCAGGATGCAGGAGGCGCTGAGCATGACTTTGGCACATTTCCGGATCAGCCGGCCGACTTCCCGGAGCCTCCTAGGAGATCTCCCCGTCCATCTAGACCTTCCGGTTCTTCTTCTTGACACAGGGCTAGTGTGAGTGAGAGGCCGACGTGGATAGAGACCCCACCTGCTTGGTATGGAGCGCATCCGCCATGGATGGGAGCTCCTCCTCCATGGTATGATCATCCACCAGTGGCACAGACTCTTCCCCAGGATGCGCCTTCATGGTATGGCCAGCCGCCAGCTTGGTATTCGCAACTTCCAGATTGGGCGGACGACCTTTCGAGGAGAGTAGGAGACTTAGAGGTCCATCAGCAGGCTCATGACGTGGAGCGCCAGGAGAACGCCCGGATCTTGAAGGACGTCTACTGCCAATAGTTTGGGCGGCCTTTTAGCTCCGACTTCTATCCATTCCCGCCACCTCCTTCACAGTGATGATGATGAGATGATCCGCCGGTTAGAGCCGCTCCATCGCCATTAGTGAGTTCCCTTTTGCTTTTGTTTCTTTTCTTTCTTTATTTCTTTTGAACATTGAGGACAATGTGTATGTCAAGTATGGGGTGGGGTGTGAATCTTGTTTGTAATAACTCGACTCACTTTGTTTGCTTATGTCTATGAACACTTGCATGTTTTCTTTCATTGTCACACGTTTCATTATTGCATTGCATGAAAAAGGCTTTGAAAAACCCATAAAAATTTGAAAATGTTTGTGCTTCTAAGATTAGAGATGATTTCTATGATGAATCTACTTGTGGAATGAGTTTTTGATGTCAATTGTATGCTTGAACTGAATTATGAATTGTGAAGAGATTGAGTATGTTGTTTATCCTTTCTTGCAAGTTTCATAATGTGAAAGTTTTTAGGCTGAATTGGCATATTAGGCCTTCTACACAATAAAGTTGAAATACAGAGCCTCCTAAAATTAAGTTGAAAAAATGGGCTCCTATTTTGCAGGCTAGTTTTTTCATAGTACAAAAAAGCTAAAAAGGGGTTGATTGATGACTGCTGACTGTTGTGCAGAAATTGGGTTGATTGATGACATATTTGATTGACATTTTTGGAGGGAATTGTTGGCCCAAGTTGGTTTCCTGTAATTGTTTTTGGGTATGTACGTAGTTATTACCCAAAATGCATACAAATTCACATACCCAGGTTTGATATGATTGTGTAAGTGTTTTGTAAGATATTGATATGTTTGGGTAAGTGACTTGTTTGTATGGTTGTCAGTGTAGTAATTTGTTGGGGTATGTACGTAATTATTACCCAAAATACATACAAATCTACATACTCAACTTTGATATGATTGGGTAAGTGTTTTATAAGATATTGATATGTTTGGGTAAGTGGTTTGTTTGTATGATTGTCGGTGTAATACATCGAACACGGTAAGTGCATATCCCAATATTGAAATCGAAATTTTGGAAAATCAAACATAAATCATAATACAACATACAAAAAAGATGACACATAAGTACATAACATACCCAAAAAATAACAACCCAATTTTGTTAACCAAAAGTGTGTTAACATTCTCACATAAGTTTCTCCCCAAAAAAACAACCTTATCCAGTGCAAGCTTACCCACCTATCCGGCAAAATATCTTCCCTACATACTTGGGTAAGATGGAAAAGACGACCGAGGCGACCATGGTGCTTGGTGGCTCTCGAGGGAGAAGACGACCGAGGAGCTTGGTGGTTGCTGGCTCCAATCCTGTGCTCACACATTACTCAAAAAACATTGCTCAAAAAACATACCCAGCTCATACATTACTCAAAGTGCTCATACATACCCAAAATGCTCACATATTACTCATTTCAAAGCAATATCTAAAAAACACAGTAAATACATTCAGGGAGTAATCAATTACTCAATCCATACCCAAGAAACATACCCAAAGTGCTCACACATTACTCAAAGTACTCATACATACCCAAAGTGCTCATACATATTACATACCCAAAGGCTCATACATACCCAAAGTGCACATACATACCCAAAGTGCTCACTCATTTGATGGTACTCAAGGGTAGTACGACTTACCAATTCATCATCAATGGCAGACTAGAACACTTTAGCCTCCTCACGAACTATAGCCTCACCGGAATCGGCGGTCATCTTACGTTCTTCTGCCTCAATGACGGCATGAGTAAACCCTAGACTGAAAGAGAGCGCCGGAATCTGAGCAAAAGGGAGACTCGCCATTCTTCAAACTTTCTATTTTTTCTAGTTAGGTTTCCAAGCGTTCTTCAACCTTGTGAGTTCAGAGAAGGATAGAAAGGCAGTTTTAGGGGAGGAAGAAGAGGGTGAATGTTGTTCAGAGGGGAGGAAGAAGAGAGTGACAATTTCAGGGCAGGAAGAAGAACACGACGGCGGTTTCAGGGGAGGAAGAAGAAGGGGTCAACGGTTTCAAGAGAGGGAGAAGAAGAGGGCGATGATGGTTCAGAGGCATGGAAGATCGCTGGTGGTTCAGAGGCAAGGAAGGAGGAGGCAAAAAAAAGGAGAATAGTACCGTGGTGGTTGAAATCTTCCAAATGGAATATTAAACCCTAATTCGTCTTTTTGAATAAAAGTGACCATCTAATCAGTAGAAGGCCCACTATCCTACTTTCTAGTTTACAGGCCTATTTTATTATTAATATATAGAGGCCCAGTTTACATAATGTCAATTTCAAGGGTCCTATTTCCCCTATTTTTTCAAGTTTTTATCTAAATCATATTGAGAATTGAATTTTGAAATCACAATATAAGTTCTTATACTTCTTTATGAGATGATTAAGGCACCTCGATTTTCTTACTTCTTTCTTTGATCATTTAGCCCCTCAATGAAAATATTTGCCTCCTTTACCTATCCGGAATTTAGGAAGAGTTGATTTTGGCATGTTTGATGTGGGAGGGTCATGAAAGCAATTGTTCGAAATCAAAGTGTAGGAAAATAGGTTTAGGGAAGTCAATCATGATGATGAGTAAATCGGCACCATTCACATAGCCGGGTGTTTGTGTCTTGCCAATGTCGGATTGAGCGATATTCCTAACGGATTATGGTATGTGCATCAAGGGTTTGAGGCATCTCGAAATTGAGAAACGCCAATCTCCTAGGCTTCGGTTTTCGTACACCACATTCCTTTACAAGTTCTAAGTTGGTGGTTAGTTCAAATGGTGAAAATAAAAGAGTTGTGTTGTTCCTTCTTCCCGGATTCATACACCACATTCCTTTACAAGTTCCCCACCTTTCCGTATTCTTGGCCTTACTTGAAAGTCCTTGAGATCATAAGAGTGTTATTTGACTTGGTGATCTAAATTGAAATTTCACATGCTTGATTTTGACAATGCTTGAAGGTTATGATGTTTGTCTTGAAGTTTATGCAATTTATGATGTTCCTTTGCTTTGCATATTTTAGTTTATGTATATGAACGTTTTCAAGGATGAATGAAGCAAGATTTGAGGATGATCTATTGATTAGAAGTACATTACTAAAAATATTGTTTTGTTTTGTTGTGCATTCATATTTCATTCTACCTTATGTTCTAAACTTTTGAAAACCTTGCTTGGGACAAGCAAGTGACAAGTATGGGGTATTTTGTTAGCATGAAATATGACTATATTTTAGGCACTTGTTTTAGTTGTTTTTCCCTCTTTTATGTGTATATGGATATGAGTTTGAATCATTTGTGAGCTCATTCACCCACTTTGTCGATATAGAGATCTACACAAGCTTTGTTTTGTTTATAGGTGAATAAGGGTTTGAATTGGAGCAAAATGTGAAAGGAAAGGAGTATTTGACCATGCTAGATGTCAAGGAGATGCTTTGGAGGAGCTAAGGAACGAGCATGAGTGAAGAACATCACGAAATAAAGGCTTTCACAAAGGATTTGGACTTCCACGCCCTAAATTACGGCCGTGGACTTGGCCTTGGATCGTGAAGAGTGAATTTGGAGCACAACAAAAAGTTCCACGCCCTAAACCACGGCCATGGAAACTTGTACTAGACCGTGATTTCCATGACGAAGTGACGTGTCATATTTTCCACGTCAGCGACGGTTATTGGGCTTTTCTCGTAACTTTATTTTGCCCTATAAGAAGGCTTGAGAAGGGAGTTTCGAGGACGGCTGCTTTAGGGTTCATTTTACCTTCCCTTGCAATTTGACGCCTGGAATTGAGATGAAGGATTGGAGATTTCGGATCGCGGCTTGTGAAAGACGAAATATTGAAGATTGCGTACTTTGGAGATTTTTTTAGGGTCTTGCTTTCGGAGACGGATTGACACTCCGTTCTTCATTATTCCCTAAAATTGTTGTGAGGATTCTTGTTCCATATTCTGAATTCATTAAACATACTACCTTGTTGTTCGGATTTGAGTTTGACTTTGATTTGTTATTGTGTTTTCGAGGGTTTTTATCTTTCTTTCTTCTTAAATTGATATTTGATTCAATGACTATGATTATTGGCTAAAACCCTTTAGCAATTCTAAGGTGAAGGGTTGATAGTTGTGGTTTAGATAATGATAGATCGATCGTAAACAGATTGGACCCTAAGAGTGTGAGAAAACTCGTTGACACCCTAAATTACGGTCTGTTCTTGAGTTCCACGGCCGTGGAATCTCAAGATCCAGCCGTGATTTTCTTTGTTTTACGACTCTTGCTTTTGCTTTAATCCAAAGTTAGAGATATGCTTTAACCTAGCCTTGGCTTGCCTTTCCTAGGTAATAGTGAGACTCAACATCCTCTATTTCGGTTTCGAGTGTCACAACCTTAACCGTTTTAGTTTATCTTTGATTCCTTGGGTTTGGGCATGGGTATTTGAGATTAATTCTTACCTTTAGATCCTTTCTATACTGCAGCCTCAACAACCTTTATAGAGAGTTTTCTTGGGTGAGTTATATAGGGTTTTGGAACTTCACTATACTCAACCTTACATTAGTTATACCTTTGCAACCTCAACTCTGTCCTTATATCTATAGAATATCTTGAATCGATTGCCACAATTGGCTACCTGGATCTTTAGGATTGTTGTTTTCCCAATTATTTGCAAAGCTTCTATACTTTTGATTGCTCGATTATTCGAAACTGATTTTGTTTCACCAAATCCCTGAGTTCGATACTCTGGAATTCTTGCTCTACTACGCCGATCCGTACACTGCGGGTTCGCTTGCTTTGATTTCAGTTTTATAATTAAAACTTATTTACACGCACACTTTGAGGCGAACAGCGGCGAGAACAAATAGGGCTCCATCTACCGACGACAACGAACTCTCCGTCTTCATCCTATTCAAACCTCTCTTCCGTTTTTAATCACCCGTCTTCACTAAATACCCTAAATCCCCTACGCACACATCTGCGCCTGCCGGACCTACGCTGAATTCCGCCTGCCCTGCACTGTCCTTCTTACCCTGAGCCGCTAGAATCGGTGTTCGCCAAGTTTGGTTTTATTCTCCTCTTCTCCTCTTCATCGGTGTTCGCTAGGTCAACTTGATTCTATCATCTTCTATTTGTTGTGTTTTTCCGTCATTGTTGTTTAATGACGTTTGGTAGTTTTGGCATTTGATTTTCTTTCAAACTTGCTTTTTTGCAAGAGTATTTGAACAAGAAATTCAAGGAAGTTGGTCATAGTAATATGTACTTTCCACATGTCCGTGCTTGTTCGGTCCCTTGTATGTATGTATGTATGTATGTATGTATGTATGTATGTATGTATGCATGCATGCATGCATGCATGCATGCATGCATGCATGCATGCATGCATGTATGTATGTATGTATGTGCGGAAAATGAGACAATCAGTCGTGAAATTTTATTTACATAGTGTAGAAAGAGGATGTACTATGAAAAGCTCTTTTAGCCTCATGTTCCTAAATCCAAGTTATAAGTTTCTTGTTTTTCTTGTTCAAGTGGCTTTTATAAGAATGCATTTTTTATGTGGAGTTTAAAGAAATTCTTTCTTGATGTTCCAGATCAATCCACACTCACGAAATGCCAATTTCATTGTATCTATGCCCTATTTTCCTAGAGTGTCATATTATTTTTTGAAAGTTACTTGCTCAACTACAGTCACATAGGTCAGATTATGAACTCAAACAATAAACCCTACGACAAAATATGTGGAAAGAAGGGGTTAATATGAGAGATCGAGCAATTAGAGTGTTCTTTCATGAGAAGAGAAAAGCCATGATAGATGAGTAGTTTTATCTGAGTTATCGCATTGTAGCTCAAGAGTTTGAAGGAATAAAGACTAAGATAGGACTCCTAAAATAGTGTGCCATATGTTAAATAGATATATTGTTTTGTAAGGAGATAGGGCGCAAAGTGTTTTTTCTGTTGTATATTTTTTATTCTTAATTGTTGGCACTAAAGCTTGCGTTCTAGCTTATTTGATTTTATTTTCATCATAATATCCTGCTTTTCTAACGCCTCGATAAAAAAAAATTTTGATCTCTTCCACAACTCATACCATACTCTTTCATTGAGAAATAAGTTAGTCATGTCGAGGGCTTTAGCCCTAAATTAGGTCTTGTAACTATTGGAGGGAAAAAAGAACTTGAAGAGAAACTTGTGGTATAGACTTCTCATCCACTCTTTTCTTTAAGTATGTTTTTTGGACACTTGTTGATATTTTGTTTTTAAACTGGGAAATGAATAACTTGAGTTTTGGCTTTTAATTGTTGTACATCTTGAGTTTGTGGCCGGTTAGACCAACTAATGAAACAATAGTCAACCACATGTTTATTTATAGGGTTAGGGTATAACCTGAAAATATATGGTACATCATACATGACAAATGTTTAGTGATTGTTGCTAATACTTGCGGTGCTTGTTCATGCCACTAGTTTTATTCAGCATATGATCTCTCTTATTTTGATACATTATGCTGTAATTGTGCCGAAACCGGCTACCTAATTTTGACCATCTCCCTCTTTTCATAATTCCATCATCTCCCTTTTTCTCCCTTCTCTCTTCGGTGGTAATTGCTATACTTCTCTTTGCTACCTAATTTTAATCTCTTTCATCGTGTGTTTTTTGGATTTTGATGGTCTCTTCAATTTGTGTTCTTTGAAAGCTCTACTATTGTCTATTTCAAATAAATAAAACTTTTTTTTGGCTTTTCCTTTCTTGTTGATTTCCTGTATGTTGAATTCTTTTTTGTGTACAAATAAAAAGTTTAAGAATCACTATAATTGTGCCCAACAACTCTTAGAAAAGGTATCTATCAAAACCCATTTTTTATTTTCTCTTTTTTTCTTTATGTTTCGTTTTCTTTTATACTAATATGGTCAGAGGATATTCAAGATTCATTTATTGAGTTATTTGCATTGATATTTTTGAATTTTTTTTGAATGTAACGGTCCCTGGAAGTTAAATTATTTCCCTAACTTCTAATAAATACAAGTGGAACTTACTTCCAAATTTTCTTTTGTAATTGTCGCTATTAATATGACAAACTTTTTTCTTTTATTTTGAGAAATTTTATTTTTGTCTTATTTTTTTGTTATTACAATATGCTCTTAGATCTTAAATTGGTAATTACAGTTCGTAAACATCTTTTAGTTGAAATTCAGGAGATATCACAACAGAGCGTGTGTATGAGAGATAACAGGAAATGAGTTTTCAATTACACTAATTTCATGAGTTTGATGTTACTTTGTGTAATTGTGCAAGATGTCTAGGTCTAAAGGCCATAAAGGGTCACAAGGGAGTGGATTAAATAGTCTCAAGGCCATGGACATGATGAAATAGCTCTTGGAGTCTTTTACGAACATGAAAGAGCAAATTGACTAAATGAGATCTGCCCTCATCCGAGAATCTCCCCCGCATCCAGCCAAAATCTCGGCCGAGATTTGATAGTCTCGCCCCTATTTGAGATTTGATGATTACGTTCCCCAATAGAAAACAATGTATGAGGATAATGGATATTCAGGTGTTCCATATAGAACCCCAACCCCGGAATTGTCTCAAAGAGTCCATTATGAGCAAGGTATGAGATATTCAAATTCTGGTTATTATATATATTACATTCCGGAGTTTATTGATTTCAAGAATTCGGAAATAAAGATGAGGAATGCATGTGGAGAGATTATTCCAACAATAATCAACATCCAAGGAGAGGTCGAGATTGTGAACAGTTTAGACCTCAACAAGAGCATGATGGAATCGGGAAAAGAAGATTAAAAATCCGGATCCACCAGAATCTCGGTCCTACTATCTCGTCCTCTGTCAGCCTAGATTCCTCATGGACGAGCACCATGAGCTCTCTAGCCCTAGAAAAGGGAACCTTCAGCTGAGATTATAAAACTTCAAAGACGAGTAATTCTAATTCCTCTACTTCAATGGATGATCATTTAGATTTGTCAAAATCGGATTCTATCATTGTATCACGTGCTATGACTAGTATGGAAGAATTAACCATGAATCTAATGTGGTATATGATATTTCAAGTGATGGGTATGAATTAAATGGACATGAATTGTATGCACATGCATTTGCTTTAGGTGATACTGTTGAGTGTGATGTCCCTAAACATAGTATGAATGATCTTGAGCTCAACGTGCATGATCCTAAATTGTAATATAATAATTCTCTTGATTGCAAAGTGCATAAACGTATATTGCAATGTGATGATTCTTTTGATTGTGATGTGCATGAATCTAAGTTATTGCATTCATCCTTGGATTGTTCTTTAGATTATTCTCTAGAACCTTTACCTAAGGAGATACCTTTGGCTTTGCCTTTAATGGAAGACATAAAGCTTTTCAAACCCCCTATGATCAAATTGGAAGAGAAATGTGTGGTCCAATCTCAAGTTGTGACATTGTTAGATCCTTCTAGGAGATGCATTACGGATGAGATCGTAGTACTATCACTTATGTAGTTTGCTAACCCAAGGATTTTCCGCTCATGTCTATCCTTGAACTACTATGACTTCGTCGATGATTTATTCCCCTCAACTTTTGATAATCGTGCATTGTTTCCCATGAGGAAGCGAGTGGGTTTTATTGTAGGAGTGCAAGTTGTAAACACCAAGAAGAAGGGAAAGCACAAAGTCTATGTATTAGAGATGCCGGACAATTATGGTAAAGAAAGTCCTTCTATGACTAAAGGAGAACATCAACATAGTTTAGCGAAATTTCACTATAGTGGGATATGTTGCCCCAAGAGAGCAAAATCTTGCCGAAGAATTGCAACTGAGATTGCCCTCTGTCAAAGATTATTTCGTCCCAAGATGCCAAAATCCCGCCTCAGTCTTTCATGGTTTCTTTTGGTTCTAAGGAAGAGTTATCTAAGAGCCTCCACCTATTGAAGTTATGGCTCGATGTTTGAATCAAAGAGTAACCAAATTATAACGAGGTAAATTATTTATTCTATTTGGTGAGAATTTAAAGGTAGCATGTCTAAACTTACGTAAGTGTGATCGTGATTTCAGTTTCTTGACTAGGAGGTTTAGGGATTGGTTACATTATTTATTTCCTAGTGATAGCACATTGATCATTATCTATTCTAGGAAGTTTATGTTAGACTATATTGTACTAGGAATTGAGCATATTAAATGTAGATGTATTGCACATGTTGATTTGGATGATTTTCTTAAGCATTGTGTGTTACCTCAAGTTTCTTATTAAGAAGAAGACTTCTATGGTTGATAAAGGTCATTTGGATAGGTACAAGTTTTATGATAGGTTGAGCACATAAGATTATGAACCACATTTGCTTGAGGATATAGTTAGAACTTTTGATGATATGAATTATATACCATTATAATCATGCATATTGTGAATGTTTTACCTCAGTTTCATTTACATTAAAAGAGAATTGTATGCCTTTGAGCTTTGTTTCATATATATTCCGGAAATAGAGGTCTACACGAGTTTTGACTGAATTATAGGTGACAACGATGGATTTGGAAGCAATAATGGGGCAAGGAGTAGCTAAGGTCAATGAAGTAGCATAAGAGACCTTTGAGGAGTCATGAGGAGTGAGGAAAGTGCAAAGGAAAAGTCACACAAGAGGGTGGAAAGCAAGCCAATAGACGAGCACTTTCTGTTGTTCAAAATCGGGTGATTTATTATACAACTCGAACGATTTTCCTGTATAAAAATCGGATGAGTTGTGTAGAAACATCGGTCGATTTATACTTGTAACCATCCAAAAATATAACGTTCGAAAGCTCAAAACTTTTGGGCCTAAAGGGGGACATGAATTGCAGCCCATTAGCGAGTTAGGTTATGTTGGAACCCTAGGAGACGAAAATCTAGAGGTCGCACAGATCGGGATTGACGGCATATGATAGAGATTGGAGATTCTTGGAGAGAAAGGATTTGCGGAAGGGAGATAGAGTTCAAGATTCAAGAAAGTTGTGAGATCTTTGATTGTTGTTGGTTATTGTGATTTGTGAACACATATTACTGAGTGTTTTGAGAGATTTTATTGAGGTTTTGAAGGATTGATTACAGATTTTGGATATTTGTCAAGTTTTATGCAAAGTTTGGTTTTTATTTGGTTTTCTTTATTCAATCTTGATTTTAATTCAAAAATGAAAATGATTGACTAATAACTTTCTGATTCTGGGGAGGATAGCTGATGATTGAGACATAGATGATGATAGACTGAACTCATTTAACCTTTTGGACCCTGAGAGTTGAGATTTAACCTTTGCGATTGCTAAAAATCGTGGTATTCTTGAGAAAATCGACCGATTTTCTCCTAGAAAAGTCCGATTTTTCTGTCTAACTTTCCTTAAATGTTTTATCCTTGAACCAAAGTTAAACCTTGCCTAATTCCTAGCCTTGCTTAACCTTTGTAACCCTTATCCAAGTGTAAGAAGAGACTTCATCATTGATTCTTTACTTGGTAACCAAAGTTTACAAGATTTGGGTAATAGAGAGACTGAATATCCTCTATTATGGTTTGAGTGTACCCTTCATCTTTACCTTCGAGAGTCATATCCTTGGGTTTTGGTGGGTTTTTTTTAGTGTTAACCCTTACCTTGAGTACTCTTCTTGACGAGACTCAACATCCTTCGGGTTGAGAGCTTCTAAGGTCGGATAAGTGAGTATTGGAACTTCACCGTACATTATTCCTTTCTTCGAAACACATAACCTTGACAACGCCAACTCTGTCCTTTGATCTTTAGAGTGTCTTGAATCGAAAGCCGCAGTCGGATACTTGAATCCTTGGAATCATTTGTCTCTTACATCTGTATAAAAGCTTTTGCATCTTGCCAAACAGTATTTGAATCGGTTTTATTCTCGCCAAATCCCTGAGTTTGACTCTGAAATTTCTTGCTTTACTACAGTTGATCCGTACACTGCGGGTTCGCTTTTGCTTAAGTTCTGGATATAAATTTAAGACTTTGACGCACGCACTTTTGAGCGAACAAGTTTTCGGCGCCGTTGCCGGGGATTTGGTCAAGACCAAATTCGGTTTTCGGTTGTATAGCTTGGGAGCTTTTGCTCTTGTTATTTGATATATCTACCTTAGTGATTTTTACAGATTTCTCTTTAGGTATATGCGAAGGTCTCGATATGAGAAAGACCTTGTTCCTTTTGACCCTGAACCTGAGAAGACTCTCATGAAAAGGTTAAGAGAAGCAAAAATGGATGGACATAACGAAAGGGACCTTCAAGCTGAGTTAGATGAAACTCGAGCTCTCCTTAATACAAGTGAAAGGAGACTTCTTGAGGAGAGAGTTGTAGCTCGTGCTGATAGAGAGCGATTGCAAGCTGAAATGGATGAAACCCGGGCGATGGTACGACAATTAAACTTAGAGAAAGCCGTCAAAGATAAGAAAGACGAATCATTCGATGATGATATGCCTGAGATAGAAGAGATAGCACCTAATCCACCATCTAATCCTTTTATCCCAGTTAGAGATGCGAGAGCTGCTCCTATCGTGGCTGAACCACGTACTCTTGGGCAACGTATGGATCCGAATCAACAGCCGCGCCAATTGGGCGTGAATCTTGGAGATCTAGATGAGCATGACTATGGGTTCGCCCTCAAGTCACTATGATCCTCCAAAGTCAGTTTGGTGGAATGGAAACGGAATCTCCGCATCAACATCTATAGAACTATGAGATTCTTATGGAGACTTTGAAGCCTCTAAGAGCAACCAACAACAACTATAAGTTGAGACCTTTCTTTTTCTCTTTGAAAGACAAGGCCTTAGCTTGGTATCAATCTCTTCTAACAGGAAGAGTTAACACATGGGAGGAGATGACTTCGGAATCCCTCACCAAGTTCTTTCCGGCATCCAGGACGACGGAGTTGAGAGGTAAAATCAATGCCTTTGCTATAAAACTTAATGAAAGTTTATTTAAGTCTTGGGAAAGGTTCAAGGACCTTCTATTGGATTGCCCTCACCATGGCATTTCAAAGCTTGAGTTGTTGGAGATATACTACAAAGGATTGGATGTGGAGACTCAATTCAAACTTCAATCTCTTTCGTGCGGAACTTTTATGGAAATGAGAAATGATGATACTTGGGACTTTATTGAAAAGCAAGCTCTAGTGATTGAGAAGTACTCTCATAGGAAGATTGAAAGTGGGAATCTAAATTCCGGAGATCAAGGATTGAATTTGAATCAAGCGAGTTAAGCTCAAATCTTCTCTCTCAACAATGAGATTAAGGAGTTGAAACAATTTTTGAAGCCCAACATTCAATCAAAGAAGGAGCAAGACGTTGGTTAACTAGGAAGAGAGAACAATAAAGGGAATAGGAAAATAACAACCGGAACAACCATTGGAACAATAACAACAACAACAACAACAGGAACTTCAACAACAATTGGAGATCCAATCAACATCATCCCAGTAATCCTTATTCCCATGATGAAAATGCATAAACACCTCCTTCTTTTTCTTCTACCCCTTTGAAAAGTAAGGGACAAGCTTCATCGAGTTTGAGCCAACTGGAGAAGGACGAGCTTGAAGCAATGATGGAAACAATCTTAGGGAAGATGCAAGGGATGAAGAATTCCATCACTTCGATCTCTAAAGCACAAAAAGCTTTGGAGAATCAAGTGTTTCGAAAAGCCGGAGAAGTTCCTAGAGATCAAGGGAAGCTTCCCGGAAGGACGGAAGACAATCAGAAGGGCCGTGTGATGGCAATTACTACGAGGAGTGGTGTGAAAACTAACAATCCTAAACCCCGAACGGATGACAAAGAGAAGCAACCCAAGTTCGTTGAGATCCCAGCCCAAAGGGAGAAAGAAAAGGAGAAGGACGATGCCTATATTCGTCCTCCAGCTTACAAGCCTCCATTACCTTTCCCTCAATCTAGAGCGAGAGCGTGTCTAGACAAGCACTTCGGTAAGTTTATTGATCTCATGAGCAACCTGCATATTAACATACCTTTTATGGATGCAATTTTAGGTATGCCAACTTATGGGAAGTTCCTAAAGGAGATTCTCTCTAATAAGAGGAAACTAGAGAATTTTGGTGAAGTTAAGATGAGTTCGGAGTCATCTGAACTTATCAAGACTATGACAGAGAAAATGCCCCCTAAATTGCGAGATCCAGGATCATTTTGCATACCTATTGGGGTAGAGGAAGTCACATATGATGCACTTTGTGACCTTGGAGCAAGCGTGAGCATCATTCCACTTTGTGCAAGAAGTTGGTTTAGAAGAGCCTAGACCAGTGAAGATGATATTCTATATGGTTGATCATTCCATCACTAGACCTTTGGAATTATAGAAGACATCCCCGTAAAACTTGGTAAGTTTTACATTCCTATAGATTTTGTTGTGCTTGACATTCCTGCAGATTATCCAGTTCCTATGATACTTGGGAGACCATTCCTTGCAACCTCCGGATGCTTGGTAGATTGCAAGAATGGGAAGCTATCATTCAACATAGGAGAAGAGAGAGTAGAGTTTGTACTATCCTCTTTGATCACAGAGTCATCTATGGGAGGAGATGTTTTTAACATCTTTGATGAAGAAGAATCTAGAGAAGTGGTGAGTTCGATCATGATCAAAGATCCACTTCAAAAGGTTCTAAGCATGAGCATCATTGAGGAAGGGGTAGAACATGGTTGTGATGATGAGATTCGAGCATTGGAAGATGTAGAGGAAGAGCTAGAAGCAAGATTTGAAGAGATGAAGGAAGTCCCGGAAGAAGCTGAAAAAATCGACTACACAAAGGAGATCGGGTGATTTTTGAAGAAGCAAGTCGATTTTTGACAACATAAAGAAAAACCGGACCAAAAATCGACCGATTTGCCTCAAGAGAAGTCGATTTTTCTGCTATTTCTCCGACTTTTATAAATTCAATTGCAAGTGTTCTTGGTTGTAGTAGCACACTTCGTCAACCTTCAGAGGCCTCTCCAATGACACTCCTTGGTTAAGATTCATCAATCAAAGCACCACCATCATTGGAGTTAAAGTCACTCCCTACACATCTAAGGTACGCATTTATTCGACCTAACTCAACATATCCTGTTATAGTTAGTGTGAACTTGACTGATGATGAACTTGAAAAGCTAATGAATGTTTTGAAACAACATAGGAAAGCTCTAGGCTATACCATTGATGACTTAATAGGAATTAAGCCTTATGCTTGTATGCATAAGATCTTAATGGAAGAGGATTATAAGCCTTCACGACAACCTCAACGACGGTTAAATCCGATCATGAAAGAGGTCGTGAAGAAGGAAATCCTTAAATTGCTTGATGCAGGTATCATATTCCCTATTTTTGATAGCAAGTGGGTGAGCCCAATTCAAGTAGTTCCAAAGAAGGGAGGAATGACTGTTGTTGCTAACAAGAACAACGAACTCATTCCAACGAGAACAGAACGGGATAGAGAATGTACATTGATTACCGTAAGCTGAATGTTACTACGAGGAAGGACCACTTCCCTCTCCCCTTCATACACCAAATGCTTGAAAGGTTAGCACGACACTCTTACTTTTGTTATCTAGACGAATATAGTGGTTTCTTTCAGATTCCCATTCATCCAGACGATCAAGAGAAGACCACTTTCACATGCCCTTGGGGTACGTTTGCCTACAAAAGGATGTCATTCGGTTTATGCAACGCCCCAAACACCAACGAAAGGTGTATGATGGCCATCTTTTCAGAATACATAGAGAACATCATGGAAGTGTTCATGGACGACTTTTTGGTGTTTCTTTAATAAGGCGAATGAAGCGTCAAGAGATCCAAGGAAGCTTCCAGCAAGGACAGAGAGCAACCCTAAAGGACAGATTATGGCAATAACGACGAGAAGTGGATTGAAAACTGCAGATCTAGTGCCTCGGTCGATGCTAGTGAAGAACACCTCGGTCCAGGTACAGACGAAGAAAACTTCGGCCGAGGTACCAACCGATGTGGAGCCTCAGAGAGCGTCGGACAAAACTGAAGTTTATGTCCCACCTCCTTCATATAAACCACCATTTCCATTCCATCAGTCAAGGGTCAGAGCACATCTAGACAAGCACTTTGGTAAGTTCCTTGACTTGATGAATAAACTACATATTAATATCCCTTTCCTTGATGCTATTCTAAGGATGCCCGCATATGGGAAGTTCTTAAAAGAGATTCTATCAAGGAAGAGGAAGTTGGAAGACTTTGGTGAAGTGAGGATGACATCTAAATCCTCCGAGCTCATTCAAATCATGAAGGAGAAGATGCCACCCAAGCTAAGGGATCCTGGCTCGTTTTGCATACCCATTCAAGTTGGGGATGTCACTTGTGAAGCGTTATGTGATCTAGGAGCCAGCGTGAGCATCATTCCGTTGGAGATATGTGTGAGGATCGGACTTGGAGAGCCCAAGCCGGTGAAGATACGATTATATATGGCGGACCGCTCCATTACCCACCCCGTGGGCATTTTGGAAGACGTCCCGGTTAATTTAGGTAACTTTTATTTACATATAGACTTTGTTGTGCTTGACATTCCCGCGGATTATCCCGTTCCTATCATTCTCGGGAGACCATTTCTAGCAACTTTGGGTTGCAATGTGGATTGTAAGAACGCCAAGTTGCAATTCAACATTGGCGGTGATCAAGTTGAGTTTGCATTGCTTGCGGCAATGAAAGGAGAGTCGCTGGGGGATGATATCTTCAACATCTATGATGAAGAAGAATCAAGAGAATTGGTGAGCTCTATCCTTATTAATGATCCACTTGAGAGAGTTATTAGTTTTAGCTTAATGGAGGAAGGTATAGATGTTTCTTGTGATGCAGATATACGGAGCTTAAAGGCACTAGAAGAAGATCCATGAGCTAAGATTGAAAAGCTAATCCAGGAGAAAGAAATCTCCAGTTCCGGTCCCAGTTGCAGTACCTCGACCGAGGCACTTTCTGGACCAAGCGAGGTGTTCTTGACTGAAGAACATCTCGGTCACCCTCTTTGGACCTCGACCGAGGTCGCAAGCGAGATGATGTCAACTGAGAATAACAAACTTCTTACTCCCTTTTCTGAAATTCATCCTCCATTGGTGGAACACTTTCTCCACCAAATTTCTGATAAAGGGCCTTGGTATGCTGACATTGTTAATTATCTTGTTTGCCAGGAAACACCACCCGGATTGACGTACGCTCAAAGGAAGAAATTCTTTAAAGATGTACGCCATTACTATTGGGATGAACCTCTACTATTTAAGAGAGGTCCGGATGGGATGCTTCGAAGATGCATTCCGGAAGATGAAGTTACTAGCGTCATACGGCATTGCCACTCGCTTCCTTGTGGAGGGCACGCTAGCGCTCACAAAACGTGCGCCAAGGTATTACGTTCCGGTTTCTTTTGGCCTACACTATTTAAGGATGTGCAAACATTTGTTGTCTCTTGTGATGCATGCCAAAGAACAGGGAACCTATCTAGGAGGAACGAGATGCCACTCAATAACATACAGAAGGTTGAGATCTTTGATGTGTAGGGAGATGATTTCATGGGACCTTTCCCATCATCCGGAGGAAACCTCTACATTCTCCTAGTTGTCGACTATGTCTCTAGATGGGTTGAAGCCATTGCCTCTCCCACTAATGACACCATGGTGGTTGTGAAGTTCTTTAATAGGACTATCTTTCCACATTTTGGGACTCCATGCATCATCATCAGCGATGGGGGAACACATTTCATCAACAAGAAGTTTAAGGTACTTCTATCGAAGTATGGGGTAACCCACAAAGTTGCAACCCCTTATCACCCTCAAACTAGTGGACAGGTCGAGATTTCGAATAGAGAAATTAAATCAATATTGGAGAAGACCGTCTCTAGGACGAGGAAGGATTGGTCCATGAAGTTGGACGACGCTCTTTAAGCCTATAGGACCGCATTCAAGACTCTCATTGGCACCACCCCCTATAATCTGGTATATGAGAAGTCTTGCCATTTGCCCGTTGAGCTAGAACACAAAGCGTATTGGGCAATTAAATGGTTGAACTTCGACATCAAGGAAGCCGGCGAGAAGCGGCTATTGGATATCAATGAGCTGGAGGAGTTGCGTTTGAACGCTTATGAGAATGTCAAGATCTACAAGGAAAGGACAAAGAAATGGCATGACAAACGCATCATCCCTAAGGAATTCAAAGAAGGAGATTTATCGAGATCTGGGGAGAAACAAGTGGAAGATTCAAGGTCAATGGTTATAGACTTAAGAAATACAAACCGGAAGTCCCGGTTGAGGAGATTGCACCACTATACCTTGTTTTGGGATGCCGTACGGTCCAGCTAGCGACCTTAAACCAAGCGCTTCTTGGGAGGCAACCCAAGGTATTGCTTTCTTTTTCCTTTTTCTAGTCTAGCTTTAGATAGTTTGCTTTTGCTTTGCTTTTCTTTGTTTTTGGCGTCATAGACAGAAAACAGGTAATCTCTAAGGAAGGGATACAACCCAGGAACAACACTGGAAGGACAAAAGTTCGAGAAATTGAGAAGACGGAGTTTGACTGAGACACATCTCGGTTGCTGTCACAGCACCTCGACCGAGACGATTCTTAAGCAACCGAGGCGACTAGGGCTGACACATTCCACCTCGGTCCAGTCGGGACCACCTCAACCGAGGTGACAACAGATTCAGTGAGGGGTATAAAAAAGGGAACGGTTTCTCTCTCTTCCCTCCCTCACCTTCTCGACCGCGGCGCTAATCTCACCTCGCCTCTTCGATTCTCACTCGTTTTCGACGATTTTTAATTCGGTTCTGAAAGGAAAGGCTGGAGGAACGAAGTGAAAGCAAGAAACTGCAACAAAAATGCTTCGAATCTACCGAATCTGGGGTAACAAAACCGAAAACCCTAACTTCTCGTCTTTTACTGATTTTGGAGGAAATTGGCTTTGGTTGCCAATTATTTTTTGTTGGAAAAGGATTAAGTACCCCTTAGGAACAATCGGTAGTGATATTGGGGGAAAAGAACTGAATTCCATAGAGTTGAAATCGAACAGCTTCGCTCCTCGGTCCAGTCGACCTGCGCCTCAGCCGAGGTGATTCTTGAGCTCTGACAAGCAACCGAGGTGATCTGACAGAGATGAGTTCTAGATCTGATAGACTGCTTGTCCTGAGGGATGGATCTTCCCCTTCTCCTTCCTCTTCTCGGCCTTCTGTACCGGTGATACATGAGCGTCACCAGGCCGACTACGACCGCATCTGTACGCGCCCAATGATTGCGCCGCGGTTTTTGGACATCTCCGCCTTTGAGTGTTTATATATTGCGGAGGATCTGAGACGGATGGTCTCGATGGTAGGGCTGGAGCAGTTTATGGAGATCGGAGCTCCGGCCTACGTCGAGCCCACACTAGAGTTTGTGAGCTTTGTGACTCACCTGCCTGCAGAGCAGGCCATCAAGTACCGGTTGCTGAACCGGAATTATCTAGTACCGATGGACCAGTGGAGAGAGGTCTTCGACTTCCCGACCCCGACAGTTACTGATTTCCCGTCTCGAGCTGTAGCTCGCCAGTTTTGGGGACAAATAGCTCACGTAATTGAGCACGTTGATAGGTGGAGACCTGGAGACTCCAGGGAGCGGATCATCTTCCACCTCGCTTTCAGACTCGCCCACAAGATATTCAGCGAGACACTTCTGGCGCGCACTGAGATGCCCCAGAAGGTTAGACAGGGGGAGCTTTTGAGTCTGTTTTGCATGGTGACTGGGGGTATGCCTGATTTCGGTGCCTTGCTAGCTGAGGATCTGCACCTGATCAAGGCAAAGGGGAGAGGAGACATCTGTTGCGGAGGTCTAGTGACCCATATAGCTACAGTGATGGGATTGGATCTGAGTGCTTGTACACTAGTGGCAGCTGCCAAGCCGCTAGGGCTGCAGGAGATGATCACCAGGAGGATTCTTGTTCCTCGTGGACTTACTACGCCATATATGGCGATGCCTTGGGAGCAGACTACGCCTCAGGGTATTAGGTGGTCGTCTCAGTTTTCGGTTTACAACCCTCAGTACTGGTCCACTGCATGGACTCCGTACATTGAGGACGCCAGAGATGCAGCAGCACAGGCACAAGAGGAGGCTGATGAGGATGAGGAGGACGATAGCGGTGCTGCCATGGATACAGGGACAGACACAGCTGGTCCCAGCATACCAGTCGTCGATCTGGACGATGAGGAGACTGATGAGGAGGAAGCTGCACCACCATCACGTCCTGCCAGGCGTAGAGTCCGCAGACAGCAGGACCCCATAGCTCACAGACGGATAGACGAGCTGACGGATCAGATGATCGACTCTTACGCCGCTCTTTCCTTAGATATGTTGGAGATGAGGGAGAGCCAGCACTACCAGCGCCGGATGTTGGAGATACAGTTCCAGCACACTATGGGCTACCCCTTTGTTTCATCCCAGCACCCATACGTGCCATATCCACCACCACCACCAGCAGATCAGGACTAGAGCTTGCAGGGATTTCTTTTATTTATTTATTATGCACCTCAACTTATGTCCGGTGAGTATACTTCTTTTAGACTTATTTTTGACCCATTGGGACAATGTGTCCCAAGTATGGGGTATTTGGATGTATTTTATGTGACCCTATGTGTATGACTCTTGGATATTTATGATCCTATTATGCTTTACTTGGCTTTATGTGATTATTTAAGACTACATGCATGCATACAGGTTAATTGATTAAGAAAAAACGTCAAAAACTGGTTAAGAAAAAAATTTTATGACCTCGACCGATGTGGTTCTTACCAATCGAGGTGCAGTACCTCGGTTGACTTAGAACATCTCAACCGAGGTGGTTTAACTGGAACAGTTTTCGAAACAATTTTTGTGCTTCTTATCTGGATATGACCTCGATGAAGATTATGTTTGCAGATTGGTTTTGAAATCTTTATATGTTTGAAAGGTTTTATGATATGTTTAAGTTGCTAAATGGTTTGTTTGAAATTTGTGGCATGTTTAATATTTTGTTTTTATCCAAATTATGTTGAATTTGAAGGTTGACACCACATGATGAGTTCTATCACTTTCTTCCTGGGATGATTAAGGCAATTCATTTTCTTCTCTTCTTCTTGATCATGCTTAGCCCCTCATATACATATTTTCCTCCTTTTACCTATCCGGAAATTTGGAAGCAAGCAAATGAAAAGCAAGTGAAAGAAAAGTTGAAATGATGGCTGAAAGTTAGAAAGAAATAAATAGGTTTGGGCAAGTCAATCATGATGATGAGTAACTCGGCACCATTCACATAGCCGGGTGTTTGTGTCTTGCCAAAGTCGGATTGAGCGATCTTCCTAACGGGTCATGGTATGTGCATCAAGGGTTTGAGGCATCTCAAGAAATTGATGATTGCTGATTTCCTAGGCTTCGGTTATTGTGCACCTCTGTCCATGCATCCCAAAAAGTAAAGTAAAAAAAGTAAATAAGCAAAGCTTATTGGTGGAAGATGTTGAAGTTCAAAGCAAGTGAAGTGAAGATCCTTTTCCCGGATACTAGCACCACATTTCCTATATACATCCCACCCTCACACGTTTCTTGACCCTCTCTTGAAAAGACCTTGAGACCTCGAACTTGTTGATTGACTTGGTGGTTTAAACTGGATTATACATGATTAATTTCAATAATTATGATTTATTATGCATTCTATGATTTTATGCAAAGATGAACAACTTTCTTATATTTATAAAATGTTTTGATCATGTTTTGATTTTAAATTCCATGAAGCATTCTCTTAGAGTGATCTATGAGTGGAGCACACCATTAAAATGTTTTGAAATACTTTTCATTGATCTTAATGACTTATAATCCATTCTATCTTGTATCTAAGATTTGAAACTTGCTTGGGGACAAGCAAGGGACAAGTATGGGGTATTTTGATAGCATGAATTATAGTCTATATTTTGGGACCTGTTTAGACGTTTTATCTTCAATAATCTGCATGTTTGGATGTATATTATGTGATTATATTGTCGTTTCATCTACCTTTACGGGAATCGAGGTCTACACCAAGTTTCGTTGTAATCGTAGGTAAAATGGCACGTTTTTGCATCAAAATGGAGCTAAAGGAGCTAAGGAGTCATAGGAGCTACATTCAGGAGCTTAAGGAAGAACCCAAGAAGCTTGGAATTAACAAAGAAGATTTACTTTGGATCAGATTTAATAGATTTCACCTTCAGTTCAGAGTCACCTCGGTCAGCTACAGTACCACCTCAACCGAGGTGATCTAGAGGAGCGCCCTGACCGAGGCGAACACTCTGACGCGGCGAGATATATTTTATTTGGCTGAGATCTTTTATTTTTGGAAGGAGAGATCTTATATTTTTGGGTTGGATTTCTGGAAGGAAGATAATATATTTTAGGGATCTATTTATGAGATATGGATATATTTTATTAGGAAATTATCTTTTTAAGATATTTTATCTTTGGAAGATAATTCTCCTATATAAAGGGTTGGATTTTCCACAAGTTCAACCATGCTTAGAGGGCTGATAGCATCCAGCAATTAAGGGATTTTTTCCAGAGTTTTGAAGGAAGGAAGATTGAAGATCAATCTAGGAAGGATTGACACCTTGTTATAGCTTTTGTGAAGGGATTTGTAAGACTTTCTTAGATTCCCTTCTTGTTGATTGTCTTGTTGGATTTGTTATCCAATGAACGCTTATTTGTTTGATATTATGATTCAGTTATTGAAGCCTTGTTCTTAAGGTTTTTGTGTTCAAATATTCATTCTCTTCCCATATATTTGATTATTGCTTTCATGATGATGAGTGGCTAATTTTCTTGTGCGATTCTAGGGTGATTGGCTGAAGGTTGTGGGAAAAACAATGATAGAAAAATCTTAAATTCCAGTAGGAACCTGAAAGCTCGAGTCTTTATCCTTAACCTTAGAACATCTCGTTCAGTCGATGAACATCTCGGCCGGGTGGAACTTGACTGACCGAGGTGACCTTTTCTGATCCAAAACTAAGAGTTAAGTGTTTTAGTTTGCCAAATCCTATTCTTATTATACCTTTCCTGGTTCAATGCAAGCTTAGGATGAGACTTACCCGGTAATTCCTTTGTTTGTTTACCCATGATTATAAGTGTAGGTAATAAAGTTTTATCCTTTATTGGGGTTTGAGTGTGCCTTCATTCCATCTTTGTGAGTTAGCCTGAGACTTACCCGGTAAAGGTTGATTATATTCCCTTAGTTGGTGTGTTGGTTTGAGATTATAATTCCTTTCCTTAGTACCTTGAGACTTACCCGGTAATAGGAGCTTTTGGTTTGGAGTTAGTGAGTAGTGAGACTTACCCGGTGATCTATTCCACTTTAGTAACACCTTTCCTTAGCAAAAATCTCATCTTTGTCCGCTTATCTTGAGATCTTGAGTTGGTACCACAACTAGATGCTTTAATCCCTAGAATTTGCATATTTCCTTAATTGATTATATTATCATCTTTGATTGCTTTAATTGCTTTTGTGGTTAGTTGTAATATTGACAACCTATAATTGCTTTGTTTCACCTAAGTCTCTGAGATGGACACCCCGGAATTCTTGCTTTTACTACGATTGACCCGTACACTACGGGTTCGCATCCTTGTTTTAAGCATACATCTTGGGTTATAAATTTAAAGCTTGCACACACCATTTGGAGCGAACAAACTTCATGTACCAATCCTTCCTCGTCCTAGAGACGGTCTTTTCCAGAATTGCCTTGATTTCTCTATTCGAGATCTCAACCTGCCCACTAGTCTGAGGGTGATAAGGGGTTGCTACCTTGTGGGTTACCCCATACTTCGATAGAAGTGCCTTGAACTTCCGGTTTGTGAAATGTGTCCCTCCATCGCTGATGATGATGCGTGGTGTCCCAAAACGTGGAAAGATAGTTCGATTGAAGAACTTCACAACCACCATGAGGTCATTAGTGGGGGAGGCAATGGCTTCCACCCATCTAGAGACGTAATCAATAACTAGGAGAATGTATAGGTTCCCTACGGATAATGGGAAAGGTCCCATGAAATCGACTCCCCATACATCAAAAATCTCAACCTCCTGAATATTGTTGAGTGGCATCTCGTTCCTTCTGGACAAGTTCCCTGTTCTTGGGCATGCATCACAAGAGACAACAAACGTTTGCACATCTTTAAATAATGTAGGCCAAAAGAAACCAGAACGTAATACCTTAGCGCACGTTTTGTGAGCGCTAGCATGTCCTCCACAAGGAAGCGAGTGGCAATATCGTATAACACTAGCAACTTCATCCTCAGGAATGCATCGTCGAAGCATCCCATCCGGACCTCTCTTAAACAGTAGAGGTTCATTCCCGTAGTAATGGCGTACATCCTTAAAGAACTTCTTCCTTTGAGCGTACGTCAATCCGGGCGGTATTTCCTGACAAACAAGGTAATTGATAATATCAACATACCAAGACTCTTTACCATCAGAAACTTGGCGGAGCCAGTGCTCCACCAACTATAAGTGACTCTTAAAAAATGAATCAAGAAGTTTGTTGTCCTTAGTTGACAACATCTCGCTTGATGTCTCGGTTGGTGTCCGAGGTGGATGACCGAAATGTTCTTCAGATAAGAACACCTCGCTTGGTCCAGTAAGTGCCTCGGTCGAGGTACTAGAACTGAGACCGAAACCTAAATTGCTTTCCTTCTCCTGGATTAGTTTCTCAATCTTAGCTCCTGGATCTTCTTTCAATGCTTTTAAGCTCCGTATATTTGCATCACAAGAGACATCTATACCTTCCTCCATTAAACTAAAACTAAGAACTTTTTCAAGAGAATCTTTAATAAGGATAGAGCTCACCAATTCTCTTGATTCTTCTTCATCATAGATCTTGAAGATGTCGTCCTTTAGCGACTCTCCCTTCATTGCAGCAAGTAATGCAAACTCCACTTGATCACCGCCAATGTTGAATTTAACCTTAGCGTTCTTACAATCCACATTGCAACCCGAAGTTGCTAGAATTGTTCTCCCGAGAATGATAGGAACGGGATAATCTGCGGAAATGTCAAGCACAACAAAGTCTATAGGTAAGTAGAAATTACCTAACTTGATGGGAAAGTCTTCCAAAATGCCCACGGGATGGGCAATGGAGCGATCCGCCATGTATAGCGTCATCTTCACCGGCTTGGGTTCTCCAAGGCCGACTTTCTCATATAGCTCCAGCGGAATGATGCTCACGCTGGCTCCTAGATCACATAATGCATCATAGGTTACATCCCCAACTTGAATGGGAATGCAAAATGAGCCGGGATCCCTCAATTTAGGTGGCATCTTCTCCTTCATGATTTGAATGAGCTCCGAAGACTTAGATGTCATCCTTACTTCCCCAAAATCCTCCAGCTTCCTCTTCCTTGATAGAATTTCTTTCAGAAACTTCCCATAGGCGGGCATCCCGAGAATGACATCAATGAAAGGGATGTTAATATATAGTTTACTCATAAGGTCTAGAAACTTCCAAAGTGCTTGTCTAGATGTGTCCTCGCCCTTGACTGAGGGAATGTAAGTGGTTGTTTATAAGCAGAAGGTGGAACATAAACTTCAGATTTTTCTTTCGTTTTCTGGGGCTCCACTTCGGTTGGCACCTCGACCGAAGTGTTCGTCTGGTCGTGGCTCGACCGAGGTAACGGATCTGTAGTTTTCAATCCACTGCGTGTTGTTATTGCCATAATCTGTCCCTTAGGGTTGCTCTCTTTTCTTGTTAGGAGCTTCCCTGGATCTCTTGGCGCTTCATTTGCCTTGTTGAAGAATTGTTGCTCTAAGGCTTTTTGTGCCTTCGAAAATGAATTCATTGATGTCTCCATAGCGTTAAGCTTGATCGGAATAGCCTCCAGCACAACATCCTTCTTTTCTGGCTGGGACGAACTTGATCCAGGCTCTTGGCTTCTCAATGGATTAGAAGAAGAAGAGGGGGCGTTAAAAGCATTGTTAGCATGAGAATAAGGGTTACCGGGATTTTGTTGATTAGATCTCCATTTTTTGTTGTAATTGTTGTTCCGCGGTCCTTGATAGTTGTTTCTTCCTTGATATCCTCCATCTAGCTCCTTCTTTATTTGAGCTACTAAAAGCTCCTTCAATGCTTTTACCTCATTGCTAAGCAAGGTGATTTGAGCTCCATTTGATGAAGTGTCATGGAAGCTAACTCTCCTTGCTCCATTTTGTAAGAGCCTTAATCTTCGAGAGATCCCGCACCTGCGTTTCAGGTGAGGCGCAACTGCCTTTCTTCCTTGGAGCTGTAGTGGGCCGCCCCTGTGCCCCTGGCTGGCCGCCCCTGTGCCCCTGGTTGGCCGCCCCTGCGGTTTGTGGTGGGCTGTAGCCGTCTTCTTTTACCCGAGCTTTGCTTTTTGACCCCTCTTTCCTTTATAAGCTTCTCCTCCTTTCCTTCTGATGAGGGTTAGGTATCTTCAGCCCCATCTCTCTCTCCCTACGTACTTCATCTTCTCCTCTCTTCTCCCTTGGATCATTTTGATTTTCTTTGAGCTTGATTGAGTTTGTGAGAGATCCTTATTGGCTTTGCTTGCTGTTGTTGATGGTTGTTGTTGTTGTGCTTGTTGATATCCAGCCTTGAGGTTTTGGGATGGTGTTTTGCTCTGAGTTAAGCTCAGCTTGGTAAGCTTCTATGGCTTCCCCTTTTTCTTTCTTATTTTCCCTCTTTCCTTAGCCTAGCTTAGATCCCTTAGGTTTGGATCTTGTTCCAGCCATGATTGGCTTATGTTGATATATATATATATATGTGTATGTTTCTGTATGTATGTGTGTTGGACGAAGAAGAAGTGAAGGAATCAAAGGAAGGAGTGAAGAAGGAGCTAAAGGTATGTCTCTGCACACCAGCCGCCCCTGCGCCACCTCTGGACCGCCCCTGCGCCAACAGTGAGCCACCCCTGCGGCCACCTGCACCAGCTTGGTGTTGCACTTGGTTCTGCAGGTGTGTGTTGCTTCTAGGCCTTCCTTAGGATGCTTTTGTTCCCTCATTTTCTAGTGTGAGTGTATAAGTTCATGCTAGAGGTGTGACGATTTATTTTGGTTGAGGTTATGATCGTTTTATGCCTTGTACAGCTTAAAGGACTTAGGTTGTGTTAGTTGAGGTTGAGTATGATCCCTATGGATCCCTTTGGGTCTAGGTGTGACCCCTTTGATGAATAGAGGTTGATATCTTTCTATGCCTTGTTATTAGGCAGTGCCCCTCTCTCAGGATTGGAGGTTGGTTCTGGTTGATCATGTTTGAGTTGTGTACGAGGTTGAGGTAAGTCGGTAGGACTTACTTAGCTACCATCCCTATATTGGGAGTTTGCATGAGTTATGTGTGCATTATATGTTGCTATGATAGCATGAGATGTCGTTTATACCGACCTATGTTTTATTGATTGCCCCGTATGCGTGGTTATGATAACCTTTCCCTTTCATCCCGCCGTGGAGTCTGGGAGGTTCTCTTGAGTAAGGCCGGACCTGGTATACGAGGAGGGCACAACACTACTCCCATAGGGTACACCGGTTGTGTGACCGATTCCACTTCAGATGGCTAGCAGGCTCAGAGGCGAGGATATATATATGTATATACGATTTGAGTGAATAACCATTATATAAAAATGATAAAATGGGTAAATGTGTGATGGCATGCTGATGTGTTTATCTTTCATGATTGTGTTTGTGCTTATGCATTACCTCATATATTTATGGTTAGCTAACGGTTTTATACCGTGTTGTAGATGTTTACAGGTTAGGCGCTGCTGAGTGATCTGGCAGGGTGACATGCCGAAGACTCTCGTACATTAGGTGGTTGGTTTGGGTTTGTTGTGTTTCCCTCCTGCGTGAGGATGATCTTTTGTACCTCCTGTGTGAGGATGTTGTTTTATATACTCGGCTATGTTGTTGTTTTACCTTTGGGTCGTACAGTTTATACTGTTTTATGTATTTGTTTTATATCTGTCAGTGTCATGTTGTAAGGTCCAGTGAACTTGTTGTTAGGCTAGGGGCACGATCCATTGTGAGATCCTAACACAATGTGGCACTCCGAGTCCTGCGGATTTGGGGTGTTATAGAGTTGGTATCAAAGCCCAGGTTGACAACAATGGCACTTGCTACCTCCAATAAGGTTTGATAGGTAAAATAAACAGAACCCGAAAGGGATCTGACGTTTTAAAACGTTTTTGTTTTTAAGTGTGGTTTTGGGTTAGAATGTACGAGAAGTCGTCACCTCTGTCATGGATCTCTGTAGCGTAGATATGTATATATATGTGTGTATTATGGATTATGTGGATGTATTATATATATATATATATATATATATATATATATATATATATATATATATATATATATATATATATATATATATATATATCGATACATATGGCATATACATAGCCTTGTAAGTTTAGGTGCGTATATCCTACAGATGGCTCAGACTAGAGCAGTATCTGTAGTGGGACGAGGTAGGGGTACGTCCCCTCTTCCTCCAGTAACGTCAAGTTAGGGACCAGTTTCCGCTGCTGTTTCGCCTATGGCAAAGAACGAGTTTGAAGAGGTTGATCATGTCTCCATGAGTAGACTCGAGTTTTAAGAATATATGCAGCAAGTTTATGAGGCTGTGATAGCGGGAAGACCTACACCAAATTTACCAACATCGGTAGGACCAATTAAAGCTTCCGGATCAAAGAATAAGCAATGGACTGGATCAGTTAGTGGAGAAGCAAAGATGATGAATGGTGAACCAAGTCAGACGTCAGGACAATCAAGCGGTCCTTTGGTCATGAAGACGACTGACAAGGAACTACAGTGTTTTAATTGTGCGAAGTTTGGACACTGGCGAGCTGTGTGCCCAAAGATGCCCATACTATGCTTTACATGTGGTAAAGCAGGGCATAGAGCGAAGTTTTGTCGACAGGGCAAGGCGCTGCCTTTACCAATTCCTTCCCGGAGTAAGATTATTAGAGGTGGACGACGAAGATCGAGATACCCTTTAGTTGCACAGGGTGCAAGGATGGGACGATTATGTTTCAATTGTGGTTATCCAAATCATATGCGTTTTGAGTACCCTTTGGCACCGATAGCCCGCTTCACCTGTGGTGAACTAGGCCATCTGGCCCCTTTCTGTCAACAAGGTAGTGTTTCTTCTCAACAAGACCTTCCTCTTTCCGGTGCAGAAAGAGTGAAAGTGGAGGCTATGACAATGACCTCAGTGATACCTGAGGAGCATGGATCCGAGATTGAATGATGATATGTAGTGGAGCTTCTGGTGTTAGCTGTACAGGTACCATTCTTGTTAATGGTTTACTAGTGGAGTTTTGTTTGTTGTGAGTGCTATGCACTTCTTGTCTTGCGATGCATGCGCTAATAGTGGATTGTGGAAACAGTGAAGATATACTTTTCTTTACAGGATTACCAGTTAGGGGTCTGAGGTACCCGCGAGATATGTGATTGTCCCATTCATTCAGGGACTTGTGTATGGTTTAGAGACTTCTTTGTCATTCCTTAGGTGCATGAGGAAGTCATTATGTGTATGGTACGGACGAGTAGATATCATGTCATGTTAGACATCACTTGGAAGATTGTTCTAGTCTCCTTTGAGATTGTGAGATAGAGGTCTTCCAAGGCTACGACCTTTAGAGAGATGAGTCTTGTCATTAGTGCCATATGAGCAGTGAAGATGATAACACAAGGGTCATAACGCTACACATATGCGTAGAGGAATTACATCGCTCACCATACCACATTACAAGGCATAGAGGAAGTACATCTCTAGCGGTCTAAGGCACGTGAGTTTTTTTTTTTCCCTTATTTTTTTTAACCTTAACTAAGATATTTAACCAATGTTAGTAAAATTGACTACAGTGGGCAAAATCCAAAAATTTTCAAAACTGAAGGGCAAAATCCAAACTTTAAAAATTGTTAGGCAAATTTCGAAATAGCCCATACCACTGGAATACCTACCGAAATTTCCAAAAAAAAATAAAAAAATAAACACTGTTGGATTTGTCATTTCGTAATTTACTTTCCATCGATTGGGCCGCTAATGACTTTGGTCTCGGCCAGCGGGCCCATTACTCAATGTTTTTCATTCTCTACGGGGCAGAAAAACAAAAAAAATAAATAAATTAGGGTAAATTCGGAAATAGTCGTAAGTTTGTGGGTACACCACCATAAATTCCCAAAGATGATCACCCTTTTTTGTCCATCTACTTCCCCTCCCCCTTCGTCTCTTGTTTTCCCATTCTCTCACAAAAAATCTCCATATCAGGGCATCCAAATTCCTCCATCTGCTGTTCCTAGCTTCTTCACCACATAGAGTTTGCAGTCTTTCATTACCTTCAACACTCTTCCTTCAATTCAATCCCCGTTTGCGATCTTTCTATTTTCTCTTCTCCCTCTGCGATGACGCCGGATTCTTCCGCCGGAGCTGTGGTTTGACGCCTGGATCCCACCGTTTCCGTGTTTCGGCGACTGTATTTTGTAAGATTTCGTTTTAAATTCGATTTTACCTTTTTGCCCCGTTGATAGGAAAATCTAGGTTTCGCGACCATTGCTGGTTGAGCTTATAGAAACTCTTTTTTTTTTCTTTCTTATACTTGCTTGTTTCCTTCATAATATTGATTGATTACTTCTGTAATGATTGATGATAATGAAATTCTCAATTTCTTAAGGGTTTTGTTTGATGATGTATAGAATTATTGTTGGTTGGTTTATGTATGTGTCTATAAATGAATCGCTGGGAATTGAAGCTGCATACGATATAGATTTGGCACAATGTTTGGAATTCTTACGAAGCAGTTGATAAACTATATTTATGGGGTGTCTGGCAATGCGCTCTGTGCTTGTTAGGGTTTTCAATCGGCTTGTAAGCTTGTTTTGGCTGAAAGCCCCCGGTTGGTTATCCTGCATAATTTTGCATTTAATCTTTAATTTTACTTTTTTTTATGTCCGAGTTGGTGTCATCTAATCTGATTAAAGTAAGCTTTAGATTAAAAGCACTACATCATTTTGTTGCCCTTTTCCCATCCAGTCATATATGGAACCTATTATGTGTCTATTTAATGAATCACTGGGAAATGAAGCTGCATATGATATAGATTTGGCACAATGTTTGGAATTCTTACGAAGCAGTGATAAACTATATTTATGGGGTGTCTGGCAATGCGCTCTGTGCTTGTTAGGGTTTTCAATCGGCTTGTAAGCTTGTTTTGGCTAAAAAGCCCCCGCTTGGTTATCCTGCATTATATTTTGTATTTAATCTTTAATTAAACTTCTTTTTTTTTTTATGTTCGAGTTGGTGTCATCTAATCTGATTAAAGTAAGCTTTAGATAAAAAGCACTACAGTGTTGCCTTTTTCCCATCCAGTCATATATGGAACCTATCTGAACAGGTTCAAGTATCCTATTAAACAAGTAGTTCGGGATAATAATCCGGATGTTCCTTTAAATAGCTCGTTTGCTGGATTGGGATTTGTCTTTTTATCATAAAAGAAAATTGGAGATGTAGGTCTTCGCTAGAGATAGATCTGATATAGGTGAGAAGTGTGCATAATGATGGTTACAATCTTCCAGGTATTAAGGTTGGTAAGTGGACCATGATATGCATTTACCAACAAATTAGTTTTAACATCAGAAGTTCCTGGTGTACACAAAAGTATACTGATATATGAAGGAGATTTATGGACTTCAATTTGGAGGTCAATGGTGCACATCATATTAAGAGAGAGTATCATCCCTGTACTGCAGATAGAAAGTCTAATTTTGGGAAACCTTTTTCTAGATACATTGAGATTTGGAGGTAATGACATGTATGTGATTGTTTGTCGTTTTGTATATACAGGTAAAAGCTATGATGTTCAGTAAAATACTTGGTCTCTGCCCTAAGTTGTGATTTTTGCACTTCACTTTTTACTTTGCAACTTTCATTTGCTTTGGATTTTTTCATGACATTGAATCATTGATTGCTGTATCATGCTCATATTTTTTACTCCTCTATTTGGATTTCTAACTTAATATGCACCTTTGTGTACAGGTACATCTGTGTTGCTTATAATGCTGGACAATTTGTCTTCACTTAAGCAACTTCCTAGTCTACTCTGTATATAACAAAAGAAGTTCTATATTTTCTCATTCAGCCGAAGTTTCCATGGAGCTAAAAATTCCATCTGAATCTGAAGCTGTATCTCTGTCTGACTGTGCAAGTGATCCTGAAGAGCAAGAATTTAGTGATGATGATCGCAATCATAAACACCGTAGGCGAGAGACGAGGTCTCAGTCTTTGGAGGGAGATCAGCAAGAGCCGTTTTTGAGCAGGTCCTACAGAAAACATGGCAAACCTTTTGAAAATGGCCTTCTTTCTAAGCAAAGTGATCCTCAGTCTCGTTATAATTTGGATAGGCAATTCCCCTCAAAATTTGAACGACATTCTTCCATGGGAAAGTCTTTTCAGTTTCCCTCAGATGCAAATCAAAGATTCAAATCAAATCAAGCATTTTCAGGTGATTTTGGGATTGGTAGAGGAAGAATTCGAAATTCTGGTTCTTGGAACCAACGTGATTCGAGGTTTGCCGCGATCGATATTGCAGCCCAAATGGCTCCCGCGGGACCTTTTCCTCCTGTTTTTGCTGGGAGGGGATTGCATAATGTATCGAACTCACAAAGTTCTTCATGGGCTGGTGGCTTTGGACTAATTCCTGGGATTCCAAATGGTCCCATAGATCCAATTCACCCCCTTGGTTTGCAAGGCACATTCAGGCCCCCTTTGAACCCTTCTTTAAATATGGGTATTCCACGCCAACGTTGTAGGGACTTTGAGGAGCGTGGATTTTGTTTGCGAGGAGATATGTGTCCAATGGAACATGGAGTTAATCGCATTGTTGTCGAAGATGTACAGGTGTGTGAGCTATCTATCTTGAAATATTATTCATGCTCATAGAATACCTTGATCTTGCATCGTCATATACATGGACCACAAGCAAAATTTTGTCCTGCTTTACCGTTTGGTGAATATGCTTCCTCATTTGATAGATTGGAGATTTTCTTGAAAATTATAAAGAAAACTCTCACAATGGTGGTTATTACTTCAATATGACATGCTACATTGTTCAATGTCTAGATGTGCTATCCCTTCTTTTTAAGTATTTTGTTTTGCTTTTGGAGTCATAACAAGCTTTATAAAGCATATACATTACATGGAAAAGACATATAAACTCCAATGAAGATATCATTCTTAAGTGTCTGGATGATGACATAATATTTAATAGTCATTTTAAGTCAACATTTTCGACAGACCAATCTATATATGACGATGGTATATGCGGAGGAAAATATTTCTTTAGCTGATTAACAATTTCTCTTATTTTCCAACATGAAATATTGCAGTGGGTAAAAAAGACTGTCCAGCTTGTGCCAAAAAAACTTTTTTGCTGTTGACTTCCAAAATCCTCAATATTGTTTATTCGCTTATGTGACTTATCTGAAATGATTAATGCAGTTGAGAATAATGACATTGCAGGGAGTTGATTTCTGATTCTAAAGATTGTTTCCGTTGAGTTGACTAATGCTTCTAAATATATCTTATAGGTCTTAGTTCGTACTATAGGCTATATGGTTAGATACTCCATCACTAAAAGTGTAATTATTAGAACTCTCCAACCTCCTCCTCCTTTCATAGTATCACAGCTTGGGAGTCCATTAAGGGTTTCATGCATTCATTGCTGAAACTTCTCTAAATCGTCTTTGTTTCTGCATATTCCATTTCTCTGAACCTTTAGTGTTGAGATCTTTTCTGTTTTCAACCTTCTTTGCCGGGAAACTTGCAATCTTCTTCGAAAGAATTATTTTCTGGTTTTTAGCCTTCATTGCTGGACATTGTATCTTTAAACTCATAAATCACATTTGGTCCTTCTGTTGTTACACAAAATAAGAACTTGAGACTCTCAATTCTTCTTTCTGCTCTAATAGAAAGGATATCTGGTTTGGTCTCAAGTTGTGACCCCAAAGGGTAAAGAGAAGGTGGGTCATCTTTTGTAGATACTCCTCATGGAACGAATGATCCCTCCTTCAAAAGCTGGATGAAGGTGATTCAATGGTCATAGGATTCCATGGAGCCCAATATCAGCATGATATGCACGTTTCTATGTTTCTCCAAGGAAATCAGGGACGTCCCCAAACGCTCCTACTCCAAAGCCAAAGATGAAGCCTTGGTTGTTGAGATTCAAGTAAAAACCATTGCAACTTCACAAGATAATCTCTCTGCGAATGAGGATGCTTATCTTCTACGAATCTTCTGGCAAGAACTGGATCAATACGAGGTACTAAAAATGAAATGTTCCCGAAGATGCACCGAAAATGAAAGGCTCTCGAATGCACTGAAAATGAAGTGCTCCCGAAGATGCAAGCCTTCTTAAATAATTATACGGAAATAAAAGGAGCTATTGGTTTTTGCCTGGTTTGAACTTTGAATGTGACCAAATCAGAGTTCAAATTCTAAGCTACAAGGACTTTTCATCCATGCTAGAGCAACCTTTAATGGAAAGATATGCTTTACATACGAAGGGAGACAACAAAGATGACCGTTGGTGTGCCTATTACAAGAAATCTAGTCATACAAAGGAGAAGTGCTCAAAACTAAATGAAAAAACATTGTTTAAAATAGGGAACAACAACAAAGGGGGCTTACTTCCTCAAGCTAATCTTGTGACCGGAGCATCTCGAAATTTTCTGGAGTTGCATAGTTGCATTAGAGATTTAGTGTTGTTGAACTAGAAAAGTCTTCTTCGACTCTCTTGAAAGACCATCAATTTCTTCTAGTCAATGCAATCTAGTCAATGCACTCTTCATCTAATAGTTTAGTTGCCTAAGTTCTTGGCCGAGGCACGATAAAAATTTCCAATTACATTAGTTTCAACAGTGCCCTTTTCTGTTCGTACTCATGTTGATTGCGTTCTACAAGACCAGGGATTAGGGTCGAAGATTGTTCTTGCTAAGAAGAAAAATGGTCTCCACTACTTTGATTCTCCTAAAACTAGCACAAACTATCGCTTTTTCCACGCCCTGAACACTACGTCACTTCTGCCTTGGTCATCTATCCTTTCATCTTTTGTAGTACTTGTATCTAGAGATTGCTGTTTCTTCTCTTTTTATGTGACGTGTGCGAAAAAGCCAAACACACGACAAGAAATAGCACACTCCATTTGAGTCAATTCACAGTGACATTTGGGGACCGTCTTCTGTTAATATTTCTGTTGCTAGATGGTTTTTTAATAATGATTATACGAGAGTAACATAGGTTTCCTTCTCAAACAAAAATTTGATGGTAGCACCATTATCACTATTCTTCTTTTTAGGGTTCATACACAATTTGGAGCACAAGTTAAAAGAATAAGGACAAACAATGCCAAAAACTATAACTATTCTACTTCCTCTATTTTTCAAAAGCAAGGGATCGTTAATGAATCATCGTGTGTTTATTCTCCACAACAAAAAGGAATCGTTGAAAGAAAAAATAGGCAGTTTCTTGCAGTCACTCGTGCTCTACTTATTCAATACAATGTTCCAAAACATTTTTGGGATGAAGCGATTCTTACCATTGCATTCTTTCCGATGTTCTAAGTTGTCAAAGTCTCCTTAATTGTCTTAGAAATTACCTTATCTAGATTATAGAAATTCTACTAATATTTCTATTAGAGTTTTTGGTTGCACTGTTTTTCTGCATCTTCATGGACCCAAAAGAAGGGAAACTTGACCACATACCATTAAATGTATATTCATCGGTGGAAGAAAAGGGTACAAGTGCTATCACCCATCCACTAAGAAAACCTATGTCTCAGTGGATGCGTCTTCTACTAAAACCACACATTTTATTCCTTAAATGGTCCTACGTCTCAACCTTTAGATCGTGAAATTCAACCACCTGGCTACTCACTTCAACTGGCCCCTTTGTCAATTTGATGTAAAAAATGCCTTCTTCATGGTAAGTTAGATGAGGAGGAGTACATGCCAATTCCTCCAGTTTTCTCCTATTCCTCTTCTCCTAATCAGGTGTGTGTTAAAGAAGCCTCTTTATGAAGCAATCACCAAGGGCATGGTTATGAAGATTCATGTCTCTTATGAAGGAGGTCCGGGTACAAACAAAGTCAAGAAGACCACACATTATTCATCAAACATTCAGCTTAGGGGGGAGTGACTGTTCTTGTGTATGGTTATGATATTAATGTAACGGGTGTGACAAGAAAACTGAATAAGAGAATCTGAAGAGGAAGTTAGAAGCTGAATTTGCAATTAAGTCTCTTGGTAGACATTAAGAGACTTTCTCGGAATTGAACTTGCACATTCCTCTCATGGGATATTCACTATTAAACAGAAATGTATCACTGATTTGCTGAAAGCAATAGGGTAAAGTGGATGTAAACGGCCTCAAATCCCATTATCCGAATCACAGACTTGGAAATCATAAAGATCCTCATACCAACAATTGTGTGGAAAACCGATTTAATTATCTCACACTAGGCCTGACATTGCTTATCCAGTTTCTGTCATAAGTCGATTCATGCCTGATCCTAGACAACCTCATCACAACACTGCGTATTGTATAATACACTACTCGAAAGGTGTCCCGGAAAGGGGATATCCTTTAAAAACTTTCAGCTACAAGCCTTCACAACTACCTCAAGCCTTCAGAAATGCTGGTTCTGCTGTTCATAGAAGATCTAGTTCAAGTTATTGCATGTTTCTAGAAGGGAATTTTGCTACATGCTAGATCTTCAGCTGGAGCTGAATTTAGAGCTCGTGCACAAGGTTTATGTGAGATTTTGTGGCTGAAAATTATTGACTGATTTGAAGGTGAAATCAGAGAAACCTATTGTGCTGAATTGTGACAACAAACCCGCAATTAGTATTGTCAATAACCCAGTTCAACATGACAAGACCAAAGATGTGGAGACTGACCAACACTTCATCACCAAAGAGTTGGAAGAAGGGGTGGTCAAGATATCCTATTAAGTCAGAAGATCAACTTGTTGATGTGCGGACAAAAGGAGCGTATTGCTCTAGATTTATGCACTAGACTTCGAGCTTGGTTTGGTTGATCTCTACCATCCAGCTTGAGGGGAGTGGTTAATGCATGTAATTAAGTCAGAAGATCAACTTGTTGATGTGCCGACTAAAGGAGCATATTGCTCTAGATTTGTGCACTTGACTTCCAAGCTTGGTTTGGTTCATCTCTACCATCCAACTTGAGCGGGAGTGTTGAGTTGACTAATGCATGTAATTATTGATTTCTCTTGGAAATATCTATAATTGGCACAGTTAGTTATAAATTGATCCATGTAATCAAAAGGTTGTTTTGATCGGAAATGGCATGCTTTTAATTCTCTACCATTGAGCTGTTCCACAGCTCTCTCTGAAATTGTTTTTTGATTACCTCCTCATTTTTAATCAACTTGAGTGCCCCTCTTTTCAACATCCCTCTCAACATTCTAACTGCTCTTTCTTATTTCCACTTGAGCACTTATGTCCGATTAGAAAGTCATCTTCATTCATCTAAAAGTTGAACATCTTTTAACCAATGAACTGATATATGGCTTAAAATGCAAGTCAGTAAAAAACTCTCCAGTTCTTGTAGAGCTTAGTATTTGGTCCCAATGAAATTTGAACCCTGTCCTCTAATATGATCATACCATCTGTTACTTACTGCTGACTGCCTGACTGGTGTTTCTTCAGTTTTGATGGTTTTATATAGGGTCCATGCATGATGCATCCCCTAGAATAAATGTTGGCTTATTGTTGCTTGTCTTGATTTGTATCAGTCTATAAAATTATTGTGTGCAAGGAAAACATCCATTTTATTATTAGTTTCTTTCTTTTTTGAGCCTGAAATTAATTAGTCTACATCTTGCATATTTACAGAGCTTATCGCAGTTTAACCTTCCTGCTTCACTCCCAAATGGAAATTTACTTGGAAATCCTGGTGGAAGTGGACTTGGCCCCCAAATAAATGCTTCTTCTAGTGCATTGATGAACAGCAAGGGTCTATCCACCAGAGCTAACAAGCCTGGGATGGATGATGGGAGCTATACCTTGGGTGGTGGACTCTCTAGTATGCTAGATGGAAGTGGAGCTGATGTCTATGATCCTGATCAACCTCTATGGAATAGTGACTGCCCTCAGACATCAACTGCAGTTCTTGCTGTGCAAACACCTACCACAGGTGAAATTGAGTCCTTTATGGAAGCTGATCCTTCTGATCAGCTGCTAAGTAGCAGTGGAGCAGCCACTGGTATTCAAAGTACGAGCTCATCTGTCTGGGGAAGAATGAATTCTTCAAAGAATAGGTTGGAATCAGGAGGGAGAGTTGATTCTAGAGTAAATTCTTCAGTATTTCCTGAATGTAGAACAAAAGAAAAGGGGGAGATCTACACCAGGGGGCAAGGTGCTTCGCATTACGGGAAGCGAAACAATGCAGGGGAACTTGTGAACTCATCTTCCAGGGTACAGAATGGTGCTGGATGTTTGATGAGGAAACCTACTCAGAAGGCATTACGAACTGTATTTGTTAACGGCATTCCTTTGAAAGACAACAAGAAAGAAGCACTTCTACGTCATTTTAAAAAATTTGGAGAGGTTATTGAAATTCATATTCCAGTAAATAGTGAACAAGCATTCGTCCAGTTCTCAAAAGGGGAAGAAGCTGAGAGAGCCTTGACATCACCTGATGCGGTTATGGGCAATCGCTTTATCAGGTTGTTTTGGGCAAACCGTGATAATAATGTTCCTGAGAACTTGGTTGGTGGAAACACCATGCACGGAATGCCCCATCGTATGCCAGAGGCTTCAGTTCCATTTGGCCCTAATGTTAATACAAGCAACGAAAATACTCAACTCAGTGTTCTGAAGCCCATTGTTCCTTATAATGCTAAACCTCCAGCTACAAATGGGCCAAAGGTACTGGCTGAGCCTCCGGCGCAAAAGAAAGAAAATTTGGAACTTTTGAAAGAGGAGCTGCGAAAAAAACAGGAAATGCTGGAGCGAAAGCGAAATGAGTTTCGTCTGCAATTGGACAAACTTCAGAAACATGTAAGTGTAATCGTGTCTTCTGAATGTATGTTAGTTATTGCCTCTGGTATGAGTCACATTGACGTTGCTTGTTTCTGCTTAGGAGTATTTTCATATTTCTTGATGTTAGAGCAAAATTGTTATTTTTTAATTTATATATAGCTTCAAAGAAAAGAAACAGAGGGCGAGAAGGAAGGGCAGAGAGAAAAGAAGAGTGCCAAAAGAAAGAACAAGAATAAAAAGAAAGATAAGCAAAAAAAAAAGAAAAAAAAGCCAGAAACAGAAGGAAAGAAAAAAGAAAAAAAAGAAGGAAAGAAAGAAATGCAAAAAGACGAAAGAGAGAGAGAGAGAGAGAGAGAGAAAAAGAGAGAGAGAGCAAAAGAAACGAAAGAAAGAAGAAAAAATGAAGAAAATGCAAGTCTATATCATAAGAAATATTTTTTTTTGGAGTTTGTGGTACTCGATCTTATTGACTCTAGGCCAGCATCATTGCTGAATCATAATCACTGTCTCATGAAGAAATTGTGAGTATCCTTGCACCTTTACCTTCTGTCTGAATGAAAGTTCTTTATTACCATTGAAATGAACACCAATATCTTTATTGTCCTTGGTTGGGTTTGAAATAATAGAAGAGTAAGTCCAGAAATGAACATGAAGGATTGTTACATAGATAGGTTGATACACCAGAGCATAACGTAAGATCATTTGATGTGTTATCCTCTGCATTTGCTTGACAACTATTTGACCATCTTCATACATGTGAAAGACAAAGGGTAGTTTGTTTGTTCTCTAGTTTCAATTAGCTAGAAGGTTTTAAAGACTGAAGGTATGGTGTGACTTCCATGTGGCTGTTAGAACAAACCACATCAACCAATCCAAGATGAATTCATTTGTGACCATTATTGTTGATGGTGTTCACAAACATTTTTGTTACGTACAAATAGAGAAAGTCACCCTCTCATTTTCTTTTCTGCATTCACCTGGGCAGCAGCTTTGCTTCCTTTTAAATTAAGAACACTTGAGATCAATTGCATAAAAGTTTTATCGCCTAATATTAGCAACTTCATCTTTTCCAGGCAACTGGAATAAAGGGTGAAGTACCAGAGGTACAAGATGCTAAGAAGCTCAAAGTAGAAGGGGTACAGGACTCCCCGAAGCAATTGACTCTGCACACAACTGGTTCTGATTTGCCTACTGAAGGGTCGCTGAACAAATCTCTACCAGTAGAAAATGCATCTCCCCATAGTTTCAAAACAAAGATTTCTGCTCCATTCCTAGAATTCTCCAACATGAAGCATGCACCTCACTCCCTTGCTTATGGTGGAAGTTCTTTTCCTGCAAACCGTTATAAGCTGGACAACCGGCCTACGTCATTCAGAATTAATGCTCCTTTGCCTACAGAGTTTGCCAATGTAAGAATCCTCTTTCCACATATCTGAATCAAATGAAAAAATGAAGCTGGAGTAGGACATTATCTAGATGGATCTTACACTCAATTTTAACATATTACTAATAAAACAATGGTGATTTCTTTTCTGGACTATCGGGTGAAACTGTTCAGGATCCTCGACTTGGATTAAACAAAGATTAACTGTGATCAATCTTGTGTAACAGGTGAATGCTTTAAGGGAACATTTTGCTGTGTATGGCGTTGTTTCTAGCATCGAGCTGGAGGAATCGGAAGTAAAGGGTGGAGAAGATGACAATTGTTCGGAGGCAGCTAAGGACTTGTCAGCTCGGGTAAGCTTTCAGACACGTCAGGCAGCAGAGAGGGCGTTTATAAATGGGAAATCCTGGAATGGACATAACTTACAGTTGACGTGGGTGGTCCCTAGCAAGCCTAGTAGCAGCCAAAAGGAGAAGTCTCCTTCAGGAAGTGAACTTGAGCCTCTGAAAAAGCCCGAAAACACTAACCCTCAGGATAGCTCTGGTGAAAGAGGGAGCTCATTATCTGCCGCTAAAGACGGTTCAGGAACCGATGCTCTATCGGTGGAGAAATCAGGAGGTTGTGATGTTTCACAGGATAGCTGTGGTGGAAGCCAAATATCGGGTGAAGCTCAATCTGCTGACAAAACTGCAGTCGGTTCTTCCCAGGAGTCGGATGAAAGTTTAAAAGCGAGAGGGAAAGATGATTCAGTTACTGGTGAAACACAAGATGATGTTTGTTGAGGATGAGATTATGTACAGAGGTAAACCACGACTCTTAATGAACTTAAAGAAGAGGTTGATTGCGTTTTTAGATACTTTTACTTGCTAGTTTATGGTTGCTTATATGACTTTGTTGGGGGGGAGTGCCAGCATTTTTATAAGCCCTTCTTTATTGTAACTTGCCCTCTATCATTTATGTTGCGGCTAGTATACAAATGCTGGATTACAAATTTTGTCTGAATAACGCCGCCTTTTGTTTTCTAATCTTACTCTCATCATACTAATCCCCTTACACTCAACTTGATCATAATCCATAACACTAGAAGTAAAGAAGCCTTGATGTTGCTTCTGATCTCTTTCACTCTAACATGGACGGACTTCTCATAGGAACGGTGCCGATCAGTGCTCTCAAAGAAGCTAAGGAGAAGGGGAAAAAAGGACAATGATTAGATTTAGGCAAGTAGGAATATGCTGTATATTACGATATACCTTTGTAGATCTTCCTTGAACCCTAATATCTTGGACTTGGTTGTAGAAGCATCGAATATCAACTCTATGATGTCATTAGGATCTGGTTCCCCTTCAAGGTTGGTTATCAGTTTGGTGGCTAAACTTGTATGCGGGTACAACATTTTGTCCTTGCTTCCGATGCTAAGGAATGTTGTTGTCAATATACCAATCCTTTTAACCTCCAACTGAAATTCAAATTTATTATAGGGTGATTGAAATTCGAAAACACTTGGATGAACATATAGTGAAGCTTTACCTCCATCGCGTCAATGATGCATCGATCGCCGACGTCATACGGATGGGTCACAAATGAGAAAATGATCCCTTGGAAGAATGATTTGCACGTGTCACCAAAGACAAAGCTAAGTGTAAGAATTGGTGAGACCATCAATACGAGCACGTTGGTCGTTACGAGCTCCGTAATGAGAAGCCACATGAATATGAGCATAACAAGTAGGAGCCCAACAAGGACTCTATTCAATATGTTCACCATCACAAAAGCGTCCATCATTGTATATCCAACCAACAAACAATTTTTGTGCGTCTCCACCTATTTTAAACAATAAAATCATATAGATTAGAGTTGGAACAACATTTATAAATAAATTTCTTCATCGTTCTATGAGGAAGAATTGTCTATTATAAGAGGGGCAAATCTCATTTCTCCATTTTCACCTTCCTACCATTTTTCTTGTTGGGAATAATCTCACTTTCGCGTTGGTTGGATGAAAATACACTAGTTAAGCCAAATACTTAACCGAGCATCATTCATATTTTGTGGAGATGGAATTATACAAATAGAATTTTGTGAGCACTCACACTAACACTCTTAATTTTGAATGTGGATTAGTGGTTGGGAGTACGAATGTGGATTAGTGGTTGGGAGTACAAATGTGTATATATACATGTGAAGGTTGGTGGACATAAGCCTCTTACAACCGACATGCTCTTTTCTCTCCGTAGATATTATGTAAGATAATTCTAGATTAAGAAAAATCTTAATCTTTCTTCACTAATCTAATTTTCTCTAAAATTTCTACCCTATTGTGCTTCAATTTTTAGCAATCTGCAACCCTTTGGGTCATTAAATTTGACCCACAATAAAGGTGAGACTAACAATTCTCCTCCTCTCGACTTAATTAAGTGTCTTGATACCAACTCCCTAACAACAAGAAGTTCTTCATCCATAACATTGCAAGATATTATGATCTTTCCCTACTCCCATTGCAAAATATTATGATCTTGCTCTACTCCCATCTCCATCAAGAAGTTCTTCATCCATAACATGATGAGGGACCATCCTCAACACCAACACTACAAGGTCAATCACTAGAGCTAGAGAAAAGGCATTGAAGGAGAAGGAAGCTATATCATCTTCAAGAAATGACATAGAAGGATCTATCACTAGATCAAGAGCAAGGTCCATCCAAGAAGAGGTTGTTAGCTTATTGGAAACATGTACATCTAAAGAGGCTCTACTTGTGTCTAAGTCTTGTTTATTGACATTGGTGTCTATAAACGAAGGACCCTACAAGAGTGAAGATGATCCAAGAGATTAGAAATCTGGCTAAATTGAGATTTGAGCAAGCTAGTCGAAATCTCGACCCTAAGAACGAAATCTCGCCGGAGATTCCAGTCGAGATTTGTTTTGGTCGAGATCTAGCAAGACCCGGTCAATATCTTATTAGTTGTTACTTATTTTATTTTAATACGTTTAAAGATCTAAACATTCTAAAGGTATCTTTTGGTATTGATCTTATCTTTTAGGATTAGTTTTTTTTTTGTATCTTTTAGAGAAATCTCACCTATAATTAACCATAGGAGGTCAAGACTCACTAGATAGATTTGATTTGATATTTTCCACATACATTGTGAGATACGTGTTGCTTCATTTACGAAGGCTGCATTTTATTCTTTCCTATTCAATCAAAAAGAGAGCCTTTGATTGAATCGTTGTGAGTCCTTGCTAGGTTGTTTTTGTGTGTTAATATTATTGAAGATTGGTGCTACTAGTCAAACTAGCCACTCCTTGAGCTTGTCTTATTTAGACGGCTTGTGTAAGGTTGAAGAAGAGAGGGTTAAGGTATGCTCTTTGTTAAGGAGTTTTGATCCAATTGGTTAAAGTTCTTTGCAAGAATACTTTGGTTTGTATCTTCCAATATTTCTATTATTTTTTTCTTTATTCATCTTCTTATTCTATCGTTATCAGTCCATCAACTCACGTTCTTTGTGTTCAAGTTGAACAAATCTCTACCTTACCAATAAATATCTCGCCCGAGATACTGACCAAGATATGCTTTTGTTGTCATTTTCGTGGAATTCAATCTAGATCGGGCAACTGCGGCATCAACCCTGCATGAAAGTGGTATCAGAGCTAAGCGGTTGAAGTTCAACTCAACCATACACAATGATCTGGGTATTTTTATTTGATTCTCTTTGATTCATATAAAAATCAAATCTTTTCTTTGTTGCTATTCTTTTGTGAGATTAATTGAGTTGAACGTGCGTTGTCTTGTGTCTATTGGAGAAGGGAGAGACACCATAGCCCAAACACAAGCCAGCCAAACCCTAAACTAAAATCTCGCCTGAGTCCCGGAGAGATCTCTCCCGAGATCGAGTGCATAAAGCCGATATTTTACGATTGCTTGGCCAACAAGTTTCGTGATTTCTCTATAGTCCTGTCGATATCCACACCAATATATCTAGCTGTTGTCTGCTACATCCAAAAAGGAAAGAGATTTACAAGTTATCTTATTGTTAGGATCTTATCTAGTAGGTGAGATCTTATCATAACTTTCAAATCCTAACCGAATGCCTTTTGCTGAAACTCAGCATATATCCAATTATAACAACAAGATTATTTTGACATACTCATCCCATAAACTCCACATAAATGCCAAATATAAAAGTTTAATATTTTATCCCAAGCGCCCTAACATCAACTATATCGTAGCGGGAAAGCCTTCACACAAGGGTTTTTGCGAATCAATTGAGAATGGATCATCAAGGAAAGAAGGGAGGAGTATATCCCACATTATATTCAATGATTGTTGTCAACACTTGACGATCGAAAAATCTCGACCCCCTGTCCAAAATCTCACTCGAGATCTTGGTCGAGATTTTCTACTGTTGTGATTTTATTGAAAATATTTTGAGGAAAAAGTTGAGAAATTCAAGTGTGTCAAGTTCAAGAGGACATCCAGAGAAGAAGTTTCATACCATCCTTGATCCAATTCATAGCCAAAACACATCACTTTTGAGCTATCTCGACCCCATTGAGAAATCTTGGCCGATATTGTGACCGAGATTACCTACTCTCGAGACTAAACCTACCTAGATATCTCTCTCTCTAATTGAACAAGTTAAAGGGAAGCAAAACTCTCTTCTTAATCTCATGTGTGCTATTTCTTGCCTCTTTTCTACTCTAAACACATTGAGTTTATTTGTTTGGCTGTGTTAGTTAGTATCTATACTTTATATCATACTAGTTGTGTCTACTTGCAATATTCTTTTTACCTTGTGTCAATTGTGTGAAGAGGACTCCAACAGGTTTACCTTGACAATCTTTCAACACAAGAACCTTCTTCCAAGCCAAGTCAACTATTTAAGTCATCCAAGGATTTTCTAGTTGAAGCTAGTCACCGTTTTGTAAAGAAGCATTAATCCATCCAAGAAAAATACATCAAATTAGCTTGAGATATCACAACAAAGTCTAAGGGGCCGTTTGGTTTTGACTCCGGAATCGGAAACGGAATGGAAACAAATCTAGCCCATATGTATACCCTTGTTCATGAAAGTTTTTGGAATCATTAATATTCCTTGTGATTTGAAGTAATTGGAGTTGAATTTGATTACTTTTGACACCCTATATGGAAACAAAATATGGGAAGGCAAGTGCATTTTGCATGAAAACACAAGGAATGATTCCATAAAATTTCATGAATAAGGATATACAAATGGACTAAATTCGTTTCCATTCCGTTTCCGTTTGCGGAGTTGGAACCAAACGGACCCTAAGTGTGAGAGAAAACAAGTGAGTTATCTTCGTTTTTACTAACTTCACAAGTTTGTTGTTACTTTGCGTGTTTGTGTAGATGTCTAAGCAAAATAGCCCTCGAGGGTCACATAAAAGTGATTCCTTGGGTCTGGAGGCCATAGACATGCTAAAAAGCCTAAAATAACTCATTGATGCAGTTTCCGCATTGGATGAACGGATGGAAAAGATGGAAAGTCACCCAAAGAAGAATCTCTTCCCCAAAATCTCGCCCCTGTCTAGTCGAGATTGCAGCCGAGATTTGTATTTGACGTTGGCAAAAGTCCGCGTAATCCAACTCAATTTCCAACCTCAAAAATACCTCTAAGACCCTCTCAAGGGCCAGGTATGAGACATTCAAATCCTCTTTATAATGCACCTAAGGTTCCGGAATTTGTTTATGATTTTCAGGAATTTGAGGAGGATGACGAGGGCATGTGGAGAAAGTATCCTAGACATAACAATCGTCCTAGGAGAGGTCGAGACTTGGAACCATATAGGCCTCACCAAGAGCATGACAGAATTCGAAAGTGAAGGTCAAAATTCCAAGCTTTGGAGGAAAATGTGATATGGACGCTTGTACGGAGTGGGAGACCAATATTGAACAAATTTGGTCTTGTTATAATATTAGTGAGCAAAGGAAGATCCAACTTCGTGCATTGGAATTTCAAGGCTACTCCTTAGTGTGGTGGGATCATTTTGTCAAAGAATGAGAAGAGCGCTAGATCCGGACATCAACACTTGGGAGCAAATAAAGGCTTTGATTAGAGCTAGATTCGTGTCTCAATATCATACTAGAGAGTTAAGGAAATGATTGGAGAACCTAAAGCAAGGATCTATGAGTGCGGAGGAGGTTTCCATACAAATGACTATGGTTAAAGCCAATGTTATAGAGGATGGGGAGACAACAATGGATCGTTATTTACGTATTTTGCATCCCTCTTTATCAAATGAAAATGACTTGTATCCATATGCTACTATGATAGATTTGTTGCACTTGGCTATCAAAGTGGAGAAGACCAAAGGAAGGAGCCAAGCAACAAGTGAAAACTTTGGATCTACAAGTTCATGGAAGTAGTAGAATTCTCGGCCAAATTAGGCCCAAGACCGAGATCGAGATCGAGACCGAGATAACAGTGAGGACGAGATGAAAACAGTCTCGAAAATCTTGCCCCAGCAGCCACAATCTTGATCCTTGAATGAGCCTTCAAGTGATCCTAAAGGGAGCAATTCTAACTCTACTTTACGTTCTAGAGATATTGTATGCTTTAAATGTCAAGGTAGATGTCATTATATGAGAGATTGTCCTAATAAAATTGTTTTATTATAAATCAACAAGGACAATAGGAAAGTGAAGAAGAGCATGATATTGATCATACCCACCTTAATGCATTCATGACCATGATAGTGATAGTGAGGATGGTATCGAATTTGAGCATGGGGAATCATTGATTTCTAGAAGAACATTGCATGCTAAGATAGATCCATGTGATGATAATCAAAGAGAGAACCTTTTCATACTAGATTTATTGTTAAAGGGAAGACGTGTAATATGATTATTGATGGTAGTAGTGGTTGCAATATTGCTCGTGTTGACTTGATTGATTAATTGCAAATTACTACATTTTATCACCCTAGACCATATAAGTTGCACTGGATGAATGATTGTTGTGAATTAAAGGTGAATAAGCATGCTAGAGTTACCATCACATTAGGTAAATATGAGGATATCATTGTGTGTGATGTTACATGTACCAATGCAAGCATGCCATATTCTATAAGGGAGCCTGACAATTTGATAGAAGAGTCAAGCATGATGGTTTACTAGTAGACATTCATTTGACTTTAAGGATCAAATATTAACTTTCAAACATATGACGCCCTTATAGATTGTTGAGATCTATGAGAAGAAGAAGAACAAAAGCAAGGAGTAAAGCTTTGGAAAAGGAAAAGAACGAGAAAAGCACTCTAATGAAGAACTTCGGCCAAAGAAGCAAAATCTCGCCCGAGATTATCAGAATCTCACCCCAGTGACGACTTTTCTCATTCCAGTGACGAATCTCGTCCCAGAGAAGCCGAATCTCGCCCTAGAGAATCTCGCCCTAGAGAATCTCTCCCTAGAGAAGCAGAATCTCTCCCTAGAGAAGCAGAATCTCGCCCGAGATTATCAGAACCTCGCCCTAGTGTAGAAATCTCGCCTCAGTCAAAAACTCTTCTAGCATCCAAGCAAGATTACATTGATGATTTTATTCCTTTGGATTTTGTTCTTATGAACCTATGTAAAAGCCTTGTGACTTTGGGTTATGAAGTCAATGCTAACTTACCCAAAACCATTCTAACCCTTTTAGAAGAGTTTTGTAATGTTTTTTTCGGATGAGATTCCTAAAGGACTTCCACCTTTTCGAGGCATTGAGCATCAATTTGACTTGATTCCAGGAGATACAATTCCGAATCGAACCGCTTATAGGATGAGTCCTCAGGAAAGTCAAGAGATTCAAGATCAAGTTCAAGGGCTTTTGAACAAAGACTATGCAAGAGAAAGCTTGAGTCTGTGTGCAATACCCTTCCTTGTAGTACCTAAGAAGGATAATAATTGGAGAATGTGTGTTGATTATAGATCAATCAATAACATTACCATCAAATATCGTCATCTCATTCCCCGTTTAGACGATATGCTAGATGAGCTTAGTGAATCCACCTTGTTCTCGAAGATTGATCTTAAGAGTGGATATCATCAAATCAGGATGTAGGAAGGAGATGAGTGGAAGACGCCTTTAATGTGAAATTTGGCTTGTATGAGTGCTTTGTTATGCCTTTTGTTTTGATAATGCTCCTAGCACATTTATGATATTGATGAATCATGTGTTACGTCACTACATAGGCAAATTTGTGGTGGTATACATTGATGACATTCTCATTCACAACAAAACACTTGAGGAGCATGAAGAGCACTTAAAGGAAGTACTTGGAACTCTTGGAAATGAATATTTATATGGTAATATTAAGAAATGTGAGTTCAATACTAATTAAGTTATTTTCCTTGATTTTGTAGTGAGTACTAGAGGTCTTGAAGTAGATGAAGAGAGGATCAAAGCAATCCAAGAGTGGCCAACACCTACAAATCTAGGACATGTACAAAGCATTCACGGTTTAGCTACGTTTTACCGTCGCTTCGTGCGAGATTTCAGCACCATAACCGCCCCTCTCACATCTTTAACGAAGAAGAAAGTACCATTCGAGTGAGGAGAAGCTCAATACAAAGCTTTTAAGGAGTTGAAGTGACAACTATCACACGCACCTCTTCTAGCACTTTTGAATTTCACTAAACTATTTGAGGTTGAGTGTGACGCTTTAAGAATTGGCATTGGAGGAGTCCTTATGCAAGAAGAGGAGCGAGTAGATTTTAATATAGGAAAAGAAGTAGAATTCATCAAAGATTTGCATGAAAAGACACACATATGGCTAGAGGATAATGACAAGGCCGTGGCAACCAAAGCAAATAGGAATCGCAAGGAAATGTTATTCAAGACCGGAGATCTAGTTTGGTTGCATCTAAGCAAAGAGAGATTTCTGGAGAAGAGGAAGTCTAAGTTTTCTCCACGAGGAAATGGACCATTCCGAGTAACACGTAAGGTTGACAACAATGCTTATGTTTTGGATCTTCTGAAGAAGTATGACGTAAGCCCTACCTTCAATGTAGGAGACTTGAGTCCTTTTGTATCTAGTGATGAGCATGGTGATTCGAGGACGAATCCTTTTCAAGAAGGAGAGTATGATGAGGGATCATCCCCAACACCAACTATACAATGACCATTCACTAGATCTAGAGCAAAGGCATTGACGGAGAAGGAGGCTATATCATCTTCAAGACACGACATATAAGGATCTATCACTAGATCAAGAGCAAGGTCCATCCAATAAGAGGTTGCTAGCTTATTGGCAACATGAACATCTAAAGAGGCTCTACTTGTGTCTAAGTCCTTTTTAGTGACATTGGTGTCTATTTTGGAAGGCCCCTACAAGATTAAGATGATCCAGGAGATACGAAATGTGGCTAAATTGAGATTTGAGCAAGCTAGTCAAAATCTCGACCCTAAGAACGAAATCTCGCCCTAGATCCCAATCGAGATTTGTTTCTGTCGAGATCCAGCAATATCCAGTCAAGATCTTATTAGTTGTTAGTTAATTTATTTTAATACCTTTAAAGCTCTAACCATTCTAAAGGTATGTTTTGTTTGATCATATCTTTTAGGACTAGCTTTTACTTTATCTTTATAGGAATATCGCCTATAACTAACCATAGGAGGTCGAGACTCAGTAGATAGATTTGATTTGATATTTTTCACATACATTGTGAGATACTTGTTGCTTCATTTACTAAGTGTGCATTTTATTCGTTCCTATTCAATCAAAAAGAGAGCCTTTGAGTGAATCGTTGTGAATCCTTGTTAGGTTGTTCTTGTGTGTGTTATTCTTATTGAAGATTGGTGCTACTAGTCAAACTAGTCCCTCCTTGTGCTTCTCTTATTTAGAAGGCTTGTGTAAGTTTGAAGAAGGGAGGGTTAAGGTAAGCTCTTTGTTAAGGGGTTTTGATCCAATTGATCAAGGTTCTTTCAAGAATACATTGGTTCGTATCTTCCTATATTTCCATTATTTCATTCCATTATTCATCTTCTTATTCTATCGTTGTTATTCCATCAACTCACGTTCTTTGTGTTTGAGTTCCACAAATCTCGGCCCTACCAATGAACATATCGCTTGAGATATTGACATAGAATTCCTTTTGTTGTCGTTTTCGTGGACTTCAATCTAGATCGGGAAACTACGGCATCAACCCCGCATCATAACATCTCCTTGAAGACCTTAGTAGTTGTAATATATTTTGCTTCAGTGGTGGACAAGGCAACACTGTTTTGTAACTTTGATTTCCAGAAAACATCCTCCGTGTGAATGTAATCACATATCCTGACGTGGATTTCTTGTAATCATTATCACCGGAACAATCGGAAATCGTGTATCCTTGTAGTATAGGATTCTCATTTCAGAAGCATAAACACCTATTAGTAGTGTCTCGTAGATATTGGAGGATCTATTTCACTGCAACCCAATGTTCCTTTCCCGGATTTGCTAGGAAACGACTCACTACACCAACTGCGTAGGCAATTGGGCCTAGTGCATAACATGACATACATAAGGTTGCCTATTGCAGACACATAGGGAATCTTCTCTATGTCCCACTTCTCTTGTTCACTAGTTGGGCATTGTTTTGAACTTATGTTATAATGTGCCAAACAAGTGGTGTTCTTACCAGCTTAGCTTGATGCAAGTTGAATATCTCTAGCACCTTTTCGATGCATCTTTCTTGGGATAGCCACAACATCTTCTTTGATCGATCACGAGTGATCTTCTTCCCAAGAATTTTCTTTACCGGTCCTAAATCTTTTATGGCAAACATCTTACTCAAATACTTATTTAGAGCATCTATCTTGTTATTATCATGACCTATTATTAACATGTCATCGGCATAAAGTAAGAGTATAAGAAATTCGTCATTAGTGTACCTCTTCATGAAGAAAATTGATCATATAGATTCTTCTTCGAGTCATGATTGGCCATGAAAAAGTCAACTTATTGTACCACTGTCTTGGTGCCTGTTTTAGCCCATAAAGACTCTTTGTTAGCCGGCATACTAAATTCTCTTTGCCCGGTACTTCGAATTCTTCGAGCTTCTCCATGTATATCTCCTCTTCAAGATCTCCTTGGAGAAAGGCGGTCTTGACATCGAGTTGTTCAATCTCCAAGTCTAGAGAAGTTGTTATACCAAGAACAACTCGGATTGATGACATCTTCATTACCGGAGAGAATATTTATTCAAAGCCGACACATTTCTTTTGTTGGGATCCTTTTATGACCAATCGAGCTTGTACAGAGGCTTTGAGTTTTCATCCTCCGATTTTATTCGGTATATCCATCTATTCTATAAAGCTCGTCTCCCTATTTGTAGCTCCACCACCTCATATGTGTGGATTGCATGCAAGGATTCCATTTCATCTTGCATGACTCTTACCTACCCACTCTTGTGGGTATCAGTCATATCCTCACTATAGCTTTGAGGTACCCCCTCATCTGTGAGGGTCACATATTCTTCCGAAGTGTATCGTGTAAATGTTTTTCTACCTCTGGACGACCTTCTCGATTGAGAATCTAGTGAAGTGCTCGATTGTGCTTATGGCCCTTGACGGGTTTTTTCATAGGATCACTCTCTTCATTATTGTCACTTCTTGATGTGACCTCTTTTGAATTGTTTTCTCGTATATGAGAATGGGGAGGGTCTATTGTGCTCTTTTTTACTCTTGTCCTTGATTTCTTTGACCGTTGAATATTTGCATTTGTTTGATCTTCCAAGAATACCACATCTTGGCCTCTAACGATCTTCTTGTTGATTGGATCCCATAGACGATATCCGAGTTCATCTCCTGGTGAGCTAAGATAGACATTCTTTGGTCTTGGCATCAAGCTTGACATGTTCGTCCCTAGGTATGTGAATGAATGCCCTACACCCGAACACCTTTAGATGGTCATAAGAAACCTTCTTTCCTGACCAAACTTCCTCTGGGGTGTCTCCATCCAAGGGAACGGACGGCGTAAGGTTGACAATGTTGGTGACGGTCTTCACAACTTCTCCCCAGAACAACTTGAAACGTGCGATTACATGCACCAAACTCTTTCTACAATTGTTTAGTTCATTCTCTCTGCAAGCCCGTTCGGTTGTGGTGTCTTAGGTGGTGTCTTCTCCATCCTGATTCCATGAGATCTGCAATATTCCTCAAACGGACCTTAATATTCTCCTCCATTGTCAGATCGGACACTCTTGAGGTTTTGTCCAGTCTCTCATTCTGCCCGAGCAACAAACTCCTTGAATGCATCAAGAACTTGGTCTTTGGTCTTTAGGAGGTGCACACATACCTTCCTTTGAGTAGTCGTCTATGAAGGTGACAAAATATGACGCACCACCAAGGAATTTCTCGGACATGGAGCAAACGTCGGTGTGCACACGATCTAGAATATTCATTATTCTTCTAGGTTGAGAAGACGTTTGGAAGGCAACTCTATGTTGTTTACCAACTAAACAATCGGATCAAGGGCAAGAGAGTTACCTTGCATCTTCGGAAGGAGATGTATTCACACTAGTATGTGAAGACCCTTCTCACTCTTGCACCCGAGCCTTTGGTCCCATAATTCCATGTATGCTCATGCGACATTGACTTATCATTTGCAGAGCTTGGCTTGTGTGACGTACAATGATCCTTCCTTCTTTCCTCGAGCCATTTTCATGCTTTCTTGGACGAGCTTCCATTTGCCACCGCCAAAGTGATTTACGAGACCAAGATCATCAAGCTTTCCAATTGATATGAGGTTGAGGCCCATATGAAGGGCACGCCTTACATTTTTAATGGTAATCTTGCATCTCGTTTTTGATACCAGGATGATGTCTCCTATACCAACGATCTTGCTCCTATTTTGATTCCCCATCTGGACATTACCAAAGTCACCACTTTGTTAGATTGAGAAGAAACTCTTATGAGGATTGACGTGGAATGATGCTTCAGAATATACAATCCAGGAGTTATTGTCAAAGGCGATATTCAGGAAGTTGTCTTCTCCAAAGAGATATAGATCATCGCCTTCATCTGCCATGACGGTCGTACCATTTTCTTCCTCTCGCCTCATTGTTGGGTTAATTTGGTATGGTTTGACGTTGCCGGCCTTTTGAGCTTTCTTAAGAAATTGACATTCTAATTACTTGTTGCTTAATTTTTCACAATAATAATAAGTTGGCCTAGAGTGTGACTTAGACCGAGCTCAAGTTTGGTCTCGTCTTTGGTTCATATTGCGCCCACGCGTATCGTTTCTACCCCGGTTGTTAATAATGTTCGTCTCAGACTGGGTAAACGTGCCTCATTCCCTCCTTCTAACTTCTTCACCAAGGAGGTTGTCACTAATAGTGTCCATCGTGAGCTTCCCTTTCAGGGTCTAGTTACTCAAAGTAACTGTGAGAGTGTCCCAACTCTCTGGAAGGGAACTAAGGAGTAAAAGGGCTTGCAACTCATCTTAGAGTTTCATCCCATCTTTATTTAGCTGATTTACAAGTCCCTTGAAATTATTCAAGTGTTCGATCATGTTTTGACCATCCTTGTACTCCATCTTCACCAACTGTTTAACTAGAATGTCTTGGTTACGAGGCATTTTCTTTTGAATCATGGACTTAATCTTTGTCCATAATTCAAAAGCATTTGTATATGTAGAGACGTGTTTAATTAGAGATTTGTCGTTGTACTTACAGATCATGGCGACTGTTTTCCGGTTTGAAAGCTCCCACTTCTTCTCGCTCTTCCATTCGGGCTTATCCTTGTTGGTGACGGGCTCATAAAATCTTTACAGTAAAGGCAGTCCTCCATCATTGACTTCCAATAAGAATAATTATCCGCTATTAGTTTGAATCTCGCAATCATGAATGACGGTAGCCTCCATCTTGACAACACGAGCTAAAGAAAAATGAACGGACTAACCTTGCTATGATACTAGTTATTGGGAATAATCTCACTTTCGTGTTGGTTGAATGGGAATGCAGAAGTAGTTAAACCAAATACTTAACCGAGGAAACTCACTCGTATTTATACAAATAGAATTCTATGAGCACTCACAATAACACTCTTAATTTTGAATGTGAATTAGTGGTCTTTCAATTGATGAATATGGAAGTAAAATGTGTATATATACATGTGCAGGTCGGTGGACACAAGCCTCTTATAACCGACATTCTCTTTTCTCTAAGTAAATATTATGTAGGATAATTCTAGGTTAAGAAAAATCTTAATCTTACTTCACAAACCTAATTTTCTCTAGAAATTTCTCCTCCCTTGTGCTCCAACTTTTAGCAATATGCAGCCCAAGTTAATTTGGGTTTTAGTTCATTAAATTTGACCCACAATTAAGGAGAGACTAACATTTTTTATGTGTGATTTATCCTGATTGAGACATTTCTCTTGTAACTTTACTTCACTAATATATCTTGAAACTTATTCTTGTAAATGAGACGTATTTATTGTAACTTATTCTTGTAATTGAGACGTATTTTTGTATTTTATTGTAATTTTATAACACATAAAAAAATATTAAAAAAATAATAAACGAATGTAGTTATGGAGAATTGATTTATGGTTGTAGTCCCTCCCTCTCACCTAATGTCAACCAGAGAGGATGGATCATATGATTTATTCTTCTTTTGAAAATTCTATACATAAGGTAATTATGATAGTTGAAATTTTCTCTTGTACACTAAATTTCTTGTACAAAAATTATTGTATTTAATTTTCTTGTATACGATTATTGTAACTAAAAAATATCAAAAATATTATTAGATTATCTTTCATGTACACAAATGATTTAATTATTTCTTGTACCTGAAATATATATACAAGAATTAAATACAAAATCTTGTAACATATTAAGAAAATTTAATATATTAAATGAGAACAAGTTAGTCCATTCATCAATAAAGATGCCATTGTTTTTTTTATCATTAAAAATATCTACTAACTATATATTATGAGTTTATGTTACATATCAAATTCACCCTTATATCTATTGAATTCTCCAACAACATATACCAAAATTAAGTCTAAATCTCACATTTACCATTCTGCATAGTCATTAACAAGATTTTCTTTGATAATTTGATAACATTATTTAACATATTAAATTCAACCCTAACTAAAATTTAATGACTTCAACCAATAATACAGAAATTCTTAACAAAAAATTTGTTAGCAACTATGAAACACAAAATATCTAAATGATACAAATGCAAGACGTGTTTGTCATGCTTTAAATCAATGTATTTAAGATAGTTAATTTGTTATAGTTAATTTAATCAAACCAATTAAAGATGTTTGTAAATTGTAAATATATTTGGGTTTTCCTTCGGTATTAAGACGGTGGTTATAGTTTGGAAATAAACAAGATGCATCCAAAACCATTTTTGGTATTTGTTGGAATTATACTTATAAATTACTTTGTCATTTTTATAAACGAATTTCGAAGTTATTTCATGTTTTTTGGGTTTAGCTAATGCTTTATATAAAAGATACAAATTGTTAAAATCCATAATACATTTTCCAAATACAAAATAAATTACTAATCCTAATGTTTTTCTTGTTGCTTGTTTTTTCATCTAATTTACCTTGAAGGTTTGCATCAATTACTCAAGATTATTACAATTTTATTCCATAATTCCAAGATGACTATGAGTGTAATTTTAATCATGTGAAGTTAAGGGAATGATTCAGGTAAAAAGTGCTTTTGTGTAAGGTTTCACCAAAAAAAAAAAAGAAAAAAAGAAAAAAAAAGTGCTTTTGTGTAAGGTGTTAAAGAGTAATTTGAAATGTTGATTAACTTAATTTAATGACGTATAACCATTCACATCAATAATTTTTGATCGTGTGAAGTTAAAGAACCTTATAATTTTAATTAACTTATATATTATTAACTTCACACCCAAAATATTAACCTTTCTTTTTTTGTGTGTACTTGGAATGGAGAATTGGTTCAAAACCGAAACCAAAACCGATGATTTTTGAGTTTTCGGTTCTCCAGGACTTGTATGTTGGACCCACATACCTTTAGGAGTGAGCATTGTCTGGTACGGTTCGATTTTTGGACCGAACCGGACCGAAACCAACAGGTCCGGTCTTCGGTCCAAATAGTTCGGTCTAGTCCGGTTCATACCTTATTTGGTATAGGTATAAGTATTCTGAATGTTTGGTATATGTATTACCTTATTAGATTTTAGTATTGTAAATATCACACAAGTCATTCGGTCCTCTGGTCTTGGACCGGTTGGGACCGGACTTGGACCGAATAATTCAGTCCATTTTCGGTCTGCATTGTTCCGGTTCAGGTTTAGACCTATGAACAGTCCTACATACCTTATGTATAGTCTATGTGGGACACAATCCAACAATATTATTTCGAAAATGAGACGATGAAATTAAAAGAAAATGATTACCATTGAATACTTACCAACCATTTCTGAAATGCATCGCAAGTAATTTCTTGGGAAAATTGCTCTGTCCTCAGCTCTTCTAACAAGAAGTATACTTCATCCTCACTTAGTCCAAAAAATTCCTCCACATCTTTTTTCTTTAAGCCCCTTCTCCTACAAGGTTTGGAAGCATTATCTTTTATATTAGCATATTCAAGTCTTCGAAAGAAGTTATAAATAAGGAATTTTAAGATCAAGGGGAGTTTCTCAAATAGGATAAAGGGTGCATCTCCTCGCCATACCGAAAAGTCTACGCAAAGACCATCCAAAATTTGATTGTCCACAAAACTTTCCCTAGACATTAAGGAATATGAAAATTTTCGATGTAATACCCTTAGTCTTCATAGGGATCTCGCCCCTGCGTTTTTGCGTGGCCGTAGGTGCGGTGCACCGCCCTAGCGACACTGAGGACTCGCTCCTACGATTAAGGCGGCTGCAGCTGCTTTTGTTGACTCGTTTGACCCGTGCTTTTTTCCTTGACTTCCTTTATAAGCCTTCCCTTGCTTCCTTATGAGGATTTCCCTATTTCTTCTTCAGACCTTTCTTTTTCCTACGTTCTTCTTCTCCTTCCTTCTTCTTTTGAGTTTTCTTTGGAGATCTTGCAAGTGAAAGCTTTGGAGCTTTGTGTGTGATTGTTTAGGACTGAGATGAAATGATGATGTTTTGTTGATGTGTTGTGTTGTTGATTGAGGTTGTGAGGGTTCCGTTACAAATCTGCAGTGGTGAGCTTTTCATCTTCCTTCTCCTTTCCTTCTTCATTCTTTCTTTTCCTCTTCTTAGCTTAGGAATCCCACAAGCTATGCTTGTGTGTGATGTTTCCTGGACAAGTAATGCCCATATGTGTGTATATGTTATGTTAATTGTTGTTGAACGATGGGGAAGTGAAGAGATCGAGCAAGTGGAGCAAAGAGAAGCAGAGAATCACCCTCTGCTATGTTAGCCCCTGCGCCCAAGAAGCGTCGCCCCTGCGGCTGAGCCAGTGTCGCCGCCCCTACGACTGAGTGTCACCGCCCCTGCGGTGTGTCGCTACTCTTGCGCCTTCTTGCTTCCGCAGGTGCGTTTGTCCAGGACATACCAAGTGTGGTATGTTTCCTTCCTTTCCTTTTGGCTTAGCTTGAGAGTGAGGCTAGGCTAGTGAGGCGTGTGATGAGCTTGATGATGTATGTTTTGAGGATATGCCTTAGGCATTTGTGAGTTATGTTGAGATATTGAGGTTTAGATACGAGATACAGTGTGGTTATGGTTATGGGGCGTAAGAGTTGAGTCTCCTAACCTTAGCGGTGTTTGATATTGTGTGTGCCTTGCTGATGTAGGCGCTGATCGTTTCCTCGAGGGGAAACTGTGACGTGGACATGTTTACGCTTGTATCAGGTAAGTCCATTGGACTTACGTAGCGAGTAGTTGTGGATTTGAGTGTTTGTGATAGTGGTGCATGTGCATATGAATGTTGCATTTATAACTTAAACCGGACTAGGATGATCACATATGTATATTTAAAAGGCCCAAGTGTATTATAACGGGTCGTGACGACCTGTCAAAGCTCGCCGAGAGTGGAGAAGGTGTTATGAAACCGGTACTCCAGGGGGAGGTAGATCTCCATGCAAAACCTGTGTGAAAGGGGACAGAGGCGGGGTTCTAAGGTTCCTCGTGCCACAAAAGAAGTTGAATTAGTAATGGTATAACGTAATTGAAGATAATAAACAAGTTTGATGTGTGCATTGCATATTGTGATGTGATGTGGTGTTTGTTTGTGCTATTACTTTCATTCTTATTCACATGATCTATTAGCTAACGGTTTTATACCGTGTTGTAGATATTCTGCAGGATAGGAAGACTACAAAGTGAGCCAGATGAGTGATCAGCCGAGGGCTTCCGTACACTAGGTTGTGCGAGGGTTTTGGGATATTTTGTTCATGTATGATTATGTATTGCCGTTTTGTACTCGGCTATGTTTTGTAACCTTTTTTATTGTATATATTTATACAGTTTGATGTATTTGGTTTTAATCTATTTGTGCCTTGTTGTAAGATCTATTGAACTTGGGGTGCTATATTCGCCTTACCATGTTGTTGGTGGTTCAATTTCATTCTCCCCAATGAGTCATGAAAACTCCACCTTGATTATAAAGGTTTTACAGGTGCTGCTGATGGAAGACTTAAACACAAATGAAGTAGTTTGATACACTAACCAATGAATTATTATATTTCTAGATGCTTGGTTGGTTTGGATTTAGTGCAGGTTTTATCAAAGAGTTCAAAGGCCTTGAAATGGATTTCAAGGGCACAAAGAAGACAAGGATGCACGACGAAAAGATCTCAAAAGCCTTGAAGTAGATTCCAAAGAAACAAGGAAGATAAGGCTGCATAACGAAAAGATTTCAAATCACAAAGAAGATTTTTCACGAGAGATTTGCTCAAACAAGAAGATTTGAGAAGATATGAAGATTTGAGAAGATATGATCAGGTGAAGATCTCAACCGATCAACAAAGATGATCCTTAACCGAAAAGCACGAAGATTCTCTCATCTGGATTTGAAGATTGTTACAACAATTAACGAGAAGATTAAGGAGCCGAGAGATCAACGTGTGCTCAGGAGATGAAGATCTACAACGTCTATCTCATCTTAACCAAGAAGCGATCTTCATGGAGAAGAAGGATTATCTACGAACGGTCATATCTTCAACGGCTAGAAGACCTCTCCATAGAAGATTATAAATGAAGATGACATTTGAAGAACAGATAACAAGCCTGCACAGAAATATCTATAGTCTTCAAGCGATCCAAAGTTATCTTCATTTCGAAACATAGGTTTTCTTTCTCTCCTTCTAAAAAGCTTTATCCCCTAGAGAGAGATAAAACTCGAGAGCTCTATTGGCATATCTAAAGAGTGTTATACTCGAGTGTGTGTTACTCTACGAAGTAACTAGGCTATTATAGCAAAGTGGAGAGTTGAAGCTAGATCGTAGCATTGGCTATAGTGAGAGAAGAAGGGGATTTCTTCTAGTTTGTATCTAGGACTCTTTGAAGCTGATAATAGATAGTTAGATCCTAAGTCTATACCCTGGGACGGAGAGTATGCTATTTAGAGCCGAACTTCGTGAACATATCCTTATGTCGATCTTTTACATTCCGCACCATATCTTGTTTATTGTAACTAACTTTGTTTTGCAGGAGTTCAAAGTCAAGGCTCTTGAAAGTTGTTTCAAAGCCCTTGGAATCAAAGTTTCACAACTAACTGAGATCGACATCAAGGCCCTTGAAATTGATTTTAAGGCCTTGAGATTGGTTTTGCGAAAAGTTCTCATACTCTATTAAACCCCCCCTTCTCCTTCTAGAGTATCTTTTAACCTTTTATTTCACCTACCGATTCTTCAATTGGTATCAGAGCTAGACTCACGTATATTGATTTAACCATCAGTGAGACTAATCATGAATCCCGTCGGTGATGGTTTGGATTTGCTCAAGGGAGATCGTCATATCGACCACCACTCTTCTGTGACAACAACTTTTCTCATTGGAGAGCATTCATGCGTATGTTCATTATTGATCAGGGCATGGAACTATGGAGCATTGTTCAAAATGGACCCGAAGTCCCTACTACAACTGTTGAAGGTGCCCAAGTGCCAAAGAAGGAAGCTGACTTCACACAAGCTGACCTGGGCAGTGTGTCAAAGAACTACAAAGTAATGAACCTACTATACTGCGGATTAGATGCAAATGAATTCAACCGCATCTCATCATGCAAGAGTGCAAAAGAAATATGGGACAAGCTTGTTGTCACTTACGAAGGAACAAGTTAAGTCAATGAAACAAAGATTAGAATCTTCCTTAGACAATACGAGCTATTCAAGATGAATCCAAATGAAAAAGTCAAGGAAATGTTCACAAGATTCACTGAGATTGGAACAACTTGGACTCACTAGGAAAGATCTTCACAAATGAAGAGAAAGTTAGGAAGGTTCTAAGGAGCTTACCTAAAGCTAAGTGAGGACCAAAGATGACTGCTAACGAAGAAGCTCAGAATCTCTCAACCCTTCCTCTTGATGACCTCCTTGGAAAACTCATCACACATGAAATGGTTCTTGCTGAAGATAGAGAGCTCCCATCCAACTCCAACAATTTGGCATTAAAATCAAGAAAGGATGAATTATCATCAAACGAGGAAGATAGTGATGATGAGTAAGAAGATGCAATTTCCATGATCTCTAAGGATCTCGCGAGAATTCTCAAGTTAAAGAAACAATCTGCTAATAATAGAGAATATCCACGAACATCAAAACCCCGAAGTAAGTTTTCTAACTCTAACAAGAAAACTAGAGTACTGACTTGTTTTGAATGTGGTGAAATAGATCATCTTGTGAAGGATTGTCAATAAAAGAAGATGACTAACTTCAAGAAACATGATCGAAAGAAGAAAGCTATGGTAGCTGATAACACGATTTATGACTTAGGTTTAGGCACTCATTTAGATAGTTTTCTGCTTATTCATGCATGGTTTGCACTAGTTCGTAACGATTTGCACTCAATTCATGTATTTTGTCGAGATAGACGTCTACACGGACTTTTGCATGCTTTTTAGGTACTTTAGGAGCTTAATCGATACATTTGAGGGTCATTCCTCGAGATGACACACCTTCGGACTCATTGGGAAGCAAGCTAGGAGCTAAAGGGGACACATGGGACCTTGTTGGTGCATGCCATGCACCAAATTGAGGCTTGATGATCCAAAACAAGTTGAGGCACCAAAATCACGGCCACTAGGACTTCCACGGGCGTGGAAATGGGCCGTGGTTTTCCCCAGATAGTTGTGACAGCTGTCCCACGATCTTCATGACCGACTCTTGCAATTTGTTGAGGATATAAGGTGGTCTTGCAGGCTATTAGGGAGGGACCCCATCACTCCCATTCTCTCCCACACTCTCAACAACACATATTCTCTCATTGGAAAATTGAATTGGAGCTACTCTTGGAGGAGAAGAAAGGTTTCCATTGGAGAAGAAGAGAAGAACACACCATTCTTAGTTTTTCATAGTTTTGAGTGAGATTTGTGAAGAGGTTTTGCAAGGATTTGTAAGAAACGATTGAACCTTCTTTTGAAGGGTTGTAAGTCCTTCTTGAACTCATATTCAGCTTGGATTTCTTGTTCCACTTGTTTCATCTCCCTTTCATTTCATCCTCTTGATATGGATTCCATGATTTTATGCTTGATGACTTTGATTGTGATGATGCATGTTGTTAGCTAGATAGATGCGATTCTAGGGTAAGGAAATAATGGTTATGGCATAGACTATGATAGGATGAACTTACATATACATTTGGATGATTCGTTTGCTTGAACCGAGCTACTATTGGAAACCACGGTTCGTTCTTGCTAGTCCACGGCCGTGGAAAGGGATGAACAACCCGTGGTTCTGACTAACTCACTTGTTTTGATGAATCTAAGTGCTAGAATGTTAGATTGTTGAAATCCTAGTGTTTGTTGAGCGAAATCTATCCTAGGGTGACCTAGTGTTAGCAACTAAGTGTTAGAAGAGACCTACCCGGTGAATCTTGCTCTTAGATACCGAAGATGACAAACTCTAGGTAGTAGTGAGCCTCACAAGCCGCTATTGGACTGAATGTGCTAGGATAGATGTTTAGGACTTGCCTTCTCGAGACTTACCCGGTAAGGAGAGGTTAGATCCCTAGATAACCATCCGGTTTGTGTAGATATCCCTACCTTAGGCTCCTAGAGACTTACCCGGTGATAGGACCTTAAGTGCGGGATTAGTGGATCATGAGACCTACCCGGTAATTAACCCCACTTGAGAAACATTCCTTCCCAACATACCATAGTTAATCCAAAGAATGATTAGAAGCTGGAGTCCAATGCCATAACCGGAATTTCCAACCCCTAGAATCTGTTTTTCTCTCTTTGATCTCATATCTCGTGTTTGTCTTGCTTGTTTGTGTTTATTTGCTAGATTGTTAGTTTGTTTTGTATTCTTATATCGTTGTCATTCTTGATTGATCACCACACAAAACCAAACCCAAAAATATTGAGATTTTCATTTATTTGTTTCTTTCTCTTTTCTTAGCCTAGATCAACACTATCCTTAGTCACTAATCGATTCAATTTCACCTCAGTCTTTGTGTTCGACCTCAAAATACTATCCCTACTACAAAACGTCTCGTACACTGCGGGTTCGCTAGGAGTTAGGAGAAATATATCGAGTATAAATTTAAGACTTTTGTGTGTCGCTATTCCTAGATGTAACAGTAGCTTCATGGAGTGATTTAGAACCATCAAATGAATCAGAAGACGAAAAAGAACAAGCAAACTTGTGTTTCATGGCTGATAATGAAGAAGATTCAAATTTATATGTTGACAATATGGTAAGTACAATTATGTCTCAACCTGAATCTGACCTGAAACAATTCCTTAAAGATATTATCATATGTAACAAGGAACATAGAATAAGGATAAATTCTGTAAAAGAAAAGCTGCTTGAACAAGAAAACCAACTAAGTGAGATGTCTTTGGAGATTGAAAATCTTAACACAGAAAAAGTAGACCTTGATGACAATATCAAGGCCTTGGAATCAAAAAACATGATTCTCATGGACAACCTCTCCTCTCTTCATCGAAACTATATCGATCTAAAGAAAGAGAAAGTTGATCTAACTTTGATGTGTCAACACCAGAAGGCTGTACTTGTTAAGTTTACTCGTTCAAAAGCTAATCTTGAGAGAATGATGGGTGAACAAAAGTCCTCCCTTAATAAAAATGGTATAGGTTATCATAGGAGCTTTCCTAGAAAACATACCACCACTTTTGTCAAAGCCAAATGAAGTATTCCTATGCCTACTTGCTTTTACTGTTGTAAAAAGGATCATGTTAAATCTACATGTCCTTATAGAAAAAATGATCCTTATATTATTAGAAACACCTATCCTTTATGTTTAAGGAAACAGGTCAAACAAATCTTGATTCCTAAAGGTACTAGACCATAAAACATGATCGAACCTGAATATGGATCAAAATATGCCATTTGGTTGACCCAGAAAGGTTGATGTTTGTTGTTTTGCAGGATATCACCAAGGTAAAGGAGCATAAATGGATATTAGATAGTGGTTGCTCAAGACACATGAGTGGAAAAATCTCTTTATTCTCAGATCTAAAGAAGCAATCATCCGGAACCATTACTCTTGGTGATAAAGGAAAGTGTGACATTATTGGCATTGGTAAAATATGTTATAATTCATCTAAATTTATTGATGATGTTTATTTGGTTGATGGTTTGAAGTGTAATCTGCTTAGTATTTCTCAAATATGTGATAAATGCAAAAAAGTTTTGTTTGATTCAGAAAAATGTGAGGTTCAGGCTAAAAAGACGGGTGAAGTTGTACTTACTGCCCCTAGATGTAACAATGTTTATTCCATGAGTACTAACCAAGTTTTATGAACTAAGCTAAAATGTCTTAAGGCCTTGACTCATTATCCAAGGCTTTGACATAGAAGACTTGGTCACGTAAGCATGCACACAGTGCAGAAGCTACTTACAAAGGATTTGGTACGTGGTTTGCCATTTCAAGGTAGATGAACTATGTAAGGCGTGTACACAAGGTAAACAAACAAGAGGTTCATTCAAACCTAAGAAAGTTGTAAGTTCTTCTCGACCCATCTAACTTTTACATATGGATCTTTGTGGACCTATGCGTGTCAAATCTCCCAAAGGCAAGGAGTACATCCTTGTTATTGTGGATGATTCCTCTCGTTTCACATGGATTTCTTTTTTACGAGAAAAATCTGAAGCAATATTTGAATTTTCAAAATTATGTAAGGAGTTACAAACTTTGAAAAATCTACCAATCGTTTCTATAAGAAGTGATCATGGTAGAGAATTTGATCAACTAAAGTTTGATTTGTTTTGTGCAAAATATGGTATTTCACATAACTTTTTAGCTCCTAGAACTCCTCAACAAAATGGAGTTGTGGAACATAAGAACCGCACTCTTGAGGATATGTTTAGGACGATGCTTTTAGAAAACAATTTGCCAAAAAGTTTTTGGGCTGAAGTAGTCAAGACTGCAAATTATATTTTGAATAGATGTTTCATTTGCCCTATCTTGAAAAAGACTTCTTATGAACTCTTTAAAGGAAGGAAACCAAATATTATATTTCAAACCCTTTGGATGTACTTGTTTTGTTCATAACAATGGCAAAGATAACCTTGGAAAATTTGATGCACGTAGTGATGAAGCTATATATATTGGATATGCTTCAAGTAGCAAAGCTTATCGTGTCTATAACAAACGTACCAAAATTGTTGAGGAAAGCATTCATATTATTTTTTATGAAAGCAATGATGGTACTTTAAGTGAGGGTTTTGCAGATCTAAATCTGAATAAACGAGAAGATCATAATTCGATTGAAGAGGAAGATCCTAAAGATCAAGAAAAGAATATGCTGGAAAAGATTCAAGATATCGAAGAAAACCCTCAAGACCTTGAAACACATCTTCAAGACCTTGAAATAGAAAATTGTGATGACAAAAATCCGTTTCAAGGGCTTGAAACTCAACATCAAGGCCTTGAGATTGGATCCAAGGGAAATATATCAACGGTACCTGAATCTAGTCAAACATTTGAGACTCAACCTTTTGGATCTGTTCCATCTGTCAAACGAAGAAAAGTTTAACACTCTTCATATCATCCACAAGAGAATGTGATCTCAGATCCAAATGCTAGAGTTCAAACTTTATCTAAAGTGAACAATCTATGTGCTTTCTCCGCCTTTGTGTCTCTTGTCGAGCCAAAGAACTATGTCCAAGCTCTTCAAGAACCTGATTGGATCATTGCCATGCAAAATGAACTAAACAAATTTGAAATAAGGTCTGGGCTGTTACTTCAAGGCCAAAACACCAATCCGTCATTGGCACAAAATGGGTTTTTCGAAATAAGTTGGATGAAAGTGGCAAAGTCATACGAAATAAAGCACGACTTGTAGCACAAGGCTATAACCAAGAAGAAGGTATTGATTATGAGGAGACTTTTGCTCCAGTTTCCAGGTTAGAAGCCATACGTATGCTACTTGCGTTTGCATCTTTTATGAACATAAAACTTTCTCAAATGGATGTAAAATGTGTTTTTCTAAATGGCTTCTTAGAAGAAGAAGTCTATGTTGCTCAACCTCCTGGTTTTGAAAATGATGAATTTCCGAATCACGTTTTTAAATTAGACAAAGCTCTTTATGGTCTTAAACAAGCTCCTAGAGCTTGGTATGATAGATTGTCTAAATATCTTTTTGAAAACAAATTCAAAAGAGGTTTGATTGATAAAACATTATTTATCAAAACCAGAGGCAACGACATTCTAGTAGTACAAATCTACGTTGATGATATATTATTCGGTGCCACTAATGATTCCTTTTGCAAGGAATTTTCAGATATTATGTGCAGGGAATTTGAAATGAGCCAAATGGGAGAGCTTAATTTATTTCTTGGACTTCAAGTTTCACAAGCAAAGAAAGGAATTTTTCTCAATCAAAGCAAGTATACTAAAGACTTGCTTATTAAGTACAAAATGGATCAATCTAAGATTGCAAAGACTCCTATGAGTTCAACACTTTCGCTTGACCGTGACAAGGATGGCTAAAGTGTAGTACAAAAGGAGTATCGAGGTATGATAGGTTCATTTTTGTATCTAACTGCTAGTCGTCCTGACATTATGTTTAGCGTGTGCATGTGTCCAAGATTTCAAGCTGATCCTAAAGAGTCACACTTGATACCTGTGAAAAGAATCTTTCGGTATCTCAATGGCACTAAGGATCTAGGGTTATGGTATCCACATCAAAACTCGTTTCACCTTGTTGGCTATTCAGATGCAGACTTTGCAGGTTATAAGGTCGATAGAAAAAGCACTTCTGGATGTTGCCAATTCTTAGGGTCATCCCTAATCAATTGGCACTCCAAGAAGCAAAATTCTATAGCCGTATCCACAGTCGAAGCTGAATATATAGCTGCGGGAGCCTGTTGTGCACTAATTCTATGGATTGCTCAACAACTTCGTGATCTTGGCTTTGATTTAAAAGGTATTCCCATAAAATGTGATACTAGTGCTATTTCGATAACCAAAAATCCTGTGCAGCATTCAAGGACTAAGCATATTGATGTAAGGCATCACTTCATACATGATCATGTTGAGAAAGGTGATGTTTTGATTTCTTTTATATCTACTAACTTGCAGCTTGCAGATATCTTTACCAAGCCTCTTCCTGAAGAACAATTTAATTTCATTAGATTGGAACTTGGTATGTTGAACAAGGAAGCATTAACGTAGGGGAGTAAAAGAGTTTATTTGTTCCTACGTATGTAGCCCAATTAATGTTTTCAAGGGCCTCGAAATGCAATTCAAGGGCCTTGAACACGTTTCAAAGGGTATATTAATATTACGGATCTTCTTAAGAATTAATATATTTTAGATATTTTAATTCTTAAATTGTTTTTATGGATTCTTTTGTTTGAAAATTGAAAAAGATTTGTTGAATTTTTATTGGTTTTCAAATTGGTCTTTGAAAGGCTTGATTTTCTCAAAATCTTGTTATCTCACTTTTAAAAAGGACCTATTTTTCCTATCTTTTTCATTCTTTCACAGAAACCCTATTTAAAAATCTCTTGCTTTTTCTCTCAAACTTCACTCATGGCACCTAGAAGCAAGAAATCCGCACCTCAAGCTCCCAAAAAGAAAGCCGTTCAGAGCCCCTCAATTGCAAAGGAAGAAATACTTTCTGAGGATTTGGACATCTCTCAAACGACTGGTCTTTCCAATCATGGTTCATCAATTTTCAAGCTTCAGGATCTTGGCTTGATGGTTTTCACAATCGAACGCTTTGTATGTGTGATCGGGTGGACACTGATTTTCTTAATACTCTTAAGATTTTGTGCATAAACAAGCTCAAGAGTTCGATTATCTAGAAATTCCTAAACCCTGGAGATTTTGCCTTTTCATGACTCACGAAGATGTTTTATGTTAATCTCATCACAAAAGGGATAAAGGATGTATCACTCTTGAATCTTCAGTGAAAGGTACTCAGATATTATGTTCAATCATCCTTCAAGATCAGAGAGTGTTCGTATTACTAAGGAGAAATTTCTGGTTCCGAATTCAACCTCACGTCAACTTACTCATACCTCTCTAACCTTAGAGGCTAAAATAGTGTTTACTATACTGGTTCAATGTATTGTTCCTTGTGCAAACTCAAGAGAACTGCTGAATGATCAATCTCTGGAATTAATTCATCTGATTATGTCTGATCTAGACATAGATGTACCTAATCTTATTCTCAACCATATGATACATTCTGTCAATTCTAAGCGACCCATTCCTCTTCCTTACGGAAACTTGATGCCTAAGATCTTTGACTATTTTTAAATTGATACATCCTCTGAAGACCGACAGTCAATTTCTGGTAAAATTGATGAGAACTGCTTAGAAAGATTGGGGATTGAGAAGACTCTTGCAGGCACATGGACTTTAAAAAGAAAAGGAACTATTAAAATTCCAACTAAAGAGGCTCAAACTTCTCCTACTCCAGAATCAGGTTATAAGGTTGTAAAGAGAAATGGTATGTCTGAATCGTGAATTGTCTAACTTTCAATTTGATACTAAGAGACGAATGGATGCAAATTTTGAGCTGCTATCTACCATAAATGCTAAAGTCAATGAAATGTATTTGATGAATGCTCTTACACTGACTACTATGGGAAGTATTTTGCCCGTGCCTGAAGATGTAACTCAATATACTCAAGAGAAAGTTGAGAATGTGCTGATGAATTGCAAAAGGTGTGTACAGAATAAATCAATTCTGTATCCAACTCATGTTGAACCAATTTATCTGCCAGCAGTTGAGTATGAAGTAGTTAAGCAACGAAGAGCTGAAGAAAAGAAACGACGTTTAACAGCTGAAATGGATGATTGGAGCTATAAGAAGTCTTCATCTAAAGGAAAAAGGAAGTTCTATGAGGAAAACTGAGCTTGTTGTTTGAGAAACACTTTTTATGGTTTTTGTGGAAATACTCTTGGGTTTGTAATCGTTTTAAAAACTCTAGTTCTTTAACTATTTTTCTCCCTTGGTGAAAGACAAAGGGGAGAAATGAATGTGATCCGACATTTGATATTTTGCATTCTGCATTTTAGGTTTTGATATTCATATATATGCATTGTTAAACTAACAAAATGCAGGCAAAAATATTTGTGTTGTCTTCCATCAAGGGGGAGATTGAAAACTCCACCTTGATTATAAAGGTTTTACAGGTGCTGCTGATGGAAGACTTAAACACAAATGAAGTAGCTTGATACACTAACCAATGAATTATTATATTTCTAGATGCTTGGTTGGTTTGAATTTAGTGCAAATTTTGTCAAAGAATTCAAAGGCCTTGAAATGGATTTCAAGGGCACAAAGAAGACAAGGATGCACAACGAAAAGATCTCAAAAGCCTTGAAGTAGATTCCAAAGAAACAAGGAAGATAAGGCTGCACAATGAAAAGATTTCAAATCACAAAGAAGATCTTTCGCGAGAGATTTGCTCAAACAAGAAGATTTGAGAAGATATGAAGATTTGAGAAGATATGATCAGGTGAAGATCTCAACCAACCAACAAAGATGATCCTTAACCGAAAAGCACGAAGATTCTCTTATCTGGATTTGAAGATTGTTACAACAATTAACGAGAAGATTAAGGAGCCGAGAGATCAACGTGTGCTCAGGAGATGAAGATCTACAACGTCTATCTCATCTTAACCAAGAAGCGATCTTCATGGAGAAGAAGGATTATCTTCGAACGGTCATCTCTTCAACGGCTAGAAGACCTCTCCATAGAAGATTATAAATGAAGATGACATTTGAAGAACAGATAACAAGCCTGCACAGAAATATCTATAGTCTTTAAGCGATCCAAAGTTATCTTCATTTCGAAACATAGTTTTTCTTTCTCTCCTTCTAAAAAGCTTTATCCCCTAGAGAGAGATAAAACTCGAGAGCTCTATTGGCATATCTAAAGAGTGTTATACTCGAGTGTGTGTTACTCTACGAAGTAACTAGGCCATTATAGCAAAGTGGAGAGTTGGAGCTAGATCGTAGCATTGGCTACAGTGAGAGAAGAAGGGGATTTCTTCTAATTTGTATCTAGGACTCTTTGAAGCTGATAATAGATAGTTAGATCCTAAGGCTATACCTTGGGACGAAGAGTAGGCTATTTAGAGCCGAACTTCGTAAACATATCCTTGTGTCGATCTTTTACATTCCGCACCATATCTTGTTTATTGTGACTAACTTTGTTTTGCAGGAGTTCAAAGTCAAGGCCCTTGAAAGTTGTTTAAAAGCCCTTGGAATCAAAGTTTCACAACGAAGTGAGATCGACATTATGGCCCTTGAAATTGATTTCAAGGCCTCGAGATTGGTTTTGCTAAATTTCCCATACTCTATTCAACCCCCCCTCTAGAGTATCTTTTAACATTTTATTTCACCTACTGGTTCTTCAAGTCACTTACTGATGGGTGACTTGCTTGCGAAGTTTGGATGCACCATGCTAAATCTATGGTGTGTAGGTTTTTGGTGTGTTCATGATTGCCTAGACTTTTAGGAACATGACTTTGTTTGGGCTGAACATGCATTGTGGGAGTCTTTTGAGGTAGCCTATGATACGTAGGTTTTTCACCTCTCCTATAAGGCTAGGAATATCTAAAAGAGGATAGAAGGTCATTTTGTCATAAGTAGAGGAACATGCATTATGAGACTCTTTGAGTTACAATTTGATAGTTTTATGAAAGTTTCTATTTTATATTGAATTTAATTTTTATGCTTTATATCTTTCATGAAATAATTGATATTGTTTTTTTTCATGATGTTTGGCTAATTTTTCTATATCAATGGGTTGATTAAACCCAATAATGAATTAATTTGTGATTATATATGTGAATTGACTGAACTGAACATCGGTTGGCTATGTTTCATCTTAGTGACTTTATGCGATCCTTTCCTAGCCATAGGAAGATTGATCCCTTTATTTTCATACATTGAGAAGTGGTGTTTGCTTTGGGAATAAAAATAGATATTAGTTTTTTGCAAGAGCATGCTGATTTTATTGGACCTTCTAGGATTGAACTCGATATGGGCTGTGACGACAACCTTATCTCAAGGGTTCCTGACTGACATAGATTTACCGATTTTATACCTTTTTGACTTTTTTGTGAGGGTGTGGCCTGTTTTGATCATCTACCTATTTTTCGTATACCTAATGAGTTTGACTTATGCATGTTGCACCTACGTGAGCGTCTTCAGGATGGGTTGGACACAATCTTTATACACAAAGATGTAGTAAAGACTAGTTTTGTTAGTTACCTACATGGACACGTCTTCAGGATGTGTTACTTTGCTTCATGGCAAAATAAATTAAAAACCCAATATTTCTTCCCTTCTTATCTTTCTTTCCCTTTTGGCTTGGCGTGATTGTCCATTGTTACATCAAATTCAGACGTAGTCCCCGTGAATTCGACACTCGATTACTATGATTGATCTCGTTATGCTTGCGTTTATGTTTTAGCCTATCACTTGTGCTTTGTAGGGATTTGGGAGGTGGGTTATGAATAACGAGATGACTAAATTGGTGTTAGAAAGGGGTTGTTGACCACACTTTTTTCTTGGAGTAGACTAGAAAAGATGTACAAGCTTTGGTGGCTAGTGTAAAGATCAACACATGCAATAGGATATACTTGCAGTTAGTGTACTCTGAGGCTTATTAATAGGGAAGAGTTGATGACATTATCATGGATCTCGAGGATGCGCTCAATAAGGTCTTTTCTTGCACTATCATAAAAGTAGATTCCCATGCGGTAGTCAATTTCTTTCATTAAGGTAATATTTTGTACTTGTCTATATTGGCTTGGTTATGGACGACATTAGAGGCTTTTGTGACTTGTTTCTGTTTTTTTTTTTTTTTGAAAAATTAATTGTATTAAGGAAGACGGATTTACAAGGGATTACAGAAGCAGGCGCAAGTTCATAGAAAAACAAGACAAAAGGGTAGACAGAAGGGTAGAATTAGTGAAGAAGAATTCCTAGAATATTTGCATCAGCTTGGCTCTGAGGGGATCTATCCTTCCAATGAAACTCGAGGTGCAGTTTAGTAGCGGTGATGGCTTCGCCAGCGCATTCGACAGCTCTCGTGAAGGCATTGTTGAAAACCAGATTGTTTATTGCTTTCCAGATGAAGTAAATGAACGCGGTGATGGAGGCGATCCTTGTGCACTCAAGGAGGTTGGACTTAGGGTTAGGTCGTGAGCCAAGCCAGGACCAAATGTCACAAATATAGGGGGCAGGGTAGGGGACTTTCGTCCATCTGGAGATGATATCCAAAACGAGAGTAGAGTAGCTGCAGTGGTGCCAAAGATGATCATCATCTTCCACCTGATAATTGCAAAGCTTACAGATGGTCGAAGTAGCAGGAATCCATTGATTGATCCGGGAGAGAGTGGGCAATTTCCTGTGAAGAGCAATCCAAGTGATGTAGCAAGCCTTAGGGATGTTGGTTCTGAGCCAGATGGATCTGTAGGGGGCAGATTGGGTAATGGGAGGCCTTGGGTTGAAAAAATTGTATGCAATCTTTGGAGAGAAGGGTCTATTTGGGTTGAGTATTGGTCTAGGGTTTGAGGCGCCATTGGGAGAGATAATCAGTTCATCCCGGACATTGAGAAGGTTTTTCCAAAAGCAATTGTGCTGAATCTTATGGTTACAATTCCAAATGTTTCGATCTTTGAGTATGTGCTTTTTTGTCCAGTGGATCCAGAGGTTATCATCACCCTTATCAATGTCGTAGATAAGGCGAGCCAAAGCTGCCTTGTTCCTGGCCAGCAGGTTAGGAAAGCCAAGCCCTCCTTCCATTTTAGCAGTGCAGACATTGGACCAGGCGACAAGAGCACGGTTACTGTTCTCCCTGCCAGTCCAGAAGAAGGATCTGATGAGGGATTGGAGTTTATTCAGAACCACAGCAGGGAGCGCAAGCATAGAACTCCAGTACTGAGTAGAAGCGCAGAGAGTAGAGGTGATGAGCTGGGCTCTACCGGCATAGGAAAGCTGCTTGGCGCTCCAGGACTGAATTCTCGCAGTGATTTTATGTATGAGGGGAAGGTAGTCGGAGACAGTAAGCCTTTTGGCTCCAATAGGAACACCCAGGTAAAGGAGGGGTAATGTCCCAATCGGCATGCCAGTAATAGAGGAAGCTAGAACCTGATCCTCATTGCACATCCCACCAGTGAATAGAGAGGATTTTGAGGGATTGATACGAAGCCCAGAAGCATCCCCAAACTTGTCAAGTGTGTCCATGAGGATGCTAATAGACGGGATATCACCACGACAGAGCAGCAAGAGATCATCAGCAAAGGCCAGATGAGTAATTGATGGGGAGGAACATTTCGGGTGAAAGTTGAAGTCCGGGTTGCTAGTACTTTTGAGTAGCATTTGAGTGAAGAATTCCATAGCAATGGTGAAGAGAAGCGGAGAGAGAGGGCATCCTTGACGAAGGCCTCTACTTCCCTTGAAATGACCTTTTAAGTTCCCATTGATGTTGATAGAATAAGAGGTTGTAGTGATGCATTCTTTGATCAGGTCGGAGAAGTGCGTCGGGAATCCCATCTTTATTAAACAATGGAGAATGAAGTCATGGCTGATTGTGTCAAAGGCTTTAGTTATATCAATCTTCATCGCAACTCTAGGAGAGATGTGCTTTCGCCCATATTTGTGTAACATTTCTTGGCAGATTAAAACGTTATGCTTGATGGATCTATTGGCAACGAAGGCACTCTGGCTAGGACTGATGATGTGAGGAAGTAGCTTGCTGATTCTAGCAGATAGGATCTTTGCTATTGTTTTGTAGATTGTATTGCAGCATGAGATCGGCCTGTAATCAGAAGGAGCCAGAGGGTTATCAATTTTTGCAATCAGTGATAGGGACGTATGATTAACCTGTTTGAGAAGTCTCCCATGTGAGAAGAAGTCCAAAATAGCCTCGGTGAAGTCTCCTTGAGTGATAGTCCATGAAGCTTTAAAGAAACGTGAGTTGTACCCATCCGGACCCGGTGATTTGTTGTTCCTAATTGAGAAGAGGGCTTGTTTGATTTCATCGTGTGTTACCTGCAAGTTTAGAGATGCAATGTCCTCATGGTTAAGATGGGGGAGTTGGATATCAGGGATGGTGTGATTGGATGGGGACACTGGGGGATTGAGGATGTTACTGAAATGGTTAACAAGGGTATTGTCAATGGTATGGGTGTCATATGATATGGTTCCATCATGGGTTCGGATGGAAAGGATCCTGTTGGTGCTACGTCTAGCTTTGATGCATTTGAAGAAATATGCAGTGCATTGATCACCATTAGAAGTCCAATTGGCCTTAGATAGTTGGGCCAGCATCGTATGGAGGGAACTGATGCTAGATTTTAATGAAAACGAGTGTCGTCGTTCAGCAGCCTGAAGCAAGGGGTCATGGAGGTTAGTGTTCAGTTGAGTCTGGACCTCACGGAGAAGCCTTCTGTTCTCCTTGATGAAGTTGTGAGCCTCCTCAAGCTTGACACTATGAAAATGTTTGAGTGATGGCTTGAGCAGCTTGAGCTTTTTTGTCAGTTTAAACATCGCATTCCCATCAATGTTGGTATCCCATGTCCTAGACACGTGGATGGGGAATTCCTCATGTTCCACCCATAGATTATTGAATCTGAATGGGCGACAAGTAATGGCATCAGAAGGTTTGAAAATGAGGAGAGCTGGGGAGTGATCAGAGACATCCGGGACATCAAAGTGAGCCAGAGAGCGAGGATAGGTCAAGTGCCAATTTGAGCAGGTGGTGATGCGGTCAAGTTTACACCAGGTACGGGCGCCAATCTGATTGTTGTTCCACGTGAATTTGCATCCAGAAGACGGGTGGTCCGAGATGTTGTTAGTCTCAAAGCAGGTGGCAATTTTCTCAGATTGTTGGGTAAGGCTAGGACCACGACTTGAAGATTTTTCATCAGGAGTTAGGGTGACATTGAAGTCCCCAAGCATAGCCCAAGGGAGAGTTGGATTCAGGAGATTTATGGTAGCGATTGCATCCCAGAGGCTAGTACGATCATCGGGAGCATTGTGTGCATAGATGAAGGAGAGTGCAGTGGATATGGCTTGGTCAGGGTTTGTTAAGGGGTTGGAGGTGGAACAGTGAATTATTTGGTCAGTGATGAGTATGGGAGTGAGGTGAAGTCGAGTGGGATTCCACCAGACCCAGATCCGGCAATTGTGTGAAACGGAGGTGTTGGAAACATGGCTCCATGAAGGAAGGAGAGATTTTGAGAGTCGTTTTTCTTTGTTGATCTTAAGCCTTGTTTCGAGTAAGGCTAAGACGTCAAGGTTGTGTTTCTTCACATAGCTTTGAACAGCTCTTTGTTTGACAGGGTCGTTCAATCCCCGTATGTTCCATGAGCAAGTTCTAAGATTCATTTGAAACGGTTTTTTGCGCCTGGATAGCACTTGCTATCAAGGGGGGGGGGGGGTTAG
>BSUD01000005.1:93085783-93498665 GCA_033239045.1 Fagopyrum esculentum
GGGGGGGGGGGGGGGGGGGGGGGGGGGGGGGGGGGGTGGCCGGAGGCCACACAAGGGTAGTTTTTTTTGTGGTGAGAGAAGAGTATTGTACCTTTTTAAGCCGTATTTTTTTGTGACTTGTTTCGTTGGTTCTCTATTGCTCATATAAGCCTCAAGTATATCAGGGTTGATCATTTCCTCTTTAGGGTATGTCATTGCCTAGGTGAGAGCAAGTATTCGACAAACCTTGTCCACAAGTAGACATGATCCTCTCAGATTAGGTTGTTCGTAAAAATGGGTTCATGCAAGGAGATAAGTCTACCCGGTCAAAAAAGTCCGGCCCGAATTAATATTTGTAATATAATTAATGATTTAAAAAAATATTTAACAAAATTATCGGTACATTGAGTATACATATTACACAATATATTTATACTATGATAATTTTTAAATAATTATATATTAAATATAATAATTAATGATTTAAAAAAAAGCATGTCCGGGTACTAGGCTTTGCTCTAGGTGTGTTTCAAAAAAATTCGATCCGTCAATAATCCAACGATCCGATTCGATGAAATCTGACGTTTACTCGAACCGGCGGATATCTATCCGTATCCGCTTTGATCCGTTAAAAAATTCGGATATACGGATCGGATACGAATCTAGTTTTTTTCTTACCCGAATATCCGTTATCCAGGAGTATATAGAAAATATTGACGCGAGTATATTAGTTCAGTTGTAATAGCTGAGTTGGTGGAAGAGGATGCAAACAAGGTTTTCAGTTCGAACCCCATAACCTCATTTTTTTACTCCTCTTTATAATAATAAAAGAAACCTTAACTCACACCTGTCAATTTTATATCACTGTCACTTTTCTCTCTTTGTTTCCGCATCACTCGGATATATTACTTCAGTTGTAATAGTTGTTGTTGCTTCTCTCTCTCTTTGTATCCGCATCACTCGGATATCCGAATTAGATATCAGTCAACTTTCGAATCGAATCCGGATATCATATTTTTTCCCGACTATCCGAAATGATACCATATTTTTTTCCCGACTATCCGGGAATAAATATCCCTAAACTTGGCTCAACATGGTAAATGGGCTTGAATTTTAACTGGAAAAGTAATATATATTGACCTGGCCCAACTTGAACTTAGTTGATAAAATAGTAATCTTGTTTAAATAAAATTGTATGTAAATTATAAGGAAATTGAGTTGAGTTACGTACCCAAAGATGTTTGAAATTTTGTCCTCATAATGTGCTACTATCTCAGGAATAGCGTCATCTTCCCTTTGAATGAGTTGTGCAAGACATGTGATCATTCCGGCAACATAAACCAGTTGCTCCGTGGTTACTCTTTGGGATAAGTCGGAGTTCCGAATGCGATGCCTTTTGTTATCCGCTCCATAGGTAGCCATTTTGAGCGGCACCAAATGAGCCCTCCAACGTAGCAACCCAGGGAGAGAGGATTGATTAGTGATGATTTGAAGAAAGTAGAGTTGAAATCCCGCGGTTAGAATCCTCCCCTTGAATCTTTTGTAAACGACCTTGGCCTTCCACTCCAACATTGCGGCGCTCTTAAGAAGCAACAGAAATGCCGCGACTAGTAGCATCACAAAACCCCATGTGCCTAACTTATTCAACTTTGCGGTTGGATTTAGACCATTGTTGGTGTGGAAATAGAAGAAACAAGTAAGAAGAATCGAAGCGAAATGTAAGAGAGATGTGATGTTGTTCTCCAAGCCTTTCAAGAAATACTCAAACTTGGGTCGCTTTTTATAGACACCTATGAGCACCGTTGTGCCAATTATAGTTGTCAATGCGGCACAAGGGTAGCCAAGCAAGATTACTACGCACAACAAAGACCATTTCCAAAGACGAGCGCCAAAGAGTGATACATTTTTTAGACTTGGCAGACCAAGATTGAACGCTAGCCACAACAAAGCAAGGCAACCAATTCGCGTAGTAGTAACAAGGTTCAAGCGTTGGATTTTATCCTTGGTGGTCTCGAAATGTTGCATTTTACCATAGATGCCCTTGCTCCTGTGATTCGGTGGTGATTTGATCGACCCCGTAAAGCATAAGGAGCTGATCATGTAGACCAATATGATGGGAAATACTGCTATAAAGTGAAGGATTATAGAGAAGATGCACCCGACCGAAGCACCAAACGTGGAGAACAAGTCTTCTACCTTGGAGTCGGAGGTGGCAGCGACATGGTCTGTGGTGTTTGGGGGAACTTCTTCCATACAATCGTCCTTGTCATGGGTAATTGTGGGTGGTAATCGATGAGGAGAGTGTGACAATTGATTTTCAATGTCAACTGCTACTTGATGAGTATCCATTGAAGATATGTGGCTATGGTGGCCGGGAAGGGGAGGGGAAGGAACTTAATTTCAATGCATCTAGCTAGTATAAAGTTGGATTTTATATTAGGTGGTCGAGTTGGGGACTTTTCTGTGGGAAGTGATATTAGTTTTCACCATTTGCAAGACTTGACTTGGACTGTCACACCAAAACCAAAGTGGACGTTACAGAAGATGGGCCACCCGGGGAATTCCCGGAAATGCTTTTACACTCCTATATTGACTTGATAATCCATCACAAAACTGCTTCAAACACCCACCCACAGCGACTGCTCGCACTTTTCAACCGGATAGCACGCCAGTATAATCTCAAAACGGAATTTCTTCATTCTAATTAATCAATTTGTATGACCCATTTACGGATCCGAATGCTTGTCATGCCCATACAAAGCCATAAAATAGAGAAAATAGCAGCATAGCAAAAGCAACCAATCCCGGTTCACTACAAAAAATTAAGACCAACAGAGTAGCACTTCTAAAGCAAGTGACAGGTAACTAATTATTCTTTTTTCTCCCAAACAAAACCAAGTCACCAAAGTCACATAAAAAAAGCAAACCCAAAACACCGCCATAAACAGATGATAATATGTAACTTGATAAGTGCAACCACAACCGCGAGACCAACACAACACTCAGCTTCAATGGGCGACTTTTGTTCATCCAACAATCCACTCTGTACAACTCACCATTCTCTTTTTCAGCGTCCAAACCAACCCCTCGGAGGCTGCACATCACTATCATTCATCAGCTTGTCCAAAACCACGTTCAAGTCAACCGGTTGCCCATTTTCCGTCAGCTTACGAACAGTTGCCCTCACCTGTTCTCTTGAAAACCCCATATTGGTAACTTTGTCGATCACATCATCAACAGGAACCCTGTTCCCACTGCTTCCACCTGAACTACCTCCACCGCCGACAGAAGTAGCAGTAGGAATCGCCTGCGGAAGGACTCTTGCAGTTGGAATCTGAGGGTAGTTGCCTCCCGAAGAATGAGATGGAAGTTTCGTTCCTGGATTGTTACCATAATGTGAGGATGAACCACTATAAGGGTAAGAAGGCTCACTAGGACCAGTTGGTGGGTTGTAGACAGAAGAAGAGAACCCAGATCCAGATCTTCCAGTTGGTGAATCATACATGTGGGAAGGAGGGGCAGAACCGTATAATTGCTGAGGTGGAGGCTGACGGATACCTGCTGGGTACGTCTGAGACGGGATATGGACCTCTTCTGAATGATGGGCCATGGGAGGTTGCTGGAGTTGGGGTGGTGGGGGATTAAGGGCAGCAACCGGATGTGGAGGGAATTGCTGATGAGGCAGCTGGGGTCCGTGGGGGTATGGAGTGGGCGGGGTTGGTTGATACTGCTGATGTTGTGGAGGTGGGAGAGACTGTGACTGTTGTGGCTGAGCTGGTGGAGCCGCGTACTGCTGACTTGGTGGTTCTTGGCCAAATTGTGGAGCCGGAAGAGACTGCGGCTGAGATGCAGGAGCCGGGTACTGCTGACTTGGTGCTTCTTGTGTCTGGCCAGGTGGCGGGAAGTATGTGTCACCCTGGGGGGCAGCTGGCACGGGTGTTGGAGGATGATATTGATTGGGCAGCAGCATTGGAGGGTTGATGCTTTGTTGGGGAGGAGGAGGAGCATTAGGAGATACACCGGGAAGTGACTGAAGAGAAGCAACAGGAAACTGTTGGTTGGATTGTTGGGGAGCAGGCATTGACTGTTGCGGAGGGCTGATGTGGGCTCTATTATGAGTTTCTGGCGTTTGATGAACCTCAGATATCTGTAGTTTTTCCAGTTGAATTCGTGCATTCATTACATCTTGTTTGTCCTTCAGATCTACCACACATGACTGTAACTGTTGACAAGAAATAGGATCAATATCACACTCCTCTTTGTGCAAAATGATACAACAAGTAGAGAAATTAGATTAGTTCATGTCCAATAATCGGAAACGAACAATGATTAACTACCGTATGCTCGTACTTGGCATTCATTAATGCAATCAAAAGCATAGTTTTTCACAAGTCCTGACAAACTTGGGAGTTGGATTGATGTTTACAAAGTAATAGATTGTCTATCTAGCTTAGTATATGCAGTCAAGACCTAGGATATAGTATTAAGGCATTTTTTTTAACATGAAGGTACGAGATTTGAAAGTGGTAAATTTACCTCCCGGAGAATGTTTTCTAACTGTCTCATTTTTCCATCTGAGCTTCCATTATTATTTCCAATGGACACCTTTAAATCATCCACGGAATGCTCAACTTGACGGGTTCTGCTCTCCAGCTGGGACAGACGGGCACTGAGGCCATCTATTGCGTGCATTATGTTATCGGCATATCTCTTCATTGTACGATCAATTTCAGAAACTATTGAAACATCACTGACATTATGAGCTTTCTCCAAAACAGCCTTGTCAGGCTCAACAGAACCCAGATAACCATAGCTCTGCAAGTAAAAGTTACAACTTCAGAGGAGAGCAGTCGATAATCATAGAAGATGAAACATTCTCTCAAGGATCATTGAACTGTAAAAGCAAACACAAGATGTACTACATATGTGGTGTTTGGCAACACCTTTACAAGTACATTTATCTTCATAAAACACGCAGGGGGCATTGGGTTAATTATTTCCCAAATAAATATACCCCTAAATGAGGTTTGTCATCTACTAATACTCTATAGTTTCTCTGTTTCACTGACTTCATTATCCCCCTTGACACACCACAATTCACACCTATTAATTTCATCATACCTCTCATTTTATAGCTTACCCATACCATATCAGCCATTGTTTTTTCAAAATATCAGTAAAATGCTAAAACACTTGCAAGTTTCTCAATTTATTGAATTCATTCTTTTACAAATGGGTCTCCTCTATTTCCAGTCAAACTTCACTCTTCTACTCCCCATCACCATACTTCTCAGGTTCAATGCAAGCCTTCTTATACCATTCTCAAATGTCAAATTTAATCATATTGCAAAAAATAGAAGGAATGAGATACTTAAGTGATTAGATAGCTTATAGTATACAATTGTATCAAATATTCATCTCTAAACTTTATTAAATAGTTCATAATATACAATTGCATCAAGATTTGCTAGAAGAAAATCATCATTAAATTTCTATCTACAAATATTTTCTGAATGATATGTATATACAAAGAACAATATATACATCAATAAATTCTCATCCAAACCAATCTCAACTATTATCGTTCTGCAGATTTGTGTGTTCCTGGAGTTGCATTCACAATCGTAAACAAGTGTAACTATCAAGTAAGGCCGGGTAGGGATGTTATACGAGCCGATCATTAACATTCTCAAGCTCAGCTCGTTTATATACGAGGAGACCTAAATTTTTATAGAGTTGTAAAATTTTTTCTTATTCGGCTTGTTTACAAAGTGAATGAGATCGAGTGGAGCTTAATCCGATCCGAGCCCGAGTAGCTCGCCTAATACAACACTCCTATAGTGTTATTTTAACCGACCGAGGCAAGCCAAAATTTAATCCAAGCTTTAAATTGTGTTCATATGCGGCTCGTTTAGAAAGTAAACGAGCTTGAACCGAGCTTTTTAGGAGCCAAACCCTAGTAGCTCGTCTCATATAACAACCCTAAGACGCCCTATCTATATTGAGGATTTGCCAATACTAGGAATAAGGGAAATTACATATGCATTTACCCCAAAAAGATTGGGGAGGTGTTGGTCTGGAGGGTAGTAGTGATCGTAGTGGTGAGGTAGGTGGCAGATCTCATGGTCCGGCAGCGGTGAGAAGATGGGAAGAGAAAGGAGGCTGGGCTGTAGTCGATTTCTATCATCAGAGAATCGGTGGGGAAGTAAAGGGTTTGGTTTATGAAATAGAGAACGGATATAGAAGAAAAATCCTCTATAAATTCCCGTACCACATGTCAATGAAACACATAATGGTTGTATAAAAGTGAAAGGACTTCATAAATGACATGCCAAACAAGCCCTCGACTAGCAATATCACAGAAAAAAAGATATTATATGATCCTGACACAACCACATGAGCCCTTATGAAGCTAATTATAACAAACTCCATGACGCACATAAAGATAGGATAAGATAACAGCTAGCACATAACACCTCAATTTCACAACAAGCCCTGCTTTAACTCATATTTATCACGAAGGATTTTCCTAAATCACAATGACAATGATCTCACCACTTGCTTTTATGAAATTACTATGATTCATAAGTTTATCGCACAAATGATTAGCACTGTCCACTACAACATACATGAACGATACCACTGTACCTCAACAAGAGCTATCAAGTTAAAAATGAAATGATACGGAACAGAAGGTGCTTAGATTAAATACAGAAAAATTTTCATAGAGCTAGATGTGGGAAGACTGTATCCATTTCACGCATAAATACACAAATGGTAAGCCTTAGAGGTAGTTTGGTCCCAATCTCAGTTTTTGCGCAACCAAAAATAGATACTTTGATCTAATTCTTATCGAATGAAGAACCTATTTTTTCTATTAACACTACTGAGAGAGGATGAAAACCATAAGCTCCATCCCTGACGTCTTAGGAAAAGTAAAGTCGTTATCTAATAAAAATATAAGATGAAGATCTTTGTGAGTTATGCCCAACAAACAAATAGATGATCAATTACTTTGATCGAAAACAGCCCTGTCATTATGCAAGAATTAACAGAAGATGCAGCCATGCAAACATTCATTAATTCCTCAAAACAAATGTTCTCAGCAGAATCACAATTTTTCTACAAATTCAATTGCAGCAAAATAGTAACCCTACCCCTAAATCAAATCTGATAGGCCTTTCTGTTGCTAATCGTGATCAAGAACCCTCACCAAGCTCACAAAAACTGCAAACAAACACTTGAAACTAGCTAATATAGAAAAACCCTAATCACGCAGGGGACGGGGAGCACATTAACAGACAATCAACCAACGATTATCGCTTAAAACATAACTCCCAAATACTAAATACCAAAACGACAACCAAACAGAAAATGAAGCGAGATCGAAAGTGAAATGAATTAGCAAATTACTCTAGTAGGAGAAGAATTAGACTTGGAATCGGCAGAGTTCCAAGGCTTGAGGGAAGCAGAACCGCCAGTACCACCTCCCATGGGGAGAGAATCAGAGGATCGAGAAGGAAGTCCGACGGGACGAATAGGCTGGAAATCGTAGTTAGGGAGGATATCTTCCTTGTTGGCAGCGTCGGCTGATTGAGCAGTGTTGTCCTCGTTGTTATCGTCGTCGTTGGCTGGGATAGGGTTCATGAGATCGATGAAATCATCGTTGGAATTGCTGGTCTTGGATCTGGACAAGTCCATAATCTGCTTATCCATAAAGTTGGAAGAGTTCATCGGAAAGTCGTAGAGAATTATTTATTTTAAAATCATCGAATTTTTCTTAGGGATCAAGAAATGGGGAGAGAGAGATTTAACTTGGGAGTTCGATCACAGCTGGTGGTGTAAATGTGTAAGGAATATAAGATGATGATCACTGAACAGAAGTGGTCAGGGCCTGTGTGGGGATATATTTAGGCTGGGCCTCAACATGGGCCTGTTAATGGACGACGGGTAGATATCTTCAACTATATGTATAGATCTTTAGTTTGGGAAATTGTTTGGGATTAAATAAAGATGAAAAATGAGAATGTAGTTGAGGAGAAGAAAAAGTATATGGAAATAATTAATTTAGGTTAGCCTCTAGCTTTCTCTGTATAACGAAATTACAGAAATTACGAGAACATGGCGAATCTTAAACTCTCGGCATCTAAAAATTTAATTTCGGTAATAAAAACAATGTGGTATGTCAAAGAATATATGTTACAGGAATGTGAGCGTAAAACCTATAAGCCACTGAAACAAAAAAAAAAAAATGAACCAAAGTTACATCTTCACATATTTATGCAAAGATTGGAGATCATCCATACCTAAGAAGAAGATGCAGATCCAAGAAACTAGATCCACTTGGATACAAGGAATTGTGATAGTTAAACTAACATGATTATAGGAATGTAGGATAAATTATAAATTATATGAACAAAGTAACATATTCTTTTTGGTTAAACTTAAAACTGATACAAGTAATAAGAGATGTCACACAACATACAATAAAAAGCACATTGCAACTACATAGAACAAAAATCAAATGGAAAGGAAAAAAAATTAGGCCATTTAGCCAGTAGTTTTGGAAAGATCCCATAGCCTTTTCACCCTAAATTTATAATTTGTTCTATTTTCGTATTGTCAAAGTAAAAGGAAGAAAAATTTTTAGACGGACCATCGTATCACTTGTAAAACAACCATATGCAAATGATCATGCTTGATGAACTAAAAACAATTGTTGAACTAGAAGAAGCATGCTGGAAAAGAGCAGGTTTTGATACGATCTGCTTCATCCCGACATATGATCTATATGGGAGATTATGTCTTTTATGGAAAGTTACCAACTAGTAAACAAAAAGGTTGAAGTTGCAACTAAAAAAAATTGACAATTAAACATATCAATGCATCGACTAATTTTATCATCTCTATTACTTTCGTTTACGCTCCCACAGCGAGCAACAAAAAGATGAATTTTGGAGCTCTCGAGTTGAAGATATCTACCCGCCATCCATTAGATATGCCAATGGACGGCGTAACTAGACTAAAAAAAATTTGGAGCGTAAACGAAAAGACACAAACTTACACGGAAATATCCAAACTCTACGAAGTAACTAGGCTATTATAGCAAGGTTAAGAGTTGGATATTTTCGTAGAGTAACACACGCTCTAGTATAACACTCTTTAGATATGCCAATGGAGCTCTCGAGTTTTATCTCTCTCTAGGGGATAAAGCTTTGTAGAAAAAGAGAAAGAAAAACTTCTATGTACGAATGAAGATGCTTTGGATCGCTTGAAGACTTTGGGTATTTCCGTGTAAGTTGTGTCTTTTCTTCTTCAATCGACATCTTCATTTATAGTCTTCGATGGAGAAATCTTCTAGCCGTTGGGAAGATGACCGTTGTTGAGTTTCTTCTTCTCCATAGAAACGGTGTATGTTGAGATAAGATAGTCGTTGTAGATCTTCTTTATCTTCTTCATCTCCTTAAAGCACATTGATTCTTCTTCTCCGTAATCTTCTCACGTTATTGAAGATCTTTGTCTCTTGGACATCGAGATCTTCAGATTTTGTTGAGATTTGTTGGTTGAAGATCTTCAAATCTGTTGAGAATAAATCTTGCGCTTTTTGTTGAGGATCTTTGCGAGATCCTTTGAACCGAATCCTTTAGGTCGAGATCTTCTTGTTGAGCGTATCTTATCAGCCAAATCTTCCTGGAAGATCTTCTCTGGATTCTTGGTTGATTTGGTTGATAGAGATTTGAATTCCTTACAGCCTTTCTGTCCTTTGAAACTTGTTTCAAGGCTTTGACACTTGATCCCTTGAAATGGCTTTCAAGGCCACCGTGTTGTACTTCTTCAAACTCTGCGCTTGTCCCTTGTATCTAGTTTCAAGGCCTCGCTTATCCCTTGTATTTGATTTCAAGGCCTCCGTCTGTCCCTTGAAATGCTTTCCAAGGTCTGCACATATTTAGACAAACACAAAACAAACCAAGCAACTATAAATACAATCGATATTTTGTTAGTATAAAAACAGCGTTATTTGTGTTAAGTCTTCCATCATCACATATTCAAACATATACTCAAGGTGGAGTTTTCAATCTCCCCCTTGATGGAAGACAACACAAATATCGTACCTGCATTGTAGAGTAAGCGATGCATATATGAATATCAAAACATATTTAAATGTAGAATGCAGAAATATCGAAATTTCGGGCAGATATATCGAAATTTCGGATCATCAATTTCTCCCCCTTTATCTTTCAACAAGGGAGAAAAGCAGTTAAAGTACGGGAGTTTTAAAGCAATTACAAACCATAAAAGTATTTCCAAAAACCACTATAAAAACGAAGTCTTTCAAAACATATATCAAGGCCTTGATATCAAAACCAAGGGGCTTTGAAACCAATATGAAGGGCCTTGAAATCCATGGTCAGGCTGAGGGTCTTCATTCGTGGTACCACCTTGGATTCAGACGCCCTTTTCTGTAGTATTCCTTCATGCACTTTTGTCTTCAACGGTCTGTAGCATTTTTGATGTCATGGTTCTTTAGGGACAGGTCCGTTCGTCTTTGGTCCGTGGCATCTTTGTATTTCTTCACGACTCCAAACTCCTCGTAACATTGATTCATGACCTGTTCAGCATTCTGAGTGGTAGCTTGACCATCCTCCTCTATTACTGGTTAATGTTATTGGCAGTTGTGAGAGATAGAGCATTGACATGGAACATCTTATTGATCTTCTAATTTAGGATCCCAAGTAGATCTTGTATCTCATCCAACCGATTAGTGATCTCAGATCTGAAGTTCAGTAAATCATATCTCATGGAATCCAAACCTCTTTCCACAGCTTCCAGTCTCTATACAATGGTAAAATTCCAAGCGGGTTGATCTTTTAAAACCTACTCACCTGTTCGTGTTCTTTTAATGCCCATGCAGTTAAAGAATTCTTCATCCAATTCTCCAGCAATATAAACTTGTTCCTCATCAGTATAATCAACAGAATATACCGAAAAATTTTAGGAAGCAAGTTCGCATAGGGAAGAGGGGTATCACTTGGGGAGTTGATTGAGTGAAGCATATGATTTAAAATGATTCCAAGAAGGTCAACATCCAGCCCGTGCAGCACATGATAAAAAAATGCAAATAACTAGTTTGTAAGCACATCCTGAATGTTAATCCTAGGCACCACACATCTCACCTGAATAGCATACACTATTCTAGCCTCAAGAGTCAAACATGTAATAGTTGGTTGTGGTAGAGTTTGGCAGAAGAAATTGCTCTTTAGCAATTTTAACAGTTCTAGAAGGAGTTGGGTGGTCAAAAGAGTTGAAGGTAGGAAGCCCTAGATTGAACGATTTTCTTCAGCCATCTGAGTAATTACTGCAGAGGATAGAACGATTTTCTTACCTTTAACCACTGATTACAGAACTAGTTCTCCTCGTTCCCTTCGTGCTGTTAGATTGACAAAAGAACAACCTTGTTAACCTTGGGTATGCTATCTCCCTCGGATTGAGAATCAACCAGATTGAACTGGCTTGAAGCATGGTGAGACCAGGAAGGGCAAGTGAAACGAAGAGTTCCCGGTCGACTAACTCGCATATGCACAGTTCTCTTTCCTTGAATCCGGCAAGCCATTTTCTAACGGCAGTTTGGATCCTGAACTAGTGTGATGGAAGACCTGTTTTAGTGCAGATGTCTACATCGTCCATGGGAAATGAGGAATCGGAGCTGGACTCAGAATATGATGAGAGGTGAACAATCCTCTGTCGTTTGGGAGTAGAGGACGATGCTTCATCTACTAAAGATCTCTTGGATGCCATGGATAGTTTTTGAAAGAAGTTGAAAAGTGTTTGAAAACGAAAGAGTAAAGTAGAGGGCTTGCAAAGAGAAGTTGAAGCGGAAGAGATAAATAAAGGAGAAATGCGGTATTTAAGGGAAGAAGTCACTTCATCATCGGTACACTAGGATCTTGGGAGAATCAAAATCTTGGGAGAACCAATTTTGATTAAGATTCTTTCCATAAATTTTGTAACCACTTTTCAAAATTCTTTGAATCTGAAAATAAAGGCTTTTGAAATCATTTTAAAAATCCTTCTTTAAAGTAATTTAGGGATTAAAATATCTAAAATATATTAACCCCTAAATAGATTCGTGATATTCAAATTTGCCCTTGAATTCCATTCAAGGCCCTTGTATTTAATTTTCAAGGTCCTTGAAATTGAAAAGTGGGTTGCATACAAAAGAGAAAATAAAACGATTTACTTCCCCAACGTTAATGGTTCCTTATTCAACATACTAAGCTCTAATCTAATAAAATTGAATTGATCTTCAGGTAGAGGCTTAGTAAAGATATTTGCAAGCTGCAAGTCAGTTAATATAAAAGAAATCAAAACATCACCTTTCTCAACATGATCACGTATAAAGTGATGCCTTACATCGATATGCTTTGTCCTTGAATGCTGCACAGGATTTTTATTAATCGAAATAGCACTAGTATTATCACATTTTATCGGAATACCTTTCAAATCAATGCCAAGATCACGAAGTTGTTGAGCTATCCATAGAATTTGTGCGCAACAGGCTCCCGCAACTATGTATTCGGCTTCAGCTGTGGATAGGGCGACAAATTTTTGCTTATTGGAGTGCCAACTGATTAGGGATGCCTCTAAGAATTGACAACATCCATAGGTACTTTTCTATGGACCTTATAACTTGCAAAGTCTGCATCTGAATAGCCAACGAGGTGAAACGAGCTTTGACGTGGGTACCATAACCCTAAATCCTTAGTGCCATTGAGATACCGAAATATCCTTTTCACAGATATCAAGTGTGACTCTTTAGAATCAGCTTGAAATCTTGCACACATGCACACACTAAACATAATGTTAGGTCGACTAGTTAGATATAACAAAAAACCGATCATACCTCAATACTCCTTTTGTAAAACATTTTTGCCATCTTTGTCAAGGTCAAGCGAAAGTGTAGAACTCGTTGGAGTCTTTGCGACCTTGGCTTGATCCATCTTATACTTCTTAAGCAAGTCCTTGGTATACTTGCTTTGATTGAGAAAAATTCCTTTCTTTTCTTGGGTAACTTGAAGTCCAAGGAAGAAATTTAAATCACCCATTAAGCTCATTTTGTATTCCTTGCACATATTATCTGAAAATTCCTTGCATAGGGAATCGTTAGTAGCACCGAATAATATATCATCAACATAGATTTGTCCTACTAATATATCATTGCCTCTGGTTTTGATAAATAAAGTTTTGTCAACTAAACCTCTTTTGAAATTGTTATCAAGGAGAGAAATGGACAATCTTTCATACCAAGCTCTAGGAGCTTGCTTAAGACCATAAAAAGCCTTGTCCAATTTAAAAACACGATCCGGAAAATCATCATTTTCAAAACCAGGTGGTTGAGCAACATAGACTTCTTCTTCTAAGAAACCGTTTAGAAAAGCATATTTTATATCCATTTGAAATAACTTTATGCTCATGAAAGATGCGAACGCAAGTAGCATACGTATGGCTTCAAACCTAGCAACCGCAACAAAAGTCTCCTCATAGTCAATACCTTCCTCTTGGTTATAGCCTTGAGCTACAAGTCGTGCTTTATTTCGAATGACTTTACCATTTTCATCCAACTTGTTTCGAAAAACCCATTTCATGCCAATGACGGATTGATGCTTTGGTCTGGTTGTAAGAGTCCAAACCTTGTTTCTCTCAAACTCATTTAGCTCATTTTTCATCGTAATGATCCAGTCAGGTTCTTGAAGAGCTTGAATGTAATTCTTGGGCTCAATAAGAGAAACGAATGCCGATAACGCACATAGGTTGTTAACTTTGGATCGAGTTTAAACTCCTGCGTTTGGATCTGAGATCACATTCTCTTGTGGATGGTATGAAGAATGTTGAAACTTCCTTCATTTGTAAGATGGAACATAACCTGAAGATTGTGGCTCATATGCTTGGCTTGATTCAGGTACCGCTGGAGTATTGCCCTTGGATCCTATATCGAGGTGATAACATGCATTATAGTCTATATTTTGAAATTGGTTTGGACGCTTTTTCTTCAAAAATCTGCATGCATGGCTGTATATTCTTGATGATTATGTTGTTTTGTTTACCTTAGCAAGAATCAAGGTCTACACCTAGTCTTGTTGTAATTGTAGGGAAAATGACACGTTTTGGAGCAATATCGAGCCAAGGGATCTAAGGAGTCATTGGAGCTACATTATGGAGCATTGAGGAGCTACAAGGAAGGCATAGGAACCATGGAAGCTAGACATAAATTCTTTATTGGACCAGTTTTGAGAGATTTGTACGTAACTGAAGATCATCTCGGTTGGCTACAAGATCACCTTGACCGAGATAAATCGTTGGGCCTGGATCGAGACGCAAAACCCATATCCCAAGAGATCTTTTATTTTTGGCAAGTGATTCTTCTATAAGTTTGGAGATATTTTCTGGATGGAAGTATGTCTGGTTAGCTGATTATTTTGGGAGATTGAAGATACTCCAAGGAAGAAGGAAGTTGAAGGAAGATAGTTTTGAAGTGAAAATTGAAGGCTTTTAAAGGAAGTTGTAAGGTTTTATTAGGAGCCTTGATTGTTGTCTTTTGGTTTGTTATTGAGGAACACAGTTTGCTGATTGTTTAGATTGACTGTTTGTTTGATTGAGTGATTATTGCGACCTTTGGGGTAAGGTTTTCTTGTTTGGTTATTGCTTCTTTTCAAATATACTTGTTTGTTATTATCATGATGATTATTGGCTAAATTCTCTTGCGATTCTAGGGTGATTGGCTGAAGGTTGTGGGAAAGACGATGAAAGAAAGAGCCTTTACCTTAGTGGACCTTGAAAGCTCGAGCCGAAACCAAACTGAACCTCACCTCGGTCGGTTCATAGAACATCTCGACCGAGATCGATATGAACTGAGCGAGACGTGAACCTGATCCAATCCAAACTTGTGTTTAGTTTTCCAAATCCTATCCTTGTTGCACCTTTCTTGGTTTATACGCAAGCCTAGGATGAGACTTACCTGATGATTCCTTTGCTTGTATACCCATGATAATGAGTGTTAGGTAATAAAGGTTTATCCTTTATTAGGGTTTGAGTGTACCTTCATCCTACCTTTGTGAGTTAGCTTGAAACTTACCCGGTAAAGGTTAGTTCTATCCCCTTAGGTGGCGTGTTGGTTTGAGATTATAGTTTCTTTCCTTAGTTGCTTGAGACTTACCCGGTGAAAGGATCTTTGGTTTGGGATAGTGAGTAGTGAGATTTAGCTAGTGATCTATTCCCACCTTAGAAATACCTTCCCTTGCAAACCTCAGCTTTGTCCACATTATCCTTAGAAATCTTGAGTCGGAACCACAACTGGATGCTTTAACCTCTAGAATCTGCATTCCCTTATCTGATTATTACATAATCTTGTTTTGTTGCTTTCCTTTTGATTGACAACCTGATTTTACCGTGCTTGATTTCACCATAGTCCTTGTGTTCGACTCTAGAGTGTTTGCCGTTATTACAATTGATCTGTACACTACGGGTTCACATATTGTTTCAGGCTTTTATGTTAGGTTATAAACTTAAAGCTATTTCGTTCACTACTACACACACGTGTGAGAGGGAACAAGTTTTTGGCACCGTTGCCGGGGACTTGGTCAAGACCAAGTCCGGTATTTGGTTGTCTTTTAGGGTTGCTGCCCTTGTTGCTATTGATTGCTTTACTTGAGTGATTTCACAGGATCTTTCTTTAGGTTTATGCGAAGAACTCGTGCTGGGAAAAAAATCGTTCCTTACGATCTTGAACCAGAAAAGACCTACAAGAGAAGATTGAAAGAAGCTAAGATGGCTGAACAAGATAATCGAGATCTTGAAGTGAATTGAAGGACGCATTAAAATAACTTCGGATGAGTAATGAAGCTTTACATCGAGAAAGAGAGGAAGCTCGTGCAAGAACGGAAGAGATTTGAGCCAACATGGCTGAACTGCAAGCTCACATTCTACCTCGACCGAACCCAGTTATCGGACCGAGGCAGAATCCTGACCTACCTACACCGGTCGAGATACCTCCACCACCACCTCGGTTTCCGGCTAGGGTTGATCGAGGTAACCTGATCGCTGGAGAACCGCAAACCCTAGGTCAAAGGATTGACCCAAATCAACAAGTGCGGCGTCCCGGAGTTAATCTAGGATATCCAGCTGAGCATGACTACGAGCTTCGACCTCAAGTCCTCACAATGATTCGACAATGTCAATTTGGAGGCATGGAAATAGAATCTCCATATCAACACTTGCAAAACTATGAGATTCTTATGGTGACTTTGAGACCATCAAGAGTGGAGAACAACAACTACAAGCTAAGGACTTTATACTTCTCTTTGAAAGACAAGGCGCTTGCTTGGTATTAATCTCTTCTAGCTGGAAGATTTAACACATGGAAAGAGATGACTACGGAGTTCCTCACTAAATTATTTCCCCCATCAAAAACTGCGGAGTTAAGGGGTAAGATTAATGCTTTTGTCATGAAGGATAGAAAAAGTTTGTTCAAGTCATGGGAAAGGTTCAAGGACCTTTTATTGGATTGCCCTCACCATGGGATTCCGAAGATTGAGTTGCTAGAGATTTACTTCAAGTGTTTGGATGAGGAAACTCAATTCAAAATCCAATCACTTTCTGCTGACACTTTTATGGATACACCGGTTGATGAAGCTTGGGAGTTTGTTGAGAAGCAAGCTTTACACATGGAGAAGTACTCCCATCGAAGGGTTGAAGATGGAGCGAAACGAGTTGGATTTCCAGATCCGAATCTTACTAATTCGAGCGTTGCTCAACTCACTACCCTCAACAACGAAGTCAAGGCTTTGAAGGAGCTTTTATTAGCTCAAATTAAGGTAACATACAAGGAGCAAGATGTTGAATACTTGGGAAGAGGAAACTATCAAGGGCCAAGGAACAACAATTACAACAACAACAACAACAGAAATTTCAACAACAATTGGAGATTAAATCAATAAAATCCCGGTAACACTTATTCTCATGCTGAAAGTGCTCTAACTCCCCCATCTTCTTCTTCTATTCCATTGAAGAGTCAAGATCCGTCATCAAACTCATCCCAGCATCCTAAGGAGAAGACGGATGCTGTGTTGGAAGCAATCATGACCAAGCTCAATGCTATGGAAAATTCTATGAACACATTTTCAAGGGCACAAAAAGCCTTGGAGCATCAAGTTTTCAACAAGGCTAATGAAGCACCAAGAGATCCGGGTAAATTCCCAGGAAAGACGGAGAACAACCCAAAGGGGTAGGTCTTGGAAATCACCACACGGAGTGGATTGAAGACGACTGATCCAGTACCTCGATCGGACCACGATCTGACAAAGAACACCTCGGTCGAGGTGCCAAGCGAGATGGAGCCCCAGAAAGCGAAAGTGAAGTCTGAAGAAGAACACTTTGGTAAGTTTCTTGACCTTATGAATAAGCTACATATTAACATCCTTTTCATTAATGCTATCTTAGGTATGCCCGCCTACGGAAAGTTTCTGAAGGAGATCTTGTCAAGGAAAAGAAAGGTGGAAGACTTTGGAGAAGTGTGGATGACCTCTAGATCTTCAGAGCTCATTCAAATTATGAAAGAAAATATGCCACCAAAGTTAAGAGATCTCGGTTCATTTTGCATTCCCATCGAAGTTGGGGATGTGACTTATGATGCACTTTGTGATCTAGGAGCTAGTATGAACATCATTCCTCTAACACTTTGTGAGAAGATCGGTCTTGGAGATCCCAAGCCCGTGCAGATGAATTTATACATAGCAGATCGTTCTATTACTCGTCCCGTTAGAATCTTAGAGGACGTTCCCGTCAAGCTAGGTAATTTCTACATACCTATGGATTTTATGGTATTGAACATTCCTGCAGATTATCCTATTCCCATCATTCTCGGAAGACCATTTCTTGCAACATCGGGATGCAACGTTGATTGTAAGAACGCCAAGTTGTCATTCAATATTAGGGAAGATCATGTGGAGTTTGCACTCTTAGCCACGATGAAAGAAGAACCCTTAGAGGATGACATCTTCAACATTTATGATGAAGAAGATTCTCGAGAATTGGTGAGCTCTATCTTAATTAAAGATCCTCTTGAGAAAGTTTTGAGTTTTAGTATGATGGAGGAAGTTGTAGATGTTTTATGTGATGCAGATGCACGAAGCTTGGAAGCATTGCAAGTGGATCCAAGAACTGGATTTGAAAAACTCATCTAGGAGACAAAAAGCACATTAGGTTTTGGTCACCCTCCCAGTACCTCGACCGAAATGGTTTCTGGAGCAAGCGAGGTGACCTTCTCTGGAGAATACCTCAGTCCATCACCTCGGTCCATGACCGAGACAGTTTCTAAAGCAAGAGAGATGGTGTCAACTTAAGATCACCTCGGTTCATCACCTCAGGCTAACCCTAGATACCTCGACCGAGTCTCTCCTAAGGCAAACGACATCTCCTCTTCCTCAAGGGATGTTCTCTTCTTTGATGATGCAATTGTTTCTTCCACCTCTTTTGAAGTTTCTAAGTCCTCTTCGATAGAGGAAGGAGGTACGGATCCACCACTTAAAGCACCTCCCACTCCCAACTCACTTAAGGTACTACACTTTCCTTGGTCCGGATTCTACATATCCTGTCATTATTTGTGCTACTCTTTCTAAAGATGAGTTATCTAAGTTGATGCATGAGTTGAGAAAACATAGAAAGGCTGTGAGATATACTATTGATAATCTAGTTGGTAGTAAGCCTTCTCTTTTTATGCATAAGATACTAATGGAAGATGATCACAAGACTTCACGGGAACCTCAAAGACGGTTAAATCCGATCATGAAAGAGGTTGTGAAGAAAGAGGTTCTTAAGTTGCTTGATGCAGGTATCATATTTCCGATATCGGATAGCAAATGGGTGAGTCCAGTGCATGTAGTTCCCAAGAAGGGTGGGATGACCATTGTAACCAACAAGAACAACGAGTTGATTCCCACAAGAATCGTTATGGGTTGGAGGATGTGCATTGACTATAGGAAATTGAATTTGGCAACGAGAAAGGACCATTTTCCCCTTTCATTCATTGATCAAATGCTTCAACGATTAGCACAACACTCCCATTTTTGCTATTTAGATGGTTATAGTGGTTTCTTTCAGATTCCTATTCATCCGGATGATCAAGAGAAGACCACTTTCACTTGTCCATGGGGAAATTTGCTTACCGAAGGATGCCATTCGGATTGTGTAACACACCCGCCACTTTTCAGCGTTGTATGATGGCTATCTTTTCCGAGTATATTGAGGAGATCATGGAGATATTCATGGATGATTTTTCGGTATATGGCTCCTCTTTTGATAATTGTTTGGCTAAATTTTCTCTAGTGTTACAACGTTGTGAAGACACTAATCTCGTTTTGAATTGGGAGAAGTGTCACTTCATGGTTGGCGAAGAAATTGTGCTAGGACACCTCGTTTCCAACCGAGGTATAGAGGTCGATCGAGCTAAGATCGAGACCATTGAGAAATTTCCTCCACCTTGTTCTGTTAAGGGTGTGCGGAGTTTTCTAGGGCATGCAAGTTTCTACAGGAGGTTCATCAAGGATTTCTCTAAAATCTCTAAACCGCTTACTAATCTTTTGAATAAGGATGCTATTTTTGAGTTTTCGCACGAATGTCTTGATGCTTTTTACAGGATAAAGGAAGAATTAATCACCGTTCCAATCATTCAGCCTCCTGATTGGACCTTGCCTTTTAAGATCATGTGTGATGCTAGTGATGTGGCTGTAGGAGAGGTACTTGGACAAAAGAAGGATGGCCGGACTAACGCCATTTATTATGCTAGCAAGACGCTAGATGAAACTCAACTGAATTACGCCACCACCGAGAAGGAGCTCTTGACAGTTGTCTATGCATTTGAGAAGTTTCGTGCTTACTTAGTGGGAGCGAAAGTTATTGTTTATACTGACCATGTAGCTATTCGATGCTTGCTAGCTAAGAAAGATGCAAAGCCGCGCCTTATTCGTTGGATTCTCCTACTTCAAGAGTTTGACTTAGAGATTCGCGATAAGAAGGGGTCCGAGAATTCCGTGGCAAACCACCTCAGCCGGATGCCACCTACCTCGCTCGAGAAGGACGATTTACCCATTGATGATTCATTCCCTGATGAGCATTTACATATGGTAGAGCATTGGACGGGACCTTACATTGTGAAAATGTCTTTCCCTATGATGTGGTTGAAGTATGGGGTGAAGCTAGCGGAAGCTTTAAGGTCAACGGTCATAGGTTGAAGAAATATCAACCGGAAGTTCCAGGTGAGGAGATTGCACCTTTGCACCTTTCTTAAGAGTGACATACGGTCCAGTTAGCGACCTTAAACCAAGCGCTTATTGGGAGGCAACCCAAGGTATTGCTTTCTTTTCCCTTTTGTAGTTTAGTTTAGATAGTTTGCTTTGTGGTGTGTCCTCTTAGACATGAATTAGGTGTTCTCCAAGAATAAATACAACTCAGGAAGTACATGGAAGGAATGATGTTCGAGAATTTGAGAAAACGGAGCTCGACTATGATACATCTCGGATGCTGTCAGAGCACCTCGACCGAGACCGATTTCGCCAACCGAGGTGCCCTTATCTGAAAATCACGTCGCTTTGTCACCTCGGTCCATCCATAAACACCTCGGCCGAGATGAAATCAAATTTTGCGAGGAGTATAAAAGGAGAACGACTTTTTCTCTCCTCACAACCTTAACTCCCTCTCAAATGCACCTCGACCGCGGCCCCCTTTTGCTCCAAATTCTCAAATCTCGACCGTTTGCTACGATTTTTGGCTCCAAATCAACAAGGGAAGCAAGAGAAAGGGATTTCAAGCATCAAACAACACACATATCCACCACACGCTGCGTATTTTAGGTATTTCATTCGAAACCCTAATTCGTTCGTTTTTTCTTGATTCTGCACAGATTAGAGCTTATTTGCTATTGATTGTTGTTGAGAAGAGTGTTAGTACCCCATAGGATGCAAAGTAGAAATTGGGGCAAAATCTTACAATTTTTGAGCCTCAATTGAAGTAGTGTTTCGCCTCGGTCGGATCTTCAGCGTCTCGGCTGAGATACTATTCAGAGCAACCGAGATCACTTTTAAATATGGAGAATTTGGGGAGATCTGATCGCTAGTTAGACCTTAGGGATCGCCCTAGTAGTTCCCGACAGTCTTCCCCTTCCCCTCCTCCACAACCTCCGATCCCAGTGATCCACGAGAGGTTAAAGAAGGATTTTGACCGTATTTGTGGCCGCCCGATCATTGCCCCACGATACGTGGATATTCCCGTTCTGGAGTGTTTGCATGTAGTGGATGATGACCTATAAAAGATGGTCTCCATGGTTGGTTTGGATACCTTCATGGCCATTCGAGCGCCAGCTTATCTGGAGCCGACGTTCAAATTTTTGAGTTCTATGACGTACATGCCGGAGAACAGAGGGATCAAGTACCGGTTGCTGAACAAGAACTACATCGTCCCCCTTGAGCAGTTTGAGAAGATTTTTGGCTTCCACGCCCCTACAACTACAGATTTCGCTTCTCGTGTGCAGGCTCGTAATTTTTGAGAGGGCATCGCTCACATCACCTCCCATCGTACAGATGGCAGCCCGGGGATTCTCGGGAGTGCATTATCTATCACCTTGCCTTCCGTATCACTCACCGGATCTTCAGTGAGATGCTTCTGACCCGTACTGAGATGCCCTAGAAAGTCCGTCAAGTTGAGATGTTTGGTATGTATTGTATGGTGACAGGAGGGATTCCGGACTTTGCTGCTATGCTTGTAGAGGAGCTGCCCAAGGTGAAGGGGAAGGCCAAGGGAGACATCTGTTATGGTGGTTCAGTGACCTACATCGCTACTGAGATGGGGTTGGATTTATCGGGATGCACTTTAGTTGCGGCGGCGAAGCCGCTGGGTCTACCGGAGTTTATCACGCACCGCATTCTCATTCCCCGCGGTCTTGGCACTCCCTATGTGGCAATGCCATGGGAAACGAAGTTTCCGAGGGGTATTGCTTGGTCTTCACAGTTCTCGGTCTATGACCATGAGAACTGGTCATTTGTCTGTGTTCGCCTCAAAGCGTGCGTGCAAATAAGTTTTAATTATAAAACTGAAACAAAAGCAAGCGAACCCGCAGTGTACGGATAGGCGTAGTTAAGCAAGTATTCTAGAGTATCGAACTGAGAGATTTGGGGAGTCAAATTTAGTTTTGATATAATCGAGCAAGTAAAAGTATAAAAACTTTGCAAATATTGGGGAAAACAGCAACCCTATGGATCCAGGTATTCAATTGTGGCAATCGATTTAAGATATAATATAGATGTAAGGATAGACTTGAGACTTGCAAAGGTATAACTAAGTTAAGGTAATGTACGGTGAAGTTCCAAAACCCTATATGTTAACCCAAAGACTCTCTCTATAAAGGTTGTTGAGGCTGCAGTATAGAAAGGATCTAAAGACAAGAATTAATCTCAAATACCCATGCCCAAACCCAAGGAATCAAAGCTAAACTAAAACTAGTTAAGGTTGTGACACTCGGAACTGAAATAGAGGATGTTGAGTCTCACTACTACCTAGAAAAGGCAAGCCAAGGCTAGGTTAAAACAAATCTTTAACTTTGGATTAAAGCAAAAGTCGTAAAACAGAGATAATCACGGCTGGATCTTGAGATTCCACGGCCGTGGAACTCAAGAACAGACCGTGGTTTAGGGTGTTGACGATGTTTCTCACACTCTCAGGTTCCAATTAAGTTACGATCGATCTATCATTATCTAAACCACAACTATAAACCCTTCACCTTAGAATTGCTAAAGGGTTTTAGCCAATAATCATCATCATGATATCAAAAATCAAGTTTAAAAGAGAAAAGGTATAACACTCCGAAAACTCAATGATTATCCAATAACAATACTCAAATCCACAGTAATGTATGTTTGATGAATGCAGAAAAGTATGAATAGAAATCCTCACAATGATCTAGAGAAACAATGAAGAACGGCATGTCAATCCATCCTCCAATGCAAACCCAAAGATATCTCGAAAGTACACAATCTCCAAAATCACGTCTTTCACAAGCCACAATCCGAGTCTCCAATCCTTCGTCTTCAATCCCGAAAATAAAATGAACCCTAAAGCAGCCGTCCTCAACTTCTCCCTAACGTCGAGGCTCCAAGTCCCAGGTCTGTCACCGTCCGCCCTTCAATGTTGAAGGCTATCGAATATTTGTAGGGATAAATCTAGCGTTTAAAGATGAAACTCTAAATATTTGGGCTGAAAAGAAGTCGAGCCCGCTGGTATCATAAAATACTCTGGGCCGCGTTAGACGGTATCAGACAATACTTTGGCGCGGCAGACGGTATCAGAAAATACTTTGGCGCGTCCTAGCTTCTTTTTATGCTCTTTTTGTCCCTCTTCAAGGCTTGATCTTTAAATATGTCATTTCTGCTCCATAATTCGCCAATTTACCTACAAATGCAATAAAACTCTGTGTAGACCTCTATTCTTGCAAAGTAGGTATATATAACCATAAATGTCATGAATGTATGTCTATGCATGCAAAATAAAGGGAAAATCTATATAAATACATGCCTAAAAATATGTCATAATTCATGTCATCAGTCTGGTTCCCGATCATGCATGAGGATGCTTCTGTAGAGGCAGCTGGTGGATATGCGGATGGTGATGGTATTGGCGGAGCTGCAGCTATGGACACCGGTACCGATAGTGGCGGCCCTAGTATTCCCACCGTTGACCTCGATGACGAGGCTACGGAGGACGAGAGAGAGGTACCAACCGCTCCCACTGACATTCCCTAGCCTCCCCAGCAGAGAGCTCGCCGTCGTCATGACCTTGAGGCTCACCGCAGGATTGATGATGTGACGCAGCAGATGACGGATTCCTATCAGGCCCTACGGCTTAACATTTCTCAGCGCTTCACTGATCAGACTCGATCTATTGATGCTTTGACCCAGCGCATCGAGGAGAGTCAGCATTATCAGCGACAAATGATGATGCTGTAGTTCCAACAACAGATGGGCTACCCTTTCGATCCGTCCCGGTACCCCTACATTCCACCTCCACCGCCAACAGATGATTGAGCATATTATGAAGCTTATTCTTATTTCTTTTTGCTGTTCTGCTTTCATTCGGTGAGTACTTTGCTTCTGACTCTTATTTGACCCATTAGGACAATGTGTCTCAAGTATGGGGTATTTGATGTACTATGGATATGTAATATGTACTATGTGTCATTTGGATGACTATGACTATGATCTTATTTGGCTTGATTTGAAAAACTTTTTTGCCTCGACTGAGACGTTTTGGCCAAACGAGGTCGTGATAACTGAGATTCATCTCGGTTGAACACCTCGGGTGCCGTCAAATCACTTCGACTGAAATGCTTTTGAAACTGAACAAAATTTTCGAAACGTTTTGTGCTTCTATTCCAGATATGACCTCGATAATGATATTTGCTTGCAGATTAGCTTAGAAATATTTATATGTTCAAAAGGTTTTATGATATATTTAAGTTGCTAAATATTTTGTTTGAAATTCTAGCATGTTTAATATTTTGTTTTTATCAAAATCATGTTGAATTTGAAGGTTGACACCACTTTATGAGTTCTCTCACATTCTTCATGGGATGATTAAGGCACTTCATTTCTCTTCTTCTTCTTCTTGATCATGCTATAGCTCCTCATATACATATTTTCCTCCCTTTACCTATCCGGGAATTTGGATGCAGTTGATGAAAAGCGTGAGAAGTAAAGTTGAGATTGTGGTTGAAAGTATTAGAAGAAAATATGTTTGGGGACGTTGATCTTGATGATGAGTAACTCGGCACCATTCACATAGCCGAGTGTTTGTGTCTTGCCAAAGTCGGATTGATCGGTAGTCCTAACGAGTCATGGTATGTGCATCAAGGGTTTGAGTCATCTAGAGAAATTGAGAATTGCTGATCTCCTAGGCTTCGGTTATTGTGCACCTCTGTCCATGTTCTCAAAAATAAAGCAAAAAGGTGAAAATAAGCAAAGCTTATTGATGGAAGATGTTTGTGATTCAAAGAAGTGAAGATCCAATTCTCGGATTGCAGCATCACATCGCCCTATATATATCCCACCCTAGCACGTTTCTTGACCTCTTTTGAAAGCCCTTGAGACCTTGAGTATGTTGATTGACTTTGTGGTTTAAACTGGATTATACAAGATTGATTTCGGTAAATATGATTTTTTATGCATTCTATGATTTTATGCAATTATGATCAACTTTCTTATATTTATAAAATGTTTTGACCATATGTTGATTTTATTTGCTATGAAGCATTCTCTTAGGGTGATCTATGAATGGAGTACACCACCAAAAGATTTTGTAAAATGTTTTTCATTGATCTACTTTATGACTTATAATCCATTCTATCTTGTATCTAAGATTTGATTCTTGCTTGGAGACAAGCAAGGGACAAGTATGAGGTATTTTGATAGCATGCATTATAGTCTATAATTTGAGATTGGTTTGAACGTTTTATCTTCACAAATCTGCATGCATGACTTTATATTCTTGATGATTATGCCGTTTTGTTTACCTTTGCAAGAATCGAGGTCTACACTTAGTCTTGTTGTAATTGTAAGGAAAATGGCACATTTTGGAGCAATATGGAGCCAACGGATCTAAGGAGTCATTGGAGATATATTATGGAGCATTGAGGAGCTGCAAGAAAGGCATAAGAACCATGGAAGTTGGACATAAATTCTTTATTGGACCAGTTTTGAGAGATTTGTACGTAACTGAAGATCATCTCGGTTGGCTACAAGATCACCACGACCGAGATGAATCGCTGGGCCTGGATCGAGACGCACGGCCCATAGCCCCAAAGATCTTTTAGTTTTGGCAAGTGATTCTTCTATAAGTTTGGAGATATTTTCTGGATAGAAGTATGTCTGGTTAGCTGATTATTTTGGGAGATTGAAGATACTCAAAGGAAGAAGGAAGTTGAAGGAAGATAGTTTTGAAGTGAAAGTTGAAGACTTTTGTAGGAAGTTGTAAGGTTTTCTTAAAAGCCTTGATTGTTGTCTTTTGGTTTGTTATCGAGGAACACAGTTTGCTGATTGTTTGGATTGCTTGTTTGTTTGATTGAGTGATTATTGAGACCTTTGAATTAAGGTTTTCTTTTTTGATTATTGCTTCTTTCCAAATATACTTGTTTGTTATTATCATGATTATTATTGGCTAAATTCTCTTGCGATTATAGGGTGATTGGCTGAAGGTTGTGGGAAAGACGATGAAAGAATGAGCCTTTACCTTAGTGAACCCTAAAAGCTCGAGACGAAACCAAACTGAACCTCACCTCAGTCGGTTCGTAGAACATCTCTACCGAGATCGATATTAACTGATCAAGATGTGAACCTGATCCATTCCAAACCTGAGTTTAGGTTTTAGTTTTCCAAATCCTATCCTTGTTGCACCTTTCCTGGTTTATACGCAAGCCTAGGATGAGACTTACCCGCTGATTCCTTTGCTTGTATACCCATGATGATGAGTGTTAGGTAATAAAGGTTTATCCTTTATTAGGGTTTGAGTGTGCCTTCATCCTACCTTTGTGAGTTAGCTTGAGACTTACCCGGTAAGGGTTAGTTCTATCCCCTTAGGTGGTGTGTTGGTTTGAGATTATAGTTCCTTTCTTTAGTTTCTTGAGACTTACCTAGTGAGAGGATCTTTGGTTTGAGATAGTGAGTAGTGAGACTTACCCGGTGATCTATTCCCACCTTATACAAACCTTCCCTTTCAAACCTCAGCTTTTTCCACGTTATCCTTAGAAATCTTGAGTCGGAACCACAATTGGATGCTTTGACCTCTAGAATCTGCATTCCCTTATCTGATTATTACATCATCTTGTTTTGTTGCTTTGCTTTTGATTGATAACTCGATTTTACCGTGCTTGATTTCACCATAGTCCCTGTGTTCGACCCTAGAGTATTTGCCGTTATTACAATTGACCCGTACACTGCGGGTCCGCATATTATTTCAGGCGTTTATTCTAGGTTATAAATTTAAAGGTATTTCGTTCACTATTACACACGTTTGAGAGCGAACACAAGGCCTTGAAGTTGAGTTTCAAGGCCTTGAAACGGAGTTCTGACATCGCAGTTTTCTAGTTTCAAGGTCTTGAAGATGGGTTTCAAGGTCTTGAGATTTCTCTCCGGTATCTTGAATCTTTTCTTGCATATTCTTTTCTTGAGCCTTAGGATCTTCCTCTTCATCAGAATTGTGATCTTCACGTTGATTCAGATTAAGGTCTACAAAACTTTTACTCAAAGTACCATCATTGCTTTCATCAAATATGACATGAATACTTTCCTCAATAATTTTGGTACATTTATTATAAACACGTTTAACTTTGCTATTTGAAGCATATCCAATGAATACGTCTTCGTCACTACGTGCATCAATTTTACCAAGGTTATCTTTGCCATTGTTATGAACAAAGCATGTACATCCAAAGGGTTTAAAATATGAAATATTAGGTTTTCTACCCTTAAAGAGTTCATAAGGAGTCTTTTTCAAAATAGGGCGGATTAAACATCTATTCAAGATGTAGTTAGCAGTGTTTACTGCTTCGGCCCAAAAACGTTTTGGCAAACTGTTTTCTAAAAGCATTGTTCTAGAGATATCCTCTAGGGTGCGGTTCTTACCTTTGATAACACGATTTATGACGTAGGTTTAAGCACTCATTTAGATAGTTTTTCCGCTCATTCATGCATGGTTTAGCACTAGTTCATGACGTTTGCATCCAATTCTTGTATATTTGTCGAGATAGACGTCTACACGGACTTTTGCATGTTTTGTAGGTATTTTGGGAGCTTTAGGAGCTTAATCGATACATTTGAGGATCATTCCTCGAGATGACACACCTTCGGACTCATTGGGAAGCAAGCTAGGAGCTAAGGAGGACACATGGGACCTTGTTGGTGCATGCCTTGCACCAAATTATGGCTTGATGATCCAAAGAAAGCTGCATCACCAAAACCACGGCCACTGGGACTTCCACGGGCGTGGAAATAGGCCATGCTTTTCCCTGTATAGCTTTGACAGCTGTCCCACGATCTCCATGGCCGACTCTTGTAATTTGTGGAGGATAAAAGGTGGTCCTGCAGGCTGTTGAGGGGGGACCCCATCATTCCATTCTCTCCCACACTCTCAACAACATATATTCTCTCATTGGAAGATTGAATTGGAGATATTCTTGGAGGAGAAAAAAGGCTTCCATTGGAGAAGATGAGAAGAACACACCATTCTTAGTTTTTCATAGTTTTGAGTGAGTTTTGTTGAAGACATTTGCTAGGGTTGTAAGAAATGATTTGAACCTTCTTTTGAAGGGTTATAAGTCTCTCTTTTAACATTTATTCAACTCGTTTTTCTTATTCTATTTGCTTCATCTCCCTTTCATTTCATCCTCTTGATATGGATTCCATGATTTTATGCTTGATGATTTTGATTGTATTGATGCATGTTGTTGGCTAATTAGATATGATTCTAGGGTAAGGAAATGATAGTTATGGCTTGGACTATGATAGGATAGACTTAAATGTACCTTTGGAAGAATTGTTTGCTCGAACCTAGCCTCTGTTATAAATCACGGCCTGTTCTAGGTAGTTCCACGGCCGTGGAAGTGAGGAACTACCCGTGGTTTCATCTGACTTGCTTGTATTGATAAATCTAAGTGTTAGGTTGTTAGATTGTTGAAATCCTAGTGTTTATTGAGTTAGATCTACCCTAGGGTGACCTAGTGTTAGCAACTAAGTGTGAGAAGAGACCTACCCGGTGATTCTTGCCCTTAGGTACCAAAGATGATGAACTTTAGGTAGTAGTGAGCCTCACAAGCCTCTATTGGACTGAGTGTGCTAGGAGTGTTGTTTAGGAGCTTCCTTTCCGAGACTTACCCGGTAAAGAGAGGTTAGACCCCTAGATGACATCCCGGTTTGTGTAGAATTCCTATCCTTAGGCTCTTTGAGACTTACCCGGTGATGAGACCTTAGGAACGGACTAGTGGACGATGAGACCTACCCGGTGATTGATCCCAATTTAGAAACTCTCACTCCCAACATACCATAGTTAAACCAAGGAATGAATAGATAGCTTGAGTCCTATGCCATAACCGGAATTTCTAACCCCTATAATCCTCTTTTCTCTCTTTGATTACCTATATCGTGTTTGCTTGTTTATTTGTGTTGTTAGCTTTGTTATTTGTTGATTTCGCATGATTTGTGATCCTTGATTGATCACCTCAAAACCAAACCAAAAACATTGAGATTTTCATTTCTTTATTCCTTTCTCTTTTTCCTAGCCTAGATCTTCACTATCCTTAGTCACTATTGACTCAATTTCACCTTAGTCTTTGTGTTCGACCTCGGAATACTATCCTTGCTACAAAACGACCCATACACTGTGGGTTCGCTAGAAGTTAGGAAAAATATATCGAGTTATAAATTTAAGACTTTTGCGTGTCACATTCTTAGCGTAACAAGTTTTTGGCGCCGTTGTCGGGGACTAGGTCTAGATTGAGTCATTTTTGTGATTGATTATAGTGTAGCTCTTTCTTGTTGCTTTTGATCTTGTTTGGTTTGTGTCTTTGCATTTTCAGGACATCTCTCACTCTTTAGGTGTATGTGAAGATCTCGTGGCAAGGATTTAGCTCCATTCGATCCCGAACCGGAGAAAACCCTTAAAGCCAGATCTAAGAGCATTAGAAAGGAGAAAGAGATGGCCGCAAGAGATCTTCAAGCTGAGTTGGATGAGGCTTTAGAGCATATTAGGTTAAGAGATGAGCTCTTGGAGAATGAAAGGAGACTTGCCAATGTGAGGCAAGAAGCAACTAGGAGAGAGATTGAAGAGATTAGGCAAGCTCTTGTGCAAAGAGAGCTTAATCGTCAACAACCTCCACCTCCACCACAACCGCAACCGGCGGTCAATATTCGGGTTGTGCCCATTGCTATTGAGAACCACAAACTTTAGGGCAACATATCGATCCGGCTCAAAGAGCACACCGTCCGGGTGTGAACTTAGGAGATCCCGCAGACCATGATTACGAGCTCCGCCCTCAAGTTCTACAAATGATCCGGCATAATCAATTCGGTGGGATGTAAGGAGAGTCTCCTCATCAACATTTGATGAACTATGAGATCTTGATGGAGACTCTAAGGCCGCCTAGATTGGAGAACAACAACCATAAGCTTAGGGCTTTTTCCTTCTCACTTAAGGATAAAGCCTTGGCTTGGTACCAATCGATTCCACTAGGGCGTGCGAGTACTTGGGAGGAGATGATAACCGAGTTCTTGACTAAGTTCTTCCCACCTTCCAAGACTACCGAGCTAAGAGGGAAGATCAATGCCTTCGTGATAAAGGATAGACAAAACCTATTCAAGTCTTGGGAGAGGTTCAAACACCTTTTCCTAGATTGTCCACACCATGGTATACCGAGAATAGAGCTTTTGGAAATCTACTTCAAAGGACTTGATGAAGATTGTCAATTCAAGCTTCAATCTCTTTCCGGTGGGACTTTCATGGAAAAGAACGTGGATGAAGCTTGGGAGTTTGTAGAGAAGCAAGCTTTGGTGATAGAGAAGTACTCCCATAGGAAGAGTGACGGGAGAAAACCGGGAGCATATGAGGTGAGTGAAGTCACCATGAGCAACTTCAAGCTTGATGCAATCAACAATGAGCTTAAGTCCTTGAGGGAATTGTGTGCCACAACTTTGAAGAGTCAAGCAAGCCCTCAAGTACAAGTGCAAGCAAACTTGTCTTCCAAGGAGGAAGATGTGAATTACATGGGAAGGGGAAACTACAACAACTATCAAGGCCCAAGGAACTTCAACAACAACCGGCAATTCAACAATTACCGGCCTAACCACAACCATCCCGGGTTTTCCTATTCTAATCCTGACGGAGCCTTGAACCCTCCCGCTTCCACAAGCGCAGCTCCACCACCAAAGACATCACAAGAACCTCCACCCGGATTTACTCAACCTCCAAAGGATAGAACCGAGATGATGTTTGAGCTATTGCTTGGAAGGTTGAGTGGTGTTGAGAGCACGGTGACTTTCATTTCTAAGGCTCAAAAGGTGTTGGAAGCACAATTGTTCCAAAAGGCGGGTGAAGCTCATAGAGATCCGGGAAAGCTTCCCGGAAGAACCGAAGATAACCCGAGATGCCAAGTGTTGGCCATTACAACAAGAAGTGGGCTAAGCATGAAGGATCCCTTACCTAAGGGAAATGACAAGGGGAAGCAAGTAGTGGTAGAAGAAGAGACATTGCAAGAAGAAGGAGGCAAGAGCAAGGAAGATGAGCCAACATATGTGGCGCCACCTCCATACAAACCACCACTACCGTTCCCACAATCACGAGCAAGAGCTCGCTTGGACAAACACTTCGGTAAATTCCTTGAACTTATGTCTAAATTGCATATTAACATTCCGTTCATGGATGCTATTCTAGGTATGCCGGCCTATGAAAAATTCTTGAAGGAGATACTCTCCAACAAAAGGAAGTTGGAGGAGTATGGGGAAGTGAGAATGACAAAGAGATTCTCGGAGTTGATTCAAACTATGAAGGAGAAGATGCCTCCTAAGCTAAGAGATCCGGGATCTTTTTGTGTGCCAATTGGAGTGGGAGAAGTGAAGTATGAAGCCCTATGTGATCTTGGGGCAAGTGTAAGCATTATCCCGCTTGCACTTTGCAACAAGGTTGGGCTAGGAGAGCCAAAGCCGGTCAAGATGACCCTTTACATGGCGGACCGTTCAATCACTCACCCCGTAGGAATCTTAGAAGACATACCGGTGCAGCTCGGGAAGTTCTATGTGCCCATAGACTTCGTTGTTTTGGACATCCCGGCGGACTACCCGGTTCCTATCATTTTGGGAAGGCCGTTCTTAGCCACTTCCGGATGCTTGGTGGATTGTAAAAATGGAATTCTCTCCTTCAACATTGGAGAAGAGAATATTAAGTTCAAACTATCCACAATGATGAAGGGGCCAGCCCTTTGTGAAGATGTGTTTAACATTGTCGAGCTAGAGGAGTCTAGAGAAGTTGTGAGCTCGATCTTGATCAAGGACCCCTTGGAGAAGGTTCTTAGCTTGAGTTTGATGGAGGAAGGAGTTGAGGAAGCTTGCAATGAAGAAATCAAGGCTTTAGATGCATTGGAAAAGGAGACAAGAGCTGAATTTGAAGTACACGAAGGTGTGCTGAATTGCTGTGTGAACCACGGCCTGGGGGGAAGAACCACGCCCGTGGAATGTCCCGTGGAACTCTCTAGAGTGCTCAAAAAGGCTAGCTTTGCAAGTTCCACGGCCGTGGTTGTGCCAGAGCCCGTGATTTTGCCCGTGGTTTCTCCAGAAACTGCATTGGTTGTTGATCAAGCTTCAAGGAGCCTTGAGGAGTCTTCCATGGCTTTGGAATCATCTCAACCTACATTATATGGGGCGTCTTCAATCGATAAAGGTCCTCCTAAACTTGAACTTAAACACCTCCCCTCTCATCTTAAGTATGCTTTTCTTGGTGAGAATTCTACATATCCGGTTATTGTTAATGCATGCTTGAATAATGATGAGTTGGCTAGATTGTTGCATGAATTGAGATTGCATAGGAAGGCTATTGGATATACCATTGATGAGATCTTAATGGAAGATAATCATAAACCTTCTTTGTGCATTCATAAGATCTTAATGGAAGATAATCATAAACCTTCAATTGAACCTCAAAGAAGACTAAACCCCATCATGAAAGAAGTAGTAAAGAAAGAGATTCTTAAATTGCTAGATGCGGGAATCATTTTCCCGATTTCGGATAGTAAATGGGTTAGTCCCGTGCATGAGGTTCCTAAGAAGGGTGGGATGACCGTAGTGACCAATGAGAATAATGAACTAATTCCGACTAGAACGGTTACAAGATGGAGGATGTGTATAGACTATAGGAAACTAAATGTGGCCTCTAGGAAAGATCACTTCCCTCTTCCCTTTATTGACCAAATGCTAGAGAGATTAGCTCAACATTCTCACTTTTGCTACTTAGATGGCTATAGTGGATTCTTCCAAATCCCTATCCACCCCGATGACCAAGAGAAAACTACTTTTACATGTCCTTGGGGTACATTTGCATATAGGAGAATGCCATTTGGGTTGTGTATTGGCTATCTTTTCTGAATATATTGAAAACATTATGGAAGTGTTTATGGATGATTTCTCTGTTTATGGATCTTCTTTTGATGAATGTTTAGCTAACTTGTCCTTGGTACTTAAAAGATGTGAGGAGACTAATCTAGTCTTGAATTGGGAAAAGTCCCACTTCATGGTAAGTTAAGGCATTGTGTTAGGACATTTGGTGTCCAACCGAGGCATTGAGGTTGATAGGGCTAAGATAAAGACAATAGAGAAGTTGCCACCACCTACCTCGGTGAAGGGGGTAAGGAGTTTTCTAGGGCATGCCGGTTTTTACCGGAGATTCATTAATGATTTCTCTAAGATTTCTAAGCCTCTTACTAACCTACTAATGAAAGACGTTGAGTTTGTTTTCTCCAAGGATTGCCTTGAGGCTTTTTGTAGGTTGAAGAATGCTTTGATCTCCGCACCTATCATGCAACCTCCGGATTGAAGTTTACCGTTTGAGATCATGTGTGACGCGAGTGATGTGGCCGTCGGGGCTGTTTTGGGGCAAAGGAAAGATGGGCTTACACATGCCATCTATTATGCTAGCAAGACGCTAGATGATGCACAAATCAATTATGCTACCACCGAGAAGGAGTTGCTAGCGGTTGTGTATGCATTTGAGAAGTTCCGCTCGTATCTTGTTGGGGCGAAGGTCACTGTGTATACGGATCATGCTGCGATCCATTACCTCCTTACAAAGAAGGATGTCAAGCCTCGTTTGATTCGGTGGATCCTTCTTCTTCAAGAGTTTGATTTGGAAATCCGGGATGAGAAAGGGTCCGAAAATTCTGTGGCGGACCACCTTAGTAGACTCCCACCGCTGGAGATTGAAAGAGATGACATCCCGATTGATGACTCATTCCGGGATGAGCAACTGCAAATGGTGGAGGAGTGCTTGCTTCAAGTGTCCAAGGGAAATGAGCCATGGTATGCCGACATTGTGAACTATCTTGTGTATGAAGAAGTGCCACCCGGTTTGTCATATGCCCAGCGGAAAAAGTTCTTCAAGGATGTGAGGCATTACTATTGGAGTGAGCAACTTTTGTTCAAGAGAGGACCGGATGGAGTTTTTAGGAGGTGCATACCGGAGGATGAGGTGGAGAGTGTGATCCGCCATTGTCACTCCTTGCCATGTGGAGGCCATGCTAGCTCACATAAGACATGTGCAAAGGTGTTGCAATCCGGCTTCTATTGGCCTCACTTGTTTAGAGATGTGCAGAATTTTGTGGTAGCTTGTGATGCTTGCCAAAGGACGGGCAACATCTCAAGGAGGAATGAGATGCCCTTGAACAACATACAAGAAGTTGAGATATTCGATGTTTGGGGTGTGGACTTCATGGTACCATTCCCCTCTTCATGTGGCAACCTCTACATCCTCTTGGCGGTGGACTTTGTGTCGAGATGGGTAGAAGCAATCGCCTCTCCCACAAATGATGCCAAGGTTGTGGTGCGGTTCTTCAACCGAGTGATCTTCCCTAGGTTTGGAACACCAAGGGTGATCATAAGTGATGGAGGGAAGCACTTCACCAATAGGAACTTCGGGACACTTTTGGCTAAGTATGGGGTGACTCATAAGGTGGCAACGCCTTACCATCCCCAAACTAGTGGCCAAGTGGAGATCTCCAACCGGGAGATAAAAGGAATTCTTGAGAAGACGGTTTCTAGGACGAGAAAAGATTGGGCTATGAAGCTCGATGATGCTTTGTGGGCTTATAGAACCGCTTTCAAGACACCGATTGACACCACTCCCTACAAGCTAGTTTATGGCAAGTCTTGCCACCTTCCGGTGGAAATGGAGCATAGGGCATATTGGGCCATTAGATGGCTGAATTTTGACCTCAAGGAGGCCGGAGAGAAATGATTGCTAGACATGAATGCTCTTGAGGAGATCCGGCTGGATGCCTATGAAAACGCCCGGATCTACAAGGAAAGGACTAAACGTTGGCATGACAAGCGTCTCATCCCGAAGGAGTTGAGTGAAGGAGACTTGGTCCTTCTCTTCAACTCAAGGATGCGGCTCTTCCCCGGAAAACTAAAATCAAGATGGACGGGTCCTTATGTGGTGAAGAAGATCTTTCCCCATGGAGGGTTGAGATAGGAGGGGAGCATTGTGGAGATTTTAAGGTGAATGGGCACCGTTTGAAGAAGTATATCCCGAGAGCTCCGGTTGATATGATTGCCCCACTTCACCTCGAGTGAGACGCCCCCGAATTTGGTCAAGCTAATGACCTTAAACAAGTGCTTGATGGGAGGCAATCCATTGGTAGATATGTTTCCCTTTTCGTTTTGTTTTGGTTTTGATTTTTTCTGTTTTTGTGTGTTTTTGTGTGTTTGGAGTTTGTGTGCGAGAATCCAAGTAGCATGGAAGCCTTGCATGACATGTGGATGATGATGATGAGTCCCTCATCAATTATGGGTGGAGCGGACGTGGGACTTGGACGGCTAGCGGTGCCTAGCGCGGATCCCGACGCCATAACGAACATCATGAGCTTTCTACCATCGTTGATAGGATCATCTGCCATCACTCCACTTGAGAGATCCCAAATACCAAAATAAACCATTTTACATTGTGAGGACCCTCTTTCACTCCTCTTTACATGAATTGCACATTGGGGACAATGTGTTTCTAAGTATGGGGTGGGGTTTTCATGATCACTTGCATGATTAGCATCTAGGATAGTTTCTTTTTGTCACATGTTTCATTACGTCTTGCATTGTACATACATATTTCGAAAAATCCAAACAAAAAAGAAAATTTAAAATTTTTTTAGTGCTTCTAAGCTTGGGAATGACGCTTATGATGAAATTGTCTTGTGAATTGGCTTTGGATGGCCTTGTGTGTTGAATAGATGAATGCATATGTGGACTTGAAGTACTTCTCTTGAATCCCATGAATGATTTGTGATTATGATGCTTGCCTTGATTGGATTGAGGATTGAAAGTCGAAATTGCATGCTAGTTCTTGCACATCCTTTAGGAATGACTAAGGCAATTCATTTTCCTCTACTTTTCATCTTGATTATGTTGCTTGAGCACCTCAATTGATGAAAAATTTGACCTCTTTTGACCCATCCGGGAATATGAGCATGCTAGTGTGTTGATGTGTGTGAAAAGCAAGTGTGGGGTGAAGTTGTTGATGAATGAATGTTGTGAATGAAGTGCTGAAATTGTTGTGAAAGTGTAGACAAAAATATAGGTTTGGGGACGTTGTTTTAAATGACGAGTAACTCGGCACCATTCACATAATCGGGTGTTTGTGCCTTGCCAAAGTCAAATAAACCGATAGTCCTAACGAGATTTGGTATGTGTGCCCGGTGTGGAGCACCTCGAAAAATAAAAAAGCCCGAGGCCCGCTAATCACCAAGGTTTCGGCTTTTGTACACCAATGCCATTGTCTCAAAAATAAGTGACAGAAAAAGAAAAGAAAAGAAAGAAAAGAAGGAGAAAATATACACTTGTGGGAAATTGATCAAAAACGAAATTGTGGAGTTAGTTCCATTCCCGGATTAGCATCACATGACCTAGAAAAAATCCCCACCCAATCACAACGTTTCTTAGCCTCTTCTTTCCTAAGTCCTTGTGACCTATTTGCATGTGTGTAAGACTTAGTGATCTAGATTGGAAAACTCAAACAATGATCATCTTGGTTTCTTCATCTTTACCTTTAATGCATGCTTTCTAGTTAAGTATAATTATCTTTCCGTGCCTTCATTTATTTGATGCATGATTGCTTGTCCATTTGCCATGAAACATGACTATGAAGGTAATCCAATATTAGAAGCACAATCCCAAAAATATTTTCAGTTTTTCTTACATTCATAAATCATGTCATCTCTTAGCCTATACTCGGACTTTGCTCGGGGACGAGCAAACCTTAAGTATGGGGTATTTTTGATAACACGATTTATGACGTAGGTTTAAGCACTTATTTAGATAGTTTTTCCGCTCATTCATGCATGGTTTAGCACTAGTTCATGACGTTTGCATCCAATTCTTGTATATTTGTCGAGATAGACGTCTACACGAACTTTTGCATGTGTTGTAGTTATTTTGGGAGCTTTAGGAGCTTAATCGATACATTTGAGGATCATTCCTCGAGATGACACACCTTCGGACTCATTGGGAAGCAAGCAAGGAGCTAAGGAGGACACATGAGACCTTGTTGGTGCATGCCTTGCACCAAATTGTGGCTTGATAATCCAAAGAAAGCTGCATCACCAAAACCACGGCCACTGGGACTTCCACGGGCGTGGAAATAGGCCGTGGTTTTCACTGCATAGCTGTGACAACTGTCCCACGATCTCCATGGCCGACTCTTACAATTTGTGGAGGATAAAAGGTGGTCCTGCAGGCTGTTGAGGGGGGACCCCATCATTCCATACTCTCCCACACTTTCAACAACACATATTCTCTCATTGGAAGATTGGATTGGAGATATTCTTGGAGGAGAAGAAAGGCTTCCATTGGAGAAGAAGAGAAGAACACACCATTCTTAGTTTTTCATAGTTTTGAGTGAGTTTTGTTGAAGACATTTGCTAGGGTTGTAAGAAACGATTTGAACCTTCTTTTGAAGGGTTGTAAGTCTCTCTTTTAACATTTATTCAGCTCGTTTTTCTTATTCTATTTGCTTCATCTCCCTTTCATTTCATCCTCTTGATATGGATTCCATGATTTTATGCTTAATGATTTTGATTGTAATGATGCATGTTGTTGGCTAATTAGATGTGATTCTAGGGTAAGGAAATGATGGTTATGGCTTGGACTATGATAGGATAGACTTAAACGTACCTTTGGATGAATTCTTTGCTCGAACCTAGCCTCTATTATAAATCACGGCCTGTTCTAGGTAGTTCCACGGCCGTGGAAGTGAGGAACTGCCCGTGGTTTCATCTGACTTGCTTGTATTGATAAATCTAAGTGTTAGGCTGTTAGATTGTTGAAATCCTAGTGTTTGTTGAGTTAGATCTACCCTAGGGTGACCTAGTGTTAGCAACTAAGTGTGAGAAGAGACCTACCCGGTGATTCTTGCCCTTAGGTACCAAAGATGATGAACTCTAGGTAGTAGTGAGCCTCACAAGCCGCTATTGAACTGAGTGCGCTAGGAGTGTTGTTTAGGAGCTTCCTTTCCGAGACTTACCCGGTAAAGAGAGGTTAGACCCCTAGATGACATCCCGGTTTGTGTAGAATTCCTATCCTTAGGCTCTTTGAGACTTACCCGGTGATGAGACCTTAGGAACGGACTAGTGGACCATGAGACCTACCCGGTGATTGATCCCAATTTAGAAACACTCACTCCCAACATACCATAGTTTAACCAAGGAATGATTAGATAGCTTGAGTCCTATGCCATAACCGGAATTTCTAACCCCTAGAATCCTCTTTTCTCTCTTTGATTACCTATCTCGTGTTTGCTTGTTTATTTGTGTTGTTAGCTTAGTTATTTGTTGATTTTGCATGATTTGTGATCCTTGATTGATCACCTCAAAACCAAACCAAAAACATTGAGTTTTTTATTTCTTTATTCCTTTCTCTTTTCCTAGCCTAGATCTTCACTATCCTTAGTCACTATTGACTCAATTTCACCTTATTCTTTGTGTTCGACCTCGGAATACTATCCTTACTACAAAACGACCCATACACTGTGGGTTCGCTAGGAGTTAGGAAAAATATATCGAGTTATAAATTGAAGACTTTTGCGTGTCACGTTCTTAGCGTAACAACCTTCCACAACCCCATTTTGTTGAGGAGTTCTAGGAGCTGAAAAGTTGTGTGAAATATTATACTTTGCACAAAACAAATCAAACTATAGTAGATCAAATTCTCTACCATGATCACTTCTTATCGAAACGATTGGTAGGTTTTTCAAAGTTTATAACTCCTTACACAATTCTGAAAACTCAAACAATGCTTCATATTTTTCCCGTAAGAATGATATCCATGTAAAGCGAGAAAAATCATCCGCAATAACAAGGATGTACTGTTTACCTTTGGGAGATTTGACACGCATAGGACGAGAAAGATCCATATGTAAAAGTTCAATGGGTCGAGAAGAACTTACAACCTGCTTTGGTTTGAATGAACCTCTTGTTTGTTTATCTTGTGTACAAGCTTTACATAATTCATCTACCTTGAAGTTTAGGTTTGGCAATCCACGTACCAAATCCTTTGAAAGTAACTTCTGCATTGTATGCATGCTTACGTGACCAAGTCTTCTATGCCAAATCCTTGGATCGCCAATCAAGGCCTTGAGACACTTTATTTTAGTTCCTGAAACTTGGTTAGTACTCATAGAATAAACATTGTTGCATCTAAGAGCTGTAAGCACTACATCACCCGATATCTTGTCTTGAACTTCACATTTTTCGTAATCAAAAATCAAATTGTTGCCTTTATCACATATTTGAGAGAACTTAGCAAGTTATACTTCAAACCGTCTACAAGATAGACATCATCAATGAAGTTAGATGGATTATAACCAATTTTACCAATGCCAATAATGTTACACTTTTCTTTATCACCAAGCGTAATGGTTCCAAATGATTGCTTCTTTAGATCCGAGAATAGTGAGCTTTTTTCACTCATATGTCTTAAGGAACCACTGTCTAATATCCATTTATGCTCCTTTACCTTGGTGATATCCTGCAAAACAATAAACATTAGCCTTTCCGGGTCGACCAAATGACATATTTTGGTCCATGTTCAAGCTCAAACATGTTTGGTGGTCTACTACCTTTAGAAACCCATATTTGCTTGACTTGTTTCCTAAGACATAAAAGATAAGTGTTTCTAATGATGTAAGGATCATTTCTTCTATATGGACATGTTGATTTAACATGACCCTTTTTATAACTGTACAAACATGTGGGCATAAGAATACTTCCTTTAGCCTTAACAAAAGTGGTAATTATTTTTCTAGGAAAACTAACATGATAGACTATACCATTTTTGTTAAAGGAAGATTGTTGCTCACCCATCATCCTTTCGAGATTGGCTTTCAAACGAGTGAATTAAATAAGTGCAGCCTTCTAGTCTTGACACGTCACAGTTAGATCAACCTTTTCTTTCTCTAGATCGATATATTCTCGATGGAGAAGAGTGCAACCTTCTAGTCTTGACACGTCACATTTTTAGATTCCAAGGCCTTGATATTGATATCAAGGTCTAACTTTTCAGTGTTAAAATTTTCAATTTACAAAGACATATCACTTAACCTTTTCTTTTGTTTGAGAAGCTTTTCTTTCAAGGAACTTATCCTTACCCTATGTTCTTTATCACATATGATAATGTCTTTAAGGAATTGTGTGAGGTCAGACTCAGGTTGGGACATAATAGTACTTACCACATTATCAACATAATGATCTGGATCTTCTTCATGATCGGCCATAAGACAAAGGTTTTCTTGTTCTTTTTCGTCTTCTGATTCATTTGAGGAATCTGAATCACTCCATGAAGCTACCATAGCTTTCTTCTTTTGATCATTCTTCTTAAAGTTGGTCCTCTTCTTTTGTAGACAATCCTTAATGAGATGATCTATTTTACCACATTCAAAACAAGTCAAAACTTTAGTTTTCCTGTTAGAGTTAGAAAACTTACCTCGAGGTCTGATGTTCGCGGATATTCTTTGTTGTTTGCAAACTATTTCTTTATTTTAAGAATCTTTGCGAGACCCCTGGAGATCAAGGCAATTGCATCTTCTTCATCTTCATCATCACTATCTTCCTCTTCTGATGGTAACTCATCCTTTTTCGATCTTCATGCCTGATTCTTTGTGTTGGATGAGAGCTCTCCATCTTCTTCACCAAGAACCATCTCGTGTGTGGTGATTTTTCCTAGGAGGTCGTCTAGAGGAAGATTTGAGAGATTATGAGCTTCTTCGATGGTAGTCATTTCTGGTCCCCACTTAGCTTTAGGTAAGCTCCTTAGAACCTTCCTAGCTTTTTCTTCATTTGTGAAGACCTTTCCAAGTGAGTCTAGGTTGTTCACGATCTCAATAAATCTTGTGAACATTTCTTTGACTGATTCGTTTGGATTCATCTTGAATAGCTCATATTGTCTGAGGAATATGCTGATCTTCGTTTCCTTGACTTGACTTGTTCCTTCATATGTGACAACAAGTGTGTCCCATATTTCTTTTGCATTCTTGCATGATGAGATGCAGTTGAATTCATTTGCATCTAATCCACAGTAGAGCAGATTCATGGCCTTGTAGTTCTTTGTAACACTATCCAAGTCGGCTTGTATGAAGTCAACTTACTTCATTGCGACTTGGACACCTTCAACTGTGGTTGTTGTAATTTTAGGGCCATTTTGAATAATGCTCCATAGTTCCATGTCTTGATCAATAATGAACATGCACATTAGTGTTCTCCATTGGGCAAAGTTATTGCCACAGAAGAGTGGTGGTCGAGATGAGGAGCTTCCTTGAGAAAATCCTCCATTACCTACAAGATTCATGATTAGTCTCATTGATGGTTAAATCAAAATACTTGAGTCTAGATCTGATACCAATTGAAGAAGCTTTAGGTGAATATAAAAGATAAAGATACTCTAGAAAGGGGTGACCTATCTCAAGGCTTTGAAATTGATTTCATGGGCCTTGACTTTGTAAACCTACAAAACAAAGATAGTCACAATAAAGCAGATATAGTGCGGAATTGAAAAGATCGACACGAGGATATGTTTACGAAGTTCGGCTCTAAATAGCCTACTCTTCGTCCTAGGGTATATCCGTAGGATCTAACTATCTATTATCAGCTTCAAATAGCTCTAGATACAAACTAGAAGATATCTCATTCTTCTCTCACTGTAGCCAACGCTATGATCTAGCTCCAACTCTTAACCTTGCTATAATAGCATAGTTACTTCGCAGAGTAACACACACTCTAGTATAACAATCTTTATATATTCCAATGAAGCTCTCGAGTTTTATATCTCTCTAGGTGATAATGCTTTTGTAGAAAGAGAGAAAGAAAAACTTCTATGAACGAACGAAGATGCTTTGGATTGCTTGAAGACTTTGGATATTTCCGTGTAAGCTTGTGTCTTTTCTTCTTCAATCGACATCTTCATTTATAGTCTTTAATGGAGAAATCTTCTAGCCGTTAGGAAGATGATCGTTGTTGAGTTTCTTCTTCTCCATAGACAATGGTGTATGTTGAGATAAGATAGCCGTTGTATATCTTCTTTATCTTATTTATCTCCTTAAAGCACGTTGATTCTTTTTCTCCGTAATCTTCTCACGCTGTTGAAGAACTTTGTATGTTGGAGATCGAGATCTTTAGATTTTGTTGAGATCTGTTGGATGAATATCTTCGAAGCCTGTTGAGAAGAAATCTTGCGCTTTTGGTTGAGGATCTTTGCGAGATCCTTTGAACCGAATCCTTTAGGCCGAGATCTTCTTGTTGAGCATATCTTATTAGCCAAATATTCTTTGAAGATCTTCTATGGATTCTTGGTTGATTTGGTTGATAGAGATTTGAATTCCTTCCAATTTTTCTGTCCTTTGAAACTTGTTTCAAGGCTTTGACTCTTGATCCCTTGAAATGGCTTACAAGGCCTCCCTGTTGAACTTCTTCAAACTTTGCTCTTGTCCCTTGTATCTGGTTTTAAGGCCTCGCTTATCCCTTATATCTGATTTCAAGGCCTTCGTTTGTCCCTTGAAATGCTTTCCAAGACTTGCATATATTTAGACAAACACCAAACAAACCAAGCAACTAGAAATACAATCGATATTTTATTAGTATAAAAACAGCGTTATTTGTGTTAAGTCTTCCATCATCACATATTTAAACATATACTCAAGGTGGAGTTTTCACGCAAAACTCAATAGACTAAGTAGAAAAGAGAGTGTCTACTTGAATACCAATAAAAGTACCGAATGCAATTACCTAAATGAAACTCCCTCAATATGGGATAAAATATGAAGTTCTATCACCGAAAAGCAACAAGTAGAAAAACCACAAGACAATATCAATAATAGCAAAAAACGACGAAACATTACTTGTTGCGGAAGAAGACATTTACAATGAATTTATTGGTGACTATGAATCTTGATTCAAAGCTACCAACATTAGCCTAACCGAGCTCCGGAACCAACTTGAGATTATTCAAATTGAGATCGTGGAAGCAAAAAATGACGAGTTAACCAAACCATTTACAAATGAAGAAATTAAAAGTATAATCTTTGAAGTCAGAAGTGAAAAATCTCTTAGCCCAGGTGGAGTGAAAGTTGACTTCTTTTAGAAGTATTGACTTATTATCGAACATTGGTAATCCTCTTAGTGAAGAATTTTCATAAAATTGGAAGAAGCTTAAAACAAATCAATCATACCTTCATTGCACTAATCTTAAAAATCGATAACCCCTCTTTAACAACACATTACAAACTCATCAGTTTATGCTCAACACTGTATAAAATCATCGCAAAAAATTTTCACAAACAAGCTAAGAAGTGTCCTCCCGAAACTCATTCATCCGGTACAAGGTGATTTCACACAAAATAGATCAATTCAAGATACACCCTAATCGCACATGACATCTTCCACGGTTTCAGATCGAACAAAAAAGAAAAAAAAGGATATGTGGCAATCAACCTTGACATGGAAAAAACATATGATAGGGTTGAATGGCCCTTTATCATAGAAAATTTAAGGAAATTTGGTTTTTTGAATAAATTTGTAGGATGAATTGAGGAATGTATCGCTACAACTTCATATTCCGTCTTGATAAATGATAACCCGACCAAAATATTTCACCAAAACGAGGATTACGCCAAGGAGACCCACTATCCTCACTTTTATTTAATCAAGTAGTTGAGGTATCATCCAGAAATGTAACACCCCATATTCGTGGGACTCGGGGCGTCACGGGCTAGGATCTCACAATGGATCCTGACCCTAGCGTGACAACAAGTTCACTGGATCTTACAATAAGTCACAAATAAATATAAAACCAAATTCAGAAAACTGGGGAATCATATATCAAATACATACAAAACCACAACCGAGTACAAAACGACACCATCAGACATATGTATACATCAACATCCCCAAAAACACATACACATCCTTATGTACGGAAGCCCTCGGCTGATCACCCCACCAGATCACTCTGCAGTCTTCCTATCGTGCAAAACATCTACAACACGGTATAAAACCGTTATCTAACAATTCATGAATAAGAATAAAGGTAATAACACATATACACACATAAGGCACAAATAAATATAATCGATATTTTGTTAGTATAAAAACCGTTTTATTTGTGTTAAGTCTTCCATCATCACTCTGCAGTCTTTCTATCGTGCAAAGCATCTACAACACGGTATAAAACCGTTAGCTAACAATTCATGAATAAGAATAAAGGTAATAAAACATATACACACATATTCACATCATAATATGAAATGCTCACACACATATCCGTTTTTTATCTTCATTACGTTATATCATTACTAATTATTCGGTGTGATACGAGGAGTAGAACTACTTCGCCTCTGTCCCTTTTCACCACACAGGTTTGGAACTGATGCCAATCATCACCACCTGGTAGAATGGTCGCAAAGAACCCCCTAGCTGCCCCATTTCGAGCTAGACAAGTTATCACCGATGTTATCATACACTTGGCCAATTAATATACATATATGGTCATCCTAGTCCGGATTAGGTTATCAATGCAACATTCATATGTACACACACCACTATCACGATCACTCAAACTCATAAACGCCAGCTAAGTAAGCACAAAGGATTTCCATGTCAAATGGTAGTCCTATACAACCGTTGTCACATTTTTCCCTTGAGGAAACGATTAGTGCCTGCATAAGCAAGGCACACAACATCAAACACTATCAAGGCTAGGAGATTCCACCTCCTAGACCCTAAGATCATACTAGATCCCAACCCATAACTAAACCTCGATATCTCAACAAAACTTACAAATGCCTAAGGCATTCCTCAACATAAAACATCATCAAACTCATCATAACACTATCATGATCCCACTCTCAAGCTATTACCATAAGGAAAGGAAAGACACATACCACACTTGATATGTCTTGGACAAAGACGCACCTGCGGAAATGGAAAGACGCAGGAGCGGTGACAAGCCGCAACATTGGTGGCTCACAGCCGCATAGGCGGTAACAAACCTCAGCCGTAGGGGTGGCGGTGACAGGGCACGAGGGCGGTCAACACAATAGAGGGCGATCTTCTGCTTTCCTTCGAATCCTCGTTCGATCTACTTCTCTTCTAAGGTGCCAAAGGCAACCCAACAACATAATACATATACATACACGTCATCAATGTCTAGGAATACATACACAAGATCAATCTTGTGGTATTCAAGCTAAAGAAGAGAAGAGAAATGAAAGAAAAAGAAAGAAGGAGAAGGAGAAGAACCTACCTCTACAGAATCAGAACAAAACTCACAAAGTTGGCCTCTCAATCCATAACCAACCACAACAGCAACAACATCACATCATCAACTCGGCCATCATCTCACACACAAAGCTTCACTTGAAAATGATCAAAGAAGAATCCAAGGAAGGAACCAAGGAAAGAAGAGGAAGAAAGGAAGAACGTGAGGAGAAGAAGAGGAAGGATGAAGTCTGGAAGCAAACCCTCTCTCTAAGAGAGAAGAAGAGCCTTATAGGAGAAGAAAGGAAAAAGCAAGACGGCTAAAAAGGCGGTGCTTGACATGAAAACCGTGGGGGCAGCTCCGCACTTGCGGCCAACCTGAGGCGTATGGGCGGGGTTCATAAAAGCCTAAGTTTCATCCCGAAACTTGAACAAACCAAAATCCTCTCGGACCCATACGCCGAGGTATACACACTCTCTCTATCGGAGATATCACAACTTCGCTCATAAGGTATCAACCTATTAAACTCTATAGCATCAAAACACAAGCATGGAGGAATCATCCACTCCAACAACATGATCATAAACACTACCCAACAACATAGAGGAATTCCACCTCTAGCCAACCTATAACCACATCACAATGGCTTGGAGGAAAACAATCTCTAACCTGATCATATCCACATCACAAGGGCATGGAGGAAAACCATCTCCAGCCAAACCGTACTCATAATGCAAAGACGTGGAGGAAAACCATCTCCAACCAAACTATACTCGTATCACAATAGCATGGAGGAAAAACCATCTCCAACTATACCATTACCATATCTCGCTAGCATGAAAGAAGAACCATCTCCGGCTATAACCACAACTCACACTAGCATAACAAGATCTAACATGATCATATAACACGTATCATAGCTAACAGGAAAACATATCAAAACACATAAGCACATCACTCACCAAGATAGCACTAAGATCTACTCATTGATCCTATAGGTGCATCTATCTCGGCATAAAACTCCAGATAGTTCCTCTGGATACTATCCTTTGTCTCCAGCGTAGACTCATCAGGTCCTTGTCTCGACCATTGTATCCTCGGCATAGGAATGTCCTTCGAACGCAGGCGTCTCAGACCCCGCTCTAGGAGTGCCACTAGATGCTCAACAAACGTGTGGTCTTACTCGACCACTAAATCATCATAGCTGACAATGTGTCTCGGATCTGGTATGTAGTCCTTCAACTGACATGAAACACTAGGTGAACAACCTTTAACCTTGGGAGTAAAGCAAGTCTATACACTGCTCTCCCAACTCGACCTAGAATCTCAAAGGTCCGACATATTGGGGGCTCAACTTCCCCTTAATGCCAAAACGTTTGACGCCAAGGGTCGGGGATACTCTCAACTAGACATGAGCTCCAACTCTGAACTCTAGAGATCGACGCCTCGTGTTTGTATACGACTTCTGGCGACTTTACACAACCAACATCCACTCTCGGATCAGTGCCACTCGGGAAATATCATCTTGAATCTGCTCAGGCGCTATACCACTGATGTTGCTAGGCTCATCCCAACACAATGACATACGACATCTCACCCATACAGTGCCTCATACGGGGCCATCCGAATTGATGCATGCCAATTGTTGTTGTAGAAAAACTCAATCAATGGGAGGTGATTTGACCACACTTGCCCCCAATCCAGCACACAAGCTTTCAGCATATCCTCTAAGGTCTGAATAGTCCTCTCGAACTGACCATCTATTTGAGGATGAAAAGCAGTCTTGAAATACATAGTAATCCTTAGGGCAATTTGTATCTACTGCCAAAACCTCGAGGTAAATCGCCCATCTCGATTTGAGATGATCGTCCTCGGCACGCCATGAAGTCTTGATAACACGATTTATGACGTTAGTCTAGGCATCCATTTAGATAGTTTTTCCCACTATTCATGCATAATTTAGCATTAGTTCGTGACGTTCACATTCAATACATGTACATTTGTCGAGATAGACGTCTACACGGACCTTTGCATGTTTTGTAGGTATTTTGGGAGCTTTTTGAACCTAATCGATACATCCGAGGATCGTTCCTCGTGATGACACGTATCCGAGCTCATTGGGAAGCAAGTTAGGAGCAAAGGAGAACACATGGGACCATGCTGGTACATGCCTTGCATCAAATCATGGCTCAACGATCAAAAGAGGACTGAAGCACCAGAATCACGGTCATTGGGACATCCACGGCCGTGGAATGGACCGTGATTCCTTCTGTATAGTTGGGACAACTTTCCCACGATCTCCATAACCGACTCTTGCAAATGGTGAAGACTATAAGTACACTTGCAGGCTGATTCTAAATGACATCCTCCACACACTTGACCTCACACACATTCTCTCATTGGAAGATTAGATTGGAGCTACTCTTGGAGGAGAAGAAAGACTTCCATTGGAGAAGAAGAGAAGAACACACCATTCTTAGGTTTTCTTAGTTTTTAGGGTGAAGTTTGTTGGAAACATTTTCTAGGGTTGTAAGAACGATTCGAACCTTCTTTTGAAGGGTTGTAAGTCTCTCTTTTAATATTTATTCAGCTCGTTTTTCTTGTTTTATTTGCTTCATCTCTCTTTTATTTCATCCTCTTGATATGGACTCCATGATATTATGCTTGATGATTTTGATTGTGATGATGCATGTTGTTGGCTAAATAGATGTGGTTCTAGGGTAAGGAAATGATGGCTATGGCTTGGACTAAGATAGGATAGACTTAAACGTACCTTTGGATGATTTGTTGCTTGAACCTAGCCTCTGTTGTAAGTCACGGCCTGTTCTAGTAGGTTCCACGGCCGTGGAAGTGATGAACTGACCATGATTTTGTCTGACTTGCTTGTATTGATAAATCTAAGTGTTAGGTTGTTATATTGTTGAAATCCTAGTGTTTGTTGAGTTAGATCTACCCTAGGGTGACCTAGTGTTAGCAACTAAGTGGGAGAAGAAACCTACCCAGTGATTCTTGCTCTTAGGTACCAAAGATGATGAACTATAGGTAGTAGTGAGCCTCACTAGCCGCTATTGGACTGAGTGTGCTAGGATTTATGTTTAGGACTTGCCTTCCCGAGACCTACCCGGTGAGGAGAGGTTAGATCACTAGATAGCAATCCGGTTTGTGTAGAATTCCTAACCTTAGGTTCTTTGAGACTTACCCGGTGATAAGACCTTAGGAACGGACTAGTGGACCATGAGACCTACCCGGTGATTGATCCCAATCTAGAAACACCCACTCCCAACATACTATAGTTGATCCAAGGAATGACTAGATAGCTTGAGTCCATTGCCATAACCGGAATTTCTAACCCCTAGAATCCGCATCTCTCTCTTTGATTACCTATCTTGTGTTCGTATTTACTCATTGGTGTTATTAGCTTAAGTTGTTTGTTAATCTTGCATGATTTGTGATCCTTGATTGATCACCACAAAACCAAACCCAAAAACATTGAGATTTTCATTTCTTTATTTCTTTCTTTTTTTTCTTAGCCTAGATTTACACTATCCTTAGTCACTATTGATTCAATTTCACCTTAGTCTTTGTGTTCGACCTCGGAATACTATCCTTACTACAAAACGACCCATACACTGTGGGTTCGCTAGGAGTGTGGAAAATATATCGAGTTATAAATTTAAGACTTTTGCGTGTCACAATCTTAGCGTAACAAGTTTTTGGCGCCATAGCCGGGGACTAGGTCTAGATTAAGTCAATTCATGATTGTTTATAGTGTAGGTCTTTCTTGTTGCTTTTGATCTCGTTTGGTTTATGTCTTTGATTTTTCAGGACATCTCTCACTCTTTAGGTGTATGCGAAGATCTCGTGGCAAGGATTTAGCTCCATTCGATCCCGAACCGGAGAAAACCCTTAAAGCTAGATCCAAGAGCATTAGAAAGGGAAAAGAGATGGCCGGTAGAGATCTCCAAGCTGAGTTAGATGAGGCTTTAGAGAAAATTAGATTGAGGGATGAAGCTTTGGAGAATGAGAGGAGACTTGCCAATAAAAGGCAAGAAGCAATTAGGAGGGAGATTGAAGAGATTAGGCAAGCTCTTGTGCGAAGAGAGCCTAATCCTCAACAACCTCCACCTTCACCACCACAACCGCAGCCGGTGGTTAATATTCGGGTTGTGCCCATTGCTATTGAGGAACCACAAACGTTAGGGCAACGTATGGATCCGGCTCAAAGAGTGCATCGTCCGGGTGTGAACTTAGGAGAACCCACAACCCATGATTATGAGCTCCGCCCTCAAGTTCTACAAATGATCCAGCATAATCAATTTGGAGGGATAGAAGGAGAGTCCCCTCATCAACATTTGATGAACTACGAGATATTGATGGAGACTCTAAGGCCACCTAGGTTGGAGAACAACAACCATAAGCTTAGGGCTTTTTCCTTCTCACTTAAGGATAAAGCCTTGGCTTGGTACCAATCGATTCCACTAGGGCGTGTGAGTACTTGGGAGGAGATGACAACCGAGTTCTTGACTAAGTTCTTTCCACCTTCCAAGACTACCGAGCTAAGAGGGAAGATAAATGCCTTTGTGATGAAGGATAGAGAAAGCCTATTCAAGTCTTGGGAGAGTGATGTGCCCTTGGATGCCCCTTTTACGTTGACCATAGACGAAGAGGACGAGGCTCTTAGAGTTTGTTCAGATGGACCGATCACCCGATCCCGAGCTAAGGCCATTGCTCGAGCCACCGACTCCATCATCACACGCATTACTTCTTCACTTGGTCCCATTACCGGCATGCCTTGTCTCTACACCACCATGGCATAGGCTACCGATTCCGTTAGAGGCATGTCCCGTCTTTCCAACTCCATGGCATGAAGCTAGCTTATTTTCGGACTATATTTTCATGTTTTCCTTTTTATGTAATAAAGGGATATTCCGTATAAGAATATTCCCTTTTGACCTTATCCTTTTAGGGTTTGCTCTTATCCTTTTAGGTTTTTCCTTTTGGGCTTTTCTTCATGTATTTCGTTTGGCCCATTGGCCCATAGGTAGGCAAGTCTCTCTATATAAGAGATATCTTGCCTCACTTATTTTCCATGTTCAAAATTACTAAGTTTTGAGAAAAATTTCATCCTACTTAGCTTGGACATCAAAACCTCTCTTCTAACCCTCAAATTTCTTCCTTGGATCTCGTCTTTGATCCAAGAAATCCATATTCGAGGATTCTTTTTAAGAATCAACCTTCGATCCACACAAAAAGGTTTCTTCGATCTCTCTAGATCGAAGTAACCCTTGTTTCTTCATCGCTTCCGCCCCTTTGGATCCGAAACGATACAACGTTGCACAAAGAATCAAGGAGTAGTTGGAGTTTTGCTTGATCTAGATCCGGAGTTATCCTTGGTTACCTCCAAGGACGCATCAAATTGGTATCAGAGCAAGGGATCAAAGCTAAGTTCTCTTTACTCTTGTTTTTTGTGCGTTATTATCTTAAACCTATTTAGCCTTTTTTGTTCATGATGTTCTTCGTTTGTTCATGATGTTCTTCATTTGTTCTTCATGATCTTCATGTTGTTCATCATGTTCTTCATCATGTTCATCCATTTTCCCTGAATTTTTTTTTCTTTTCCGTGTTTAACTCAAAACAAAAAGCACAAAAATAGGAGATATTTGGTTTGCCTTCAAACCATTTATCAAACCCGTCTTTTTCTTAAACCGACCTAATCCGACAATTTTGTTAATTAATTTCACCAAATCTCTTGGGATATTTTTGTTAACGAAAAGTTCGGATATCTCGCATTTGATATTCCAAGAAAAGCAAAAAAAAACTCTTCATCAATACGGATTTGTGTTCAAAAAAAACAAAAAACAAAAGAAAGTGTTGCTCAAAACGTTTCAGAGAAACGAAACACACAAAGTGAAAAGACGTCCGGCAAACCGGTCCATCCAAAAAATCGGATTTTACAAAACAGTCAAAGACCGAAAGCAAGCAAAGCTTGCCGAGTGAACAATCCGTCCATCTTCTATCTCTCCATTTTCTTACATACGTTTGCAAAATATCACTTGTTATTTGTGTGTAATTGATTCAATTTTGTTGGATTTGCCTTCCTTGCCTAACCGCCAAACGGCCTTCCCCAAAAGTAGAACCCGATAACGCACTTGAACTTGGGTAAAGTTGACCTAACTTGTCACCTTGCTCACTTGATTGCTTGCAATTGTGTGTTGATTTGGAGCAATGACTAACGTTGAAATGGAAACTTCTCAGGATTCTGGTCAGCAAGAGTTCATTGAACCCTTGGCTCAAGAAACTGCTTCGTTGTCCCTCGAAAATGACTCCATAAGGCGAGAATTGGAAGCCTTGAAGGCACAACAAATCTTTGATGCCTTGACCCGAGAAAACATTGCCTTGAAAAAAGAGCTCGAAGCTCTTAAGGCCCTTCAGATTGCTCAACGTCCCACCCCAACATATCCGAATGAGACCGTGGTCAATGCTTCCACATCCGATGCACAACGGAAAGGCAAGAGACTTTTGGGAGCCGGACCATCAAACGTTACCCGGCTTGCGTCTGTCATTGAACGCACCCATCCTTTACCTCTTGACGGAAATTAGTCCCATGAAGAATAGGAGGAATTCCCCGACCCGCGTCAAGATAACTTGCCCATAGTCGATACGAAACATCGGCACCAATATTATGAGCATCAACATCAACGGTATGTTCCTTCTCCACCTCCACCTAGTGTGCCCCGCACCGACCGACAAACCAGGGAAGAGCCCCGGTACCGTCCCAACTCAACCACCAATCATGGTCGTGAGCATGATCGTTCCGAACACCGTCACCAACGGTCAACCCGGCAACCGAGGACCCTTGACTTTGATGAATACGATGAGCAACACAACTTCAATGAGTTCTCCGGTGATGAATCCGATTTAGAACGGGTATCACATAACCGTCCATGGCACCCACCCGTCATAGACCCTTATGAGAACCAAGACCGGGGTGAAGAATGGTTGCCTCCCCCAAATCCACCTAGGCAGGCCCCACCCGTTCATGGGCGCCAACGGCCTCATGGCGGCCACCGGCGAGCCCGTGCCGATGATGCCTACATTCCACTGCCCCGCCCGGACCCCTACCGAGCTCGTAGGGATGGTAAGGTTAAGTTCCCTACCTTTCATGGTGAATATGATCCGTGTGTTTTTCTTGATTGGGCGCAGGATATGAAACGAGCATTAAAACATTGTCATTATGAGGAGGAATCCGAGAAAATCGAGGCGGCAACTCTATACTTTGAAGGAGATGCGAAGTCTTGGTGGAACCGGTATGAGTTCACCCGAGAGAGGCGAGGATGGGCACCAATTGAGACATTTGAACAATTGCTCTATTGCATGACCAAGAAGTACGTACCCGAGGACTTTAAGAATGATATGCGGTTGCAAATTGCCGAGTTCAAGCAAGACAACCTCACTCCGGTGGCTTACTTGGCTAAACTTGAGGACATGCACATTAAGGCCGGCGTCTCGGCCTCCCCCTCCGCCCTCCGCACCAAGTTCATGAGTGGGCTTAATGCTTCCATCCGGCGGCCGCTCGAGATTGTCCCATTCAAGGATTTGGGAGCATTATGTCATGCCGCCATGAAGCTATATAAGCAACAACTGGAAACACCGCGGTATTCTAGGTATACCTCTTCCTCGAGTCCATATCTTTATCCGTCTAACACACGTTCTCGAGATGCGCCTAGTCCTACAGATACCGACGCTTTAAAAGGGACCCAATGGACGGGTCCTTCCAATAGGCAAACGGGTACCGAGAAGACACCAAACCGTGGCCCGGCACCGGCGTCTCCCTCTCGAGGTCAACAAGGACCCTCACCGGCGGCTCGCCCTAGGGAGCCCGTGTGCTACAAGTGTAGCGGTTTTGGCCATGTACAACGTGATTGCCCAAACACCAAACGGGTCTTGTTTGCCGACCCAACATATTTCGAGGACGACGATGGTCAACATGACGAAGAGATCATTATTGAGGATGACCATGACATCGATCCACTTTTTGGCATGAAACCTTGTGATGACGAGCTTGCTTGCGGCCCAGCACAACCCGGTAAATTCGCTCTTGTTTCTCGTCGTATTTTGGCTGTTAAGGAGCATATTCCTATTGATCAACGCGAGAATCTCTTCCACTCTCGTTGCTTGGTTAATAATACGAGTCTTTCTCTCATCGTTGACGGGGGTTCTTGTTGCAATATTGTCAACGAACGGGTGGTAAAACACTTCAAGTTGCCTACGACCCCCCACCCAACGCCTTACGGACTCCAATGGATTTCCGATACGGCATGTGACACCGTCACACAACAAGCTTGGGTGCCGTTTTCTATTGGCGCCTATGTTGATAAGGTCCTTTGTGATGTTATCAAGATGAACGCTACACATGTCTTATTAGGACGACCATGGCAATTCGATCACCGCACATATCATGATGGTTATCTTAATCGGTACATGTTCCAATATAATGGAAAACGGGTCACACTTTTGCCTATGACTCCGCACGAAATTTTGGTTGATTATGCGGAACGGAAGAGGCAACAAACTATTAATGAGTCCGCTAAAGCACCGGAAAATTCGGACCCCCGGAGTCCCGATGTTGTAGGTGCTAGTACTTCCAAATCCCGAAACACCGCCCCTCTTGTCCATGCTACCGAATCCAAAGGTAGTAAAGGTCGCATCGTTTCTTCGGGCGCACCTTTACCATCTTCGGATCCCGTAATTCAAGGACGGTGTGAGCCACGGATACTCTTAGCTCGCCGGCATGATTTGCAACTGGTCATGGAAGGCAAATTTCCATGTTTTTTACTTGTTCCGTTTTGTTTATCTACTTCTCATGACCCAAGTAATGTGCCACACGAGGTGTCTTTGTTGTCCGAATTTCAGGATATTATGCCCAAAGATCTCCCACCCGGCTTGCCACCTATCCGAGGGATTGAACATCAAATTGACTTTGTGCCCGGTGCTTCCTTGCCAAACCGTGCCGCGTACCGAGCAAGTCCGGAAGAGACAAAGGAGCTACAACGTCAAGTGCAAGAGCTCCTAAACCGGGGACATGTGCGTGAATCTTTATCACCATGTGCCGTCCCGGTAATTTTAGTACCAAAGAAAGATGGATCATGGCGAATGTGTGTTGATTGTCGTGCCATCAACCAAATCACCGTCAAATACCGCCACCCTATCCCGCCCGCGCCTTGATGACATGTTGGATGAGCTTCATGGCGCCACTATCTTCTCCAAAATTGATCTTCGGAGCGGTTACCACCAAATCCGGATGGCCGAGGGTGACGAGTGGAAAACGGCATTCAAAACGAAGTATGGACTCTATGAATGGCTTGTCATGCCATTTGGCCTCTCCAACGCCCCGTCCACCTTCATGCGCCTCATGAACCATGTCTTGTGCCAATTCTTGGGTACATTTGTTGTTGTTTATTTTGATGATATTTTGGTGTTTAGTACGTCTTTGGAGGATCACATCGGGCACCTTCGCCAAGTGCTCGAGTGCCTTAGACAAGAGCAATTGTATGTCAACTTTGACAAATGCGTCTTTTGCTCGGACACCACTATCTTTCTTGGCTATGTCGTGTCTAAGGACGGACTACGAGTAGACGAATCTAAAGTTTGTGCTATTCGGGAGTGGCCTACTCCTACTACGGTCACCATGGTCCGAGCCTTTCTCGGCTTAGCGGGTTTCTACCGACGCTTTGTCAAGGACTTTAGCACGGTAGCGGCACCGCTCCATGAGCTCACTACCAAGGGTGTCACGTTTGAGTGCGTGATATCCATGCTCGAGCGTTTGATGCGCTCAAAGACTGCCTTTGTAATGCACCATTACTCCAACTCCCAAACTTTTCGAAAACTTTCGAGGTGGAGTGTGATGCATCAAATGTGGGCATTGGAGGAGTTCTCTTACAAGAGAATCGTCCAATTGCCTACTTCAGTGAAAAATTGTCCGGTCCTTCGCTCAACTACCCTACATATGACAAGGAACTATATGCTCTAGTTCGTTGTCTTAAGACACGACAACATTACTTGTGGCCGAAGGAGTTCGTGATTCATTCGGATCATGCGGCTCTTTCGTATCTCAAGAGTCAAACAAATCTCAGTTGGCGCCATGCTAGTTGGGTAGAGTTTTTAGAGACCTTTCCTTATGTCATTCGGCATAAGAAAGGCAAAGAGAATGTGGTAGCCGATGCCCTTTCTCGCCGTTATGCCCTCCTTGTGTATATGGATGCCAAGATACATGGCTTTGCTCTTATCAAAGAGTTATATGCCACGGATCTTGACTTCAAGGACATATGGGCACAATGCCTCGACCTCCGAGAGCACGAGTCTTTCTTTATTAACGATGGCTATCTTTTTCGAGCGGGAAAACTTTGTATTCTGCGCTCATCTATACGCCATTTGTTGGTCAAGGAAGCTCATGAGGGCCGTGGTCATTTCGGTGCTACCAAGACCCTTTCCGCTCTCCAAGAGCATTTCTTTTGGCCCCGGATGCGTATGCATGTGACACGGTTTTGCAAGGGTTGCATCACATGTCATCATGCCAAGTCGCGCCAAGGTCCGGATGGGATGTATTCTCCTTTGCCTATACCAATGGGACCTTGGGAGGATCTATCCATGGACTTTGTGGTCGGGTTGCCTATGTCAAAACGAGGCAAAGAATCCATTTTCGTGGTAGTCGATCGCTTCTCCAAAATGGCTCATTTCATCGCATGTAAAAGCACCCTAAATGCTAGTGAAGTTGCCACCTTGTTCTTTGACAATGTGGTGCGTTTACATGGGATACCACGTTCCATCGTTAGTGATCGGGACGTGAAATTCGTAAGTCATTTTTGGAGAACGTTGTGGGGAAAACTTGGAACCAACTAGTTGTTTTCAAGTAGTTATCACCCCCAAACCGATGGTCAAACGGAGGTGACCAATCGGACTCTTGGTGCTCTACTTAGAGCCACCACTAGGACCAACCCACGTAGGTGGGAGGACTTACTTTCTGTTGTAGAGTTTTCGTATAACAGGTCTAGGCACACGGCAACTAAATTGTCCCCATTTGAAGTTGTCTACGGCTTCAATCCACACACACCATTGGATTTCACTCCCCGCCCGCTCAAGGACGGAGAACACATCATCGCCGGAAACCGAGCCGCCCAAATCATTGCGCTTCATGAGCGGACTAGGACACAACTTGAACGTCGTGCCGCCCAACTTGCCGGACAACACAACAAGGGCCGCTACGACGTCTCTTTTGAGCCCGGTGATCTTGTTTGGCTCCACCTACGGAAGGAGCGTTTCCCTACTCGCCGCATGAGCAAGCTCTCGGACCGTGGTGATGGCCCATTCCGCATCTTAGCCCGTCATGGTCCAAATGCATACAAGTTAGAGCTTCCGGATTCCTACGGAGTACACCCAACGTTCAACGTCAAGGACCTTGCCCCTTATGTTGAGCCCCTCTTTGACGATGGTGAAACGGGGACGTTTCACAGCCAAGATGGGGGGACTGATGCGCCCTTGGATGCCCCTTTTACGTTGACCATAGACGAAGAGGACGAGGCTCTTAGAGTTCGTTCAGATGGACCGATCACCCGATCCCGAGCTAAGGACATTGCTCGAGCCACCGGCTCCATCATCACCCGCATTACTTCTTCACTTGGTCCCATTACCGGCATGCCTTGTCTCTACACCACCATGGCATAGGCTACCGGTTCCGTTAGCGGCATGTCCCGTCTTTCCGACTCCATGGCATGAAGCTAGCTTATTTTCGGACTATATTTTCATGTTTTCCTTTTTATGTAATAAAGGGATATTCCGTATAAAAATATTCCCTTTTGACCTTATCCTTTTAGGGTTTGCTCTTATCCTTTTAGGTTTTCCCTTTTGGGATTTTCTTCATGTATTTCGTTTGGCCCGTTAGCCCATAGGTAGGCAAGTCTCTCTATATAAGAGATATCTTGCCTCACTTATTTTCCATGTTCAATATTACTAAGTTTTGAGAAGAATTTCCTCCTACTTAGCTTGGGCATCAAAACCTCTCTTCTAACCCTCAAATTTCTTCCTTGGATCTCGTCTTTGATCCAAGAAATCCATATTCGAGGATTCTTTTTAAGAATCAAACTTCGATCCACACAAAAAGGTTTCTTAGATCTCTCTAGATCGAAGTAACCCTTGTTTCTTCATCGCTTCCGCCCCTTTGGATCCGAAATGATACAACGTTGCACAAAAAATCAAGGAGTAGTTGGAGTTTTGCTTGATCTAGATCCGGAGTTATCCTTGGTTACCTCCAAGGACGCATCAAAGAGGTTCAAAGACCTTCTCCTAGATTGTCCACACCATGGTATACCGAAAATAGAGCTATTGGAGATATACTTCAATGGACTTGATGAAGATAGCCAATTCAAGCTTCAATCTCTTTCCGGTGGGACTTTCATGGAAAAGAATGTGGATAAAGCTTGGGAGTTTGTAGAGAAACAAGCTTTGGTGATTGAAAAGTACTCCCATCGGAAGAGTGATGGGAGGAAAGCGGGAGCATATGAGGTGAGTGAAGTCACCATGAGTAATTTCAAGCTTGATGTAATCAACAATAGCTTAAGTCTTTGAGGGAGTTGTGTACTACAACTTTGAAGAATCAAGCAAACCCTCAAGTGCAAGTGCAAGCAAACTTGTCTTCCAAGGAGGAAGATGTGAACTACATGGGAAGGAGAAACTACAACAACTATCAAGGCCCAAGGAACTTCAACAACAACAACCGGAAATTCAACAATTACCGACCTAACCACAACCATCCCGGGTTTTCCTATTCTAACCGGATGGAGCCTTGACCCCTCCCGCTTCCACAAGCGCAGCTCCACCACCTAAGACTTCACAAGAGCCTCCACCCGGATTTACTCAACCTCCAAAGGATAGAACCGAGATGATGTTTGAGCAATTGCTTAGAAGGTTGAGCGGTCTTGAGAGCACGGTGATTTCCATTTGTAAAGCTCAAAAGGTGTTGGAAGCACAAGTGTTCCAAAAGGCGGGTGAAGCTCATAGACATCCTGGAAAGATTCCCGGAAGAACCGAAGACAATCCAAGGGGCCAAGTGTTGGCCATCACAACAAGGAGTGGGATGAGCATGAAGGATCCCTTACCTAAGGGAAATGATAAGGGAAAGCAAGTGGTGATAGAAGAAGAGACATTACAAGAAGATGGAGGCAAGAGCAAGGATGATGAGCCAACATATGTGGCACCACCTCCATACAAGCCACCACTACCATTCCCACAATCACGAGCGAGAGCTCGATTGGACAAATACTTCGGTAAATTCCTTGAACTTATGTCTAAATTGCATATTAACATTCCGGTCATGGATGGTATTCAAGGTATGCCGGCATATGGCAAGTTTTTGAAGGAAATACTCTCCAACAAAAGGAAGTTGGAGGAGTATGGAGAAGTGAGGATGACAAAGAGGTCCTCGGAATTGGTTCAAACTATGAAGGAGGAGATGCCTCCTAAGCTAAGAGATCCGGGATCTTTTTGTGTGCCAATCGGAGTGGGAGAAGTGAAGTATGAAGCCCTATATGATCTTGGGGCAAGTGTAAGCATCATCCCGCTTGCACTTTGCAACAAGGTTGGGCTAGGAGAGCCAAAGCCGGTCAAGATGACCCTTTACATGACGGACCGTTCAATCACTCACCCGGTTGGAATCTTGGAGGACATACCGGTGCAACTCGGGAAGTTCTATGTGCTCATAGACTTCGTTGTTTTGGACATCCCGGCGGACTATCCGGTTCCTATCATCTTAGGGAGACCTTTCTTGGCCACATCCGGATGCTTGGTGGATTGCAAAAATGGAATTCTCTCTTTCAACATTGGAGAAGAGAATATCAAGTTCAAATTATCCACAATGATGAAGGGGCCAGCCCTTGGTGAAGATGTGTTCAACATTGTCGAGCAAGAGGAGTGCAGAGAAGTTGTGAGCTCGATCCTGATCAAGGACCCCTTGGAGAAGGTTCTTAGTTTAAGTATGATGGAGGAAGGAGTTGAGGATGATTGTAATGAAGAAATCAAGGCCTTAGATTCATTGGAAAAGGAAGCAAGAGCTGAATTTGAAGTACACGGAAGTGTGTTGAAGAGCTGTAGGAATCACGGTCTAGCACAGAGAACCACGGTTGTGGTTTGTTCCGTGGAACTCTTTGGAATGCTCCACAATTCTAGCTTCTCAGATTCCACGCCCGGGGTTTTGCTAGAGGCTGTGATTCAGACCGTGATTTCTCCAGGAAGAGCCTTAGTGGGTGATCAAGCTTCAAGGAGCCTTGAGGAGTCTCCCATGGCTTTGGAATCATCTCAACCTACGTTATATGGAGCGTCTCCAATCGATAAAGGTCCTCCTAAACTTGAACTTAAAACCCTCCCCTCTCATCTTAAGTATGCTTTTCTTGGTGAAGATTCTACTTATCTAGTGATTGTTAATGCATGCTTGAATGATGATGAGTTGAATAGATTATTGCATGAATTGAGATTGCATAGGAAGGCTATTGGCTATACCATTGACGACTTAGTTGGCATTAAACCTTCTTTGTGCATGCATAAGATCTTAATGGAAGATAATCACAAACCTTCAATTGAACCTCAAAGAAGACTAAACCCCATCATGAAAGAAGTAGTAAAGAAAGAGATTCTTAAATTGCTAGATGCGGGAATCATTTTCCCGATTTCGGATAGTAAATGGGTTAGTCTCGTGCATGTGGTTCCTAAGAAGGGTGGGATGACCGTAGTGACCAATGAGAATAATTAATTAATCCCAGCTAGAACGGTTACGGGATGGAGGATGTGTATAGACTATAGGAAACTAAATGTGGCCTCTAGGAAAGATCACTTCTCTCTTCCCTTTATTGACCAAGTACTAGAGAGATTAGCTCAACATTCTCACTTTTGCTACTTAGATGGCTATAGTGGATTCTTCCAAATCCCTATCCACCCCGATGACCAAGAGAAAACTACATTCACATGTCCTTGAGGTACATTTGCATATAGGAGAATGCCATTTGGGTTGTGTAATGCACCCGCCACCTTTCAAAGGTGTATGATGCTTATCTTTTCTGAGTATATTGAAAACATCATGGAAGTGTTTATGGATGATTTCTCTGTTTATGGATCTTCATTTGATGATTGTTTAGCTAACTTGTCTTTGGTGCTTAAGAGATGTGAGGAGACAAATCTTGTCTTGAATTGGGAGAAATGCCACTTCATGGTAAGTGAAGGCATTGTGTTGGGACACTTGGTGTCCAACCGTGGCATTGAGGTTGATAGGGCTAAGATAGAGACGATATAGAAGTTGCCACCACCTACCTCGGTGAAGGGGGTAAGAAGTTTCTTAGGGCATGCCGGTTTTTACCGGAGATTCATTAAAGATTTTTCTAAAATTTCTAAGCCTCTTACTAACCTACTAATGAAAGATGTTGAGTTTGTTTTCTCCAAGGATTGCCTTGAGGCTTTTTGTGAGTTGAAGAATGCTTTCATCTCCGCACCTATCATGCAACCTCCGGATTGGAGTTTACCGTTTGAGATCATGTGTGACGCGAGTGACGTAGCCGTTGGGGCTGTTTTGGGGCAAAGGAAAGATGGGTTTACACACGCCATCTATTATGCTAGCAAGACGCTAGATGATGCCCCACTCAATTACAAAGAAGGATGCCAAGCCTCATTTGATTCAGTGGATCCTTCTTCTTCAAGAGTTTGACTTGGAAATCCGGGATAAGAAAGGGTCCGAAAATTCTGTGGCGGACCACCTTAGTAGACTCCCACCGTTGGAGATTGAGAATGATGACATCCCGATTGATGAGTCATTCCGGGATGAGCAATTGCAAATGGTGGAGGAGTGCTTGCTTCAAGTATCCAAGGGAAATGAGCCATGGTATGCCGACATTGTGAACTACCTTGTGTGTGAGGAGGTGCCACCCGGTTTATTCTATGCCCAAAGGAAGAAGTTCTTCAAGGATGTGAGGCATTACTATTGGAGTGAACCGCTTTTGTTCAAAAGAGGGCCGAATAGAGTCTTTAGGAGATGCATACCGGAGAATGAGATGGATAGTGTGATCCGCCATTGTCATTCCTTGTCATGTGGAGGGCATGCTAGCTCACACAAGACATGTGCAAAGGTGTTGCAGTTCGGCTTCTATTGGCCGAGTTTGTTCAAGGACGTGCAAAATTTTGTGGTAGCTTGTGATGCTTGCCAAAGGACGGGTAACATCTCAAGGAGGAATGAGATGACCTTGAACAACATACAAGAAGTGGAGATATTTGATGTGTGGGGTGTGGACTTCATGGGACCATTCCCTTCTTTATTGGCAACCTCTATATCCTATTGGTGGTGGACTATGTCTCGAGATGGGTGGAAGTAATCGCTTCTCCCACAAATGATGCCAAGGTTGTGGTGTGGTTCTTCAACCGAGTGATCTTTCCTAGGTTTGGGACACCAAGGGTGATCATAAGTGATGGAGGAAATCACTTCACTAATAGGAACTTTAGGACACTTTTGGCTAAGTATGGGGAGACTCATAAGGTAGCAACACCTTACCATCCCCAAACTAGTGGCCAAGTGGAGATCTCCAACCAGGAGATAAAGGAGATACTTGAGAAGACGGTTTCTAGAACGAGAAAGGATTGGGCTATGAAGCTCGATGATGCTTTGTGGGCTTATAGAACCGCCTTCAAGACACCGATTGACACCACTTCCCTTACAAGCTAGTTTATGGCAAGTATGTCGACCTTCCGGTGGAGATGGAGCATAGAGCATATTGGGCCATTAGGTGGCTGAATTTTGACCTCAAGGAGGCCGGTGAGAAGAGATTGCTAGACATGAACGCTCTTGAGGAGATTCGGTTGGATGCCTATGAAAACGCCCGGATCTACAAAGAAAGGACCAAACGTTGGCATGACAAGCGTCTCATCCCGAAGGAGTTTAGTGAAGGAGACTTAGTCCTTCTCTTCAACTCAAGGATGTGGCTCTTCCCCGGATAGCTAAAGTCAAGATGGACGGGTCCTTATGTGGTGAAGAAGATCTTTCCCCATGGAGCGGTTGAGATAGGAGGGGAGCATTGTGGAGATTTTAAGGTGAATGGGCACAGGTTAAAGAAGTATATCCCGGGAGCTCCGGTGGATATGATTGCCCCACTTCACCTTGAGTGAGACGCCCCCGAGTTTAGTCAAGCTAATGACCTTAAAGAAGCGCTTGGTGGGAGGCAACCCATTGGTAGACATATTTCCCTTTTTGTTTTTGTTTTTGTTTTTGTTTTTTTTTTTTTTTATGTTTTTGTGTTTTTATGTGTGTTTGGAGTTTGTGTGCTAGATTCTAAGTAGCATGGAAGCCTTGCATGGCATGTGGATGATGATGATGAGCCCCTCATCAATTATGGGTGGAGCGGACGCGGAACTTGGACGGCTAGCGGTGCCTAGCGCGGGTCTCGACACCATAACGAACACCTTGAGCTCTGTACCATCGTTGATAGGATCATCCACCATCAATCCACTTGAGTGAACCCAAGTACCGAAGCAATCTATTTTTACATTGTGAGAACCCTCTTTCACTCTTCTTTACTTCATTTACACATTGGGGACAATGTGTTTCTAAGTATGGGGTGGGGTTTTCATGATCACTTGCATGATTAGCATCTAGGATAGTTTCTTTTTGTCACATGTTTCATTATGTTTTGCATTGTACATACATATTTCGAAAATTCCAAAAAATCAGAAAATTTAAAAAATTTTAGTGCTTCTAAGCTTGGGTATGACCCTTATGATGAAATTGTCTTGTGAATTGGCTATGGATGGCCTTACGTGTTGAATTGATGTATGCATATGTGGACTTGAAGTACTTGTCTTGAATCCCATGTAATTATTGTGATCATGATGTTTGCCTTGATTGGATTGAGGATTGATAATCGAAATTACATGCTAGTTCTTGCACACCATTTAGGAGTGATTAAGGCAATTCATCTTTCTCTACTTCCCATCTTGATCATGTTGTTTGAGCACCTCAATTTATATAAAATTTGACCTCTTTTGACCCATCCGGGAATAGGAACATGATAGTGTGTTGATGTGTGTGAAAAACAAGTGTGGGGTGAAGTTGTTGATGAAAAAATGTGGTGAATGAAGTGCTGAATTTGTTGTGAAAAGTGTAGAAAATAATGTAGGTTTGGGGACTTTGGTTTTGATGACGAGTAACTCGGCACCATTCACATAATCGGGTGTTTGTGCCTTGCCAAAGTCGGATAAACCGAATGTCCTAACGAGCCTTGGTATGTATGCCCGGCGTGAGGTACCTCGGAAAATCCCGAGGCTCACTAATCACCAAGGTTTTGACTTTTGTACACCAATGCCATTGACTCAAAAATAAAAGAAAAAGAAAGTGAAAAAGAAAAGAAAACAAGGAAAATATGGAGAAAATATACACTTGTGGTGAAGTTGATCATAAATGAAATTGTGGAGTTAGTTCCTTTCCCGGATTAGGATCACATAACCTAAAAATACCCACCTAATCACAACGTTTCTTAGCCTCTTCTTTCCTAAGTCCTTGTGACCTATTTGCATGTGTGTAAGACTTAGTGATCTAGATTGGATATGCTCATGATCATCATGACTTCTTCATTGTTACCTTTCATGCATGCTTTCTAGTTAAGTATAAGTGTTTTTCAATGCCTCCATTTATTTGATGCGTGATTGCTTGTCCGGTTGCCATGAAACATGACTATGAAGGTGATCCAATATTAGAAGCATGATTCCAAAAAGATTTTGTTGTTTTTCTGCATGCATAAATCATGTCATCTCTTAGTCTAAAGTTGGGACTTGCTCGGGGACGAGCAAACCTTAAGTATGGGGTATTTTGATAACACGATTTATGACGTTAGTCTAGGCATCCATTTAGATAGTTTTTCCCGCTATTCATGCATAATTTAGCATTAGTTCGTGACGTTCACATTCAATAAATGTACATTTGTCGAGATAGACGTCTACACGGACCTTTGAATGTTTTGTAGGTACTTTGGGAGCTTTTGGAACCTAATCGATACATCCGAGGATCGTTCCTCGTGATGACACGTATCCGAGCTCATTGGGAAGCAAGTTAGGAGGAAAGGAGAACACATGGGACCATGTTGGTACATGTCTTCCATCAAATCATGGCTCAACGATCAAAAGAGGACTGAAGCACCAAAATCACGGGCACTGGGACATCCACGGCCCTGGAATGGACCGTGATTCCTTCTGCACAGCTGGGACAGCTGTCCCACGATCTCCATAACCGACTCTTGCAAATGGTGAAGGCTATAACTACCCTTGCAGGCTGATTCTAAAGGACATCCTCCACACACTTGACCTCACACACATTCTCTTATTGGAAGATTGGATTGGAGCTACTCTTGGAGGAGAAGAAAGACTTCCATTGGAGATGAAGAGAAGAACACACCATTCTTAGGTTTTCTTAGTTTTTAGAGTGAAGTTTGTTGGAAACATTTTCTAGGGTTGTAAGAACGATTCGAACCTTCTTTTGAAGGGTTGTAAGTCTCTCTTCTAACATATATTCAACTCGTTTTTCTTGTTCTATTTGCTTCATCTCTCTTTTATTTCATCCTCTTGATATGGACTCCATGATTTTATGCTTGATGATTTTGATTGTGATGATGCATGTTGTTGGCTAAATAGATGTGATTCTAGGGTAAGGAAATGATGGTTATGGCTTGGACTATGATAGGATAGACTTAAACGTACCTTTGGATGATTTGTTGCTTGAACCTAGCCTCTGTTGTAAATCACGGCCTGTTCTAGTATGTTCCACGGCCGTGGAAGTGATGAACTGACCGTGATTTTGTCTGACTTGCTTGTATTGATAAATCTAAGTGTTAGGTTGTTAGATTGTTCAAATCCTAGTGTTTGTTGAGTTAGATCTACCCTAGGGTGACCTAGTGTTAGCAACTAAGTGTGAGAAGAAACCTACCCGGTGATTCTTGCTCTTAGGTACCAAAGATGATGAACTATAGGTAGTAGTGAGCCTCACTAGCCGCTATTGGACTGAGTGTGCTAGGATTTATGTTTAGGACTTGCCTTCCCGAGACCTACCCGGTGAGGAGAGGTTAGATCCCTAGATAGCAATCCGGTTTGTGTAGAATTCCTAACCTTAGGTTCTTTGAGACTTACCCGGTGATAAGACCTTAGGAACGGACTAGTTGACCATGAGACCTACCCGGTGATTGATCCCAATCTAGAAACACCCACTCCCAACATCCTATAGTTGATCCAAGGAATGACTAGATAGCTTGAGTCCATTGCCATAACCGGAATTTCTAACCCCTAGAATCCGCTTCTCTCTCTTTGATTACCTATCTTGTGTTCGTATTTACTCATTGGTGTTATTAGCTTAAGTTGTTTGTTAAACTTGCATGATTTGTGATCCTTGATTGATCACCACAAAACCAAACCAAAAAACATTGAGATTTTCATATCTTTATTTCTTTCTTTTTTTTCTTAGCCTAGATTTACACTATCCTTAGTCACTATTGATTCAATTTCGCCTTAGTCTTTGTGTTCGACCTCGGAATACTATCCTTACTACAAAACGACCCATACACTGTGGGTTCGCTAGGAGTTAGGAAAAATATATCGAGTTATAAATTTAAGACTTTTGCGTGTGACAATCTTAGCGTAACAAGTCTCACTATCTGCCTAGTAAACTCCTAAGCCAACCGGCTTAGTGTCCACGTTTCCCGGATAGGGATAAAACGTGCAGTCGTCGTCAATCTGTCAACAACAACCCAAATGATATCAAAGCTCCTGCTCGGCCTCAATCTAGTCACAAAATCCATGGAGATATCCTACCACTTCCACTATGGTACTGGTAGATCTTGCCCCATCGGGCTTCAACCCTCCCCACCAGAATGAACGTCTCACATCCTGATACATCTTACTCGCACTTGGGTGCACTGAGTAAGGTGTGGAGTATGCCTCCTGCAAAATTCTATGTCTCAACTCCGCATTAGCCGGTATAGATATGCGCTCGCGGTGTCTCATCACTCCATCTGCTCTTATGGAGAACTGTTGGGCCTCGCCACGAGACATCCTATTTCGGATCCACATCAACATCGGGTAGGTCTCTTCATGCATCAGCGGCATGAAGAGACCATTAATCAGAACTTGGTAGAGATTGTCACGGTCCTCCTACCTACATCTACACGGCACGATGCCTATCCATCCAATCCATACCAAAAATAACTTCTTCATGCATCAGCGGCATGACAAAGAAGTCTTATCAACACATACATTAGAAATAAAGGAGTGTGTAGCACCCGTTTCAAATAAAACTCTAATAGGTAAACCATTAATCAGAATGGTACTTGTAGTAGTTGGTGTTGTCGGGTCCTCAACGTTCCTCAACTCAAAAACTCGACCTCGAGCTCCTGTAGTATCAGTAGTACCTCCATCATGACCTTTGCCTCTACTCGGTCTTGGAGCGGAACCTTAAGTAGTAGGATGATCTGGGACTTTTTGTTGTCCTTGCATCTAATGCTGAGGCGGCCTCTGTCCACCCCCTGCTGCATTAGTAAGGGAAGAACCCTATTGTGACGAAGCCTTGCTTTGACAGCAATGGGTAGCTCGATGTCCTAGCTTTCCACAAGAGAAGCACGTTACTGGTGCCCTCGGGCAATCAGATCGCATATGCCCAGGCTCTCTGCAATTGAAGCACTACCGTCCTCTCTCAAAAGTCTGTACAAACACCGGGTAACTTGAGAGGCCTTGAGTCTTACCTCACCCGTACCCTGTTGCTCCTACATTGGTCTGTCCCGTCCGCTGCCTCTTCTCAAACCTTCATGTCAGAGAAGCTCTCCTCTAACTAGCCCGCTCACGCTCGTAAGCCAAGACTCTATCTTGATAATCTATTAGGGAATCACAGTGGAAACCCGCCATGTAGGAAGGGTTACTCTACCTCAGTCAGCGGGAGAACAAATACACGTACTGGTCCTTTGGAGGTGCAACTAGACCCACTAACGCCAGCTCCTCCTGTAATCTCCTAATCGCCTCACCTACCAGAAAGTCCTCGAAACCCACCTCAATAAAATCCTGCAGTTTATCCCTCCTCAACGAGGCAGGGCAGAAACACTCTCTAATCATGCTCCGCATCTAGTCATAACTAGTGGCTCGACTCTGCATGGCCCTCCATCAATGTTGAGCTAAGTCACGGAATAGAGTCTGTACTAACTCTATACGTCTGTCCTTTGGACATCTAATAGACTCAAAGGCTGAGTCTATAGGCCCAATCCACAACTCGACCTCCAAGCCCACCTTTCCAGCAATAGGGGGTGCTCCCAACTGGTGAAAATCCTTCAACCAGAAGTGCGGTCGTGGTCCTCTTGGCTTGTCATGACCGCTAACATCCTCAACAACTCATTCCGGTATAACAGGCACCCGAGTAGCTCCTTGGGACATTTCCGTTGATCCCCATGTCTTGGCAGATCCGGGGCACGTCTACCTGCCCTGGTAACCTCCTCCACTCGACGCATGTATGCACGGAACTCTGGTCCCCTCATCGAGATATGGTCTGAGTTATCTGACTGGACTCTTTAAGATTTTGTCTCACTGTCATCCCGTTCCCAATCTCAGGAACAACACTCTCAGCAACCTCCTCATGCACATCCTCCGCTGCATGCGGATCAACAACATGAACCTATCCTTGGCCTATAACTACTGGAGGACGAGAGGGTTTACCTCTAGCTCGTCCTATGGTAGATGTCGCTCTAGTCCGAGCCATCTACGGTATACACATATATAACCGTATAAGGCTATATAATACCATATATATATATATATATATATATATATATACACTGCCGAGATCCTCAAAAAGGGTGATGGCTTCCTGTACATTCTATCCCAAATAAGTTCTATACACATTTGAAAACCAAAATCCTTTTGAAAAGTCAGACTCCTTACGGGTTCTGTTTATTTATCTATTCGGCCTTTATCGTGGATTACAAGTACCATTGTTGTCAACCTAACGCTCTGATACCAACTTTGTAACACCCCAAATCTGCGGGACTCGGGGCGTCATGAGCTAGGATCTCACAGATCCTAACCCTAGTGTGACAACAAGTTCACTAGATCTTACAACAATGCACAAATAAATATCAAACCAAATTCATAAAACTAGAGAATCAAATATCAAATACATACAAAACCACAACAGAGTACAAAACAACAACATCAGACATATGTATACATCAACATCCCCAAAACCCCATACACGTCCTAATGTATGGAAGCCCTCGACTGATCACCCCACCAAATCACTCTGTAGTCTTCCTATCCTGCAAAGCATCTAAAACATGGTATAAAACTGTTAACTAACAATTCATGAATAAGAATATAGGTAATAGCACATATACACACATAATCACATCACAACATGAAATGCTCACACGCATATCCGTTTATTATCTACATTACGTAATATCATTGCTAATTCATTCGGTGAGATACGATGAGTAGAACTACCTTGCCTTTGTCCCCTTTCACCAAACAGGTTTGGAACTGATGCCATCATCAACACCTGGTGGAATGGTCGCAAAGAACCCCCTAGATTCCCCATTTTAAGCTAGACAAGTTATCACCATCCGTTATCATACACTTGGGCCAATTAAAATACATATATGGCTGTCCTAGTCTGGTTTAGGTTATTAATGTAACATTCATATGCACACACCACTATCATGATCACTCAAACTCATAAACGTCAAGTAAGTAAGCCCAAAGGACATACTTGTCACAAGGTAGTTCTATACAACCGTGGTCAAAGATTCCCCTAGAGGAAACGATTAGTGCCTATATAAGCAAGGCACACAACATCAAACGCTATCAAGGCTAGTAGATTCCACCTCCTAGACCCCAAGAGCATACTAGATTCCAACCCATAACTAAACCTCGATATCTCAACAAAACTCACAAATTCCTAAAGCATTCCTCAACATAGCATATCATCAAACTCATCATAACACTATCATGATCCTACTCTCAAGCTATAACCATAAGGAAAGGAAAGATACATACCACACTTGGTATGTCCTGGACAAAGACGCACCTGTGGAAACGGAAAGGCACAAGAACGGTGAAAAGTCACGATAGCGGTAGCTCACAGCCGCAGGGGATGTGACAAACCTCAGCCGTAGGGGCGGCGCTGACAAGGCGCGGGGGGAGTCAACACAACAGAGGGCGATCTTCTTCTTTCCTTCGATCTCTCGTTCGATCTACTTCTCTTATAAAGAAGAAAAAAGGAATGAAAGAAGAAGAAAGAAGGAGAAGGAGAAGAACCTACCTCAGCAGAATCAGAACAAAACTCACAAAGCTGGCCTCTCAAGCCATAACCAACCACAACAGCAACAACATCACATCATCAACTTGGCCATCATCTCACACACAAAGCTTCACTTGAAGATGATCAAAGAAGAATCCAAGGAAGGAAACCAAGGAAAGAAGAGGAAGAAAGGAAGAACGTGAGGAGAAGAAGATGGAGGAAGAAGTCTCGAAGCAAACCCTGTCACAAGAGAGAGATGAAGAGACTTTGAGGAGAAGAAATGAAAAAGCAAGACGGCTAAAAAGGCGGTGCCCAACATGTAAACCGCGGGGGCGGATCCACAAGGCCGTGGGGGCGGCTCCGCACCTACAGGCAAGATGAGGTGCAGTGGCGGGGTCCTTAAAAGACTAAGGATATTACAAGAATCGTCCAAAAATCAAGCAATGAGAACAAGAAAAGCATTGGTTTCCCGATAACGAAAACACGAACGAACATTCCTTTTCTTTATTTTGCGGATGACATAATTATCTTTGCAAAAGCCACAACCACATCGTGCAACCAAGTGCTCGAAATATCATCAAAGTATAGTCAAGTCTCGGGACAAAAAGTAAACTACCACAAATCAACTTACAGAATTCTCCAACTGAACACGGGTATCTCCCCGAGCACATGTGTAGAAAAATATCTAGGCTGCCGAATCATATATGGACGCGTGCACAAATAAATGTTTCACGATGTTATTACATGATCAAGATAACAATTAACTAAATGGAAAGCGGTGTCTCTCTCCCAAGAAGGAAGAGTGGTGTTGATCAAGGCATACTTTAATGCAAAACCTAACTATAAAATGCATGTTTTATGCTCCCATCATCCATTCATAAAGAGTTAGACTAAATCAATAGATAATTTTTCTGGTATAATGGAGTAAATTTTCATCATCTTTTTAGTTGGGACAAGATTTGCAAACCAAAGGAAGCGACTGGGGTAGGAATAAGGAAAGTAGAGGATATGAACAATGCACTACAAATTAAACTCCTATGGAAAATCATGGTCGAACCGGATAACATTTGGGTAAAGGAAGTTGAGGAAAAGTATCTAAAAGAAAGTTGTCTATGGTGATGCGGGGTTGAGACCGCAATGACGGATCCAGATGGATTTCCTTCGAAAACCTTCAAAAAGACAAATCTCGATTGAGATAAGCGATGTGAGTAGCGAGATTCACCAAAATAAAAGGGAGAAAATGGCGAGAATGACGAGATGAAGGGCAAGAAATATAAGAATATGGGATGGATGAATTGATGTTACAAAGCCTAGGTTTTTCTCTATCTCTATCTTTGGTTGATTTCTTTCGATTTCTTCCATGATTTTTAGGAGAACTGAACGGAATGGAACATAGAAATAGTCTAGGGTTGTTGTTGTTGAGATTGTTATGATTGGTGATTTGTGAAAGATCGTGGGGTTCCACGGCCTGCTGTACAATTCCACATGCGTGGTTTGCCAAGAACAGACCGTGATTTTTGTAAAAATGTTTGGAATTCGAAAATCCAGCCGAAAGAAAACCACCAAAGGAGCTAACTCCTCTTCCCAACCCCCTTCCGCTCCTCAACCGGTCCCTAGGATCCCTACAATCCATGAGAACCACATGAAAGACTACGATAGAATCCAACAACACAATGTTATTGCCCCTAGGTACATTGTCCTTGAGGAATTTGAGGATCTTCATTTTGTCGATGATCTTAGGATGCTGATTTCTAGGCCTGGTCTTACCACATTTGTGGAGATTAGGGAGGTCACTTATGAGGAGATTACTATGGAGTTCTTCAGCTCATTTGATCATAGTGTCGTGAACCGAACGGTTTCTTTCCGTTTGATGAACCGCACCCATCACTTTTCCATAGTGCAGTTTGGATCTTTTTTCGGTTTTGGTGAGACTTTTAGATGTGTCAAATTATCTTGTTTCTAGAGGCCTAAAGTGTTAGGCTAGAGCTCACTTTATTGGTGACAAGTACATGTTGACAAACAACAATGTTGAATGCGTTAGTAATGTGCTTAAAAAGGCAAGGTCTAAACCAATGACTTACTTATTTGCATAAGTTTGAAAAGTGTTTACAAGATGGCCGGCTTCATCAATGAAGAAATGAATCAGGACAAAAAACTATGGATTTTTCACCAAATATGTATAGGATTATACCGGTGAATATCATACAACTTGGAAAGTACAACGGGAAAACTTAAGTATTTCAATTTGAGGTTGTTGGTGAAAGTGATTCTTGTATTGTTGATTTTATGAATTGTTGATTTGATAGTTGATGGCATTCATTTTAGCGTGTTATTTTACCCTAATTGTTATTCATCTCTTGAACATTTAGAATAGATTTGCATAGTTTTATAATATATTTATTGTACTTTGCCATTTTGGAGGATCTACTCGTGCTTTTTATGTAAATGTAAGCATTCTTGCCCCATTTTGGAACATAAGTGGCGCGAGGAGCACATGACCACTTATTCTAGACGTTGCATTTCTCACCTGGTTGAGTCTATCCTTTGTGTTTGGACGAGTCAATCGTTGAAGTTTTGAACCCTTTTGGAAGATCTATCCTTTTCTCTTTTCTTTCATTTTTATTAATAGATAAATTTTGTTTTAAGATTTGTTTTGACTTTTTAGATAAGCTTTTAGGAATAACCTTAAGCTTTTTTAAGATTTGTTTTGAATCCTTTTTTTAATCCATCTTTCGAGTTTTCTACATCACTCAAGCTAAGAAGACGAAAAATTCTAGAAAAGAAGACGAGGAACTCAAGCATGAAAGACGAAGTTAAGTCGGTGGAGCACTCGATGCTATGCAAAACCAAAGAAGATTTGTTCAATCGGGGTAGCTACTCCGAATTTCATCCACTTGCATAACTAACTCCCTAACCACTTGATCCACTTGTTTTCCAAGTGGAAACCATTACTTTTAGACCTATAAAAGAGGTATTTGGCTGATTGTAAATGTACAATTCAAGTTACCATTTCACATACAATTCTATTAATAGTAGTGTGGTTGTAGAACAATACTTTGGAGCTTGAATTGCCCAAATTCATTAGTTCTTTTTTCCCACATTTCTCTTTTGTGTCTACTTTCAACCATGTCACTGGCTTCTATTGTTACCATGTTGAGGTTTTTGATGATGAGTGAGTATCCATCTTGCTAGGTTTTATGGTGAAAATCTTCAAATCATGCTAGACTAATATTGTTCTTATTTTGTGTTTATGATTCGACGGGAGACTAAATCATGTTAGTAGCATATATGAGTAATTAAATCTACTTGTCATTCATTCTATGTTGGTTTTAATTTGAATGTCGGATGCTAGACTATCACTAGCTTAGATTATACTCATAGCACATTGTATATTTTTAAGCAAGAATGAATGATATCTAGATTAATCATCCAACCTGACACTTATATGTAAAATGAGGATGATTGTGCAATGTTGAGATGCTTATCATGCTAAAGTAGAATGCGGCTATGGATGAGAGGATTATCATCCTACTTGTGATGTTATTGTCCAAGCTATGATTATGTTGGATGATATAAGAGAATAGAAATCACCATGATGCTTATATTATGTAAGACGGTCATAGTTGATCCTAATCTTAATAAACTAGTATGCAAATATCAAACACAATGTGGTGCATACTAGTTGACACAAAGGCAAATGTAGTGGCAAAGCTCACCTAACATACATGCTACTTGTTACATTCATATCTATCTTCATTGATTAACCATAACAAATTTAAGCAAGCTATTAGCTATGGTTTGGGAGTAATAGCCCGAAACCTAGTATTTTTCTCACACTTGATACTTGATCTTGTTACTTGCCTACTTGTTACCATAAACCAAAGCATTTGATCACTTGATCACACTTTTTGTTCACTTTTGCACACTTTAACCTTGCTAATTGACCTTGAAACACTTCAAACTATATATCCCTAAAGAACCGTAAGGTGAATATAAAGGATAAAAATACTCTACAATGGGGGTTAAATAGAGTATGAGAACTTTTTGCAAAAACCTATCTTAAGGCTTTGAAACTGATTTCAAAGGCCTTGATATCGATATGAGCTCTTTGTGACATAATTGGTTTTCAAGGGCTTTGAAAGTGATTTCAAGGGCCTTGACTTTGTAAACCTGCACAGCTACGTTAGTCACAATAAAGTAAGATATGATGCGGAAAGAAAAGATTGACACAATGATATGTTTATGAATTTCATCTCTAACAGCCTACTCTCCATCCTAGGGTTTACCCATAGGATCTAACTTTCTATTATCAGCTTCAAAGAGTCCCAGATACAACCTAAAAGAAAAACCCTTCTTCTCTCACAGTAGTCAATGTTACGATCTAGTTCCAACTCTTAACCTAGCTATAATAGCCTAGTTACTTCGCAGAGTAACACACACTCAACTAAAAACATTCTCTAGATATACCAATGAAGCTCTCTCTTTTTTTTCTCTCTCAAAGGAAGTACGCTTTTGTAATCCAAGGAAAAATGTTTGGATCGAAATAAAGATTGTTTTGGATCGCTTGAAGACTTAAGCTTCTTGTAGTTCTCTTCAATCGACATCTTCATTTATAGTCTTCGATGGAGAAGTCTTCTAGGCATTTGAGATAATGACCATTGTTGATGTTTCTTCTTCTCCATAGAACACGGTGTATATTTAGATGAGATAGCCGTTGTAGATTTTCCTTATCTTCTTCATCTCCTTAACGCATGTTGATTCTCTTTCTCCGTAATCTTCCTTGAAAAATGTTGTTGAAGATCTTGTCGTTCAAGCTCCGAGATCTTCAAGTTTGTTGAGAATCTTTTGCTGAAGATATTCGAAATCTTTTTAAGATCCGTTGGGAATAGATCTTCAAACTTGCGTTGATTTTGTTAAGATCTTTGCAAGATCTTTTTGTTGGTCGAGATCTCCTTGATATCTTCTTGTTGGTTAAAACTTCTTGATATCTTTTTGGAAGATCTTCTCTTGATCCTTGGTAGATTTGGTTCTTTGAGATCGATTTGAATTCCTTCCAACCAACATATCCTTTGAATCTTGTTTTCTGGCTTTGGCTTTGATCCCTTGAAATGGTTTTCAAGGCCTCCGTGTTGAACCATTGAAATGTTTTTCAATCTCTACGCTTGTCCCTTGTATTGGTTTTCAAGGCCTCTATTCATCCCTTGAAATACTTTCCAAGGCTTGCATACATTTGACAAACACAAAACCAAACCAATCAATTTATAAATAAAATCGATATTTGTTAGTATAAAAACCGCTCATTTGTGTTAAGTCTTCCATCATCACATATTCATATATATAATCGAGGTGGAGTTTTCAATCTCCCCCTTGATGGAAGACAACAGAAATATCGTACCTGCATTTAAAGTTACGATGCATATGTAATAAAACCTAAAATGCATAATGCAGAAATTTCGGAATTTCGGATCACATAATTTCTTCCCCTTGGTCTTTCAACAAGGGAGAAAAAATAGTTAGAGCACGAGAGTTTAAAGCAATTACAAACCCTTGAAAAGTATTTCCAAAAACCACAAAGTCCCTCAAACATAAGTCAAGGCCTTGAAATCAAAACCAAGGGGTTTTGAAATCGATGTCAAGGCCATGACATCCATTTTAAGGATGTGATGCACTACTCCTGGTACCATTTGGGATTCAGATGTCCTTTCCCATGGAGTTCGTCGAGTCACTTCTTTTTCCAGCGAGCATGAGCGTTTTTTAAGTCGATGTTTTTGTAGTACTCATCCACACGCCATTGATCTCTCGCGTTCTTGTATTTCTTCATTAGACCAAACTCATCAATCTGTAGTATATCCGGATCCTCAAGAGCAGGTTGGCGAATCGGGCAATCTTTCAAAATCTTGTAACATTAGTTCATGACCTTTTCAGCCTATTTCGTAGTTGCTTTGGTGTCATCCTCAGTTAAGGGCTTAATAGTGCTCGCAGATATTAAGGAGAGGGCATTCACATGAAACATTTGATTGATCTTCTGGTTCAGTATGGCCAACAGATCGTGTGATTCGTCTAACTTATCTGTGATCTCGGATATGAATGTCAACATCTCCCTTCTTAGTGAATCCAGAACAACCTCTACTGCGTCAAGTTTTTGTGCTGTAGAAAACGACCAAGTGCTTGGTTCTTTCAGGACCCATTCTCCAGACTATGTCTTTTCGATCCCTATGCTGGCAAAGAAATATTCATCCAGTTCTCCAGTAGCATAGTGTTTTCCTCATCAGCCAAATCAATAAAGAAATATCGAAATATTTTTAAAGCAAGTTGGCATAATGAAGAGGGGTATTGGTGGGAGTGTTTATCATGTGGAGCATGTGATTCAAAATGATACTAGGGAGGTCAACGTCAAGGTCATTTAACACGTGATACAGAAATGCAAACAATTGATTTGTCAACATATCCTGACATTTAACTCGTGGGACAACACATCTCACAAGAATGACACACAATTCTAGCCTCGAGAGTCAAAGAGGTAAAAGTGGGATGTGGTGGAGAGTTGGGTAGAAGAAATTGTTCTTTGGCCAACATAATAATTCTGGCATGGTGGGGATGGTCAAAAGAATTAAAGGTAGGAAGCCCTAGAACCTGAGCAATAACCAGAGAGGAAAGAGCGATAGTCTTACCTTTGACCACAGTTTAAACCATTAGCTCTCCTCGTTCTCTTCTGGCTGTAAGATTGACGAAGAATAGCATTGTCAAACTTGGGTAAGCCACTTCCCTTGGATTGAGGATCTTCAAGATGGAACTCCCTCGTAGCATAGTGATGCAGGGGAGACCAAGAGACAAAGAGTTTCAGGTCCACCAACTCACACATGCAAAGATTTCGGTCCTTGAATCCGTCAAGGAATTTGCCAATTGCAGTGTGGCTACTGAACCAGTTTGAGGGAAAGTGAGTCCTTGTGCAGATATCAATATCTTCCATAGGAGACGAAGATTCAGAGTCGGAGGAGAGATGCACAACCCTGTGGCGTTTGGTGACCGATGTGATGCCTCATTAGTGGATGTTCTCTTTGAAGCCATGGAGAATGTTTGAGAGAGAATTTGAAAAGGTTTTGGAAGATGAAAGAGTAAAGCAGATGAGTTTGCACAACGACTTAAAGCGGAAGGAGTTAAAGAAGGGAGATAAGTGATATATAAGGGAAGAAGTCACAACTTCGGTTTAATGAGATCTTAAAAGAATCAAAATCTTGGAAAAACTGATTTTTATTAGAATTCTTTCCATAAATTTTGTAACTACTTTTCAAAATAATTCTTTGAATATGAAAATAAGGACGTTTGAAATCATTTTTATAATCTTTCTTTAAAATAATTTAGGGATCAAAATTTCTAAAAGATATTAACCTCCAAATAAATCCGTGATTTTTAATGTGGCCCTTAAATTCCGTTTCAAGGCCCTTGAATTTCATTTGACGGCCTTGGAATTGACAAGTGGGTTGGAGACAAAGGAAGAAATAAAACGATTTACTACCCCTAAGTTAATGCTTCCTTGTTCAACATACCAAGCTCTAATCTAATAAAATTGAATTGATCTTTAGGTAGATGCTTAGTAAATATATCTGCAAGCTGCAAGTTAGTTGATATAAAAGATATCGAAACATCATCTTTCTCAACATGATGACGTATGAAGTGATGCCTCACATCGATATGCTTTGTTCTTGAATGTTGCACAGGATTTTTAGTAACCAAAATAACACTAGTATTGTCACATTTAATCGGTATACCGTTCAAATCAAAGTCAAGATCACGAAGTTGTTAAGCTATCCATAGAATTTGTGCACAACAAGCTCCCGCAACTATGTATTCTGCCTCAGCTGTGGATAGGGCGGCCGAGTTTTGCTTCTTGGAGTGCCAACTGATTAGGGATGACCTTAAGAATTGGCAACATCCAGAATTTCTCTTTCGATCGACCTTATAACCTGCGAAGTCAGCATCTGAATAGCCAACAAGGTGAAACGAGCTTTGACGTGGGTACCACAACTCTAAATCCTTAGTTCGATTGAGATACCGAAATATCCTTTTCACAACTATCAAGTGTGACTCTTTAGGATCAGCTTGAAATCTTGCACACATGCACACACTAAACATAATGTCAGGTCGACTAGCGGTTAGATATAACAAATAACTGATCATACCTCGATACTCCTTTTGTACAACACTTTTACCGTCCTTGTCGTGATCAAGTGAAAGTGTGGAACTCATAAGAGTTTTTGCTACCTTGGAATAATCCATTTTATACTTCGTAAGCAAGTCTTTGGTATACTTGCTTTGATAGAGAAATATTACTTTCTTTGCTTGTGTAACTTGAAATCCAAGAAAGAAATTTAACTCTCCCATTAAGCTCATTTCGAATCCCTACACATAATATCTGAAAATTCCTTGCATAGAGAATCGTTAGTGGGACCGAATAATACAACATGTTATTACTTATGAACAACTAACCATACCTTGGGATTTAAGGAACTTCTATACTCATCTAGAGTACGTCTTCCGGTACTGAACCATATTATGGTTGATGTTCTCTCGGATATGTATCCATTGAGAACTTTTAGTTTTTCGTTCTTTTTCTATCTTATCGTTTAGCTCCATTTACTTGTTCATCTTTGTTGATCTTTCATTCATTTGTACCTCCGTATATTCTGGTTCAGTTTTGATAGTGGATTGGGCATTTACTTGAGGCCCCAAGGATGTAGTAATTTATTCCGAACCTCATTATAACGCGTTCTTGATCTATTTTGTGTTCTTGTTATTTGATCGGCTCTCTTGACTTTCGATCTTGTGCATTATACCCTTTACAAAGTGGTATCAGAGGCTTTTAAGGCATTGACCTATGGTTTCTTGCACTATGATTTGCGAGAAATCTTAGATCCACTTTTAAATTTGTTTCTTTCCTTTTATCCACTCTTAAATCGGGGTTTTCCTTAAGATATGTTTTAATGTTCATATACATCACACTATTTGAGGGTTCTGATTGATCGAACTCATAGTGTCGGTCATTTGGCTTTTTAATTTTTCATATCTGGATCTTGATTTTTTGTATACTGTTGAGACAAAAAAAAATTCGGAGAGAGACGATTGATCAAACTTAGAGTGTTGATCGTTTGTTCTCTTGTCTTTGATCTATTTTGTAGGAGCGTTTATCTTTTCTTTTGGTTATAGATCTTGAGCTTTCTTTATAGATCTCTTGCTTTTATATAATAGTCTATAGATCTCGTAAGCTCTTGCTTTCTTTTGTAAGATCTTTATACATCTCTTATATGTTGCAATAGATCATCCCACTCCATTCTTGGATCGAGGTTGTCTCATTGTGTTTCATGTGCTTAGTTGACTATTGCTTGTTTTAAAAGCTTCCGCTATTGTCTTTCTATACTAATCTCTGTAACGCTTACCAACATGTTGTTTCTGCATACTTTGTAGCCAATAGCTACTCTTAGTCCTTATATTTTGTGAATATACATCTTCTCTAGCTTTTTTCTTTTCCTATTCGATATTTCAATAATGGTTGACCCTTATTAAATAATGAAATCCTCTATGATAGTGTATCTAACTTTTGTATGTGGTTTGTTAGGATAAAAGGTGTCCTGGTGAATGAAAGAGAAGGTGTGGCAAGCAGTAGATGAGAGCTATCCAGCCATGCTCAATGTTGAGGAAAGAAAGAAGATGGATCTGCAGGCTCATAGTGAGATCATGATGAGGCTCACGAATGAAGTTGGACATTAGGTTCTAGCGAACACTAAATCTAAAACTCTTGGGACATCTCTTACAGAGTTGAAGAGAAGATGTTGTGAAAAGATTTCGGTCGAAGACTTCAAATGGATAAGAAAACGGCTATAAAGGTTTGTTGAAGAAAAGATTCACTTGAAGATATCCAACTACTTTCAAGTGAAGTACGTTGAAGAGAAGATCTCGGCAACTTGAAGATCTTATCTGCAACGGCTACTTCTCAAACAAAGTGAGAAGATCTCGCTCAAACAAACATCGGATTCTATGGAGGAAAGAAGACGTTACAACGGCTACAAGACAACGGCTAGAAGAAGATCTCCATAGAAGACTATAAATGAAGACATCGATTGAAGATAAAGATAAGAGCTTACAAGTGAAAGTAACCAAGCCTTTTCAACGATCATACAAGAACATCTTCATCGATCCAAATGTTTATCTTACTCTTGACCTTACTTTAGTTGATTCGATTAGAGTGAGATAAACACAAGAGCTCCATTGGCATATAATTATAGTGTTATACTCGAGTGTGTTACTCTGCGAAGTAACTAGGCTATTATTGCAAGAATAGAAATGACTAGATCGTAGCATTAATGCTAGATTGAGAGAAGGGAAATTCTTCTAGGTTGTATCTAGGACTCACAACAAACAGATAATAGATAGTTAGAATCCTAGGGGCGGAAACCCTAGGCGAAGAGTAGGTTATTAGGGCCGAACTTCGTAAACATATCGTTGTGTTGATCTTTTACATTCCTCACTTAATATCACGTTTTAGTGTGACTAACAACTTTCTGCAGGTTTCGAAGTCATGGCCTTGAGATCCACTTCAAAGCCTTAAGAAACAGTTTTGTCACTAAGCGCAGAGATCGATTTCAAGGCCTTGAGATTAGTTTCAAAGCCTTGATATACGATATTGCGAAAAGTTCCCATAATCTATTCAAACCCCCCTTCTAGAGTATTTATATCCTTATTAATCCCCTACTCGGTTCTTCACGGCTCAATCTCTAAATCCTCACACTAGTACAAATACCCACCCTAGACCACGGTTATTTTGTACATGGGAACCCGGTTAAGGAAGTGTGGTTAATGGGAGCGAGGTCCGGGCGTTCGCACCACGGTAAATGTCACCGTGTTATTTTTTTCGGACCCCGGTTTTTAAATAACCGGGGTAATTTTTGGACCCCGGTTATTATAAAAAACCGGGGTAATTTTCAGACCCCGGTAATTATAAAAAAACCGGGGTATTTTTCGGACCCCGGTTTTTTTATAATAACCGTGGTCCAAAAAACACCCCGTTTTTTTCATAATAACCGGGGTAATTTTCGGACCCCGGTTATTGTAAAAAACCGGGGGTATTTTTCAGAACTCACTTTTTATAATAACCGGGTATTTTTTCTATCGGTTTTTAAAATTTCAAAATCTTCTCTGGTTTCTACATAAAACCGTGGTGATTTTTAACCGTAATTTATTATTTTTAACATGAAAATAGGTAATTTTATACCTGCTTAAATACACAATATGTATTGTACATAACCGAAATTATTCATCAGTAAATAAATAATACTAAGTTAAAATGCTTAAGCAAATGGGTGCCAATGAACAAACGGCCGGTAAGAACTTTCATAAATATTAATAATTGATTCGAATGCAACTCATTGAATGACAACATAAGATAGTAAATCAATGTACAACAAGAAGCTGCTTATTCAAACTTCTCCTATAACTTTGTTGGCTCAAACAGACTGACAACAAAAACATCAATTGTGCCTTCTGTTGAGTATTCTACCTAGGCATGTGATATTTAGCTGAGGAACAAATAGAAAGTGCCCCTACCAGCATAATATCAAAAGAGAAGAATTTGATAATGAAAAATATACGATTTTACAACCTAATAGAAGATCTAGCCAGCAAACCTTTGATCATAGCTACTGCAGCTTCCCTGGTGTAATATCCGGAATTATTATTCCGTCTAATTCCGCCGTTGACGGTTTCCCTTTCTATCTAGTATCTCTTCCTTCACAAATTTCATTATTTTATGTAGAAGTTAATTCACATAAAATGATAAAATTATATCAAACTCTAATCCTTAGAAATATCCATTATTTTATGTAGAATTTAATTCACATAAAATGATAAAATTATATCAAACTCTAATCATTATAATTATCTATTATTTTATGTAGAATTTAATTCACATAAAATGATAGATTTATATCAAACCCTAGTTATTATAATTCATTCTTATCGATGACAAGCTGTGACGAGATCATGACTAAGCTGAGACGAGATCATGACAAGGCCATGACGAGTTTTGACAGATTTTTGACAAGTAATTCAGCCCACCTTTCTTGCATGTTTCAGCCCACTGTTCCTACCTTAAGCAGCCCAGTTCGCTTACCCACAACAGCCCAGCAGTGTGACTTCGAGCTAGGCCAGCAGTAGCCCAGAAGAGGCTGGTTACGAGCCCATTAACAACTCCTTCAGGCGGACCACACAGCTCCTTCTCAGCCCAGCATCTGCGTAGCCCACAGCAGCCCCAACATCCTTTGCAGTCCAGCCCGGAATAGCCCAAGGAAAGCCACGCCAGAACGTTCAGCTGCTCCTACTCCCATCTGCTTGTAACAACTACATAAATGAGATAATTAAGGAGCTGTAACAGCCCTATAATCACGCCAGAAGAGAGAAAAAAAACTGCAACGCCTCCTTGCTCCAGATTCACGCCAGAAGAGAGAGAGAACTCCAGCAGCCAATCGTCCCTCCTTGCTCTAGATTCACACCAGAAGAGAGGGAGAACTACAGCAGCCAATCGGCTCTCCCTTGTGCCCAGATTCACGCACCAAGCAGCCCCTGTTGTTGCCCACATTCTGCACACATTCCTTCACGCAGCGGCTGTGGTGCGTTTAAATCCTTCGACCCTCCTCTTCACATTCTATTATGTCGTTCCTACCCATCTGAACGAGATCTTCTGCAGTGGTAGTTGAGGGTTGGTTTGGACGGCCTTCAGCACAGCAGTGAGGAAGTTCTACACACCCTAGTCGACTCCAGGAGCACGTTTCCGCTGAGCTGCTGCAGTCCAGTAAGTGATTAATTCCCGGATGTAATTTCTGTACAACTCTTAGATGGAGTCTATAAATGTATAGATGAATGTTTGTCCCCATAGGTTGAACATAGGAGGGGTGAGAGTAGTTTGCGTTGATGCTGGATAGTTGACAGTGATTATAGAACTCGGGATCTCATGAACTCTTTGTGTACAGTTTTTGTTTCTACAATTTTTGATGCGGAAGATTACCCACTGTTGTGAATCAATGTTAAAAAGATTGGTTGAAGATCCACCGTTGAATTTTTAATAGATCATAGATAGATATACATAGTTTACCGTGTTAAAATTTGGGAATAAATGAACGGTCGGATTGAAAGTTATAGGGTCTCAAAGTGGAGTAGTTGAGCTGTTTTTCCAGCAGAAAAATTTGACTAAGTATGGGAACATTTGTAGTGTTGTAGCCAACTTTAAAGATTTTTGTAGGAATAACGATTGAAAAGTTTTAAGAAATTGTTTCTCCTATGAGTAGATTAGAGATCATAGATAAGTTAGAAATTTATTTTAGAATTTTTATAAGTTTATTGTAATTTCATATTTGAAGCTATAGTTGGACTTTCGTGACTTTTCGGGAAATAGAAAATGGGTAGTTTTTATAGTTGTCACCTAAAATCATCCTAGAGAGTAGAATATGATTAGTTAGCCTCAAGTAAGAATTTAAGTACTTTTTACGGGTTTTTGGAAGTCTCGGAACCAAGGGTAAAATAGTAAATTTACCTTTAATAAACACTGTACTAACTTCTACACATAGAATCGTACATCTTAGGAGTTTTAGACTTCTAAGTATCCAAGGAAAAGTGTTGACCCACTTGCCTCCTTTGACAGGCAACTGAGTTCCTGCAGCTACTGATTTAGTGTTGTTAAGAGAGACGAGATTTGATTCGGTAAGTCCATTGACTTACTTAGCTAACTTCTTGCATGTGTGTGATGTGTATGAGTGGTGTGTGTTAGTTAAGATAAATAACGAAACCGGAATAGGCCGACTGTAGTATATTGTATAATTGACCCAAGTGTATGATAACGGGTCGTGGCATCATCTGCCTAGCTCTTGCGAGAGTCTAGGAGATTCCCTGCGACCAGCCCAGTCCGGTAGACGGTCACATGCATTAGTACCATTCCGCGTTGGTAAACGGGGACAGGGGCGAGGTTGGGGAATCCCTCGTGTCACAAAATAAGTATCATTAGAAATGACGTATCACTTAATTAAAGATATTAAAAATGAATGAGTGTTGCATGCTGATTGCGTATGTTGTGTGTTTGTGCTTTTACCTTTATACTTATGCATAGAATGTTAGCTAACGGTTTTATACCGCTTGTAGATGCCTTGCAGGTTAGGGAGGCGATCGAGTGATCCGGCGGTAGTGGGCAGCCGGGGTTCCGTGCATTATAGGACGGGACTGTTATATTTTATTTTATGACTATTGAGACTGATGTTGGTATTTCCGGTTTTTGAGACTTGGCTGTATTGTTTTCAGAATTTGGAATCTTTTTATTTTCGCTCATGTTAGAAAACTCTTTATTTTGCCTTTTTATTTGTGCCGTGTTGTAAGGTCCGATGAAGTTGTTACTAGGCTAAGGGTCGGGACCCATTGTGAGGTCCCAGCTCGTAGCATTTCGATTCCTCTAGGATTCGGGGTGTTACACCTGGACTCCTTTTCGACGTACTTTGTGGAGACTAATCAATATCTGGCACAGTTTCCAGCTCTTTGTGTTCTTTCGGTCTTTGGGTCTCCTGTGTACTTGAGGAAGGAAAGGGCGGAATTCTCCCTTGGAGGAGCTCTAACACGCATGGACCTTCTAACTAATGGACCGTCCAAGTCAACCTTCTGGGCTTCATCTTTTGAATGCTTTTGCATCTCTGAGCTGCAATTGGAATTTCAAATTGAAACTAGAAATTCAGATTTTGAAGGTAGTTCATGAATCATGCCCTTTTTGTAACAATCTAAACGGCATGAGTTGAAATGTAAATAGAAAAATGTAGGTTTGAGTCAAATACAAACATCAGACATACCCCATCACTTGAACTGATATTTACTATTTTGTTTAGTACTACAACTTATCTTTAACCACAAAATATATGAAACTTATTACAATTACATGAAGATAGATTTTTAATAAATCATAGTACAAAAATCACTAGTGGCGACTTATGCAAGACTCGCAAGAGGCAAGTGTATAAATAAGGTATAGCCCTCTTAATAGTAACCTTATGTAAGAAAGTCATGATTCTTATCTGGTTCTGGTAGCTAATACAGTTCTCTTCAAGGCCCAATGGTTGGCTTGGCCACCTTGGTTTCACTTAAGATGTTATAATTATCGAATCTCCAAGAGTGGGAGACACATATGTCCGTTTTAAAACAGAAAATAAACTCTTCAAGTTAGTTACTACACAAAGTCTATGCCAAAACTAACATCATTTGGTCACTTCACTCAAAGCTCAGACTGTAATAATGGAGGTGTAGGGATTTTTTTTATTTATAGAACATGCCTATTCAATACAGAATTAGATGCTAGATGAAGCTCACTAGTATAGCATAAGAAGAATTGAAGACCCCAAGCATAAATAGGTAGTTATACTCATACAAAAAAAAAGTAATTGGTCACTTAAACAAAATATTTGCAGACTAACCGTATTTTGTTATAAAACTTCTCAAGTTGCGCTTTCAGAGCTCTTTCTTGTATCCCTTTCAAGTTGAAAGAAGCCATCAATGCATCAAGCTGAGCATGACATCAGAAAATACTAGTCAATTTAAAAATCCAGTTCAAATAATTGCTTGCAATAGAATATATAAGGCAAATATTACCTCTTTCTTACTAGAAAAATAACCCCATTGCTCATTGTCAAAGCTCTCAACAAATAGTCGTCCATCACGACAAAAGAACTAGTACCTATTATAATCTCTTCCTTACTTATATATCACTGACTAGTCACTTAGCACCGATGAACGGTCATAAAACTACACTGCAACTATTCATATCAAAAGATGCTACGTGCAAACTAGACATGTTTAACATCAAATCTCTAGACCTTATCATGGCTAGCAATGAAACCGAGAACATTAGGCATATAAAGATGCTACATTAAAACTAGTCATTCCCAATTTCAATGACTTCCGATATTATGAAATTCCCACAACATTAGACATATTCCTTATAAAGATTGACATTTTAAATTTGTTGACAAGATGGTAGTCTACTATATGACTCAAACCAGACATAAATCATGTCAACCCTACAATTGCAACACAATGATTTTTCACTTTATATACCATAATGTCACACTGAATGTGAACGTAGTTCACCAATCAAACAGCGGTGACTCATCTGCAACGAAATCAATTTACGAGTACACTGAAATCTACTTTAAAATTTACATGAGCAGGATTTTCAGTTACCATTATCAACTCATAATATATGAACCTTGTGCATTGAAGGCTAGGATCTAGAAGACGAGCTATTTGCCTTCTGACAAGAACTTCAAATGGAACCTATACAATTTTAGGCTAAATCAACTTTCAAGAAAATCACCATGGTTAAAAAAACTCTACAAGTATGAATCACAACTGCAAGATCCAAAATATTGAAGGGGAAACATTCATGAAAAAAAATTGTGTAGACCTACTTCCGGTACAAATAAAGCATATATAGGTCCAGTTGCATTATGAATGCCCATACAGATATCTTCATCACTCAAACCTTCACAAGGATCGATAAAAATAGTAAATGATAAGTATACATGTCATATAACACACCGCTAAACTCTTAACATAGATTTACTGGAAATGTAGTGAATATATATGTGCCCCACCAGATAGCTCAGATGTAGATAATTCTTCATTCTTACCTTCAATCATTGAAGAAAAAGCTGTTTCAACAAAACAAAGATTAAACAACTACTTTATTTGGAAAAGACATCAGTACAAGAGCATCATAAGAAGCAAATTTCAAGCTTTTACCTTCTGAATACTTTGAGAGAATGATTAGGATCACAGTTCCTTGTGTATCCTGATGGCAAGAAAAATATAAATCTAGTCAGTAGCATGTACTTCTGACTAACCTAAATAGCAATTCGACTGTTTTTGGGGTACAAATGGATATAATATATTTTAGAGAGAGGAGAAAGGAAGAAGGGTGAACTTGTCATAACATATCGGATTAGCTAAAGTTGTAGTTTCCTGTTATAGAAACTGAGCGGTTAAGACAACAATAAAAAAGATAGCAATATCGAGTGAGGGTAAACTATGATACATAAGACAATCATGAAATGGTTTTGATAACGTCTTAATAGACTGCAGGAACGAAAGCAACAAGGCCCCTTTAAACTTTTAGCTAGGATAAAAGACTAGTACATTGCAAATAGGTTAGCTTATACTTGTGGAGGATTCACACCAATGAAGCAGTTGTCCCAAATGCAACACTGTACAACTTTTGCTACTTACAAAAATTTAGATTATATTGTACATTTATAACGTCTTATTATTCATGTGCATCACTTTTATGGGAGTGAACCAATTTTATTATCCGTATTCATCAAAAGTATCATCGCAAAATCAGTGTTTTATAACCTTGAACTATCAACAACAGTTAATTTTTGTTTACTAAGACTTGAAAACATCTATGAAACCACATCCTTTTTGAAGAACATAAATAGGCTAGAAGTATCAAGAGTCCTTTCCCTTCCATGCCACCATACTCTGATCTTGACAACTAGATGGGGCCTAAGCCTTACTTGGTGTGCTATTGCAATTTAACAATGATGGTATTCCTAAAATATTGTTAAATAACAAGAAAAACTCAATTTCAGAAAATGATCAATTTTAACTGGCATAACGCCAAAAAGTGTGACTCAGTTTATATCCTTGGACACATAATATTATCACTCATATTCTCTAAGAATGTGCACATTCTTTTTATATTGCCTATTGAAAAGACTGGAGAGTAAAACATACCAAGAGCAATTTATGTGCATCACTAAGTTTATATCCTTGCACCCAATACATATATGTCAACTGCAAATATAAAACACCTAGAGTAAGTATGTAGTGTATGGCACCTTGTGATATAAAACACCTAGAGAACTTTAAAAAAATCAAGCATCAAGATGGTTATTAACTAATATATTATGATGCTGCATAAATATTGAGGCTAGCAGGATTGGAACATGTCTATATAATGTACGTACGGCAAGAATAGTAAGGAAATGGATCCTTCCACAGTCACTGCTTTCTTTGAGTTTCAACCCTTTGAGGAAAAAAAAACCTTCTACAAGGATCAGAACCACTACATCAAATATAGCACCTCTTCTACAACCCTAGGGAATAGAACAAGACAAAAAATCGATTATCCTGTAACGACCCTTTTCTAACACTTCAAGAACTTTCATATTTCTAGCTATAAGGGCCTCATCACAAATCACTACCATTACTAGACTAACTAGTTCTTGGTAGGCAAATGATGAACTCAATAAATCAATTTTATCCACAAGTATCTTATTCATTCACAACTTTTTCAATTGTAAATTCGGCTTGTAGGTTATACCATTGTCTACTTCATAATTTAGAATAAAGCCTTTATACTTTGAACTCCTCATCTCGCAATGAGACTGTAGAAAGTGTCGCCTTATAAACAGATCAAGTATAAAACATGGCCTAAAACACACTATGATGATACTTGCATCAACAAGTCAAGCATAAACCCTAGTCTCTAACTTATTTCCCTTGGACGGAACACCTCTCTCATTCCTATCGTGTAATGCTCAAGCATTCAATAGGCACAAAGATAGTCAGGTGTAAAAGTCATGTTGAAAACAACCAAAAGACAAAAATTTCAATCGATTACTCATCAACAATTCAACAAACAAAGATAAAGTCACCAATTTCAAAGTTGAAGATCTTACCTTCTGAGTTACTGAGGAACGCCGATTGGAGCGAGGCTGAGGAACGCCGGCCTGGAGTGAGGCCAACGAACGCCAACCTGGAGTTGGGTTGAGGAATGCCGGTCTGGAGGATGTGGTCGATTGAGAAGCGCATCGCCGTGGAGAGAGCAAGTCGATTTGACGCCGAGGTACCTGATGAGAGAGCGCCAAGGTCGATCAGATCGCGTTAGGCTAGGGGGTTTTTTCTTCAAAACGACGTGTTTTGATTGAGGAGATTTTTTATAATATACCATAGTTATTAAATAACCGGGGTCCGAGAATATTGTTTCATCCCGGTTCTTAAAGATAACCATGGTCGGAACAAAAAATCAATATTATAGCCCGGTTATTTCATATAACCGGGGTCCGAATTTTAAAAATAAAACAATTGTCCACGCTTTTACGTATAACCATGGTCCAAAAATACCTTTGATCACGGTTCTTTCAAACCGCTCAAACATAAGCGAGGTCTAGGGGGGTCTTTGTACTAGTGTCATAACTGATAATGTGTCTTGGGTCTAGTATATACTCTCTTAGCTAAGAATCATGGAAGACAGGGTGAACGTCCTTTATTATGGGTGGCAACGCAAGTCGGAATGCCACCTCCCCAACTCGCTCTAAGATCTCAAAAGGTCCGAGATATCGGGGACTCAACTTCCCCTTTATGATGAAACATTTGACCCCTCGCGTCGGTGACACTCTCAACCAGACATGAGCTCCAACTCTGACCTCTAGAGGACAACTCCTCTTATCGGCATACGACTTTGGCGGCTATGTGTGGCCAGAATCCGCTCTCTAATCAATGCCACTCGGGCTACATCATCTTGTATCTGATTGAGAGCTATACCACTGAGACGTACAACATCTCCGTCCATACAACACCTTATAAGGGGCCATCTTGATCGACGCATGTTAATTGTTGTTGTACGAAAACTCAACCAACGGGAGGTGATCTGACAGCACATGTCCCCAGTCTAGCACGCAATCCCTCGGCATATCCTCTAAAGTGTGTATAGTCCTCTTTGACTGAATCTGATTGAGGATGAAAAGCCGTCGTGATGTGAAGGCTCTTACCCAAGGCAGTGTGTACCTATTGCCAAAACCGCGAAGTGAAGCATCTATCCTTATCCGAGACAATAGTCCTCGGTACCCCATAAAGTCTCACTCTCTACCTAGTGAACTCCTTAGCTGGCCGATTCATCAGCCACGTTTCCCTAATAGGGATGAAACATGCCATCTTCGTTAGTCTAACAACTATAATTAGATAGCATCAAAGCTCCTACTCGGCCTCAAGCCGGAAACAAAGTCCATGGAGATGTCCTCCCACTTCCACTACGGTACTAGTAGTGGATGGAGTTCTCTTCCGGGTCTACAATGCTCTATCTTGACCTGTTGACAAGTCGCACACTGGGCCAAAAATCTAGCCACATCGGGCTTCAGTCCACCCCACTAGAAAGAATGTCTCGCATCCTGATACATCTTACTCACACTTGGGTGCACTGAGTAAGGTATGGTGTGAGCCTCGTGTAAAATCCTTTGTCTCAACTCTACATCAGAATATACAAAGATGCACTCACGGTGTCTGTTCACTCCATCAGCACCTATGGTGAACTGTGGGGCCTCACCTCGAGACATTTGTCTCAGATCTGTCTCAACATTGGGCATGTCTCGTGATTCTGTTGGATCTCTCGCAACAGATCAAGTAGAGCCTATAAAGTGGACATGTGATTGTCTATATCAGGAAACTGAATGCCCAACTCTTGCCACGCTAGATCTCTCTACAATTGAGGTTGAGCCGTCAATCACACTATCGCCTTCGAGGAGTCTTCCTGCTAAGGCCGTCGGTGACTAAATTTGTCTTCTCTGGATGATACAAAATCTCAAGGTCAAAGTCCTTGATCAACTCAAGCCATCTCCTTTGGCAGCTATTCAAATTCCCGATGTGTGAAAATATACTTCAGACTCTTATGGTCTGTGAAGATTTGGCATGAAACTCCATACACGTAATGTCGTAAGATCTTCAAGGCGTGTACTACTACAGCCAGCTCGAGGTCATGAGTCAGGTAATTCTCCTCATACGTCTTCAACTATTGAGTCGCATAAGCAATTACCCTACCTCGTTGTATTAAAATACATCCCAAGCTCAGCTTGGATGCATCGCTATACACCACAAAATCATCAGTGCCCTCTGGTTGTACTAAGATGGGAGCAGAAGTCAATCTCCTCTTTAGCTCCTCAAAATTCTAAGTACACGGCTCGGACCACACAAATTGGGTAGTGTTCCTCAACAGACTGGTGAGTGGTCGGCGATCACAAGAAACCCTCCCACGATCCGGCGGTAATATTCAGCTAGGCCAAGGAAGTTGCACACTTTCTTGGCATTCTTTGGATTCGTCCATGGTGCTACTGTCTCGATCTTCTCCGGATCAACCTTGATCCCTTTGGCGGAAACTACGTGACCCATAAAGGCCACCTCTGACATCTAGAACTCGCACTTAGAGAGCTTGACGTACAACTCTATATCCTGCAAGCAACACTGTCCTCAAATGTCCTACGTGTTCCTCTTTACTCCGAGAGTACACCAGGATGTCATCTATGAAGACCACCACAATCTAATCCACGAAGTCGATGAAGATTTCATTCATCAACTCCATAAAGACGGCGGGCGCATTTGTGAGCCCGAATGACATCACTACAAACTCGTAGTGGCCATATCGATTCCCAAATTCCATATTGGGCACATCCTTCTATCTCACCCTCAACATGTGATATCCGGACCTCTGATCTATGCGGGAGAATACAAAAGCTCCCTTCAGCTGATCCAGCAAGTCGTCGATGCGGGTTAGCAGGTACTTGTTCTTGATGGTCACCTTGTTCAACTCTCGGTATTCGATGCACAATCTCATCGATCTGTCCTTCTTCCGCAAAAAAGTACCGGGCACCCCATGAGGAAACACTATGATTTATGAATCCCTTCTTTGCTAACTCCTCGAGTTGCCTCTTCAGCTCCAGCAACTCGATAGGCGCTATACGGTATGGTGCCTTCGAGATCGGCCTCGTCCTGGTCTCCAATTCGATGCGGAAATTCACACTCCTCTATGGCGGCAAGCTGGATGGCTTGTCAAAAACGTCGATGAACTTGCATACGACAAAAATATCTTGGAGTGTCGGACTCTCATCCTCCTTCACGGTGTAACATAAGAAGGCCTCACAACCCTATCCAATCAGCCTCGCCGCTCAGATTGCGCTGATGACGGTACCGGACTTTCCAAGGTCCCAACCTCAGAAAATCTCGATCGAACTTGTCTTGGTAGTGACCGATATGGTCCTCCTACCGATATCTAAAACGGCACCATGACGGTCCATCCAATCCATCCCTAAAATGACTTCTTCATGTACTAAGTATATGGCAAAGAAGTCTACAAGCCAATCACGATTTCCCAAGTGTGTGGGACAATCTTGTATCACGCGGTTACCTCTAACCCTACCACCGTCACGTAATCCTATAATAACGGGTATCCCCTCTACCGTATCTAAGACCAACCGCTCAACGCATGGATAAGAAATAAATGAGTACGTAGCACCCGTATCAAAAAGTACTCTAACAAGTAAACCATTAATCTGAATGGTAACTATAGTGGTTGGCACTGCCGGCTCCTTAGGGCTGCTCAACTCGTACACTCAAGTTCGTGCTCCTCTAGTATTAGTGCTGCCCCCACCACGACCTTCGCCATTACTCAGTCCTTGTGCGGAACCCTGAGTAGCAAGATGATTTGGGACCCGATGTTGTCCCAATGTCTGGTGCTGAGGCGGTCTCTTCCCACCTCCTGCTGCACTAGTAGGGGAAGAACCCTATTGTGAAGAAGTCTTGCCATGTCGCCAAAAGGCATATCGGTGACCTGGCTTGCACAAATGAAGCAAGTCACCGGTGCTTTTGGACAATTAGGTCGGATATGTCCGGGACTGTCGTTGTTGAAACATTGTCGTCCCTTCTCAGATGTCTGCGCAGACGATGGGTAACTCAAGCGGCCATGAGTTTGACCTCGCGCATACCCAGATGTCCTACTCTAGCACTGGCCTACCTCGTCCTTTGTCTCTTCTCAGACCCTCCGATTTGAGAAGCTCTCATGTGGCCACCTCACTCTCTCTCATATGCCGAGGCTTGTTCTTGATAATTAATCTATCAGAGAATCACAATGAAAACCCGCCATGTAGGCTCGGGTACTCTCCCTCAGTCTGAGGGAGAACAAGTATACATGCTGGTCCCCTAGAGGTACAGCTGGACCCAGTAATGACATCTTCTTCGGGAACCTCTTGATTGCCTCGGATACAAGAACATCCTCAAAACCAACCTCCACAAAATCCTGCAGTTCCTCTCTCCTCGGTGAGGCAAGGTAGAAACGCTCTTTGATGAGACTCCTCATCTCATCGTATCCAGTGACCCGACTTTGCATGGTCCTCCACCAATGTTGTGCTAAGTCTCGGAATAGAATTTGCACCAACTCCACTCGTCTATCCGAGGGTATCTAATCAACTCTAATGTTGAGTCCACATGCCCAATACAAAGCTCGACCTATAGGCCCACCTTTCTAGCGGAAAGGGGTACTCCCGTATGGTGAAAAGTCTTCAACCAAGAATCCGGTCACGGTGCTCTCGGCTCCTCCTGAACCTTGGCAACCTCAACTACTCATTCCAATACAACTCACACCTGTGTTGCTCCTTATTACATCTTAGATTATCTCACAAGCGCTGGTGGATCTGGGGCACGCCTACCTGCCCTGGCGGCCTCCTCAACCTAACGGATGTACACTCGGAAATTGGGTCCTCTCATCGAGACATGATCCGTATCATCAGACCGTACTAGTTGGGCTCTCTGTCCAACTGCCTACCTGTTCCCAACCTCAGGAACGATAATCTCAACAACCTCCTCAGCTCTATCTTCCGCCTCCATCGGATCAGAGATGGGAACTCGTCCCTAACCTATGACTACAGAAGGAAGAGGTGGTCTACCTCTACCCCGTCCTACAATAGATGTTGCTCTCGTACGAGTCATCTGCGGTACAAACATATCTAGCGTATAAGGCCAAGCTACACTATATAATAATAATAATAATAATAATAATAATAATAATAATAATAATAATAATAATAATAATAATAATAATAATAATAAAAATCCGGAGTACTAACTACAATCCAACATACACACTAGATTGTAAAGATCCGTGGGAGGAGTGATGGTTTTCCATACATTCTATCCCAGACCGATTGTGGAAAGGTTCTAAAACAAAATTCCTTTTGAAAACTCAGACCCCTTTCGGTTTCTATTTATTTATTTATTTATTTTTTATTTATTTATTCGGCCTTTTAAGAATATTGTGAATTCCATTGTGGTCAACCTAAAGGTCTGATACCATGTTCGTAACACCCCAAATCCATAGCACTCGGAGTGTTATGGGGTACGACCTCACAATGGGTCCTGACTCTAGCTTGACAACAAGCTCACCGGATCCTGCAACAATGCACAAATAAATATAAAACCAACATTTATAAAACTTAAATATCATATATCGAAATGCATACACAACACACAACCGAGTATCAAAACAATATCATCATATATACATATGCATCCAAAATCCCATAACCATCCTAGATGTACGGAAACCCTTAGCTGATCACTCCACCAGATCACTTTGTAGTCCTCCTATCCTACAAGGCATCTACATCAAGGTAATAACCGGTAGCTAACATATCATATATAAGATCATGCATAAGCACATACACACATCAAGATTACAATAAACATTAAGCATGTTATCACACGTTTCCCGTTTTATTATCTTTATAACATTATACACTCAAAACCAATTTATGGTTGTGACACGAGAAGTCTACGACTCTCGCCTTTGTTTCTTTTACCAACTGGAGTGGTCATGCGTACCTCCAGTATACCATAAGAAGTGGTGCAGTATGCTTCGCGTATACTAGAATTGGCCTAGTCTAAGAGAACCCCTCAGCTTCCCTCGGGATTACTGAGCAAGCTATCACCGCCCGTTACAAGGGGGCCAATCACACGTCAGTGATAATCAATATCGCGTGCTATAATTCATATAGCAAACACCACTCATGCATACATCCAATATATGCATGCAGCTAAGTAAGTCCCACGGACTTATCTGTATCCGAAGAACCCCACCTATCGATCAACTCTCCAATTCTTGCAGAAATATACACCTTCTCGTAAACAAAGCATACATAAATCAATCATCGAAACACATGCTAGAAGACTCTACTTCTAGCCTCTAAGATCCTCATAAGATTATACACAAAATCCGTAAATCATAACCTCCACATTCGTAACCAAACCTCAAAGCCTTCAAAGGCATTCATCCGTAATATATCATCATCCATACACAACAAACCTAGCATGCTTCTAAACTAGAACCAAGTACAAGAGGAAGAATAACTTACCAAGAGACTTGGTAAGTTCCGAAGAAGGCGGGAGCGCGGGCAAAGAGATGTGCGGGCGCGGTGACAAGAGTTCGACGCCGCAAATGCAGCTCAAAGCATGCGCGGGGGCAGCAACACGCCTGAAGGCGTGGGGACGGCTAAGAAATCGCGCGGGTGCGGTTTCCTCAACAGAGCACAACTCTTTGTGTTGTTCGACAACTCTTTCCACCAAAACACTTCACTCCTGGGAGCAACCAAGGCACATCAACCTTTATCCATACACATATACACAAGACATCCAACATCACAAAACAACAAGATCAACTTGTTGAATCTAGAAAAAGGAAGGAAAAGAAAGAAGAAGAGGAAAAGAAGAGAGGAAGAATGACTCACCAATCTTCTCAACTAATCAGGTAGGAAACAAGCTGCAATCCTTGCCAGCTTCTCAAAGCAGCAAAACACATATTATCATCGTCAATCTTCAAAAACAAGATGATCCAAAGAAGAAAGAGTAAAAGTGGTTTTTGGGCTATTATTGTAACAGTGAACATAAACAAGACTATTATGTTTTTATGGATACAAACTAGGCCCCTTCTAAATTTCTCAAAAAAGGTTCTACCAAACCAATATTGTCATAATTTTAAATTGGAAAACTGTAGGAGCCTACTTTGTATCTGTTATACAAAAAAGGTTGTTCTACACCAATAATCTCAAGAAGAAATCAAGGAAGAGAAAGGAAGAGGAAGGGAGGAAGGATGGACGTGAGCGAGAGAAAAAGAAGAAGGTCTGGAGAACAAGTCGTAAACCCTCAAAATGAGAGGAAAAAGGAATAATTAAGGACAAAGAAAGCCGAAAGGTAGTTAACCAAAAAGACGGCCGATCATTGCTATGACGCGATCACGGCCCGACGTAGATGCACCTGCGGTAGCGCAACTGCGGGCGAAGTGAGGCGGGGTTGCGGGATCTCCTAAAAGACATGGTTATTACAATTTGATCATGGACTCCAATAGGAATGGTTGGTTGGCTTTGTTTCTAACTAATTAGGGGTGGTTACAGTACTTATGGAAGAACTATGGGGGTGATACATGGAATGGAACATACATGGAATGGAGGGCATATACACGTTTTGGTAGAGATTGATTCTATGTTGATTCTTGATTTGCTCGAGAAGGGCGTTGAAAGGATTCCCACTGTTTAGCTCGGTAGCTACTTGCCAAGCTAGGCTTGTTGCTTTGAGATTGGGTTATTCGACTTGGTCATATTTTTCGGGAAGGTAAGAGGGCGGCAGATGCGCTCGCGAATGTTCTTTTCAAGTTTGACCTAGATTTACCCGTTCTTAGAGACTCTCATGCGTGTGTTGATTCTATTGTTCTTGATGATATTTGAGGTATTAGTCTACCTCCGGTGACACGTATGTAATTTTAATGACTTCTTAATAAATTGGGTTTTAGTCCCTCTTCCTGTGAGAATGAATATGAATTCCCCTTAGCGTTACCGTCATTAGATGGCTCATATTAATAATAAGCGGAGTTTACATAATTACATAAGGGCACCCTATATTTACATATTTACATAAACTATCATACCCCCGTAGTCGAAACTGGAGGAGGTTGAACAGTGAGACTGGATCTAAAGTCTAAAAATAATTGCCGGGGAAGGCCCTTTGTAAAAATTTATGCGTACTGAAAAGCCGAAGGTACGTGAAGAACTCTAACGTGACCACGGGCAACCTTGTCGCGCATGAAATGGATGTCGATCTCAATGTGCTTGGTTCGTTGGTGTTGAACTGGGTTGCTGGCAAGGTAAGTAGCAGAACATTGGAAACTCCTCTATATTCTGCCTCGACACTGGATCTAGAGACGACATATTGCCTTTTGGCAGACCACGAGATTAGAGTGTCATTGAAGAAAACACAATAACTTGAGGTGGAGCTGCGTGTATCAGGGCAGCCGGCCCAATCAGCATCTATATAGGAAATAAGATCAGATTTCGGAGAAGAGGAGATGGTGATACCTAAATAAGATGTCCCAAAAATATATCGGATAATGCGCTTGAGAGCTGCAAAATGGGCTTCCCTGGGGTCATGCATAAATAGGCACACTTGTTGTACTACAAAACTAATGTCTGGCCATGTGAAGGTGAGGTATTGAAGTGCTCCAGCTAGACTACGGTAAAGCGTCAGATCACTAATAGCAGGGCTGGATGAAGCACTTAACTTGACAGACATTTTAGCCGGGGTAGTAGAGGGTTTGCAGTTAGACATCTTTGCTCTTTCAACAATTTCACGAACATATTTATCCTGGGAAAGAAATAAGCTAGAGGATGTCTGACGAACAGAAATGCCCAAGAAATAGGATAGGGGGCCTAAGTCTTTCAGGGCAAATTCCTTACTCAAAAGCTTGATCAGATGCTTGCGTAAGGCGTCAAAAGAAGCCGTAAGGACAATTTCATCGACATATAGAAGCAGATTAGCAGTGTCAAATCCTTGATAATAAATAAAAAGGGAGGAGTCACTCATACTGCTAATAAACCCAATGTGATGTAGGAAGCCTACAAAGCGTTGAAACCATGCCCGGGGAGCTTGCTTCAGGCCATAGAGGGACTTCTGCAAAAGACAAACATGATTGGGTTTTGAGGGGTTGCGAAAGCCTAGTGGTTGAAACATATACACCGTTTTGTTTAGATGGCCGTGTAGGAAAGTATTCTGAACATCCAACTGATGAATGGGCAAAGAACGGGAAACTGCAATGTTGAGAACCATACGGATGGTCGCTGGTTTAACAAAAGGAATGAAAGTTTCATCACAGTCAACTCCAACCTTCTGAGAACAACCGTTAGCAACTAAGCGAGCCTTGTACCACTCCAGGGAACCGTCAGACCTGTACTTATGCTTAAAAATCCACATTCATCGCACAATATTAGTATCCGCAGGACGAGGTATCAGGACCCACGTCTTATTCCGCATAAGGGCTCGATATTCAGGGAGCATTGAAGCGGTCTAAAACGGGTCTTGAAGAGCTACATTGTAAACAGATAAGTCAACAATCGGTTTGGGTTTAACAATTCCAGATTGACTGCGGGTTTGGGGCCGGTTCGGAGGTGGAGGGGTCGGGTCATTTATAAGAGCACCGACTGTGCTGGGTATGTTGTGTGGGAAATGTGGGACATCAGGCTGGGCAACAGGAGCGAGCCGGAGGTGAGCTGGGCCGGAGCTGGGTAAGCGGACAGGGGATAAAGGCTGCTGGGGTGGGCCGCTTAAAGGTGAGGGAGGGGAAGCGGGCCCAATCGCAGGGGAAGGGGGCTGTTACAGCCGGTTGGACCAGGGAAGAGTAGTGGGCCAGAAATAGACAACGGGCCGGTGGGAGCAGCTGTTTGGACCGGCCTGGTGTGTAATTGGAGATAAGGGGATGGCGTATCATCATCTACAAGGGACAGTGTTGTTAATTCCGGGGAAGCTCGGAAATTTGTAGCGAAGGGAAAAATTGTTTCATCAAACGTAACGTGACGAGAAATGATTATTTTATTGGTCGCTAGGTTCAAACACTTGAATCCCCTATGGTGTTTAGGATATCCTAGAAAGACGCACGGAGTAGTGACAGGTTGAAGTTTGTGGGAAATGGTTGCACTTTGATTTGGATAACAAAGGCAACCAAAAATCTGGAGATGAGCAAGGGAAGATGTAGTGAGGTATAACACTTGAGTGGGGGAGCGATTGTGAATGGACTTGGACGGAAGAATGTTTTATAGGTAGCAAGAAACCTCCACGGCATGGGGCCAAAAGGAGATGGGAATAGAGGCATGAAAGAGCACCGAACGCATCATGTTGTTAATTGTGTGAATGACTCATTCGGCCTTACCATTTTGGGGGGAGGTACGAGGACATGAAAATCGAAAAACAATGCCATGGTCAACGAATAATTTGTGGAAGGTGTTGTTGTTGAACTCGCCTCCAAAATCACATTGAAAAATTTTGATGGGCAAATGAAATTGTGTTTCGACAAATTTGTGAAATTGAACGAATAGGTCAAAAACTTGAGACTTGAACTTGAGAGGATAAATCCAAAGAAAATGGGAGAAATCATCAAGAAAAAGTAAATAGTATTTAAACGACTCGTAACAGGAGATGTCCATAAATCACTATGAATAATGTCAAAAGGAGCATTAGAACGAGAAATGGAGCGATCAAAAGCTAATCTATGATGTTTTCCTAGTTGACAAGCATGACAAAGAGAAGTCACAGGAGACTTATTGCACTTAATAAAAGAAGATTGTCGAAGCCAATCTAAGACCGGAGCACCGGGATGACCGAGACGGGCATGCCAAATGTTCGGAGACTCGACGGAGAGAGGATGGTGAGGACGGGAGGAGGGACGTGTGACTGGATAGAGTTCTCCGGAACTATTACACCTCAGACGAGTGATCCCCTTGTGCAGATCCTTCACAGAAAAGCCAAAAGGGTCAAATTCTATTGAGGCGTTGTTATCAAATGTAAAATGTCTCACATAAACTAAATTTTTGACAATTTGTGGAGCAATGAGGACATTGGATAGGTGTAGAGGTTTGGAAGGGGGGAGATAGTAGCATCTCCAATACCTGTAGAAGGAACACGCATATCATTTCCGACAATTATTGAATTTAATGAACCATTATGTGAAAAAGACGAGAGTGAACCTGAATTATTCGTCATGTGTGAGGTGGCGCCCGTGTCCATGTACCAAAAATTGTCCGTCGGATTTAACGTCATGGTAGCGAAGGACTGATCCAAAGAGGTGGGCTGAGGAGTTGTGGCGTAGTGGGCTTGCTGCTGAAACTGTGAAGCTGGGCCGGGCCCAAGAAGGCTGAGGGAAGCCTGTTGTGGAAAGGGACAAGGTGGGCCGGCAACCAGCTGTTTGGCCCTGGAGTAGAACTCGGATGAGGGAGCATCACCCAACCATACTGCGGGTGCCAGGCTGCGCGAAGACCGCCGGTGCTGCTGTTGTGGGACTTCCCTTTCCGGCCGCGTCCACGTCTGGACTGTTGGGGGTCCAGTGCGGAAGAGGACGATCCCGACCGAGACTGAGCCGGCGACCTGGGGCGGTGGTTTGATGGCGCATCAGACGGCTGAGAGTGGGAATCTGCAATGAGGGTAGATTGCGTGTTTCCGTTTCGGACTGAGTTGTCATACGGGTTTCTTCCAATAGCAATTGAGATTTAGCCTTGGTAAAACTCGGAAGGGGATCTGTTTGCTAAAAATAAAACTTGCGGCGGTGTTATACTCAGCCGGTAACCCCGAAATCAATTGAAGAACAAGGCGAGTTTCGGGAACCAGTGAACCAACGCCCTTGAGTTCTTGAGTTGAAGACAGTAAGCATTGATTGAAGAGAAGCCGAATAACTTACAATTGGAGAACTCATGCTCGAGGTAGACGGCACGAGTGTTTTTGTTATCTTTAAAGATATATTGAACATGATTCCATGCCTGAAGAGCAGTATCATCAGAGTCAAGAATTTGCAGAAGGATCTCCCGTGACAACGCACTTTAAATCCACTGAAGGACGGCAACGTCAACTTGAAGCCATAACGAATCGTCAATGTCCGTTGGTTTGGGTACCTTCGCATCGATGTGATAGAGAACATTGTGCGCCTTTGCGGTGACGCGGAATAAAGTGACCCATGAAGCATACGGAGTGTCATGGTCAAGGATAAGGGTAGTGTTGTTCTTGATGTTGGAGATTCCGAGGGCGGAGTGGAAAGAAGGTTTCCGTTCTGCAACCATTGAGGAATGTTGGGAAGGGGAAATCGGCGACGGTGATGATGAACGGCCGCAAGTTAGAAGAAGGCGGAAGAGGGTTTGAGGAACGAGAAGGCTGATACCATGTGAGAATGAATATGAATTTCCCTTAGAGTTTCCGTCATCAGACGGCTCATATTAATAATAAGCAGAGTTTATATAATTACATAAGGGCACCCTATATTTACATATTTACATAAACTATCATGATAATTTATATAAATATGTAAATATAGGGTGCCCTTATGTAATTATGTAAACTATCACTTCCTAAAAAAAAAGGTTATATTATAATATCTTGTTAACTAGAGAGTTGATATAAGAAGAGGATCTCAATTCCAAATTGGGTGCATAGGGAGTTGGGAGAAGTGGTCCTGTGCTGTCGCCCAACTTGGATAGAAGCAAGTCAGAGGGTTGTTGTCCTACAATTTGTAAGATCATTTGAACCACACATTTGAACGTGTAGTTGTTAAAGTTTGATATTGTCATAATACCACTACCTCACGTGTTTACATTGTCGGTATATTAACATCAAATTTAAGATATAAATAATAAAATTTTGAAGGTTTTGAATCTATTATATAACTAAGATGAGTGAGTTATTTTTGTACGATGAAATCTCACTATATTTAATTGAAGCAGAAGCATACTTAGAATTCTAAGTCGTATAATATGTAAAATTGATAGCAAAGATCGTGTTTGTTTTTGCCTTTTTAATTAAGTTATAGAAGATAACGTGATGAGTCGGGCAACTATTTTTTTGTAGTTATGTCTTAAATAAGTGAGATATAGGTTGGCATTTGGCAGTATTTTAGTAATTGTACGTAGGCGTTATGTTATGAGAGGTCAAAATGTGGCCCATGACACATAGCTACCACATGTAGCATATATGTGTTCATTTTGTATATATACCAACCCTAGTGTTAAAATGAGCATAATTGTGAAAATGCAGAGTAGTGCATTGCATCTTTGCCCAACCTCCTACCATAAACCGAAGCTAGCTATTATTCAAAACCCCAATGTTGTCGTACATCCGTCGAGTGTAGGCATGCCTCTACGACGAGCCTGCCTAGACTCGGCCTTCACCGCTCATCTCTCCGCTTCCCATCAGCACAAGCATCAAAGAAACGACTGCATTGTGGCGAGAGCAACGTCACGCCCCGATGTGAATCTCACTGCCTTGCTCGAGCCTTTGAAGCTGGGAGGCTTGTTTTCCATTTGGTATCTCTTGAACATTTACTTCAACATCCTTAACAAACAGGTTCACCCTAATAACTATAATCACTCTTCATTTTCTACATATACCAAAATGGTTTAATTTAATGACTTCTTTTTTTACCTTGTGTAGGTTCTTCAGATCTATCCCTTCCCTGCCACAGTATCAGCGTTTCAATTTGGATGTGGAAGTATCTTTTCTATGCTGATGTGGGGACTAAATCTTCACACTAAACCCAATATTACTTATTCTCAGGTATATCCATTTTTATGTAACATTAAGCCTCCGTTTGGTTGTAACTTCGAAAACGAAAATCGCATGAAAACGAGTCTAGTTCATATGTGTACTTTGTTCATAAAATTTTTGAAATCATTTTTTGTGGTTTAGCTCAAAATGCACATGCTTCCTCCATTTTATTTTCCTATTAGGACATCAAAACTAATTAAATTCTATTACAATTACCTCAAAACACAAGGAATGAATTAAAAAAAAATCATGAGGATATATGTATGAATTAGATCCGTTTGCATTACTTTTTCGTTTTTGAAATTAAAACCAAACGGGCCATAAAGTTAACTAGTGTTGGATTGTGTTTATAAAACAAAGTATTGCATACATACATATATATATATATTTGATGGGTCAGGTGTTGGCAATTTTGCCACTAGCGTTGGCTCATGCAACGGGAAATCTAATGACAAACATAAGCCTCGGGAAAGTTGCTGTGTCTTTCACTCACACAATCAAAGCCATGGAGCCCTTCTTCACAGTGCTTCTCTCCGCCTTGTTCCTTGGCCAGGTACATACATATATATGTATGATTCGTCTAGTGTATCGATCATTGGTAATAACGTGTTCTTATATACATACATCAGATCCCCAGTCTGTGGGTATTGTCATCCCTCCTTCCAATTGTGGGTGGCGTTGCATTGGCATCTCTCACCGAGGTGTCCTTCAACTGGTAATCAACCGTGCCGACTCATTCATGTGTCTTACTCGATCGTCTAATGAACTGAAGACTTACGTATACAGGACAGGCTTTTGTAGCGTCATGGTCTCCAATCTGGTCAATCAATCGCGGAACGTCTATAGTAAAAAGCTCATGACTCAGGAAGATGTAAGTCTGGGTAGGGTTGTAATACGAGCCATGCTTTGACTTGCTCAGCTAGACTTGTTTATAAAGGAGCCGGACCTAAATTTTATACGATCTTTAAAATGTGTTCGTATTCGGCTCATTTAGAAAGTGAACGAGCTCGAGCCGAGCTTTTGACGAACCGATCCCGAGTCGAGTCCGAGTAGCTTGGTTAAAATAATACTCCTATAGTAGTATTTTAGCCGAACGAGCCGAACTTTACCCAAACGAGCCGAACCTAAATTTTATACGAGTTTTAAAATGTGTTTATATTCGGCTTGTTTAGAAAATGTACGAGTTCGAACCGAGCTTTTAACGGTTTTATTAGAAAATTTTGTATGAGTTTTTAAAATGTGTTCATATTCGGGTTGTTGTAAGCACAAGCGTGCGGGTACAATAAACTTTATTCGTTCATCTATCCGGACATCGATGGAGTTGTGTATATGCAGGAGTCGACGTTGGATGATATCAATCTCTTCTCCCTAATGACCATAATGTCATTCGTGGTGCTCATGCCTGCTGCAGTACTCATTGATGGTATCAAATTCACTCCTTCATATTTGCAGTATGCAATAGTAAGTATTTCTCGGAATTTCATTCATCCTCAACATTTTAAATTTGTTGAACCTAATGTGATATTACGCAGGATGGCGGAGGCCTAATCACAATGAAACTGCTTTGTACAAAGCTTCTTCTATCAGCAATTTGTCTGCACTATTACCAACAGGTACACTAATTAATGTTCATAATATATATACCAAGAATGAATGTTATGTGATAGTTTTGGGTTTGGTTGGCAGGTTTCGTACGTCATCCTGCATATGGTATCTCCGGTGACTCATTCCGTAGGAAATTGTTTGAAGCGCGTTATAGTCATAGTCTCCTCCGTCATCTTCTTTCAGACGCCCGTCTCCCATGCAAATTCTCTAGGTATACTTACATATATATACAGTAAGAATCAATATTTATTAACAAGTTTGTAAATCTTATGTTATGAATGGTAAATTTCATTTGGCAGGTACAGCTTTGGCACTGCTTGGTGTCTTTCTTTACACCAGAGCAAAAAGAATCAAGCCAAAAGTCAAGGCCACATAAAACGTAACCCTACTTAAAATTACGCTATACATATGATTACACATTAATATCCCATGCAAATTTAATTGCTCCTTATTTAAAGTTATTGAAAGCAAAAAATGGCTGTATCTATTACCAATTTTTATGCATTCAACTTATAAAATAAATGATAAATCGGAAAAAATGACAATATTTTAACTATTGGTTTAAGGAAATATACCGTACCCCTCTAATTAAGGGATGATGGTTCTATTTGATACTTAACGACTTAACGTGCTCCCTTACAAATAATCTTAATCCTCCCAAAATCATTTGTGTGGTAACACAGTTTATGATAAACATCTCCTTCTTCCCAACGGAACTCGAATGTCTTGACGGTGGTTCGCGACAACAATTCGCATCCGTGATAGTTCCTGCGGGGGTTATATTGGCGTCAATTTGCAATGGTTTGCGACGATTTCGTATATATCGTTTTTGGTTTATTACTTTTCGTGTATTGATCCAGATATATGTAGTGTTTTCGGTTTAATTTTGGCTTACTAGATTTTAAAGTGCTGTATTGATTCATGTATCACATTTCTTGTATCAATACGTTGTACAAATTCACCTATACAATTATTATTAAATATCGTGTATAATATATCCATGATTATATTTTGAGCATAATATTTTCCGCTATAAAATATTTTTGAACTTATGATATTATATTTCCTGATACGCAGAGTAGCCGTTGTTGAGTCCCGATCATTTGAAACCCAGAACAACTTATCAATCCTTGTTAGAGGGATTGACCAAACGAGGGAAGATCATGATGATGGGGTAACGGCTGGCCCGGAGGAGGCGTGTGTATGGATTGAATGATTCGATGATGTGATGGATCAGTAGATGAATAGATAAGGTACGTTGAACCCTATGAAACGACTTCGAGCACAATAGGAAAACCAAGACCCTAACACACTACCAAGAACAATCATAGGACCCTTCTATTGCAATCTTCGTCTATGGCACATCCGCAAAATAACAAAAGAAGGAGACATACCCGGTGATGGCATGACAAGCATAGAACGAGATCTAGTCCTACCCTTCTATTGCAATCTCCCTTATGTTATTACAATCATAGAACCCTTCTATTGCGCTTAAACGCATATGAGAATGCCAAGATCTACAAGGAAAGAACAAAGAGATGGCATGACAAGCATATCATTCCTAAGGAATTCAAAGAAGGAGATCTAGTCCTACTCTTCAATTTCTGCCTTCGCCTCTTTCCAAGTAAGTTGAAATCTAGATGGACAGGAATTCAAAGAAAGAGATGGCGTGAGTTCTGTCACTCACCTGCCTGAGAGGAACAACATCAAGTACCGGTTGCTGAACCGGAACTACATAGTACAAATGGATCAGTTTCGAGAGGTTTTTGGCTTCCCGACTCCCACCGTGGCTGATTTTCCTTCCTGAGCAGTAGCTCGAGACTTTTGGGGGTAGATAGCCCATGTGGTGGAGCACAGTGATAGATGGAGACCTGGGGACTCCAGAGAGCGCATTATCTTCCATCTAGCTTTCCGTCTTGCCCACCGCATATTTAGCGAGACACTTCTGGCGCGTACTGAGACGCCCCAGAAGATTAGACAAGGTGAGTTATTGAGCTTATTTTGTATGGTGACTGGTGGAGTGCCTGACTTTGAAGGCATGCTGGCTGAGGACTTGCATAAGATCAAGGGCAAGTCCAAGGGTGACATCTGCTGCGGAGATTTAGTGACCCATATTGCTACGGCCATAGGTTTGGATTTGAGTACTTGTACAGTAGTAGCGGCTGCGAAGCTGCTTGTACTTCAGGAGATGATCACGAGGCGCTTTTTGGTTCCTCGTGGTCTTAGTACACCTTACGTAGCTATGCCTTGGGAGGCGACTGCTCCTCAGGGCATTCTTTGGTCAGCTCAGTTCACAGTCTTTGACCAGCAGTACTGGTTTTCTGCTTGGCTTCCCTACATGCAGGATGCTAGAGATGTTGCACCAGCTGAGGATGAGGAGGAGTATGATGATGGCGGAGCTGCCATGGAGACCGGTATTGATACCGTCGGTCCTAGTGTGCCAGTTGTCGATCTAGATTACGAGGCAACAAAGGAGGAGGCAGCAGCACCATCACGACCAGCCCGGCGCAGAGTCTGCACGCTTAGAGATCCAGTAGCTCACCGACGGATTGATGAGCTGACTGAGCAGATGATCGACTCCTACGCAGCTATGACAGTGGATACATCCCAGCGCTTTGAGGATGAGCGTAGATACACTGATGGTTGGATGCATCAGATTAGAGAGAGCTAGCATTACCAGCAGCGCATGATGGAGATTCAGTTCCAGTATTTGATGGGGTATCCATTTGATCCATCTCAGCACCCCTACATCCCACATCCACCACCACCGCCACCAACTGACCATGATTAGAGCTTGCATGGATTTCTTTTCTTTATTTATTATCCAGTTTGGCTAGGTCCGGTGAGTTTCTGTTAGCATGAAATATTGCGATATTCTAGGCACTCTTTCTAGTAGTTTTTCACTCATTATAGTGTTCATTGATAAGGCATTGAAGCAATTGTTAGCTAGTTTATCTACATTGTCGATATAGAGGTCTACAAAAGCTTTGTGTTGATTATAGGTGAATAAGAGCTAAAACCAAACCAATTGAGAGAGGAAGGAAATGAATTGAGCACATCCAAGTATTGAGGACACATCAAAGAAGCCAAGGGAGATGCTAGGAGGAGGAATGGCACGACACAAAGGAAACTACAAGCAATTTACACTTCCACACTCTAAAATACGGCCGTAGAGAAGTCCACGCCCAAAACCACGGCCGTGGATCTTGGCAACATGAACGTGGAGCATTCCAGAGAGTTACACGGTATAAAGTACGGTTGTGGAAGTTGTAAAGAACCGTAATCCACTTCCACACTCTAAACCACGGCCGTGGAACTCCATGAAACCGTGATTTAGGCAATCTTTTGACGAATAAAATATTGACACATTGTTTACGCATATGGGCCAGACGGTTATTTTATCCTTCCATTAAAAAGGGCTGAAGGAGGGAGAATTCGGCACCTTCGCTTACGCTCACTTACACGTGCCTAGGGTTTCATTGGACGTGCGGAGAATTGCATTTTTACAACGGAGATTTACGAAGGCTTGAAGATTTGGAAATTGTGTGTGGCGGAAGTTGTGCCTTTTGTCCTTAGGTTTGATTAGAAGACGGATTGACATCTCGTTCTTCGTTCTTATCAAGGATTGTTATTGGTTTGTGTTATTCCAAATCTGGTATACATTATTACCCTTGTTTGTGGATTTGAGATTGATTTGAAGTTTATTGAAGGTTTTCGAAGGTTTTCATCTTTCATTCTTCTAAATCTTGAATTTGATATTATAATGACAGTTATTGGCTAAAACCCTTTAGCAATTCTAAGGTGAAGGGTTAATAGTTGTGGCTTAGATGATGATAGATCGATCGTAAACAGATTGGACCCTGAGAGTTAGAGAGATTCGCCGACGAACCAAAATCACGGCCTGTTCTTGAGGTTCCATGGCCGTGAAACTCAAGATCTGCCCGTAATTTACATTAGTTTACGAATTTTGCTTTTACTTTGATCCAAAGTTAAAGATTAGCTTTAACTTAGTCTTGGCTTGCCTTTTCTAAGTAGTAGTGAAGCCTCAACAACCTCTACTTCGATTTCGAGTGTCATAACCTTAATTGGTTTAGTTAGTCATGATCCTTGGGTTACAAGTTTGGGTATTTAATATTAATTATTGTCTTTAGATCCTTTCTATACTGAAGCCTCAACAACCTTTATAGAGAGTGTCTTTAGATAAGTCATATAAAGCCATGGAACTTCACCGTACATTGCTTTACCTTAGTATACCTTTGCAACTCTTAACTCTGTCCTTAGTTCTTTAGTATATCTTGAATCGATTGCCACAATTAGATACCTGGATCTTTAGGGTTGCTGTTTTCTCAATATATTTGCAAAGCTTTACCCTTTTACTTGCTTGACAACTTTACAACTGAATTTGTTCCCCCCAAATCCCTGTGTTCGATACTCTGGAATACTTGCTAATCTATGCCGATCTGTACACTGCGGGTTCGCTTGCTTTTATTCTAGTTTTATAAAGCTTGATTGCACGCACGCTAAGTGGCGAAGAAGTTTTTGGCGCCGTTGCCGGGGATTTGGTCTAGGCCGAATTCGGTTACCGGTTGTCAAGCTTGGGAGCTTAGCTCTTGTTATTTGATATCTTTTGTGAGTGATAATTGCAGGTTACTTTAGGTTTATGCGTAGGTCACTTCCCACTACCCTTCATCGACCAAATGCTTGAGAGGTTAGCACAACACTCACAGTTTTGCTATCTTGACGGTTATAGTGGTTTCTTTCAGATCCCGATACATCCGGACGGTCAAGAGAAGACCACATTCACGTGCCCGTGGGGAACGTTTGCTTATAGGAGAATGCCGTTTGGGCTTTGCAACGCCCCAGCCACCTTTCAAAGGTGCATGATGGCTATCTTCTCGGAGTTCATAGAGGAGATCATGGAGGTTTTTATGGATGATTTTTCTGTTTATGGTTCCTGTTTCGATAATTGTCTTTCTAACCTTGCTCTTGTGCTACAAAGGTGTGAAGACACTAACCTAGTTCTTAATTGAGAGAAGTGTCAATTTATGGTGAAAGAAGGCATTGTATTAGGACACTTAATCTCTAGTAGAGGGATTGAAGTGGACAAGGCTAAGATAGAGACTATGAAAAAGCTTCCTCCCCCAACTTCGGTGAAAGGGATAAGAAGTTTTCTAGGACATGCTGGATTTTATAGACGTTTTATAAAGGATTTTTCTAAGATATCAAAACCTCTTACTAATCTATTGATGAAGGATGCAGTTTTTGATTTTTCGCAGGAATGCTTAGATGCGTTTAATATGATTCGGGAAGCTCTAATCTCGGCCCCGATTATTCAACTTCCGGATTGGAATCTTCCATTTGAGGTTATGTGTGACGCAAGTGACGTAGCTATAGGAGATGTGCTTGGGCAAAGAAAGGAAGAACGAACCCACGCTATCTACTACGCTAGCAAGACGCTAGATGAAGCACAACTCAACTACGCCACTACCGAGAAGGAATTTTTAGCAATTGTATATGCATTTGAAAAGGTTCACTCTTATCTTGTAGGTGCAAAGGTGATTGTGTACACGGATCATGTTGTGATCCGGTATTTGCTTGCAAAGAAGGATGCGAAACCAAGGCTAATTAGATAGATTCTTCTTCTACAAGAATTCGATCTAGAGATCTGTGACAAGAAGGGTTCGGAAAATTCTGTTGCGGATCATTTGAGTCGTCTACCACATCTAGAGGACGACAATCTACCTATAGATGACTCCTTTCCGGACGAGCATTTACATATCATAGAGGAGTGCATCGACGTGATCACAAAAGGTAACGAACCATGGTTTGCTGATTTTGTTAACTATTTGGTTTGCCAGGAATTACCACCCGGATTATCCTACGCACAAAGAAAGAAGTTCTTTAAGGATGTTCGGGAACACTTTTGGAATAAACCTCTCCTCTTTAAGAGAGGTCCTGACGGCATCATTCGACGATGTGTGCCGGAAGATGAGATGCAAAGTGTCATCCGTCATTGTCATTCACTACCTTGTGGAGGACACGCTATTTCGAACAAGACTAGCGCTAAGGTATTGTAATCTGGATTCTTTTGGCCTACTTTATTTAAAGATGTGTGAACCTTTGTTTCCTGCTGCGATGCTTGCCAAAGAACAGGGAACATATCTAGGAGAAACGAGATGCCTCTTAACAACATTCAAGAGGTGGAAATCTTTGACGTTTGGGGAGTAGACTTCATGGGACCTTTCCCATCATCTTGTGGAAACCAATACATACTTTTAGCCGTAGATTATGTTTGGAGATGGGTTGAAGAAATTTCCTCTCCCACTAATGATGCCATGGTCGTGGTTAATTTCTTTAACAAGACCATTTTCCCACGATTTGGGACACCACGGACTATCATTAGTGATGGAGGCTCTCACTTCATTGCCCGATGATTCGAAACTCTATTAGCTAAGTATGGGGTGACTCACAAGATCGCCACCCCTTATCATCCACAAACTAGTGGACAAGTGGAGATCTCGAACCGGGAGATTAAAGGAATCCTAGAGAAGACGGTTTCAAGGACAAGGAAGGATTGGTCTTTGAAGCTAGATGACGCATTATGGGCATACCGGACTGCGTATAAGACTCCCATAGGTACGACGCCATACAACCTTGTGTATGGGAAGTCTTGTCACTTGCTGGTAGAATTGGAGCATAAGGCGTATTGGGCAATAAAGTGGTTGAACTTCAGCATGAAGGAAGCGGGAGAGAAGCGTCTCTTGGACCTTAACGAGCTTGAAGAACTTCGGTTGAACGCCTACAAAAACGCCAAGATCTATAAAGAAAGAGCGAAGCGTTGGCATGATAAGCATATCATCCCAAATGACCTCAAAGAAGGAGATCAAGTTCTCCTCTTCAATTCAAGGCTTCATCTCTTTCCAGGTAAGCTTAAATCTCGTTGGACTGGACCTTATCTAATCAAACGTGTTTTCCCCATGGTGCAGTTGAAGTATGGGGTGAAAAGGGTGGAAGTTTTAAGGTGAACGGTCAACGACTCAAGAAATACTCACCGGAACTCCAAGATGAAGAGTTCGCACCTACTGCACTTGAATAGGTGTAAGTACGGTCTAGCTACGGACCTTAAACAAGCGCTTCTTGGGAGGCAACCCAAGATATTGCACTTTTGTTGTTGTTTTTGATTCGTAGTTTAGAGTAGTTTAGAGGTTTTTGTTTTGTTTTGCCTTCGATACCTTCCGGTATGTTCGTGTTTTTGGATGTAGGATCAATGGAAGAGACAAGGGAAAAGGAAAAGTTAGAAGAAATTGACGAAACTTGGACTTTGGCACATTACAGAGAGTTCCACGGCCAAAACCACGGCCGTGACAGCTACAGTGACCGTAATTTGCAAAAGCTTGAGAAAAATCACCAAAACCACGGTTCCGTACATTTCCACGGCCGTGGAAACCCCCGAGTGACCGTAATTTTCCAAAAATTTTACGGTTACTATATAAACCACGTCTCTTCACAAAGAACACTAAAAATCCCCAATTTCACGCCTAAAATCGCCGAATTGATCCCCCTCTCTCAAATCTCCGTTCGTTAATCGTTTCGAACGATTCTTTGACCAAAAGTGAAGCAAATTCAACCACCTACAAGATCCAAGCAACAATTCGAGTGGAAAATCACCGGAGAAGACAGAATTTGGATTTTAAAAATCCAAAACCTGGGTTTTTATTCTCTTCTCTCACTTTGTCGATTTAATTCAGTTTTCCCAAGAATTTTTAGGAGAACTGATTGGAACTGGATTGGAATTAGTCTAGGGCTGTTGTCTGTTGATTTTGGTGTTGATTGAGTGGAATTTGAGAAATTACGAGCCGAACCACGGTCACTGGGCATTCCACGGCCGTGGAAATTAAAGAACATGCCGTGATTTTGGACAGAATATGGATTTGGTTAGGAGAATGTCCAATAGGAATAAGAAAAGGAAAGGTAATGCTTCCTCCTCCTCCCAAATACCTCCTAGTGAGCCACCATCACCCCTACCCCCTAGAATTCCTAAGATTCATGAGGATTATCCTCGATGCCTTAGAGAGGATCGAGAAGAGACCGGTCATAGGACCACGATATTTACTGCTTGAGGAGTTAGAGCCATTGAATGTGGTAGGCGATCTTACTTGGTTGTTAGACAGGGCGGGCTTGATCATCTTCTCCGCCATCCGGGAAGATGCGTATGAGGAGATCACTAGAGAGTTTGTGATCTCTTTTGAGCATAGTCATGTGGATAGGACAATTTCTTTCAGGCTGATGGAGAGGAACTATGAGTTTTCGATCCGAGAGTTTGGAGCCTTCTTTGGGTTCCATGAGACCTTCAATGGTCGATTTCCTAGTGGCGTGTACGCTAAAGACTTTTGGGAGGATATTCCCATGGTATATGCTAGCGAGGACCGTTGGCAACCTGCTGATACCAAGGCTAAGTTGATTTATCACTTAGCCTTGAAGATAGCCCACCGAGTACTTTCTGAGTGTCTTTTCCCTAGGACTAAGACTCCTCAGAAAATTAAGACTGATGAGTTGTTTCTGCTGTACTGTATGCTGCATGATAGGCCGGCTGACTGTGCCACCCTCTTAGCTTCTACCATGAGTAAGCTAAAGAACAAGAGGGCCGGCAATATTATGGTCACCCACCTTGCTAGACAGCTGGGTATTGACTTCTCCGCGTGCACTAGGATAGCGGCTAGACCTCTAGGACTTCAGAGCCTCATGACTAGAGGTATTATCTTTCCTAGGCATAGAGGTCCACCTACTGCTGCCATGCCTTGGGAGGGTAGAGGAGTAGAGGTGTTACATGGCTTCCCGAGTATTCCATTATGGCTGGACGCCATAACTGGAAGGAGACATTTGCTGCTATGCATGCGAATAGATTGGTAGCACCTCCGTATGTTCCCCCAAAGATGCCAGCTGCAGATGAGGAGGAGATGAGAGGGGATGACGGTTTTGAGGGAGGAGGTAAGGAGCACGACTTTGGCAGTTTTCTGGATCAGCCGGACACATTTCCCGACCTCCCTAGGCAGTCCCCCCGCCTTGCTAGAGCTTCCGGTTCTTCCTTTCGCCGTGCCAGCGTGAGTGAGAGGCCGACATGGATGGCGACCCCTCCCGATTGGTATAGCACGCAGCCGGAGTGGATGGGAGATCCACCGACTTGGCATGCACAGCCACCACCTGCACCAGCACCATCAGATGCACCAGCTTGGTATAGTCAGGCGCCAGAGTGGTACGAGCAGCTACCGGAGTGGGCCACTGAGCTTTCCAGGAGAGTCGGTGCTTTGGAGATCCGGCAGGACACTAGGGATGCACGAGCCGATGCACATGATAGGATGATGAGAGACATCTACTGCCAGCAGTTTGGGCGGAACTACGACCCCGGCTTCTTCCTGTTTCCACCACCACCAGCTCCTCAGTGATGACCATGGATGATCGTAGCATTAGCCGCTCCACCGCCGTCTTGTGAGTTCATTTTCTTTCTTTCTTTCTTTACTTTATTTCTTTCTGAACATTAGGGACAATGTTTGTCTCAAGTATGGGGTGGGGCGTGACTATCGTTTGTAATAACTCTACTCACTTTTGCTTGCTTTGATTGAGAACACTTTGCATGTTTCATTCCATTGTTACACGTTTCATTATCGCATTGCATGAAAAAGCTTTTGAAAAACCCATAAAAATCGAAAATTTTGAAAATTTTGTGCTTCTAAGAATGGAGATGATTTCTATGATAATCACTACTTGTGAATTGAGTTTTTGATGACAATTGTATGTCTAAACAAATAATGAATTGAAAAGAAATTGAATGTGTTGATTATTCCTCTCTTGCAAGTTTCATAATGTGAAAAGTTTTATCTAAATCATATTGAGAAATCAAGGTTGAAATCACATGATAAGTTCTTATACTTCTTGTTGAAATGATTAAGGCAATTCGATTTTCTTTCTTCTTTCTTTGATCATTTAGCCCCTTAATGAAATAATGGCCTCCCTTACCTATCCGGGAATTTGGAGGAGTTGATATTTGGCATGTTTGATGTGGGAGGGCCATGAAAGCAAAATTTTGCATTCAAAGAATAGAAAGAACTTGTAGGTTTGGGGAAGTCAATCATGACGATGAGTAACTCGGCACCATTCACATAGTCGGGTGTTTGTGTCTTGCCAAAGTCAGATTGAGCGATATTCCTAACGGATTATGGTATGTGCATCAAGGGTTTGAGGCATCTCGAAAAATTGAGAACCGCCAATCTCCTAGGCTTCGGTTTTTGTGCACCTCTGTCCATAACTCCAAAAGTAAAGTCGAAAAATAATGTGAAAAGAAGAGAGCAAAGCTCCAAGTTGAAAGTGTTGCAAAACCGCAAGAGAAAAAGAAAAGAGTTAGTTGTCCATTTTCCCGGATTCATGCACCACATTCCTTATAGTTTTCCCTTCCTTTCGCATTCTAGACCTTATTTGAAAGTCCTTAAGATCAAGAGAAGGTTATATGACTTGGTGATCTAAATTGAAGTTTCTTATATTTGATTTTGATAATGTTTGAAGGTTATGATGCTTACATTGAAGTTTGATCAATTCACGATGTTTCTTTCCTCTTTTTTCTTTGCTTATGTATATGAGAGTCTCGTGAATGAATGAAGCAAGGTTTGAGAATAATCTATTGACTAGAAGCACATTTACCTAAAAGATGTTTTGTTTTTGAGATTGCATGCATATTTCATCCTAACTTGAGTTCTAAAGCTTTTGAAAGACCTCGCTTGGGGACAAGCAAGTGGCAAGTATAGGGTATTTTTTTAGCATGAAATATTGCGATATTCTAGGCACTCTTTCTAGTAGTTTTTCACTCATTATAGTGTTCATTGATAAGGCATTGAAGCAATTATTAGCTAGTTTATCTACATTGTCCATATAGAGGTCTACATAAGCTTTGTGTTGATTATAGGTGAATAAGAGCTAAAACCAAACCAATTGAGAGAGGAAGGAGATGAATTGAGCACATCCAAGTATTGAGGACACATCAAAGAAGCCAAGGGAGATGCTAGGAGGAGGAACGGCACGACACAAAGGAAACTACAAGCAATTTACACTTCCACGCTCTAAAATACGGCCGTAGAGAAGTCCACGCCCAAAACCACGGCCGTGGATCTTGGCAACATGAACGTGGAGCATTCCAGAGAGTTACATGGTATAAAGCACGGTCGTGGAAGTTGTAAAGAACCGTAATCCACTTCCACACTCTAAACCACGGCCGTGGAACTCCATGAAACCGTGATTTAGGCAATCTTTTGACGAATAAAATATTGACACATTGTTTACGCATATGGGCCAGACGGTTATTTTATCCTTCCATATAAAAGGGCTGAAGGAGGGAGAATTCGGCACCTTCGCTTAAGCTCACTTACACGTGCCTAGGGTTTCATTGGACGTGCGGAGAATTGCTTTTTTGCAACGGAGATTTACGAAGGCTTGAAGATTTGGAAGTTGTGTGTGGCGGAAGTTGTGCCTTTTGTCCTTAGGTTTGATTAGAAGACGGAGTGACATCCCGTTCTTCGTTCTTATCAAGGATTGTTATTGGTTTGTGTTATTCCAAATCTGGTATACATTATTACCCTTGTTTGTGGATTTGAGATTGATTTGAAGTTTATTGAAGGTTTTCGGAGGTTTTCATCTTTCATTCTTCTAAATCTTGATTTTGATATTATAATGACAGTTATTGGCTAAAACCCTTTAGCAATTCTAAGGTGAAGGGTTAATAGTTATGGCTTAGATGATGATAGATCGATCGTAAACAGATTGGACCCTGAGAGTTAGAGAGATTCGCCGACGAACCAAAATCACGGCCTGTTCTTGAGGTTCCACGGCCGTGGAACTCAAGATCTGCCCGTAATTTACATTAGTTTACGAATTTTGCTTTTACTTTAATCCAAAGTTAAAGATTAGCTTTAACTTAGTCTTGGCTTGCCTTTTCTAAGTAGTAGTGAAGCCTCAACAACCTCTACTTCGATTTCGAGTGTCATAACCTTAATTGGTTAAGTTAGTCTTGATCCTTAGGTTACAAGTTTGGGTATTTGATATTAATTCTTGTCTTTAGATCATTTCTATATTGAAGCCTCAACAACCTTTATAGAGAGTGTCTTTAGATAAGTCATATAAAGCCTTGGAACTTTACCGTACATTGCTTTACCTTAGTATACCTTTGCAACTCTTAACTCTGTCCTTAGTTCTTTAGTATATCTTGAATCGATTGCCACAATTAGATACCTGGATCTTTAGGGTTGCAGTTTTCACAATATATTTGCAAAGCTTTAACCTTTTACTTGCTTGATAACTTTACAACTGAATTTGTTCCCCCCAAATCCCTGTGTTCGATACTCTGGAATACTTACTAATCTACGCCGATCCGTACATTGCGGGTTCACTTGCTTTTATTCTAGTTTTATAAATTTAAAGCTTGATTGCACGCACGCTAAGTGGCGAACAGTTTCCTGTTTTCCTTGACTTTTATTTGACCCATTGGGACAATGTGTCCCAAGTATGGGGTATTTGGATGTATTATTGGATATTTATGTGTGTATGCTTGTATGACTCCCGAATATTTATGATCTTATTCTGTTACTTGGTTCTATGTGTTTATCTACCATTACATGCATGCATACAAGTTTTTGTTTGAGAAAAACGTCAAAAACTGGTTTAAGAAAAAAAAAAATTTGTGACCTCGACCGGGATGTTCTTGACTGGACGAGATAGACACCTCGGATGACGTCAGATCACCTCGACCGAGGTGGGTTCCTAACTGAGAGTTTTCGAAATGTTTTGTGCTTCTTCTCTGGATATGACCTAAGTGATGATTCTGTTTGCAGATTGGTTTTGAAATCTTTATACGCTCAAAAGGTTTTATGATATGCTTAAGTTGCAAAATGCTTTGTATGAAGTTTTAGCATGTTTAATACTTTTGTTTTTATCAAAATTATGTTGGATTTGAAGGTTGACACCACATGATTAGTTCTATTACATTCTTCCTGGGGTGACTAATGCAATTCATTCTCTTCTCTTCTTCTTCTTGATCACGCTTTAGCCCCTCATATACATATTTGCCTCCCTTTACTTATCCGGGAATTTGGAAGCAAATGAAGAAAAGCAAGTGAAAGTGAAGTTGAGAACTTGGCTGCAAGTGTTAGAAAGAAACAGTTAGTCTTGATCCTTGGGTTATAAGTTTGGGTATTTGATATTAATTATTGTCTTTAGATCCTTTCTATACTGAAGCCTCAACAACCTTTATAGAGAGTGTCTTTAGATAAGTCATATAAAGCCTTGGAACTTCACCGTACATTGCTTTACCTTAGTATACCTTTGCAACTCTTAACTCTGTCCTTAGTTCTTTAGTATATCTTGAATCGATTGCCACAATTAGATACTTGGATCTTTAGGGTTGTTGTTTTCCCAATATATTTGCAAAGCTTTACCCTTTTACTTGCTTGACAACTTTACAACTGAATTTGTTCCCCCCAAATCCCTGTGTTCGATACTCTGGAATACTTGCTAATCTACGCCGATCCGTACACTGCGGGTTCGCTTGCTTTTATTCTAGTTTTATAAATTTAAAGCTTGATTGCACGCACGCTAAGTGGCGGACAGTTTCCTGTTTTCCTTCACTTTTATTTGACCCATTGGGACAATGTGTCCCAAGTATGGGGTATTTGGATGTATTATTGGATATTTATGTGTGTATGCTTGTATGACTTCCGAATATTTATGATCTTATTCTGTTACTTGGTTCTATGTGTTTATCTACCATTACATGCATGCATACACGTTTTTGTTTGAGAAAAACGTCAACAACTGGTTTAAGAAAAAAAAATTTGTGACCTCGACCGGGATGTTCTTGACTGAACGAGATAGACACCTCGGATGACGTCAGATCACCTCGACCGAGGTGGGTTCTTAACTGAGAGTTTTCGAAATGTTTTGTGCTTCTTCTCTGGATATGACCTACGTGATGATTCTGTTTGCAGATTGGTTTTGAAATCTTTATATGCTCAATATGCTCAAGTTGCAAAATGCTTTGTATGAAGTTTTAGCATGTTTAATACTTTGTTTTTATCAAAATTATGTTGGATTTGAAGGTTGACACCACATGATTAGTTCTATTACATTCTTCCTGGGGTGACTAACGTAATTCATTCTCTTCTCTTCTTCTTCTTGATCACGCTTTAGCCCCTCATATACATATTTGCCTCCCTTTACTTATCCGGGAATTTGGAAGCAAATGAAGAAAAGCAAGTGAAAGTGAAGTTGAGATCTTGGCTTCAAGTGTTAGAAAGAAACATTTAGTCTTGTTCCTTGGGTTACAAGTTTGGGTATTTGATATTAATTCTTGTCTTTAGATCCTTTCTATACTGAAGCCTCAACAACCTTTATAGAGAGTGTCTTTAGATAAGTCATATAAAGCCTTGGAACTTCACCGTACATTGCTTTACCTTAGTATACCTTTGCAACTCTTAACTCTGTCCTTAGTTGTTTAGTATATCTTGAATCGATTGCCACAATTAGATACTTGGATCTTTAGGGTTGTTGTTTTCCCAATATATTTGCAAAGCTTTACCCTTTTACTTGCTTGAAAACCTTACAACTGAATTTGTTCCCCCCAAATCCCTGTGTTCGATACTCTGGAATACTTGCTAATCTACGCCGATCCATACACTGCGGGTTCGCTTGCTTTTATTCAAGTTTTATAAATTTAAAGCTTGATTGCACGCACGCTAAGTGGCGAACAGTTTCCTGTTTTCCTTGACTTTTATTTGACCCATTGGGACAATGTGTCCCAAGTATGGGGTATTTGGATGTATTATTGGATATTTATGTGTGTGTGCTTGTATGACTCCGAATATTTATGATCTTATTCTGTTACTTGGTTCTATGTGTTTATCTACCATTACATGCATGCATACAAGTTTTTGTTTGAGAAAAACGTCAAAAACTGGTTTAAGAAAAAAAAATTTGTGACCTCGACCGGGATGTTCTTGACTGGACGAGATAGGCACCTCGGATGACGTCAGATCACCTCGACCGAGGTGGGTTCTTAACTGAGAGTTTTCGAAATGTTTTGTGCTTCTTCTCTAGATATGACCTCAGTGATGATTTTGTTTGCAGATTGGTTTTGAAATCTTTATATGCTCAAAAGGTTTTATGATATGCTTAAGTTGCAAAATGCTTTGTATGAAGTTTTAGCATGTTTAATACTTTGTTTTTATCAAAATTATGTTGGATTTGAAGGTTGACACCACGTGATTAGTTCTATTACATTCTTCCTGGGGTGACTAACACAATTCATTCTCTTCTCTTCTTCTTCTTTATCACGCTTTAGCCCCTCATATACATATTTGCCTCCCTTTATTTATCCGGGAATTTGGAAGCAAGTAATGAAAAGCAAGTGAAAGTGAAGTTGAGATCTTGGTTGCAAGTGTTAGAAAGAAACAATTAGGTTTGGGGAAGTAAATCATGATGATGACTAACTCGGCACCATTCACATAGCCGGGTGTTTGTGTCTTGCCAAAGTCGGATTGAGCGATATTCCTAATGGGTCATGGTATGTGCATCAAGGGTTTGAGGCATCTCGCGAAATTGATGATTGTTGATCTCCTAGACTTCGGTTATTGTGCACCTCTGTCCATGCATCCCAAAAAGTAAAGTAAAATAAGCAAAGCTTATTGGTGGAAGATGATATGATTCAAAGAAAGTGAAGTAAGATCCTTTTCCCGGATTCTAGCACCACATACCCTATATACATCCCACCCTAACACGTTTCTTGACCTCTTTTGGAAGCCCCTGAGACCTCGAGCTTGTTGATTGACTTGTTGGTTTAAACTGCATTATACATGATTGATTTCGATAAATATGATTTATTATGCATTCTATGATTTTATGCAAAGATGAATAACTTTCTTATATTTATAAAATGTTTGGATCATGTATTGATTTTATTTGCCATGAAGCATTATCTTAGAGTGATCTATGAGTGGAGCACACCACCGAAAATGTTTTGAAATACTTTTCATTGATTTTTTTCTGACTTATAATCCATGTTATCTTGTATCTCAGATTTGAAACTTGCTTGGGGACAAGCAAGGGACAAGTATGGGGTATTTTAATAGCATGTATTATAGTCTATATTTTGGGGCTAGTTTAGACGTTTTATCTTCAATAATATGCATGTATGGATGTATATTATGTGATTATATTTTTGTTTCATCTACCTTTACGGGAATCGAGGTCTACACCTAGTTTCGATGTAATTATAGGTAAAATGGCACGTTTTGGATCGAAATGGAGCTAAGGAGCTAAGGAGTCATTGGAGCTACATTCTGGAGCTTAAAGAAGAACTCAGGAAGCATGGAAATGATTAAGAAGATTGACTTTGGACCAGATTCGAGAGATTTCACATTCAGTTAAGATTCACCTCGGTCAGCTATAGTGTCACCTCTACCGAGGTGATCTTGAGGAGCGTCCCGACCGAGGCGAACACCCTGCCGCCGGCGAGATCCATATTTTTGGCTGAGATCTTTTATTTTTGGAAAGAAAATATCTTATATTTTTTGCTGGACTTCTGGAAGGAAGATATTATTTTTGGAAGATCTATTTTAGAGATATGGATATATTTTGTATGAAATTATCTTTTTAAGATATTATTATCTTTGGAAGATAATTCATCTATATAAATGGTTGGATTTTCCACAAGTTGGGAGAGGTTTACATGCTGAGAACATCCAGCAATTTAAGAATTTTCTAGAAGCTTTGAAGGAAGGATTGAAGGATTGAAGATCAAGGAAGGAAGGATTCATAGTTTGGAATTAGCTTTTGATGGAGTTTGTAAGACTTTCTTAGATTCCCTTTTGGTTTGTTGTCTTAGCTGATTTGTGATTTGAGGAACGCTTGTTGTTTGATATTTGATTCAGTTATTGAAACCTTTTTCTTAAGGTTTTCTTGTTCGAATATCGATTCCCTTTCCATATATTTGATTATTGTTATCATAATGATTGTTGGCTAAGTTTCTTATGCGATTCTAGGGTGATTGGCTGAAAGTTGTGGGAAAGACGATGATAGAATGATCTTAATCCCAGCAGGATCCTGAAAGCTCGAGTCTTTAACCTTAACCCTAGAACACCTCGCTCAGTCGAAGAACATCTCGGTCAGGGTGGGATCTGACTGAACGAGGTGAACCTTTCCTGATCCGAAACTGAAGTTAAGTGTTCTAGTTTGCCAAATCCTATCCTTATTACACCTTTCCTGGTTCAATGCAAGCCTAGGATGAGACTTACCCGGTGATTCCTTTGTTTGTTTACCCAAGATCATAAGTGTAGGTAATAAAGGTCTATCCTTTATTGGGGTTTTAGTGTGCCTTCATCCCACCTTCGTGAGTTAGCTTGAGACTTACCCGGTAAAGGTTGATTCTATTCCCTTGGGTGGTGTGTTGGTTTGAGTTTATAGTTCCTTTCCTTAGTACCTTGAGACTTACCCGTTAAAATGAGCTTTGGTTTGGGATAGTGTAGTGAGACTTACCCGGTAATCTATTTCCACCTTACAAACACCTTCCCTTTGCAAACCTCAGCTTTGTCCGCGATATCCTTGAGATCTTGAGTCGGAACCACAACTAGATGCTTTAATCCCTAGAATCCGCATTTTCCCTTATTTGACTTTATATCATCTTGATTGCTTTAATTGCTTATTTGCAACATTTGACAACCTGATTTTGTGCTTTGTTTCACCTAAGTCCCTGTGATCGACCCTAGGAATTCTTGCTTTTATTACAATTGATCCGTACATTGCGGGTTCGCATATTTGTTCAAGCATACTTCTTGGGTTATAAATTATAAGCTTGCACACACCGTTTGAAGCGAACAGCTGTCGATGTTACTTGGATCTGGTATGTACTCCCTCAGCCAAGGCACATGAAACAAAGGGTGAACACCCTCTAACCTTGGTGACAAAGCAAGTCTGTATGCTACTCTCCCAATCCTATCTAGAATCTCAAAAGGACCGACATATCACGGACTTAGCTTCCCCTTAAAGCCGAAATGTTTGACGCCAAACGGCGGGGATACTCTCAGCCAAACATGAGCTCCAACCTTGAACTCTAGAGGTTGACGCCTCTTGTATTCATAGACTTTTGGTGACTCTGTGCAGCCAGCACACGCTCTCTGATAAGTGCCACTCTCACCATATCATCCTGAATATGCTTGGGCGCTAAACAACTCACACTGCTAGGCTCATCCCAGTATAATAGTGTACGACATCTCTGCCCATATAGTGCCTCATACGGGGTCATCCCGATCGATGCATACTAGCTCTTGTTGTACGAAAACTCAACCAATGATAGGTGATCTGAATCTTCTCTGACGCCTGAGCAGTAGGCTGACAACTGGTTGTCCTTGTGTCTAACTATGCCCAAGCCTGGAGGCTCTTGCTCCCGTACTAACTAGCCCCGCCCTCTGCCTCTTATCCGGCCCTCCGGATTGAGTAGTCCTACTAGGACCCGGTCGGTCCCTCTCATATGCCACAACCCAATTCAGATAATCCGCCATGGAATCACAGCAGAAACCCGCGAGATAAGCGCGGGTGGACTCCCTCAATCTCTATGAGAACAAGTAAATATGCTGGTCCATCTGAGGTGCTACACGACCCAACAGTGTCAACTCCTCTCTGAACCTCCGGATTGTCTCTACCGTCGGGACATCCTCGAACCCAGCCTCTAAGAACTCTTGTACCTTGTCCCTCCTTAGTGATGTAGGGCAAAAACTCTCTCGAACGAGGCTCAACATCTGGTCAAATCGGGTAACTCTGCTCTGAATCGTCCTGCACCTATATTGGGCCTGATCTCGGAATAACGTATGGACTATCTTAACATGTCGATCCTCTAGGCAACAGATCGACTCTAAGGCGGACTCCACGTGTCCAATTCAATTCTCAACCTCCAACTCTACCTTCCTATCGAAGTAGGGTATATGCTCCTGGTTGAAATCCTTCAACCATGAATCTAGTCTTGGTGACCTCGGTGCATCTCTCGCTCTATCACCCTCAGCAACTCTGAAGCAACTCCTCCGGTGTAGCCATGACCTAGGTCAGCCTCTACGAGACCTTAGTTGATCTCGCACGTAGGGAAAGTGGTTCTCCCCTCCTAAACGCCTCCTGAACCTACTGGACGTACATCATAAACACAAACGCCCCAATGGATGCTCGACCTGACTCGGTCGACTGTGATCTTCGTGCCTCGGGCCTCGCAGCGGGCCCACCCCTAACCTCGGGAATAACACTCTCTGCCACCTCCTTTGCCGGCACATCCGCAGCTGACAAATCCGCATCTGGCGGGTCCACTTTGGGGACACGTCCGTGACCTCTCATTCTAGAAGGTCTACCTACTCGTCCGCGTCTCGGGACCGTAGGAAGAAGGGGGGGTCTATCCTTTCCTCGCCCCACGTATGTTGTCGCTCTAGTTGGGCCATCTGATAACGGTACGGCGTGTATATATATATATATATATATATATCTGTGTGTGTGTGAGAGACTATGATATCGATAAAATAATAAAACTGTAAAAGCGTCACATAAAAGCAAGGTCCAAAACTTAACTAAGATTCATCAAGTCCAAGAACATCCTATGCCAAATATATATATAGACATATATTACAATAATCCAAAAACTACGTCGCCGAGATCTACGGAGGGAGTGGTGGTCTCGTACATTCTATCCAAAACCCGACTATGCTCTTGATTTAAAAACGAAATTCATTTTTAAAACTCAAAATCCTTGCGGGTTTTGTTTATTTCTATTCGGCCTTTACAAGATTGCGAGTGCCATTTTTGACAACCTAGGGCTCTGATACCATGTTGTAACACCCCGAATCCATGGGACTCAGGATGCTACGGTTGGAGACCTCACAATGGGTCCTGACCATTAGCTTGACAAAACTTTCATTGGATCTTTGAAACGAGGCACAAATAAAAGCAAATTCGAGAACGTTTTAATGCAAGTGCAATAATTCAGAAATAATAATACAAAGTGAAAACTCCAGCCGAGTCCTCAAAACAACATAAATCCATAACAAAAGTACATACATCCACAACAAATAGTATAAATCCCATCCCCGTCCTATAATGTACTGGAACCCCGACTGTCCACTCCCCCGAGTCACTCGGCGGCATCCCTAACCTACACGACATCTACAAAAGCGGTATAAAACCGTTAGCTCACATTCTAAGCATTAGACAGAATGTAAAGGCACATACACACATGAGTTAACATAAACACGTAACATGCTCATACATACAAGCCGGTTTATCATCTTTTCTTTACGTCATTCCATTACTAGTTCCAATTATTAAGATTGTGACATGAGAAGTCTTATGAATCTCGCCCCTATCGCCGTATAACCAACATGACTACTTCGGAGCACCTCCTATATACCATATGGAGTGGTGCAGTGCCCTCCCTGTATACCGTGTATGGTCTGGTCGCAGAGAACCTCTAAGTCTCCCTCGGGAGCTGAATAGTGATTTCACCGCCCGATAAAACACTTGGGCCAACAATATATATATATATATATATAAATATATATGAGTCGTCCTAGTCCAGTTTCATGGTTATAATAAACTAAGAACACACCACCGTCACACATCCAACTAATACGTAAAAGCGAATACGATTCTTACGACGTTCACTTTAAGGCCTTACTAAAGGAGTTTAAGGTCCGATTGTGTGGTATTTAGAGATTTAAATTGACACCCAAGTTACGGATGTCAATGTTATTATGAGAAGGAAGTTTCCACGATGGAATTTTGTGCACAACTTCACTTTGGACAGCAGAAGCCGAACCCTAGTTATGTGGGATGGTGAGTTTCTTACTGTGGAGAGTCTATGTGTGCATATTCAATATTTATCATGCATGCCAACATACAAGGTAACAAGGGTCCAATTTGGAGTGTTCATTATCCTAGGGGAGCATAGTATTGGCATGGGGAGGAATGCTTTGTTGGGCATGCGAAACTTGATTCATGAAAATCGATTTCCATGGATGGTTCTTGGTGATTTTAATAACGTCCTATATGCAGATGAGATGATGAATGGAGTGCCGGTACGTACATATGAATGTGATTGGTTATATGACATATGCCAAGGCCTTGGCCTTGTAGATGTTCCTTACAAGAGTGACAACAAGTTTACGTGGACCAATGGGACAGTATGGAGCAAGATAGACCGGGTTATTGTCAATGGTGAATGGTTGGAGAAAGCAATTTATTGTAGGGCAGCTTACTTGGATAAATGACATTACTCTAATCATAAACCGGCCATTGCACATCTTCATCGACCCACTGATGTAGTAAAAAAAAGCTTTAAGTTCTTTAATATGTGGTGCCAACATGAGAGGTTTCAAGATATAGTAAAGGAGCATTGGAGGTCACAACTTAAGGGTAATTACCAGTTTCGACTATGTGTACTGCTTAGGACCATGAAGGGGCCTTTGCGTGAGTTGAATAGGCAGCATTTCCGTTCGCTCCAAACTGTGTGCAGAATAAGTCTTAAATTTATAACAAAGAATCATGCAAATAAGCGAACCCACAGTGTACAGATAAATCACAATACAAGCAAGTATTCCAGGGTCGAACACAAGGACTATGGCGAAATCAAGCAACAGTATATATCTTTAGGTTGTAGATGCAAAAGTCGAGCAACAAAAGAACAATGAATAATATATATCAGATAAGGGAATGCTGATTCAAGAGGTCAAAGTATCTAGTTGTGGTTTCGACTCAAGATTTCCCAAGGATAAACATGGAGAAAGCTGAGGTTTTCAAAGGAAAGGTATTTCTATGATGGGATAGATCACCAGCTAAGCCTCACCATCCACTATCCCAAACCAAAGATCCTATTACCGGGTAAGTCTCAAGGAACTAAGGAAAGTACCATCACTCAAACCAACATCACTCACCTAAGGGAACAGAACTAACCATCATCGAGTAAGTCTCACGTATACTCTTAAAGGTAGGATGAAGGCACACTCAAACCCTAATAAGGATATACCTTTGTTACCTAACACTCATCATCATTTTAAACAAACAAAGGAATCACCGGGTATGTCTCATCCTAGGCTTGCGTATAAACCAGGAAAGGTGCAACAAGGATAGGATTTGACAAACTATAACCTAAACTCAAGATCGGGCAATGCCACAAGCAATCTCGTGCAGTTCTTATCGATCTCGGTCGAGATGACTCCAAGAACAGCCCGAGACGGGTTTTGGTTTAGGGTTAACTCAACTTTTAGGGTCCACTCACGATTAAGGTTCATTCTTTGATCGTCTATACCACAACCTTCAACTAATCACCCTAGAATCACAGGGGTTTTAGCCAACAATCATCATGTTCAAACAATCAAATAATCTATAATCAAGATGTCAAGAAAAGAGAATAAAACAATCAACAAAGGTATCTCAATTATCAAAAGCAAACAGTCAATATGGGTTCCAAAGAATGATAACAACTCACTAATAACTTCCCAAGAAAATCTCCCAAAATCTCTTCTCTTCCTTGAACCCTAAGTAATCCTTCCTTAGATCTCTTCCTTCCGTGAATCCTTCCAATAGCCGTCAAAAACCCTTGACGTCTCAGCCATGTGCTAGCGTTTTTTTCAGCGGTATTGCTTTCCATTCTTATAGAAGAACTTTAGGTAAAAAATGTATCTTATTTCTCTTGGGTTGTGGGCCGTCGACCTTGAGCTAGGCCCAGTTGGCCGTCTCGGTTGAGATGCATGACTGTATCGGTCCGAGATCAGTAATGGATCACGCACTTTTCTTCGTATCTTCAACTAAATCTTTCTTCCATCCTTTCCCTGTGGTTCCTGCCCTTCTTCTTGTCCTTCCAAGTGCTCCATAATGCAGCTCAATGACCTCCTTAGACTTCAATGCTCCATCTTGATTCAAAATATGTCTTATTCTCTACAAATACAATCAAACGCGGTGTAGACCTCGATTCTTGCAAAGTAGGCGAACAATGACATAATCATCAAGAATATATATCCATGCATGCCAAATAATGATGAGAAAATTCCAAAACTATAGCCGAAATATAGAAAATAATTCATGCTATCAAAGTACCCCATACTTGCCTCTTGCTTGTCCCCAAGAAAGGTTCAATTCTTAGATACAGGATAGTAGGAATTATTAACCAGAGAAAGCTCAATGAAAACCTTCAAAAACTTTTGGTCGTGTGCTTCTACCCATAGGTCACCCTTAGGGAATTGCTTCATAGCTAGTAAGGATCAATATATGAGCAAAACAAGTTATAGGTATAATAAAGCTAATCATACTTCACACGAAATCCTAGAATGTGTAGCAGATCATACTCATCAAAATTAATCACGGATAATCCAGATTAAACCACAAAGTCAAACAACATACTCAAGGTCCCAATGTCTTTCAAATAAAGGTCAAGAAACGTGTCAGGGATGGAATATATAAAGGATATTGTGGTGCTAAAATCCGGGAAAAGGATAAGAACTTTACAGCTTCAAACTCAACTTCCATCAATAAGATTTTCTTACTTCTTTTCTACATCTTTCTTTACTTTCACTTTTTGAGAACATGGACAGAGGTGCACAGTAGCCGAAGCCTGGGAGATCAGCTAATCTCAACTTCTCATGTTGCCTCAAACCTTGATGCATATACCATGACTCGTTAGGACTGTTAATCAATCAGACTTTGGCAAGACACGAACACCGGCTATGTGAATGGTGTCGAGTTACTCATCGTCATGACTATTGTCCCCAAACCTATTGTTTTCTAACACTTCTCCACTTTCAACATCAACTTTCACTTGCTTTTCCACTTTCTTGCTTCCAAATTCCCGGATAGGAAAGGGAGTCCAATATATACGTATGAGGAGCTTACAAAGCATGATCAAGAAGAGAAAGAAAGAAATAGCATTGCCTTAATCATTCCAATGAGAATGTGAGAGAACTTATAACGCAATTTCAACCTTCAAATTCAACATCATTTTGATAAAACAACTCACTAAGCATGTTCAAATTTCAAATAAAACATTCAAACCTTAAATGTGCCATAAATTATTTCAAACACATATGGATCATAAAAACGATTCAACATTAAGAATCAACATTGGGATCATATCTAGTCTAGAAGCATAAAATTTTTCGAAAATTCACGTTTTTCAAAACTCATTTTGGTCGAGATGCGTACGGACAACCGAGATGCTAGACCAAGGTAAGCTCCTGTTGTGGTCATCTCATTTGACCATAAGCATTTTGGTCGAGACACAAAAATTTTGACACTTGTTTTGCACATTTTTTGATGAAAATCATGATGCAATGCATGTAATATACCATACAACCATAAAGCATACGATGGAAACCATAAAAGAATTCATATGGTGTAGAATATCAATTATTACAAACCCGAGTATCACAAAGCACCCCATACTTAGGACACATCGTCCCGATGGGTAAAAAGAAAGTCAAGAGAAAGTACTTAAAATGTCAAATGTAGAACCGCAAAATAAGAAGAGAAATAAAAGCTCCAGCTCCGAAGACTCGATCAAGCATCTGGAGGAGGAGGAGGAGGATGGAACATGTACAAGGAGGGGTCGAGGAACCAAGATCCTGCGAGTGATGAACTCATTCAGCCCTAAGGGTTTGGCTTTAGCGGCCAAGGTGCAAGCGGAAAGCTCAATGCCGATGATATTGGCGATGTGATTCACTAATCCTCCTATACAAATATCACCCTTTTTCTTGCTCGTGATCCAGGACAAATCGTCCACCAACATGGCGGTGAAGTCTGGGATCTCACATGCAGTCATGTACCAAAGAGTGAATAGCTCACCTTTCTGGATTTTTGGTGGTGTCTTGGTGCAAGCTAGTAACATCTCACTTTGGATCTGGTGTGCCATCCTAAAGGTAACATGAAAGATACTCTTCTCCTTCGAATCTCCCAGTTTCCAATTGTCGGCGCTAGAAGAAATATGAGCAATACGGGTCCAAAAGGCTCTAGCATGGGTGCGGGAAGGGAAATCAGTAGTTATGGGAGGGGAGACACCAAATATACCTCCGAAGTTCTCCGTAGTGAATTTGTATGTTTTGTTCAAGCACTTGTGGCCATACCTTTCTTTGAAGTTAGGGATAATGATGGGTATTTGCAGAGGTGGAGGTGAAGGCTGTCTAGCCTCAGCATGGTCACGGAGAACAAACTGTCGATTTGATCGACGTAAACCTTCCCATTTCAGAAGGGTATCTCGGGTTGTTCTTGAGATAATCTTGGTCGAGATGTCTGGGCTTGACTGAGATAAAATAGGCTTTCGATCGAAATCACAAATCTTTAAGTTTTTGTCCCCAAAATCACTACCACTTGCTTCCTAGGGGGTTCTCTAGTTATTTCCAACACAACAAACTAGCAACAATCTCCAAAATTGAGCGAAACCAACCAATATCAAGAAAAGAGGTTTTCGAACGAGATTACCCAATTTTCTGTAGAATGTGATTGATTGAAGTCTCGATTGATGCATGAGAAGTTGATGTTGTGATTTTCCTATCGATTTGGAGCCCAAAATCGTTGAAAACGGGAAATAAACGAAGAATCCAGGAATTAGGGCTCGTTTCGGTCGAGGCAACTTGGGGAGAAGAGGAAAAGTGAGGAGAGAGAGTGTTCTTCTCCTTTTATACCCGTTGGAAAATTCAATGGCATCTCGGTCGAGATGGTTGACGGCATCCGAGATGGTCGACCGACGAAACTCCCTGTTGCTCTCATCTCAGTTGACTCCGATAGGTCTTAGTCGAGATAGCTCCCGAGATAGTTTCCAGCTCTCGTTTGTTCCTCTAATTATCGAACCGTAATCTTGCTCATTTTCTCCCCTATGTTGTTCTTCTCGGATTGTTCCTTGTTCCTGTTATCATGGACACAGAAAAACTACTAAACTAATCTAGAAAGCATAACAAAAAGCAATACCTTGGGTTCCCTCTCAAGAAGCGCTTGATTTAAGGTCGCTAGGTAGACCAAACTTGTTATGCTCACACGAGATATAATGGTGCAATCTCCTCAACCGGAACTTCCGGTGTGTACTTCTTCAATCTATGGCCGTTGACCTTAAAATTTCCGCTTTGTTCACCCTATACTTCAACTGCACTATGGGAAAAAATATGTTTCACAATATAAGGTCCAGTTCATCTGGATTTTAACATACCGGGAAAGAGGCGAAGGAGGCAATTGAAGAGGAGAAAAAGATCGCCTTCTTTGAGATCTTTTGGAATAATATGCTTGTCATGCCACTTCTTTGTTCTCTCTTTGTAGATCATAGCATTCTCGTAAGCATTCAAGCGTAGTTCTTCCAGCTCATTGATGTCCAAGAGTCGCTTCTCCACAGCTTCTTTGATGTTAAAATGTAGCTATTTTATTGCCAGTACGCCTTATGTTCAAATTCTACCGGAAGATGACAAGACTTCCCGTAAACCAAGTTGTAGGGTGTGGTTCCGATGGGAGTCTTGAAAGTAGTCCTATATGCCCATAGAGAATCATCCAACTTCATGGACCAATCTTTCCACGTTCTAGAGACAGTCTTTTCTAGAATTTCTTTGATTTCCCTATTTGAGATTTCAACATGTCCACTAGTTTTAGAGTGATAGGGAGTTGTTACGTTATGGGTTACCCCATACTTTGATAGATGTGCTTCAAACTCCGGGCTATAGAGTGTGTCCCTCCGTATTTTATGATGACTCGAGGTGTTCCAAAGAAAGGGAAGATGGTCCAGTTGAAAAACTTCACAACTATCATGGCGTTATTGGTGGGAGAAGCAATGGCTTCCACCTACCTCGAAACATAATCGACCGCCAATAGTAAGTATAGATTCCCTGTAGAAGATGGGAATGGTCCCATAAAATCAACTCCCCAAACATCGAAGATCTCGACCTCCTGAATGTTATTGAGTGGCATCTCATTCCTCCTTGACAAATTTCCTGTATTTTGGCATGCATCACAAGAAGCAACATACGTTGGCACATCCTTAAATAATGATGGCTAAAAGAAACCGGAACGTAATACCGTAGCGCACGTTTTATGAGCGCTAGCATGTCCTCCACAAGGTAATGAAAGACAATGCCTCAAAACACTTTCCATCTCATCTTCCAGAATGCATCTCCTTAGCATCCCATCCGGACCTCTCTTGAAGAGTAGATGTTCATTCCCAAAGTAGTGACGCACATCCTTAAAGAATTTCTTCCTTTGTGCGTATGATAATCCAGGAGGTACTTCTTGAAAAACAAGATAATTAACAATATCATCACATCAAGGTTCGTTACCTTCCGTAATTTGATGAAGTCAATGCTCCATCCAATGCAGTTGCTCATCGGGAAAGTAATCGTCGATGGGCATGTCATCTCTCTCTAAAGTTGTGAGAGGTAGCCGGCTGAGGTGATCCGCCACAGAATTTTCCGACTCTTTCTTATCACGGATCTCTAAGTCAAACTCTTGAAGTAGGAGAATCCAACGGATAAGACGCGGCTTTGCATCCTTCTTAGCGAGCAAGTACCGAATGACTGCGTGGTCAGTGTAGACAATAACTTTCGCTCCTACAAGTTAGGAATGAAATTTCTCAAAAGCATAAACAACCGCCAAAAGCTCCTTTTTGATGGTGGAGTAATTCAGCTGAGCCTCGTCTAGAGTCTTGCTAGCATAATAGATGGCGTAGGTTCGACCATCGTTCTTTTGTCCAAGAACGGCTCCTACTGCCACATCGCTTGCATCACACATAATCTCAAAGGGTAAATCCCAATCAGGAGGTTGAATGATGGGAGCGGATATCAACGCTTCCTTTAACTTGTGGAAAGCATCTAGACATTCCTGCAAAAACTCAAAAACCGCATCTTTATTCAACAATTTGGTTAGTATTTTAGAGATTTTAGAAAAATCCTTGATGAACCTCCTGTAAAACCCTGCATGCCCTACAATACTCCGCACACCTTTAAAGGAACAAGGTGGGGGAAGTTACTCTATAGTTTCGATCTTAGCTCAATCAACCTCAATGTCTCGGTTTTTAACGAGGTGTCCTAACACAATGCCTTCGCTAACCATGAAATGACAGTGCTTCCAATTCAGAACGAGATTAGTGTCTTCACAACATTGTAAAAATAGCGAAAGGTTAGCTAAGTAATTATCGAAAGAAGAACCATAAACAGAAAAATCATCCATGAATACCTTCATGATCTCTTCGATATACTTAGAGAAAATAGTCATCATACAAGGCTGAAATGTAGCTGGAGCGTTACACAATCCGAATGGCATCCTCCGGTAAGCGAACGTACCCCATGGGCACGTGAAGGTGGTTTTCTCTTGATCGTCCGGATCGATAGGAATTTGAAAGAATCCACTATAACCATCTAAATAGAAAAAATGGGAGTGTTGTGCTAACCTTTCAAGCATTTGATCAATGAATGGGAGAGGGTAGTGATCCTTCCTCGTCGACACATTCAATCATCGGTTGTCAATGCACATCGTACAGCCGGTTACTGTTCTTGTTGGGATCAACTCGTTGTTCTTGTTGGTTACAACGGTCATCCCTCATTTCTTTGGGACCACATGTACCGGGCTCACCCACTTGCTATTCGATATAGGGAAAACAATTCCTGCATCAAGTAATTTAAGCACCTCCTTCTTCACAACCTCTTTCATGATCGGATTTAACCGTCTTTGAGGTTCCAGTGAAGGCTTATGATCATCTTCCATAAGTATTTTATGCATGCAAAGAGATGGTTTGATTGAAACCAGATCATCAATAGTATATCCAATAGTTTTTCTATGTAATCTCAACTCATGCATCAACTTAGATAATTCAATCTCGGTAAGGTTAGCACTAGCTATGACCGGAGAAGTAGAATTTGGTGCAAGAAATGCGTAACTTAAGTTTTGTGGAAGAGGTTTAAGGTCCAAGATAAGGGGTTCCTTATTTTGTGGTTCCGTACCTCTAGCATCATCTTGTGAAGCTTTGGAAGCTTCTGAATGCGTAAGGCTGGTACTTGCTTCTCTTGAAGTCTTTGAACGGGGAGGTTTTAATGAATCAGAGTCTCGTTTGCCTCAAAAATGTCTCGACCGAGACCTGGATCGAGGTGACTCCATGTTGCTTTTTCCTCAGTCACTCCAAAAGTCACTTCGGTCGAGATGGTCTGTCTGAGGTCAAGACAGTTTGTCGTCTCCTCATCAAATTCCTCAAAAGCAACTTTTGGATCATCTTCTAAGGCTTCCAAGCTTTTAATATCTGCATCACAAGAAACATCTACACCTTTCCCCACCTTTCTAAAACTCAAAATTCTTTCAAGAGGATCTTTAATAAGGATAGAGCTCAACAATTCTCGAGATTCCTCTTTATCATAGATGTTGTAAATGTCTTCTTCAAGGCCTTGTCCTTTCATCAAAGCTTATAGCATGAACTCAACACGTTCTTCTCCTATGTTGAAAGACAATTTGGCGTTCTTGCAATCCACCAAGCAATCGGAAGTTGCAAGAAACGGCCTCCCAAGGATGATTGTGATTGGATAATCTACAGGAATGTCCAATACCACAAAATCTATAGGAATGTAAAACTTACCAAGCTTTACTGAGATGTCTTCCAATATGCCAACGGGTCGACTAATTGATCGATCTGCCATATATAATGTAACATTTACCGGTTTAGGCTCTCTTAAACCGACCTTCTAACATAAAGAAAGTGGAATTGGTGCTCACACTCTCTCCTAGATCACAAAGTGCATCATATGTGATCTCTCCAACTCCAATAGGGATGCAAAACGATTCCGGCATGTTCTCCCTTATGATCTTGATGAGTTCGGATGATCTAGAAGTCATCTCCACTTTACCGAAGTCCTCTAGCTTCCTCTTGTTAGAGAGGATCTCATTGAAGAACTTCTCATAGGCGGGCAAACCTAGAATTGCATCAATGAAAGGTATGTTAATATGGAGCTTGCTCATAATGTCTAAAAAGTTACCGAAACGCTTGTCTAGACGCTCTCACGCTCTAGATTGCGGAAACAGTAGGGGAGGCTTGTAAGCTGGAAGAGGTACGTAGATCTCATCCTTCTCCTTTTCTTCATCAGGGGGCACCTCAACCGAGACGGGCTGCTTCACAGTGTCGCTCGTCCGAGGTACGGGATCGGTGATCTTGACACCACTCCTTGTGGTAATCTCCATCACTTGACCCTTCGGATTGTTCTCCGTCTTTGCGGGAAGCTGCTCTTGATCTCTAGGAACTTCTCCGGCCTTACTAAATACTTGATTTTCCAAGGGTTTTTGTGTCTTAGATATTAAAGTAACTAAACTTTCCAGTCCGCTCATTTTTCCCATCAAAGTTTCAATCATCGCTTCCAACGTATTCACCATTCCGGTTGGAAGTGATTAATACCAATCAAGTACTTTATCCTTCAATGAGAAAAAGAAAACACTCAGTTTATAGTTATTATTTTCCACTCTTGAAGGTATTAAAGTATCCATGAGAATTTCATAGATTTGCAAGTGTTGATGTGGAGACTCTCTCTCCAATCCTCCAAACCGATTTTGTTGGATCATCGTGATGACTTGAGGCCGAAACTCATACTCGTGCTCAGCCATATCACCTAAGTTAACGCCAGGACGGTGTGTTTGTTGAATAGGATCGATCCGTTGACCAAGTGTTTGCGGCATACCCACAAACAAATCAACTCTCTCAATCCTTGCCGGAATGTGAGGTGCAGGCGGTGGCAAAAAGACGGGTGCCGCTGGATCAACAAAAACTCTAGCATCTCTCTCCCGTTCTTCATTCATCCTCCGAACGGCTTCCTGTACCTCGTACATGTTGGCCCGAAGTTCATCTTTTCTAGCATGTGCTTTTGTTGTCTCCCTTATCTAGGCATCATCTTGTAACTTCAATTGGTCAAGAGCATCTTCCAACTCAGCAGGAAGTCTCTATCTCCATCATTATTTGCGGCAACCATTCTAACTTCTTTAATCTTGTTTTGTATGTCTTTTCTGGTTTAGGATTGTAGGGAACGATTTCTTTACCACTTCGAGTTCGTCGCATAAACCTAAAGAAAAGGTCCTGCAAGAGCACTCAAGTAGAATGATCAATAGCAACAAGGGAGCAGCCCTAAGACAACCAAATACCGCTTGGGTCTAAACCCAGTCCCCGACAACGGCGCCAAAAACTTGTTCGCTAAAAAGTGTGTGCAGAATAAGTCTTAAATTTATAACCAAGAATCAAGCAAATAAGCGAACCCGCAGTATACGGATCAATCGCAATACAAGCAAGTATTCCACGGTCGAATACAAGGACTATGGTGAAATCAAGCAACGGTATATATATTTAGGATGTATATGAAAAACTCGAGCAACAAAGAACAATAAATGATATAAATCAGATAAGGGAATGTTGATTCTAGAGGTCAAAGTATCCAGTTGTGGTTTTGACTCAAGATTTCTCAAGGATAAATGTGGACAAAGTTGAGGTTTGCAAAGAGAAGGTATTTCTACGATGGGATAGATCACCGGGTAAGTCTCACCATCTACTATCCCAAACCAAAGATCCTATTACCAGGTAAGTCTCAAGGAACTAAGGAAAGGTACCAACACTCAAACCAACATCACTCACGTAAGGGAACAAAACTAACCATCACCGGGTAAGTATCAGGTTAACTCTCAAAGGTATGATGAAGGCACACTCAAACCCTAACAAAAGATATACCTTTGTTACCTAACACTTATCATCATCAGTAAGCAAACAAAGGAATCACCGGGTAAGTCTCATCCTTGGCTTGTGTATAAAACTGAAAAGGTGCAACAAGGATAGGATTTGGCAAACTATAACCTAAACTCATGATCGGGCACTGCAGTAGGCAATCTCATGCAGTTCTTCTCGATCTCGGTCGAGATGACTCTAAGAACAACCCGATATGGGTTTCAGATTAGGGTTAAGTCAACTTTCAGGGTCCACTCACGATGAAGGTTCATTATTTCATGGTCTATACCACAACCTTCAACTAGTAACCCTAGAATCGCAAGGGTTTTAACCAACAATCATCATGTTCAAACAATCAAAAAATAGATAATCAAGAAGTCAAGAAAAGAGAATAAAACAATAAACAAAATTATCTCAATTATCAAAAGATAACAATCAAACAAACAGTCAATATGTGTTCCAAAGAATGATAACAACTCACTAATAACTTTTCAAGAAAATCTCCCAAAATCTCTTCTCTTCCTTGAACCCTAAGTAATCCTTCCTTAGATCTCTTCCTTCCGTGAATCCTTCCAATAGCCGTCAAAAACCCTTGACGTCTCAACCGTGTGCTAGCGTTTTTTTTAGCGGTATTCCCTTCCATTCTTATAGAAGAACTTTAGGTCAAAAATGTATCTTATTTCTCTTGGGTTGTGGGCCGTCGACCTTGAGCTAGACCCAGTTGGCCGTCTCGGTTGAGATGCATGACTGTATCGGTCCGAGATCAGTAATGGAGCACGCACTTATCTTCGTATCTTCAACTAAATCTTTCTTCCATCCTTTCCCTGTGGTTCCTGCCCTTCTTCTTGTCCTACCAAGTGCTTCAAAATGCAGCTCCATGACCTCCTTAGACTTCAATGCTCCATCTTGTTCCAAAATATGCCTTATTCTCTACAAATACAATCAAACGTGGTGTAGACCTCAATTCTTTCAAAGTAGATGAATAATGAAATAACCATCAAGAATATATATCCATGCATGCAGAATAATGATGAGAAAATTCCAAAACTATATCCAAAATATAGACAATAATTCCTGCTATTAATTTCTCACACATTTCAGAACGTGTTATGGTGGCCAATGAATCATATAGATCAATGCTGGAGGAGCTTAGACTTTATCCATATTCAGGTGTTAAGAGATCGGGTATGCTTGGGGATAAGGCCAAGGCTGATTATTTAGGTAAGGCTGAGTTTAGCTTCCTTGCGCAATAGGTGAAGACTAAATCTCTCCTTCTTAGTGATCGGCCGACTAGCTACTTTTATGGTCGGATGAAGGCGAGAGGGTTTGCTAGTTATGTTGCTTCTCTGACTACTGCTAATGGTGAGGCAACAACATCGAATGATGGGGTGGTTAATAAATTTATTGACTTCTACTAAGGGCTCTTTGGAATGGAAGAGCAAGTTGAAACCCCGACTAATAGTGAGTTTGCTATTGGCGCCAATGTATGTGCTATTGACATCGAGATCCTTGTCAAACTAGTTTCTAATCTGGAAATCAAGGATGCCCTTTGGGACATTGATAATCACGAAGCACCTGGGCCGGATGGGTATACGTCATGCTTCTTCAAAGAGACATGGGAGGTGGTCCGTAGTGAAGTGTGCGTGGCTATTAAGGAGTTCTTTAGCAATGGAAAGCTCTTGACACAAATTAACCACACAATTGTTTCCCTGGTACCAAAGAATGATGCACCGTGTAGAGTAGAACATTATAGGCCGATTGTAACACCCAAATTTTTGGCGCGTTTCCGATATTTATTCTTTTTGGCTTTTATCGATGTATTTCATTTCCCGTGTTTAAATTATTATATTATATCGTAAAAATAATTTGCGAGAATGGTTTTTGTATTTCAAAGTATATTTTCCGAGTTTAACTATATACTCGATCTATATATATATATATATATATATATATATTAGTATTTTATCTTTCGGAAATGTTCGGAAACATTTTCCGATCCGAAATTTCCGTTCCGAGTATTCTTATCGAGTCTATATCATTTTATTTCTTCTTTTCTTTTATCTTTGCTTTTATTTGTATATTATTGTTTTTGGTAAATCTTTCCAGGTGCAGCAACCTATGCTTCTGCAAATCCTAGTTGCCCGCCCAGCCTAGGCGACCGTTCGCCTCCTCATCATCCAGTCAAGCAAGCCTCGCTCATTTTTCCCTCTTCACCCATGGACTGCTAAATCTCTCCCTTGCTTCTCCTTCTCTCTCAGCCTCACTCTCTCCTTTCTGTCACGCTCAACCTCATCTCCCTTCTCTCAATCTCGAACTCCCCTGTTTTCTTCCTCCTCTAGATTTGATCCAAACCGGAGTTTAGGTTTTAGTTTGTAAAATCCTATCCTTGTTGTACCTTTCCTGGTCCATACGCAAGCCTAGGATGAGACTTACCCGGTGATTCCATTGCTTATATACCTATGATGATTAGTGTTAGGTAATAAAGGTTTATCCTTTATTAGGGTTTGAGTGTGCCTTCATCCTAACTCTGTGAGTTAGCCTGAGACTTACCCGGTAAAGGTTAGTTCTATCCCCTTAGGTGGTGTGTTGGTTTGAGAATATATTTCCTTTCCTTAGTTCCTTAAGACTTACCCGGTGAGATGATCTTTGGTTTGGGATAGTGAGTAGTGAGACTTACCCGGTGATCTATTCCCACCTTAGAAATACCTTTTTTTGCAAACCTCAGCTTTGCCCACGTCATTCTTTGAGATCTTGAGTTGGAACCACAACTGGATTCTTTGACCTCTAGAATCTACATTTTCCTTATCTGATTATTACATCATCTTTGTTATCTTTTCTTTGTTGCTTGCTTTTGATTTACAACCTGCTTTACCGTGCTTTATTTCACCATAGTCCTTGTGCTCGACCTTAAAGAATTTGCCGTTATTACAATTGATCCGTACATTGCGGGTTCGCATATTGTTTTAGGCTTTTATTTTAGTTTATAAATTTAAAGCTATTTCGTTCACGAATACATACACGTCTGAGAGCGAACAATAGCACATTTAAGGATTAAGTCTTGATGCGGGACAAAAAGGAGAAAAAAAATAGGAGCTAGGAATACTATGGAGTACACTCATATATCGCGCTGGAGCAAACTCTGATACTGCGGAATGGGCTTTGATACCGCACGCCAAAGTGGACTTTGATACGAGCGGGCTCAATTTCTTTTTTGGTCCTAAAATTTAGGGTTTATATTTTAGATGCAAACTATCTTTAACCCATGCTTGTAAAATCCTAGATTTATTCCTATAAATATCCTATAGCCTTCAACGTTAGAACGGACTCCCACTGATGACTCCCATTGAAGACGACCCATTGACTCTCACACGGACTCCGACACACCCCCCGCTACCGACGTGGATTGACACCCCACGGAAGTTGGCTTTCTAGGCCATTGAAAGGGATTGACAACCCGTACGACAGCAGTTGGGGGAAGATTTGAAGAAGGATTCTTGGAGAAGTCTAGGTTCTTGATTTTTTTTTCCTTTTTGGATATTTGATATTGGATTGATTGAGTTTATGATATTTGGTGATTCATTATTTGGAAGTTATTGTGTTTCATTGAGATCTATTATTTATATCTTGTTCTTGATTTCTTTATTGATTGCTGATTTGAATATGATGATTGTTAGCTAAAAGCCTTGCGATTCTAGGGTGATTGGTTGAAGTTTGTGGTTTAGATGATGATAGATTGACCCTTACAAAAAGATTGGACCCTAAGAGTTGTGTTTTAACCTTCGATGGAGAAAAATCTCAGACTGTTTTTGAGAATTTCGGCCGAGATTTCACCAAGATCCGCCCGTGGTTTCTTCTGTCGTACCTAACATGATTTATCCTTTAGCCTTGGTTAAAGATTGCTTAAACCCTAACCTTATTGAGCCTTTCTAACCTATATCATTGCTTGAGAAGAAACTTACCCGGTGATTCCCTTGCTTGGTTGCCAACGATGATGAGTTCTAGGTAATAAAGGTTCCTCCTTTATTAGGTTTGAGTGTGCCTTCCTCTTACCTTTGTGAGTTAACTTGAGACTTACCCGGTGATGGTTAATTATATTCCCTTAGGTTGAGTGGTTGATTTCAGACTATTATTCTTCTCCTTTGAAGCTTTGAGACTTACCCGGTGGTAAGTTTCATTGGATTGGGATGGTAGATAGTGAGACCTCCCCCGTGATCTATCACACCTTCGAAATACCTTTCCTTTGCAATCCAAGCTCTGTCCATACATCTTTAGACATCTTGAATCGAAAACCACAATCGGAAACCTTGAGCAGTGGAATCTGTGCTTTCCCAATTATCACATATATTCATGTCATTGCTCTTTTTTATCGATATTTGCAGAATTGTTTAGCTAGATTTCGTTACCGCTTGATTTTACCAAGTCCTTGTGATCAACCCTAGAATACTTGTTTTTACTGCGATTGATCCGTACACTACGGGTTCTCTTATTTGCTTTTATTCTTGTTTATAAATTTAAAGCATATTTGCACACACGTTTTGGAGCGAACAAGTTTTTGGCGCTGTTGCTGGGGACTTTGTCTAGATCAAGTTCGGTAATTCGGTTGTCTAGCTTAGACGCTTTTGCTTTTAATCTTTTTTTTCCTATGAGTATCTGACTTCTCAGGGTTTCCAATGGCTGGAAGGAGCTATGAACCTGCATTTGATCCAGTATGGAGAGCAAGACATATAGCTAGGATGGAGGAGTATGAATATTTGCAGCTTATATTTGCGATCATCAAATTTAGTGACGAAAGAGAAAGAGAGGAAGCCATTGAGGATGAACTTGCATATTTGGATGAGCTTAATCCTCCTCATACGTTTTATGAGCATGAATAGGTATCTTATGTACCTCAAGTGCAACCTCCACAACAACCTCCTAATGATCAGATATAGATGATGCTGGAAAAAGAGTTAAAAATTATGAACAAGCTGGAAGACGACATTAATGCTATTTATAATGCTCAAAAAGCCTTGGAAAATCATTTATCCAACAAGGAAGAATTCCAAGTCTTAAGCATTCCTTTTGTCGATCCCGAAACCCCTCTTGAAGTCTTCATTGAAGAAGAGGAAGAAGTTGAAGACCTTGACCCAACTGTTGAAAGTACGGTCGAGATTAAAGGAGAATCAGTTGGGCTAGAAAAAGAGGAAGATGCCAAACACATTGGCCTCACTATTGAACCATTGGCTAAGATTGAGGCACAACCGGAGAAGATAGAAGATATTCTTTGTGCAGACTCTCCTCTTGACATGATTCTTATTCCAAGGCTTGAAACACTTCACCCGGTATGTTCTTCCATTCACTTTAAAATTCCCTCTGAAATTATTAATCATTACAGGGATGCACCGAAGAGTTGGATATCTCTTCCGAAAGAACCTCCTAAGGTCAAGATGAAACATCACCTGAATTTGTTGAAAGAAGATGTTCCTTGGATTACAAGGAGTGGAGTTAACAAGCGCTTCACGGCTAAGGCAATGAAGGGTCTTTTATTCAACTATGGGGTTGCTCATATGGTAAAGATCCTACACTCTCCCCGAGATGAAAATGGCGGAGCTAAGTGGATTCTCGAGAGGCTGTTTTCTCGATCAAGGAAAGGATGAGACGAAAAATTGAGTTATGTCCCATAGAAGCATAGGAAGACCGGTAGGATTCCTGTGAGTATCAAACCGTACAAGCTTGTACGTGGGAGATCCTACCATTTTCCGGTGAAATTAGAAGCCGGAACCATTTTAGAACAATTCTATTGTGGATTTGATGAGCAATCCAAGATGTTCGAGGTGCATTGTGTCATCTATGGAGATAGGCCCAACTAGCAACGTTAAAACAAGCGCTAATTGGGAGGCAACCCAAGGAATCTCTTGTCTTTCTCTTAGATGGTTTAGTTAGATTTTTTTGGTATGTTTTGTGTTTTTTGTGGCTTTGATTGATAGGACCTAAGCCTTCTTGAGAATGGATGATAAACTGAGTTGAGATTTCTGCAAAATTGAGGAATTTGATGGAGAAGAAGTGTGGAAACCGTTCGCAAGAGAAACGGGTGCAGAAGCTAAAAATCTCGGGCAAGTGTCCACGGGTGAGATTTTGAATTTCTGCTTGTGGAAAACCTTGTTGAGAGAAGCTTTTATAAAAATCTCGGGCAAGTACACAATTTCCACGGGCAAGATTTTGAATTTCTTCCCGTGGAAAACCATGTCGAGAGCAACGTTTTCTGAAATCTCGGGTGAGCTAATTTCAACGGTATAAAATCTCGGCCAAGATTTTTCAGCAAAAAAAACAAAATTTTTTTTTCGTAAATTTATGCGGCAGTTAGACGTTTGACTTCTTCATTCAACAACATTCTTCGACACCGATCAGAGTATCGTGGAAACTTGTAACGATAATTCCTGTCTAAGAGGACACACAATATGTAATATCCAGAACTTTGGAGACCATGACGAGTTTGACGAGATCCGTCTTTTATTCAACTATGAATCCTTTTAATTCTCTGTCTACCTAAACCATTCCCTTCGAGGCATTACCTCCCACGTAACAAGTTCAGGATTAGGGGCTGCTGTTGTCCACAAGATCTATGAATCCTGTAAAGGGACTCCTTATTTATCTTTAGGAGGATACATGATGCCAATAAGCTATAGTAATTGAATAGGCACGACATATCAAAATATGGATTGTTATCCTATGGATCTATATAATATAAAGGAATAGCAATTGTGATCTGCTCAATTGTGATCTGTTAAATCTGGTATTAAATATGGTAATAAGGATTGTTATCAAAATTGAATGTACACTTATTATGACATATAAGGAGTTCCTGGTAACTAGGCCTTGCATTATAATGCAAGGGTATATTTGCTCCTTATTTTACAAAAACTATAGCTATTTCTATAGCTATAGATTGCGGTATATTAAGTAATTTATAGTATCCTATGGATCTATATAATATAAAGGAATAGCAATTTTGGTAACTAGCAATTAGTATAAATGTGACCCATCGTGTACCTGTATGGTCTGGATTATTCCCCAGATGTCTCTCTATTTATGAATTTCACAATGTATGGATATTATACAAAAAGCTATACATTAAAAAGCGGAAGAAAGAGTTTTAGGCCGGCTATTTACTCCTAAACCATTCCCTTCGAGGCATTACCTCCCACGTCAACAAAATTCGTGCTCTCTTTTAGTCAACTCTATTCCGTCAAGGGTTTGACTCCTCATGCAGTTTTTATAAGTGTGCTGAGTGTTGAGAAAAACAGCATGTGTTACAATTTTGTGAGATGGTTTTGAATAGGCTTTTGAGCTCCTTTGCTTCTGAATTTTTGATATATTATAGATAAGATTTTATAGTAGCACATATCAAAATTTGGGATAAATCCAGCGAGTGGTTTAGGAGTTATGATTTTTCAAAGTTAAGACAGTGTGCTGTTTTGTTAAGTGTTTGCTGAAATTCCTAAGTGTGGAACTAATTTAATCTTAACTTGTTAAGGTTTACTAATTTAATCTATAATGCAAGGGTATATTTGGGTTTATAACAACCACCTTTAATGCCATAATGTTTCAATTAAGTAAATATACCGTGTAACTTTCTGTTGTGCTCCAAAGTCACTTTCCACGATCCAATGCCAAGTCCACGGTTGTAATTTAGAGCGTGGAAATCCAAATTCTTGTGAAAGACTTTATTTCGTGATGTTCTTCACTCATGCTCCTTCATTAGCTCCATTCGATCCCGAACCGGAGAAAACCCTTAGATCTAGATCCAAGAGCATTAGAAAGGGAAAAGAGATGGCCGGAAGAGATCTCCAAGCTGAGTTGGATGAAACTTTAGAGCAAATTAGGCTAAGGGATGAAGCCTTAGAGAATGAAAGGAGACTTGCCAATGAGAGGCAAGAAGCAACTAGGAGGGAGATTGAAGAGATTAGGCAAGCTCTTGTGCAAAGAGAACTTAATCGTCAATAACCTCCACCTCCACCACAACCGCAGCCGGCGGCGGTTAATATTCGGGTTGTCCCCATTGCTATTGAAGAGCCACAAACGTTAGGGCAACGTATGGATCCGGCACAAAGAGCACACTGCAAGACGTAGGCGTAGTTTGAATTATATTTTTAATAAGTTTATAATATACTGATAATTAATATTATTATATGTACACGTAAACAAGAGCATCCGATATAATTCAAATTACATACCTTTGTTTATCGAGTAATTGAAATATATAGATAAGATTTTTGTTTACATTTATCCGGATAGTGAAAGCATTGCAGGTTAATACTTGTCATTGCCTTGCCTAGTTTCTTAACTCAATATTACTTCCCGTCAACCCCTAATCCCACGTAACAACCATTCTTCCACAACATTATCAACCCTTGTCATTATCAACCCGAGGGAAAAAGGATAGGGGGTTTAGGCCGCCTCTCGCCGGCTTCGCTCGAAGGCAAGGAAACGAGGCTCGTTGGAGGGCTTCAAAACGCGTTAGTAGGGTTCTTATTGTCAAAGATCTCGTATTATTTTACAAAAAAAAAAAAGGTGAAGAGTAATTTCTTGGATTCACATGCATGGATAGAGAAGTAGACAGGCACATCATGTGCTACCTATTCTTTATTTTCCAAAGTTTCAAACTTTATTTTACTTATTTATCTTCTCCCTTAATATATATAAGATTAGACAATTAAAATCATCCCGGCGGAGGTTCTCATTCCATTGGAGTTGAGCTTCCTTCTCCGCCGAGAGATCCGGAAGAGTGGGCAGCCGATGTCACGATCCTAACAAGGGGACAAGTGCAACTCGGTCTAATGCAGTAGCTTCCCGAGTTTTAATTAAATTGTGACTAACTTTATTTTGCAAGAGTATAAAGTCAAAACCTGAAGATATGTCATGCCAATAAGCTAGAATAGAGCCCTAATGAGTGAAACGTGCCTTTCAAAAAGGCCTAGTTACCAAAATTGATTTGTTAAGATATGCTTGTTGGTAAAAACAAATGACAACCATTAGACTCAAATATACCATCGAATCCAAACCACGGCCGATTTGCTCAAGATACTCTGGTATATTACAATGCAAGGGCCTGTATTCTTGCAATACTCCATCACAATGGGTCAGCCCCTAATCTATCAAACTCGTCAAGTAGTTTTACCGCCTGCAACAAGTTTGGACTTAAGGTAAATTTACCTATCATGATATATCCCCTGTGAGAAGAATGTCCATCCAAGAAGAAGCGGCTAGCTTATTGGCATCATGTGCATTTTGGATATATCAGTGCTGAACTATCAAAAAATTTGTCAAACAGCGTTGTTAAACCAGAAATTTCATACCAGAATTTTTTTCATACCAGAATTTTTTTAATACTAAAATTTTTTCATACCAGAATTTTTCATACCAGAAATTTCATACGAAAAGTTCATACCAGAAATTTGATTCCAGAAATTTCTGAATTAAAACTAGCGGCACAATCAGCACTTGATCCTTGTGCTTTCCGTCCGCTATTTATTTTTGTTTACATAACACTTTTATTTTGAGACAATTTTAACATATAATTCTCCACTCAAATAATGTTCAACTCCTCCACGTCTTGTCAATTTGTCATTGTTAACTGGGAAAAAGAACAAGTCTTTTGGAAACCAAAAGAGACGGTGATGGACCCATTTTTGCAAACCGTCATCATATACGCAAATTACAATAAAAAAAATTGCAAAATTACAACGAGCCCCCTAAAATTTGCAAAATTAAATATTAGACAATTAAAATCAAAACCCGTGGCAAAAATTGCTTCTCCCTTAATACTAAAATTTTTTCGTTAGCTTTCATAGAAAACGCATTAATTTGGATTTCCACGCTCTAAATTACAACCGTGGACTTGGCATTGGATCGTGGAAAGTGACTTTGGAGCACAACAGAAAGTTACACGGTATATTTACTTAATTGAAACATTATGGCATTAAAGGTGGTTGTTATAAACCCAAATATACCCTTGCATTATAGATTAAATTAGTAAACCTTAACAAGTTAAGATTAAATTAGTATAAATGTAAACATCAACAAGTTGTTGACAAAAGAAATAGCTATAGATTAACAATTACTTATGTAAAGTAAGGTGGAGTAACAACCATTTGAAGAGTACGTACCTTTCTTAACTCAATATTACTTCTACTTTCTTTGTTAATGGACTCCAATTGAATTCTGCTTTCTTTGTTAATGGACTCCAATTGAAAGCGATAGAAGGTAAGTATTAGATTCTGTTGTTTGGACATGAGTAGCAAAGTGTTTAGTCAAAACCTGCAACATATCTTCAGTTGTTTGATAATACCAGATGTCTCTCTAAAGTATTATATGTACATGTATACATCAGATTTGATGGTTCTCGTTATTCGTACAACCTTATTCATGTTATATGTATCCGTTCTACGTCTACGTAAGTGTAAAAAAACAAAAAATCTTTTTTTTACCTTACTACGTCTACGCAATACGTAGGTGTAAGAGTTTAGGACAATTTTCAAGTTAACACCCTGTCATGCCTCCTGCCTCTAGTCAATGTTGCTCAAGATGTTAAAGTTAACCACAGTACTGTTGCTTGTAATTTAGGTTAATTAAGACGTATCTGATATCCGTGTTTAGTAATTGAATATATAACTCTATATATTCAATTATCAGTATATTATAAACTTATTAAAAATATAATTCAAACTACGCCTACGTCTTGATGCTACTCGATATATCAGTGTTGAACAACAAGAGTATTATTGGATAGATTTAACCCAAACTAAAGCACACATCTCGATATAGAAGTTTATGCTCTAAACTTTTTCGAGTAGCATCAAGAGCATCCGATAGTGAGAAGGCATATGAGGTAGCAAACATTGTCCCACCTTACTACGTCTACGCAATACGTAGACGTAGTAAGGTGGGACAAACTATAATGCAAGGGTATATTTGACTTTGAGTCCGTTAATCTTGCAGTGTGCTCAGTATTCGCCACCTATTACTTCTCCTCCTATGCCAAGTCCACCAACAAACCAAAAGTAGAAGCCTCTTTTGTAAAATTTTTTTTGCAAATCTGATGCCCACAGCGTTGACTAAAAGTAGCACATATCAAAAGAAGATACTACCATCCTTACCGGGTAAGTCTCGAAAGGGCACCAGAGTTTTCGTACAAGTTTAAAAGTTAGGTTCATTTTCTCCCTTTGGAATGCTTGCAATATCAATAACCTTCTGGCAGCACATGATGTGCTATTATGTTGCTCAAGATGTTAGAGTCACTTAATAAGGTTGTAAAGATGTTAAAGTTCAAGACCTATGTGATTCTCCAACCACCTTTAATGCCATAAAGTTATACAAGTGATTCGCCAGAAGCTTTACTCCGGCTGTTTACACCACCTTTATGGCATTAAAGGTGGTTGTTATAAACCCAAATATACCCTTGCATTATAGATTAAATTAGTAAACCTTAACAAGTTAAGATTAAATTAGTATAAATGTAAACATCAACAAGTTGTTGACAAAAGAAATAGCTATAGATTAACAATTACTTATGTAAAGTAAGGTGGAGTAACAACCATTTGAAGAGTACGTACCTTTCTTAACTCAATATTACTTCTACTTTCTTTGTTAATGGACTCCAATTGAATTCTGCTTTCTTTGTTAATGGACTCCAATTGAAAGTGATAGAAGGTAAGTATTAGATTCTGTTGTTTGGACATGAGTAGCAAAGTGTTTAGTCAAAACCTGCAACATATCTTCAGTTGTTTGATAATACCAGATGTCTCTCTAAAGTATTATATGTACATGTATACATCTATTTACTGTAGCGTGGCTAACAGCAACCCTGCAAGCCATACAGGAACAATTACACCACCTTTATAAGTCAATAGGTGAGATTAATGACAAGGGTTGATAATGTTGTGGAAGAATGGTTGTTACGTGGGATTAGGGGCTGACGGGAAGTAATATTGAGTTAAGAAACTAGGCAAGGCAATGACAAGTAGTTTTAAGGGAGAAGCAATTGTGATCTGATGTGGACAACAACAGCCCCTAATCTTTGAATAGGCTTACCAAAATTGTCCGAGATCAATAATATAAGTCAATTAGTAATTGAATATGCACTTCAATTAAGTAAATAGATCCTACACTCTCCCCCACACCCTTCTATCCCTGTGATCCATAAATGATGGTACGATTTGTTCTCATTTACTTTAGTTAGAATAAAATCAGTCCAAACTTGATACTAATTTGAGTCCAGAACTTTGGATGGATTAATAATAGAGTCCAAACTTGTTGCAGGCATCTTTGCAAGTGTCTTTGAAAGACAAGAGATTCCTTGGGTTGCCTCCCAATTAGCGCTTGTTTTAACGTTGCTAGTTGGGCCTATCTCCATAGATGACACAATGCACCTCGAACATCTTGGATTGCTCATCAAATCCACAATAGAATTGTTCTAAAAAGGTTCCGGCTTCTAATTTCACCGGAAAATGGTAGGATCTCCCACGTACAAGCTTGTACGGTTTGATACTCACAGGAATCCTACCGGTCTTCCTATGCTTCTATGGGACATAACTCAATTTTTCGTCTCATCCTTTCCTTGATCGAGAAAACAGCCTCTCGAGAATCCACTTAGCTCCGCCATTTTCATCTCGGGGAGAGTGTAGGATCTTTACCATATGAGCAACCCCATAGTTGAATAAAAGACTCTTCATTGCCTTAGCCGTGAAGCGCTTGTTAACTCCACTCCTTGTAATCCAAGGAGCATCTTCTTTCAACAAATTCAGGTGAGGTTTCATCTTGACCTTAGGAGGTTCTTTCGGAAGAGATCTCCAACTCTTCGGTGCATCCCTGTAATGATTAATAATTTCAGAGGGAATTTTAAAGTGAATGGAAGAACATACCGGGTGAAGTGTTTCAAGCCTTGGAATAAGAATCATGTCAAGAGGAGAGTCTGCACAAAGAATATCTTCTATCTTCTCCGGTTGTGCCTCAATCTTAGCCAATGGTTCAATAGTGAGGCCAATGTGTTTGGCATCTTCCTCTTTTTCTAGCCCAACTGATTCTCCTTTAATCTCGACCGTACTTTCAACAGTTGGGTCAAGGTCTTCAACTTCTTCCTCTTCTTCAACGAAGACTTCAAGAGGGGTTTCGGGATCGACAAAAGGAATGCTTAAGACTTGGAATTCTTCCTTGTTGGATAAATGATTTTCCAAGGCTTTTTGAGCATTATAAATAGCATTAATGTCGTCTTCCAGCTTGTTCATAATTTTTAACGCTTTTTCCAGCATCATCTATATCTGATCATTAGGAGGTTGTTGTGGAGGTTGCACTTGAGGTACATAAGATACCTATTCATGCTCATAAAACGTATGAGGACGATTAAGCTCATCCAAATATGCAAGTTCATCCTCAATGGCTTCCTCTCTTTCTCTTTCGTCACTAAATTTGATGATCGCAAATATAAGCTGCAAATATTCATACTCCTCCATCCTAGCTATATGTCTTGCTCTCCATACTGGATCAAATGCAGGTTCATAGCTCCTTCCAGCCATTGGAAACCCTGAGAAGTCAGATACTCATAGGAAAAAAAAAAGATTAAAAGCAAAAGCGTCTAAGCTAGACAACCGAATTACCGAACTTGATCTAGACAAAGTCCCCAGCAACAGCGCCAAAAACTTGTTCGCTCCAAAACGTGTGTGCAAATATGCTTTAAATTTATAAACAAGAATAAAAGCAAATAAGAGAACCCGTAGTGTACGGATCAATCGCAGTAAAAACAAGTATTCTAGGGTTGATCACAAGGACTTGGTAAAATCAAGCGGTAAAGAAATCTAGCTAAACAATTCTGCAAATATCGATAAAAAAGAGCAATGACATGAATATATGTGATAATTGGGAAAGCACAGATTCCACTGCTCAAGGTTTCCAATTGTGGTTTTCGATTCAAGATGTCTAAAGATGTATGGACAGAGCTTGGATTGCAAAGGAAAGGTATTTCGAAGGTGTGATAGATCACGGGGGAGGTCTCACTATCTACCATCCCAATCCAATGAAACTTACCACCGGGTAAGTCTCAAAGCTTCAAAGGAGAAGAATAATAGTCTGAAATCAACCACTCAACCTAAGGGAATATAATTAACCATCACCGGGTAAGTCTCAAGTTAACTCACAAAGGTAAGAGGAAGGCACACTCAAACCTAATAAAGGAGGAACCTTTATTACCTAGAACTCATCATCGTTGGCAACCAAGCAAGGGAATCACCGGGTAAGTTTCTTCTCAAGCAATGATATAGGTTAGAAAGGCTCAACAAGGTTAGGGTTTAAGCAATCTTTAACCAAGGCTAAAGGATAAATCATGTTAGGTACGACAGAAGAAACCACGGGCGGATCTTGGTGAAATCTCGGCCGAAATTCTCAAAAACAGTCTGAGCCATCGAAGGTTAAAACACAACTCTTAGGGTCCAATCTTTTTGTAAGGGTCAATCTATCATCATCTAAACCACAACCTTCAACCAATCACCCTAGAATCGCAAGGCTTTTAGCTAACAATCATCATATTCAAATCAGCAATCAATAAAGAAATCAAGAACAAGATATAACTAATAGATCTCAATGAAACACAATAACTTCCAAATAATGAATCACCAAATATCATAAACTCAATCAATCCAATATCAAATATCCAAAAAGGAAAAATAAATCAAGAACCTAGACTTCTCCAAGAATCCTTCTTCAAATCTTCCCCCAACTGCTGTCGTACGGGTTGTCAATCCCTTTCAATGGCCTAGAAAGCCAACTTCCGTGGGGTGTCAATCCACGTCGGTAGCGGGGGGTGTGTCGGAGTCCGTGTGAGAGTCAATGGGTCGTCTTCAATGGGAGTCATCAGTGGGAGTCCGTTCTAACGTTCAAGGCTATAGGATATTTATAGGAATAAATCTAGGATTTTACAAGCATGGGTTAAAGATAGTTTGCATCTAAAATATAAACCCTAAATTTTAGGACCAAAAAAGAAATTGAGCCCGCTCGTATCAAAGTCCACTCTGGCGTGCGGTATCAAAGCCCATTCCGCAGTATCAGAGTTTGCTCCAGCGCGATATATGAGTGTACTCCATAGTATTCCTAGCTCCTATTTTTTTTCTCCTTTTTGTCCCGCATCAAGACTTAATCCTTAAATGTGCTATTGTTCGCTCTCAGACGTGTATGTATTCGTGAACGAAATAGCTTTAAATTTATAAACTAAAATAAAAGCCTAAAACAATATGCGAACCCGCAATGTACAGATCAATTGTAATAACGGCAAATACTTTAAGGTCGAGCACAAGGACTATGGTGAAATAAAGCACGGTAAAGCAGGTTGTAAATCAAAAGCAAGCAACAAAGAAAAGATAACAAAGATGATGTAATAATCAGATAAGGAACATGTAGATTCTAGAGGTCAAAGAATCCAGTTGTGGTTCCAACTCAAGATCTCAAAGAATGACGTGGGCAAACAATGACATAATCATCAAGAATATATATCCATGCATGCCAAATAATGATGAGAAAATTCCAAAACTATAGCCGAAATATAGAAAATAATTCATGCTATCAAAGTACCCCATACTTGCCTCTTGCTTGTCTCCAAGAAAGGTTCAATTCTTAGATACAGGATAGTAGGAATTATTAACCAGAGAAAGCTCAATGAAAACCTTCAAAAACTTTTGGTTGTGTGCTTCTACCCATAGGTCACCCTTAGGGAATTGCTTCATAGCTAGTAAGGATCAATATATGAGCAAAACAAGTTATAGGTATAATAAAGCTAATCATACTTCACACGAAATCCTAGAATGTGTAGCAGATCATACTCATCAAAATTAATCACGGATAATCCAGATTAAACCACAAAGTCAAACAACATACTCAAGGTCCCAATGTCTTTCAAATAAAGGTCAAGAAACGTGTCAGGGATGGAATATATAAAGGATATTGTGGTGCTAAAATCCGGGAAAAGGATAAGAACTTTACAGCTTCAAACTCAACTTCCATCAATAAGATTTTCTTACTTCTTTTCTACATCTTTCTTTACTTTCACTTTTTGAGAACATGGACAGAGGTGCACAGTAGCCGAAGCCTGGGAGATCAGCTAATCTCAACTTCTCATGTTGCCTCAAACCTTGATGCATATACCATGACTCGTTAGGACTGTTAATCAATCAGACTTTGGCAAGACACGAACACCGGCTATGTGAATGGTGTCGAGTTACTCATCGTCATGACTATTGTCCCCAAACCTATTGTTTTCTAACACTTCTCCACTTTCAACATCAACTTTCACTTGCTTTTCCACTTTCTTGCTTCCAAATTCCCGGATAGGAAAGGGAGTCCAATATATACGTATGAGGAGCTTACAAAGCATGATCAAGAAGAGAAAGAAAGAAATAGCATTGCCTTAATCATTCCAATGAGAATGTGAGAGAACTTATAACGCAATTTCAACCTTCAAATTCAACATCATTTTGATAAAACAACTCACTAAGCATGTTCAAATTTCAAATAAAACATTCAAACCTTAAATGTGCCATAAATTATTTCAAACACATATGGATCATAAAAACGATTCAACATTAAGAATCAACATTGGGATCATATCTAGTCTAGAAGCATAAAATTTTTCGAAAATTCACGTTTTTCAAAACTCATTTTGGTCGAGATGCGTACGGACAACCGAGATGCTAGACCAAGGTAAGCTCCTGTTGTGGTCATCTCATTTGACCATAAGCATTTTGGTCGAGACACAAAAATTTTGACACTTGTTTTGCACATTTTTTGATGAAAATCATGTTGCAATGCATGTAATATACCATACAACCATAAAGCATACAATGGAAACCATAAAAGAATTCATATGGTGTAGAATATCAATTATTACAAACCCGAGTATCACAAAGCACCCCATACTTAGGACACATCGTCCCAATGGGTAAAAAGAAAGTCAAGAGAAAGTACTTAAAATGTCAAATGTAGAACCGCAAAATAAGAAGAGAAATAAAAGCTCCAGCTCCGAAGACTCGATCAAGCATCTGGAGGAGGAGGAGGAGGAGGAGGAGGATGGAACATGTACAAGGAGGGGTCGAGGAACCAAGATCCTGCGAGTGATGAACTCATTCAGCCCTAAGGGTTTGGCTTTAGCGGCCAAGGTGCAAGCGGAAAGCTCAATGCCGATGATATTGGCGATGTGATTCACTAATCCTCCTATACAAATATCACCCTTTTTCTTGCTCGTGATCCAGGACAAATCGTCCACCAACATGGCGGTGAAGTCTGGGATCTCACATGCAGTCATGTACCAAAGAGTGAATCGCTCACCTTTCTGAATTTTTGGTGGTGTCTCGGTGCAAGCTAGTAACATCTCACTTTGGATCTGGTGTGCCATCCTAAAGGTAACATGAAAGATACTCTTCTCCTTCGAATCTCCCAGTTTCTAATTGTCGGCGCTAGAAGAAATATGAGCAATATGGGTCCAAAAGGCTCTAGCATGGGTGCGGGAAGGGAAATCAGTAGTTATGGGAGGGGAGACACCAAATATACCTCCGAAGTTCTCCGTAGTGAATTTGTATGTTTTGTTCAAGCACTTGCGGCCATACCTTTCTTTGAAGTTAGGGATAATGATGGGTATTTGCAGAGGTGGAGGTGAAGGCGGTCTAGCCTCAGCATGGTCACGGAGAACAAACTGTCGATTTGATCGACGTAAACCTTCCCATTTCAGAAGGGTATCTCGGGTTGTTCTTGAGATAATCTTGGTCGAGATGTCTGGGCTTGACTGAGATAAAATAGGCTTTCGATCGAAATCACAAATCTGTAAGTTTTTGTCCCCAAAATCACTACCACTTGCTTCCTAGGGGGTTCTCTAGTTATTTCCAACACAACAAACTAGCAACAATCTCCGAAATTGAGCGAAACCAACCAATATCAAGAAAAGAGGTTTTCGAACGAGATTACCCAATTTTCTGTAGAATGTGATTGATTGAAGTCTCGATTGATGCATGAGAAGTTGATGTTGTGATTTTCCTATCGATTTGGAGCCCAAAATCGTTGAAAACGGGAAAGAAACGAAGAATCCAGGAATTAGGGCTCGTTTCGGTCGAGGCAACTTGGGGAGAAGAGGAAAAGTGAGGAGAGAGAGTGTTCTTCTCCTTTTATACCCGTTGGAAAATTCAACGGCATCTCGGTCGAGATGGTTGACGGCATCCGAGATGGTCGACCGACGAAACTCCCTGTTGCTCTCATCTCAGTTGACTCCGATAGGTCTTAGTCGAGATAGCTCCCGAGATAGTTTCCAGCTCTCGTTTGTTCCTCTAATTCTCGAACCGTAATCTTGCTCATTTTCTCCCTTATGTTGTTCTTCTCGGATTGTTCCTTGTTCCTGTTATCATGGACACAGAAAAACTACTAAACTAATCTAGAAAGCATAACAAAAAGCAATACCTTGGGTTCCCTCTCAAGAAGCGCTTGATTTAAGGTCGCTAGGTAGACCAAACTTGTTATGCTCACACGAGATATAATGGTGCAATCTCCTCAACCGGAACTTCCGGTGTGTACTTCTTCAATCTATGGCCGTTGACCTTAAAATTTCCGCTTTGTTCACCCTATACTTCAACTGCACTATGGGAAAAAATATGTTTCACAATATAAGGTCCAGTTCATCTGGATTTTAACATACCGGGAAAGAGGCGAAGGAGGCAATTGAAGAGGAGAAAAAGATCGCCTTCTTTGAGATCTTTTGGAATAATATGCTTGTCATGCCACTTCTTTGTTCTCTCTTTGTAGATCATAGCATTCTCGTAAGCATTCAAGCGTAGTTCTTCCAGCTCATTGATGTCCAAGAGTCGCTTCTCCACAGCTTCTTTGATGTTAAAATGTAGCTATTTTATTGCCAGTACGCCTTATGTTCAAATTCTACCGGAAGATGACAAGACTTCCCGTAAACCAAGTTGTAGGGTGTTGTTCCGATGGGAGTCTTGAAAGTGGTCCTATATGCCCATAGAGAATCATCCAACTTCATGGACCAATCTTTCCACGTTCTAGAGACAGTCTTTTCTAAAATTTCTTTGATTTCCCTATTTGAGATTTCAACATGTCCACTAGTTTTAGAGTGATAGGGAGTTGTTACGTTATGGGTTACCCCATACTTTGATAGATGTGCTTCAAACTCCGGGCTATAGAGTGTGTCCCTCCGTATTTTATGATGACTCAAGGTGTTCCAAAGAAAGGGAAGATGGTCCAGTTGAAAAACTTCACAACTATCATGGCGTTATTGGTGGGAGAAGCGATGGCTTCCACCTACCTCGAAACATAATCGACCGCCAATAGTAAGTATAGATTCCCTGTAGAAGATGGGAATGGTCCCATAAAATCAACTCCCCAAACATCGAAGATCTCGACCTCCTGAATGTTATTGAGTGGCATCTCGTTCCTCCTTGACAAATTTCCTGTATTTTGGCATGCATCACAAGAAGCAACATACGTTGGCACATCCTTAAATAATGATGGCTAAAAGAAACCGGAACGTAATACCGTAGCGCACGTTTTATGAGCGCTAGCATGTCCTCCACAAGGTAATGAAAGACAATGCCTCAAAACACTTTCCGTCTCATCTTCCAGAATGCATCTCCTTAGCATCCCATCCGGACCTCTCTTGAAGAGTAGATGTTCATTCCCAAAGTAGTGACGCACATCCTTACAGAATTTCTTCCTTTGTGCGTATGATAATCCAGGAGGTACTTCTTGAAAAACAAGATAATTAACAATATCATCACATCAAGGTTCGTTACCTTCCGTAATTTGATGAAGTCAATGCTCCATCCAATGCAGTTGCTCATCGGGAAAGTAATCGTCGATGGGCATGTCATCTCTCTCTAAAGTTGTGAGAGGTAGCCGGCTGAGGTGATCCGCCACAGAATTTTCCGACTCTTTCTTATCACGGATCTCTAAGTCAAACTCTTGAAGTAGGAGAATCCAACGGATAAGACGCGGCTTTGCATCCTTCTTAGCGAGCAAGTACCGAATGACTGCGTGGTCAGTGTAGACAATAAATTTCGCTCCTACAAGGTAGGAATGAAATTTCTCAAAAGCATAAACAACCGCCAAAAGCTCCTTTTCGATGGTGGAGTAATTCAGCTGAGCCTCGTCTAGAGTCTTGCTAGCATAATAGATGGCGTAGGTTCGACCATCGTTCTTTTGTCCAAGAACGGCTCCTACTGCCACATCGCTTGCATCACACATAATCTCAAAGGGTAAATCCCAATCAGGAGGTTGAATGATGGGAGCGGATATCAACGCTTCCTTTAACTTGTGGAAAGCATCTAGACATTCCTGCAAAAACTCAAAAACCGCATCTTTATTCAACAATTTGGTTAGTATTTTAGAGATTTTAGAAAAATCCTTGATGAACCTCCTGTAAAACCCTGCATGCCCTACAATACTCCGCACACCTTTAAAGGAACAAGGTGGGGGGAAGTTACTCTATAGTTTCGATCTTAGCTCAATCAACCTCAATGTCTCGGTTTTTAACGAGGTGTCCTAACACAATGCCTTCGCTAACCATGAAATGACAGTGCTTCAAATTCAGAACGAGATTAGTGTCTTCACAACATTGTAAAAATAGCGAAAGGTTAGTTAAGTAATTATCGAAAGAAGAACCATAAACAGAAAAATCATCCATGAATACCTTCATGATCTCTTCGATATACTTGGAGAAAATAGTCATCATACAAGGCTGAAATGTAGCTGGAGCGTTACACAATCCGAATGGCATCCTCCGGTAAGCGAACGTACCCCATGGGCACGTGAAGGTGGTTTTCTCTTGATCGTCCGGATCGATAGGAATTTGAAAGAATCCACTATAACCATCTAAATAGAAAAAATGGGAGTGTTGTGCTAACCTTTCAAGCATTTGATCAATGAATGGGAGAGGGAAGTGATCCTTCCTCGTCGACACATTCAATCATCGGTTGTCAATGCACATCGTACAGCCGGTTACTGTTCTTGTTGGGATCAACTCGTTGTTCTTGTTGGTTACAACGGTCATCCCTCATTTCTTTGGGACCACATGTACCGGGCTCACCCACTTGCTATTCGATATAGGGAAAACAATTCTTGCATCAAATAATTTAAGTACCTCCTTCTTCACAACCTCTTTCATGATCGGATTTAACCGTCTTTGAGGTTCCAGTGAAGGCTTATGATCATCTTCCATAAGTATTTTATGCATGCAAAGAGATGGTTTGATTGAAACCAGATCATCAATAGTATATCCAATAGTTTTTCTATGTAATCTCAACTCATGCATCAACTTAGATAATTCAATCTCGGTAAGGTTAGCACTAGCTATGACCGGAGAAGTAGAATTTGGTGCAAGAAATGCGTAACTTAAGTTTTGTGGAAGAGGTTTAAGGTCCAAGATAAGGGGTTCCTTATTTTGTGGTTCCGTACCTCTAGCATCATCTTGTGAAGCTTTGGAAGCTTCTGAATGCGTAAGGCTGGTACTTGCTTCTCTTGAAGTCTTTGAACGGGGAGGTTTTGATGAATCAGAGTCTCGTTTGCCTCAAAAATGTCTCGACCGAGACCTGGATCGAGGTGACTCCATGTTGCTTTTTCCTCGGTCACTCCAAAAGTCACTTCGGTCGAGATGGTCTGTCTGAGGTCAAAACAGTTTGTCGTCTCCTCATCAAATTCCTCAAAAGCAACTTTTGGATCATCTTCCAAGGCTTCCAAGCTTTTAATATCTGCATCACAAGAAACATCTACACCTTTCCCCACCTTTCTAAAACTCAAAATTCTTTCAAGAGGATCTTTAATAAGGATAGAGCTCAACAATTCTCGAGATTCCTCTTCATCATAGATGTTGTAAATGTCTTCTTCAAGGCCTTGTCCTTTCATCAAAGCTTATAGCATGAACTCAACACGTTCTTCTCCTATGTTGAAAGACAATTTGGCGTTCTTGCAATCCACCAAGCAATCGGAAGTTGCAAGAAACGGCCTCCCAAGGATGATTGTGATTGGATAATCTGCAGGAATGTCCAATACCACAAAATCTATAGGAATGTAAAACTTACCAAGCTTTACTGAGATGTCTTCCAATATGCCAACGGGTCGACTGATTGATCGATCTGCCATATATAATGTAACATTTACCGGTTTAGGCTCTCTTAAACCGACCTTCTAACATAAAGAAAGTGGAATTGGTGCTCACACTCTCTCCTAGATCACAAAGTGCATCATATGTGATCTCTCCAACTCCAATAGGGATGCAAAACGATTCCGGCATGTTCTCCCTCATGATCTTGATGAGTTCGGATGATCTAGAAGTCATCTCCACTTTACCGAAGTCCTCTAGCTTCCTCTTGTTAGAGAGGATCTCATTGAAGAACTTCTCATAGGCGGGCAAACCTAGAATTGCATCAATGAAAGGTATGTTAATATGGAGCTTGCTCATAATGTCTAAAAAGTTACCGAAACGCTTGTCTAGACGCTCTCACGCTCTAGATTGCGGAAACAGTAGGGGAGGCTTGTAAGCTGGAAGAGGTACGTAGATCTCATCCTTCTCCTTTTCTTCATCAGGGGGCACCTCAACCGAGACGGGCTGCTTCACAGTGTCGCTCGTCCGAGGTACGGGATCGGTGATCTTGACACCACTCCTTGTGGTAATCTCCATCACTTGACCCTTCGGATTGTTCTCCGTCTTTGCGGGAAGCTGCTCTTGATCTCTAGGAACTTCTCCGGCCTTACTAAATACTTGATTTTCCAAGGGTTTTTGTGTCTTAGATATCAAAGTAACTAAACTTTCTAGTCCGCTCATTTTTCCCATCAAAGTTTCAATCATCGCTTCCAACGTATTCACCATTCCGGTTGGAAGTGATTAATACCAATCAAGTACTTTATCCTTCAATGAGAAAAAGAAAACACTCAGTTTATAGTTATTATTTTCCACTCTTGAAGGTTTTAAAGTATCCATGAGAATTTCATAGATTTGCAAGTGTTGATGTGGAGACTCTCTCTCCAATCCTCCAAACCGATTTTGTTGGATCATCGTGATGACTTGAGGCCGAAACTCATACTCGTGCTCAGCCATATCACCTAAGTTAACGCCAGGACGGTGTGTTTGTTGAATAGGATCGATCCGTTGACCAAGTGTTTGCGGCATACCCACAAACAAATCAACTCTCTCAATCCTTGCCGGAATGTGAGGTGCAGGCGGTGGCAAAAAGACGGGTGCCGCTGGATCAACAAAAACTCTAGCATCTCTCTCCCGTTCTTCATTCATCCTCCGAACGGCTTCCTGTACCTCGTACATGTTGGCCCGAAGTTCATCTTTTCTAGCATGTGCTTTTGTTGTCTCCCTTATCTAGGCATCATCTTGTAACTTCAATTGGTCAAGAGCATCTTCCAACTCAGCAGGAAGTCTCTATCTCCATCATTATTTGCGGCAACCATTCTAACTTCTTTAATCTTCTTTTGTATGTCTTTTCTGGTTTAGGATTGTAGGGAACGATTTCTTTACCACTTCGAGTTCGTCGCATAAACCTAAAGAAAAGGTCCTGCAAGAGCACTCAAGTAGAATGATCAATAGCAACAAGGGAGCAGCCCTAAGACAACCAAACACCGCTTGGGTCTAAACCCAGTCCCCGACAACGGCGCCAAAAACTTGTTCGCTAAAAAGTGTGTGCAGAATAAGTCTTAAATTTATAACCAAGAATCAAGCAAATAAGCGAACCCGCAGTGTACGGATCAATCGCAATACAAGCAAGTATTCCACGGTCGAATACAAGGACTATGGTGAAATCAAGCAACGGTATATATCTTTAGGTTGTATATGAAAAACTCGAGCAACAAAGAACAATAAATGATATAAATCAGATAAGGGAATGTTGATTCTAGAGGTCAAAGTATCCAGTTGTGGTTTTGACTCAAGATTTCTCAAGGATAAATGTGGACAAAGTTGAGGTTTGCAAAGAGAAGGTATTTCTACGATGGGATAGATCACTGGGTAAGTCTCACCATCTACTATCCCAAACCAAAGATCCTATTACCAGGTAAGTCTCAAGGAACTAAGGAAAGGTACCAACACTCAAACCAACATCACTCACGTAAGGGAACAAAACTAACCATCACCGGGTAAGTATCAGGTTAACTCTCAAAGGTATGATGAAGGCACACTCAAACCCTAACAAAAGATATACCTTTGTTACCTAACACTTATCATCATCAGTAAGCAAACAAAGGAATCACCGGGTAAGTCTCATCCTTGGCTTGTGTATGAAACTGAAAAGGTGCAACAAGGATAGGATTTGGCAAACTATAACCTAAACTCATGATCGGGCACTGCAGTAGGCAATCTCATGCAGTTCTTCTCGATCTCGGTCGAGATGACTCTAAGAACAACCCGATATGGGTTTCAGATTAGGGTTAAGTCAACTTTCAGGGTCCACTCACGATGAAGGTTCATTATTTCATGGTCTATACCACAACCTTCAACTAGTAACCCTAGAATCGCAAGGGTTTTAACCAACAATCATCATGTTCAAACAATCAAAAAATAGATAATCAAGAAGTCAAGAAAAGAGAATAAAACAATAAACAAAATTATCTCAATTATCAAAAGATAACAATCAAACAAACAGTCAATATATGTTCCAAAGAATGATAACAACTCACTAATAACTTTTCAAGAAAATCTCCCAAAATCTCTTCTCTTCCTTGAACCCTAAGTAATCCTTCCTTAGATCTCTTCCTTCCGTGAATCCTTCCAATAGCCGTCAAAAACCCTTGATGTCTCAACCGTGTGCTAGCGTTTTTTTTAGCGGTATTCCCTTCCATTCTTATAGAAGAACTTTAGGTCAAAAATGTATCTTATTTCTCTTGGGTTGTGGGCCGTCGACCTTGAGCTAGACCCAGTTGGCCGTCTCGGTTGAGATGCATGACTGTATCGGTCCGAGATCAGTAATGGAGCACGCACTTATCTTCGTATCTTCAACTAAATCTTTCTTCCATCCTTTCCCTGTGGTTCCTGCCCTTCTTCTTGTCCTAATAAGTGCTTCAAAATGCAGCTCCATGACCTCCTTAGACTTCAATGCTCCATCTTGTTCCAAAATATGCCTTATTCTCTACAAATACAATCAAACGTGGTGTAGACCTCAATTCTTTCAAAGTAGATGAATAATGAAATAACCATCAAGAATATATATCCATGCATGCAGAATAATGATGAGAAAATTCCAAAACTATATCCGAAATATAGACAATAATTCCTGCTATTAATTTCTCACACATTTCAGAACGTGTTATGGTGGCCAATGAATCATATAGATCAATGCTGGAGGAGCTTAGACTTTATCCATATTCAGGTGTTAAGAGATCGGGTATGCTTGGGGATAAGGCCAAGGCTGATTATTTAGGTAAGGCTGAGTTTAGCTTCCTTGCGCAATAGGTGAAGACTAAATCTCTCCTTCTTAGTGATCGGCCGACTAGCTACTTTTATGGTCGGATGAAGGCGAGAGGGTTTGCTAGTTATGTTGCTTCTCTGACTACTGCTAATGGTGAGGCAACAACATCGAATGATAGGGTGGTTAATAAATTTATTGACTTCTACTAAGGGCTCTTTGGAATGGAAGAGCAAGTTGAAACCCCGACTAATAGTGAGTTTGCTATTGGCGCCAATGTATGTGCTATTGACATCGAGATCCTTGTCAAACTAGTTTCTAATCTGGAAATCAAGGATGCCCTTTGGGACATTGATAATCACGAAGCACCTGGGCCGGATGGGTATACGTCATGCTTCTTCAAAGAGACATGGGAGGTGGTCCGTAGTGAAGTGTGCGTGGCTATTAAGGAGTTCTTTAGCAATGGAAAGCTCTTGACACAAATTAACCACACAATTGTTTCCCTGGTACCAAAGAATGATGCACCGTGTAGAGTAGAACATTATAGGCCGATTGTAACACCCAAATTTTTGGCGCGTTTCCGATATTTATTCTTTTTGGCTTTTATCGATGTATTTCATTTCCCGTGTTTAAATTATTATATTATATCGTAAAAATAATTTGCGAGAATGGTTTTTGTATTTCAAAGTATATTTTCCGAGTTTAACTATATACTCGATCTATATATATATATATATATATATTAGTATTTTATCTTTCGGAAATGTTCGGAAACATTTTCCGATCCGAAATTTCCGTTCCGAGTATTCTTATCGAGTCTATATCATTTTATTTCTTCTTTTCTTTTATCTTTGCTTTTATTTGAATATTATTGTTTTTGGTAAATCTTTCCAGGTGCAGCAACCTATGCTTCTGCAAATCCTAGTTGCCCGCCCAGCCTAGGCGACCGTTCGCCTCCTCATCATCCAGTCAAGCAAGCCTCGCTCATTTTTCCCTCTTCACCCATGGACTGCTAAATCTCTCCCTTGCTTCTCCTTCTCTCTCAGCCTCACTCTCTCCTTTCTGTCACGCTCAACCTCATCTCCCTTCTCTCAATCTCGAACTCCCCTGTTTTCTTCCTCCTCTACAACCAAGAAACACGCTAAACCTCCCCTTCAAACAACAATCTCGAGCTCTCCTTCCCTCACCTTCTTTGGACAGTGACATTGCCGGAAGCAAAGAAGATCTCGAGCCACCTCTGTCGAGCCTCGCCCCTGTTAACCACCGGGAACCCTCTACAGATAGCTCCGCCGGATTGTGAGTGCCACCGCCTCCACTCTGTGCCGCCAGGAATACCGCCGGAAAAGGAGCCCTACCTCCCAAGCCTTCCGGAGCTCCAGCACAGCCCAACCGCCGCCTTCTCCTTTTCCTTCTTCTTTGTTCGCCTCTGTCGCTGGGAGGAAGTCAATGCCGCCGGAGTTGCGGGCAGCCTCTTGGCAGCCTCCTCGCCGCCTGCCGGAGCACACCGGGCCGCCGTCTCCCCTGTTTTCCCTTCCTCAGCCCTGCTTCGCCTTGCCAGTAGCCATGGCTGCCACCCTGCCTCGCCGCGAACAATACCTGCATTTCCCCTTGCAAATGAAAGAAACCCTTTAGGGATAATTAAATCGGGACTCCCCCAATTTTTGTATAATTGCAAAATGTGCCTATCTTTTATAATTTCAAATTTATACCCAGGTTTTGGAATATAGCAATTATATCCTTCTGCAAATTTTATTTAGATAAAAGAACCCATACTTATGAAATTGTATGAATTGCCCCGGAAAATGTGTTAGCGGGTTTTAACCTTGGATTTTAATTGTGGGGATATTCTTATATTTATTTATACTATATATGATGCCTTTGTTGGATTACGTTCGGTTTATGGCTCAAAGTTTGAATTGCGGTTTTATGACCAAGTTTCTAGAATTTCGTATTTTGCCCCGGAAGGGTTAATTACGAGTTTTAACGTTGGCTTTAAAAAAACGGGTTTTACCTTTAATTTATATATATTATATTAAGAGAAAATTTAGCTTATAAGCTAAATTTGATTAGTTGCGGTTTTAGGTTCGGAAGTGCCCCGATAAAGGCCCAACCAATCCACATTCGACATCCGTAGATCGTCTTCCGCCTTTGACCTCGTGTGAGTAACTTCTTCCTCGATCTAGTTATGTTTAGTGGTATCATGCTAGGTTGGATCTAACATAACTTAGAGAGAATGCCAAGTAGTGGCCATGAACCTTAGGTGAGTTTTGAGGATTTATGATTGTTCAAAAGCTTAAGGTGTTGTTATCTTGTGAAGATTGTGAGGCGTTGAGTGTTTGTTTTTTCTTGTGAGCGTTCCGAGGCTTGAGGTTTGGGTTGTATGATCTTGTGGGATTTTGGAGCTTAGGATTGACTTATCCTAGCATGGTGTTGTTACCGTTGAGTTTGTTTGGACTAGGCATGTTTATCCTAGTATGGGTTATGGGTTATAATATTGCGAGATCAAAGGGTCTAGAAGTCTAAGAACTTCTAGCTTGTGTTGAGTGTGATGTGAGCATGAGGGATTCTAGGTTGCGGTGGTAGAATGAGAGTCAAATGTTTTTGCGTGGATCATTTCTGTAAAAGTCTAAGACTTCTTGAGTTGAGCGAGTTGTTGATATAGATATCTTGTTGTGAGCAGGTGTAGACTTCTTCCCAATGGAAGCGAGAGTGTTGCGTTAGTTAGCGCTTGGGACGAGGTAAGTCTCTAGACTTACTTAGCTCGTATTCCGTGTATTAACATCTATGTGTGTTTGGTGGTGTGTGTTATTGCTCATGTTATAACAACTAAACCGGAAATAAGACCACCGACCTTTATATTACTTGGCCCAAGTGTATGATAACGAGCGGTGACATCACTGCTTAGCTCTTGCGAGATCTAGGAAGTTCTCGCCGACTAGCCCAGGCTGGTAGACGGTCGGATGCATCAGTACCATTCCATGCCAGTAAGTGGGGACCGAGGCGTGTTTCGGGAGATTCCCGTGTCACAAAAGAAGTTGAATTAGAACGGGATATAACTCAATAATAAAAAGATAATAAACCGGATTTGTGTGATTTTGGAGTATGATGTGTGTTTATGATGATATTCTTGTGTTTTGTGCCTTTCACCTTGATTCTAATGCCTTGAATATTAGCTAACGGTTTTATACCAATGTTGTAGTTGGCTTGCAGGTTAGGTATGCGGCCGAGAGATCTGGAAGAGTGGGCAGCCGGGGTTCCGTACATTTTAGGAGGGGTTTTGGTTGGCGTTGTGTTTTGAGTTTTGTATTCATTATATATTGTATGCCGCGTGTTTGGCGTTTGTTCTTTGGGTTGTATCTCGACTGATGTCTTTTGTTTGTATGGTTTCGGGTTTCATTGCATTGCATAAAAATGTATTTCGTTTTGGCCTTTATTTGTGTCTTGTTGCAAGATCCGTTGAAATTGTTGTCAAGCTAAGAGTCGGGACCCATTGTGAGGCCTCAACCCGTGGCGCCCCGAGTCCCGTGGATTCGGGGTGTTACACCCATATCTTGTTGTAATGTTGTCTACAAAAATTATTGCAATGGTCATGATAAGGAGGAAGGAATAGTGTTTAACATACCTTATATATCCATCACATGCACCCTTTGTCCCAAGAAGGCAAATGAGTGATAATATCTTTCTTGTACAAGATCTGCTTCGAAGGTACAATGTAAAAAGAGAGACTAGACGTTGCTTCCTAAATATTGATTTGGCAAGGCATATGACACTGTGTCATGGAATTTTGTGTGGCTGGCTATGGACAAATAAGGGTTCCCAAGTAAGTTTGTGAACTGGGTTATGGAATGTGTGAGTACGACCTCATATTCTATTCGGGTGAACAAGGAAATGCATGGGTTCTTTCACGGAAAGCAAGGCCTCCAGGAGGGTGATTCTATGTTCCCGCTCCTCTTTGTTTGTTGTATGGAGTTTATCTCAAGGTTGCTTAAGGCTGAAACATCGAAACCAGGATTTAGATATCAGCAATATTGTGATGAGTTGAGGCTATCTAACCTTGCATTTGCAGATGATGTTGTACTCTTATGTCGAGGTGATAAGGATTCAGTGAAGGTACTTATGAGATATATCCATATGTTTGGAGATATAAGTGGGTTGCATGTTAGTCTCTCTAAATCATCAATGTTGATGGCATCGGTCCCAAAAGAAGAGGCGTTGGAGTTACTAGCAATCACTGGATTTCCCATGGGATCTTTCCCCTTCAGATACCTGGTCATACCGATGGCTCCACACATCTTGAGAGACATTGATTACACTCCTCTCCTGGACAAGATTGGGAACAACATAAATGCATGGAGTAAGAAGCAACTTTCTTTTGCTGGTAAGGTTGAGCTTATTGCATCAGTGATCCAGGGCACATATAGATTTTGGCTATCGATCCTACCTGTACCTAGGCTTGTTATTGACAAAGTTACCAAGCAATGTCGCCAGTTCATGTGGTCGAGACCACATGTTACTTGGGAGAAAGTCTCTAAGCCAAAAGCGGAAGGTGGATTGAGGTTGCTTGATCTTAGGGCTTGGAATTATGCGTTCATGTGTAAACAATATTGGTATATTCATGAAGGGAGGGAGAGTTTATGGGTTAAGTGGATACACCATCGGTATCTACAAGTAGCGGAGGCTATAGATTGGCAGGCTTGAAGGTGTGATTCACCTTTCATAAAGGCCATACAAGGAGGGAAAGACAAGCTCATGGCTTGAATGGTGCCGGGTGCTTAATTGGATGATACAATGGATGAGCTATGTCATAATGGTCGATTCAAAGTAACTAGAGCTTCTGAACTTTTACGTAACAAGGAAGCTAATGTGCCATGGTGTAATGTTATTTGAGACTCGAGGCATACTCCTAGACAGGCATTCATTTCTTGCCCTTAACAGGTTATCTACCCATGATCGTATGGTTTCCTAGACATTGACCCGATTTGTCGATTGTGTGAGCGGGAAGTGGAGTCTCATGAGCATATGTTCTTTACATGTCGATACACGAGGACTATTTGGCGGGAAGTTAGACGAAGCATTGGGATGACAGCTGAAATAGGTACGTTGGACCTTGCCCTGAGATGGCTGAAGAAGAGAGTGAAGAGGAAGCAGCCGAAGACAAACTGCAACTTAAAGTTAGATCACATCTAAAAGATAAACTCTAGCTTAAAGATAAACTATCGCTTAAAGATAAACTACATCTGAAGATAAAACCCTAAATTTTTTTGTCCAAAAAAGAAATTGATCCCGCTTGTATCAGAGTCCACTCTGGCGCGTGGTATCAGAGCTCACTCCGCAGTATTAGAGTTCGCTCCAGCGCGGTATGAGAGTCCACTCCATAGTATTCCTAGCTCCTCTTTTTTTCTCTATTTTGTTCCGCATCAAGGCTTAATCCTTAAATGTGTCATTCCGCTCGAAAATTCGCCAATTTACCTATAAATGCCATAAAACTTGTGTAGATCTTGATTCTAACCAAATAGGTGAATATAACCATAATTGCTATGAATGTATGTCTATGCATGTAAAATAAAGGTAAAATCTACATAAATGCATGCCTAAATATAGGTTATGATCATGTCATCAAAATACCTCATACTTGCCTCTTACTTGTCCCCAAGCAAGGTTCAATCTTAAGATACAAGATGATATGGAGTATGAATATGCAAAAACAAAGAAAAGCCACAATACTTTTGTTGTGCTTTTATTCATAGATCACCCTCAAAGAATGTTTCATAGCTAATAAAAATCATCATATGATAAAAAAGAATTACATCATGGGAATGATAATCACACTTTGCAAGAAAATCATACATGCATCATAACTTGTAATATATCAAAATCAAAAATGAGGAATCCAATTTAAACCACTAAGTCAAAACACATGAGCAATAAGGTTTTAAGGACTTTCAACTATAAAGGCCAAGAAGCGTGTTATGGGTGGGATGCATATAGGATATGTGGTGTAAAAAATTTGGGAAAAGGAACAATTCCACAACATCAACAACAACATCCATAAAAAATAAGCGTACTTCACTTCATAACATTTTTAATTTTTTTACTTTCACTTGAGAACATGGACAGAGGTGCATAGTAGCCGAAACCTTGGAGATCAACAAGCCTCTTGTTTTTTGAGGTGTTTTACACCGGATGCACATACCTATACTCGTTAGGACTATCGATCAATCAGAGTTTGGCAAGACACAAACACCCGGCTATGTGAATTGTGTCGAGTTACTCATCATCAAGATCAACGTCCCCAAACCTATTTTTCTACCAAACACACTTCACTTTTTTCAACTTCAACTTTACATTGCTTTCACTAACATGTTTCCTAATTCCTGGATAGGTAAAAGGAAGGAAAAACAATATAAGTGGTGCTTAGCATGATCAAGATGAAGAAAGAAAAAGAAATCGAATTGCCTTAATCTTTCCAAAAAGATGTGTAAGAACTTATCATGCGGTTTCAACTTTCAACACTCAACATGATTTAGAATGAAAGCAAATTATCAAACATGCATTAAATTCTAACAAAGTATTCAAATCCCACATATGTCATACATCAATTCAAGCATATAAAAATCATTATAGCTATTCAACAAAACAATATCATCATAGAGATCATATCCATCCTAGAAGCACAAAATTTTTTAAATTTTTCAAAATTTTCAAAATCATATATAATGCAAGACATAAAACATGCAAAAGCATATAAAAAATTTAAAAATTCTTTTCTTCACATTGTCCCCAATGTGAAGAAAAGAAAAGGTGGTAAAGGATACTCACAATGTAAGATGGCGAATCAGGCAAGGCGAATCATTCATCGGGCAGTGGTGGTGGAAATCTATAGAAGCTTAAATAGGGGCATCTGAATACTCTGATCGGTGTCGAAGAATGTTGTTGAATGAAGAAGTCAAACGTCTAACTGCCGCATAAATTTACGAAAAAAAAAAATTTGTTTTTTTTTGCTGAAAAATCTTGGCCGAGATTTTATACCGTTGAAATTAGCTCACCCGAGATTTCAGAAAACGTTGCTCTCGACATGGTTTTCCACGGGAAGAAATTCAAAATCTTGCCCGTGGAAATTGTGTACTTGCCCGAGATTTTTATAAAAGCTTCTCTCAACAAGGTTTTCCACAAGCAGAAATTCAAAATCTCGCCCGTGGACACTTGCCCGAGATTTTTAGCTTCTGCACCCGTTTCTCTTGCGAACGGTTTCCACACTTCTTCTCCATCAAATTCCTCAATTTTGCAGAAATCTCAACTCAGTTTATCATCCATTCTCAAGAAGGCTTAGGTCCTATCAATCAAAGCCACAAAAAACACAAAACATACCAAAAAAATCTAACTAAACCATCTAAGAGAAAGACAAGAGATTCCTTGGGTTGCCTCCCAATTAGCGCTTGTTTTAACGTTGCTAGTTGGGCCTATCTCCATAGATGACACAATGCACCTCGAACATCTTGGATTGCTCATCAAATCCACAATAGAATTGTTCTAAAAAGGTTCCGGCTTCTAATTTCACCGGAAAATGGTAGGATCTCCCACGTACAAGCTTGTACGGTTTGATACTCACAGGAATCCTACCGGTCTTCCTATGCTTCTATGGGACATAACTCAATTTTTCGTCTCATCCTTTCCTTGATCGAGAAAACAGCGCTCGAGAATCCACTTAGCTCCGCCATTTTCATCTCGGGGAGAGTGTAGGATCTTTACCATATGAGCAACCCCATAGTTGAATAAAAGACTCTTCATTGCCTTAGCCGTGAAGCGCTTGTTAACTCCACTCCTTGTAATCCAAGGCGCATCTTCTTTCAACAAATTCAGGTGAGGTTTCATCTTGACCTTAGGAGGTTCTTTCGGAAGAGATCTCCAACTCTTCGGTGCATCCCTGTAATGATTAATAATTTCAGAAGGAATTTTAAAGTGAATGGAAGAACATACCGGGTGAAGTGTTTCAAGCCTTGGAATAAGAATCATGTCAAGAGGAGAGTCTGCACAAAGAATATCTTCTATCTTCTCCGGTTGTGCCTCAATCTTAGCCAATGGTTCAATAGTGAGGCCAATGTGTTTGGCATCTTCCTCTTTTTCTAGCCCAACTGATTCTCCTTTAATCTCGACCGTACTTTCAACAGTTGGGTCAAGGTCTTCAACTTCTTCCTCTTCTTCAATGAAGACTTCAAGAGGGGTTTCGGGATCGACAAAAGGAATGCTTAAGACTTGGAATTCTTCCTTGTTGGATAAATGATTTTCCAAGGCTTTTTGAGCATTATAAATAGCATTAATGTCGTCTTCCAGCTTGTTCATAATTTTTAACGCTTTTTCCAACATCATCTATATCTGATCATTAGGAGGTTGTTGTGGAGGTTGCACTTGAGGTACATAAGATACCTATTCATGCTCATAAAACGTATGAGGAGGATTAAGCTCATCCAAATATGCAAGTTCATCCTCAATGGCTTCCTCTCTTTCTCTTTCGTCACTAAATTTGATGATCGCAAATATAAGCTGCAAATATTCATACTCCTCCATCCTAGCTATATGTCTTGCTCTCCATACTGGATCAAATGCAGGTTCATAGCTCCTTCCAGCCATTGGAAACCCTGAGAAGTCAGATACTCATAGGAAAAAAAAGATTAAAAGCAAAAGCGTCTAAGCTAGACAACCGAATTACCGAACTTGATCTAGACAAAGTCCCCAGCAACAGCGCCAAAAACTTGTTCGCTCCAAAACGTGTGTGCAAATATGCTTTAAATTTATAAACAAGAATAAAAGCAAATAAGAGAACCCGTAGTGTACGGATCAATTGCAGTAAAAACAAGTATTCTAGGGTTGATCACAAGGACTTGGTAAAATCAAGCGGTAAAGAAATCTAGCTAAACAATTCTGCAAATATCGATAAAAAAGAGCAATGACATGAATATATGTGATAATTGGGAAAGCACAGATTCCACTGCTCAAGGTTTCCAATTGTGGTTTTCGATTCAAGATGTCTAAAGATGTATGGACAGAGCTTGGATTGCAAAGGAAAGGTATTTCGAAGGTGTGATAGATCACGGGGGAGGTCTCACTATCTACCATCCCAATCCAATGAAACTTACCACCGGGTAAGTCTCAAAGCTTCAAAGGAGAAGAATAATAGTCTGAAATCAACCACTCAACCTAAGGGAATATAATTAACCATCACCGGGTAAGTCTCAAGTTAACTCACAAAGGTAAGAGGAAGGCACACTCAAACCTAATAAAGGAGGAACCTTTATTACCTAGAACTCATCATCGTTGGCAACCAAGCAAGGGAATCACCGGGTAAGTTTCTTCTCAAGCAATGATATAGGTTAGAAAGGCTCAACAAGGTTAGGGTTTAAGCAATCTTTAACCAAGGCTAAAGGATAAATCATGTTAGGTACGACAGAAGAAACCACGGGCGGATCTTGGTGAAATCTCGGCCGAAATTCTCAAAAACAGTCTGAGCCATCGAAGGTTAAAACACAACTCTTAGGGTCCAATCTTTTTGTAAGGGTCAATCTATCATCATCTAAACCACAACCTTCAACCAATCACCCTAGAATCGCAAGGCTTTTAGCTAACAATCATCATATTCAAATCAGCAATCAATAAAGAAATCAAGAACAAGATATAACTAATAGATCTCAATGAAACACAATAACTTCCAAATAATGAATCACCAAATATCATAAACTCAATCAATCCAATATCAAATATCCAAAAAGGAAAAATAAATCAAGAACCTAGACTTCTCCAAGAATCCTTCTTCAAATCTTCCCCCAACTGCTGTCATACGGGTTGTCAATCCCTTTCAATGGCCTAGAAAGCCAACTTCCGTGGGGTGTCAATCCACGTCGGTAGCGGGGGGTGTGTCGGAGTCCGTGTGAGAGTCAATGGGTCGTCTTCAATGGGAATCATCAGTGGGAGTCCGTTCTAACGTTGAAGGCTATAGGATATTTATAGGAATAAATCTAGGATTTTACAAGCATGGGTTAAAGATAGTTTGCATCTAAAATATAAACCCTAAATTTTAGGACCAAAAAAGAAATTGAGCCCGCTCGTATCAAAGTCCACTCTGGCGTGCGGTATCAAAGCCCATTCCGCAGTATCAGAGTTTGCTCCAGCGCGATATATGAGTGTACTCCATAGTATTCCTAGCTCCTATTTTTTTTCTCCTTTTTGTCCCGCATCAAGACTTAATCCTTAAATGTGCTATTGTTCGCTCTCAGACGTGTATGTATTCGTGAACGAAATAGCTTTAAATTTATAAACTAAAATAAAAGCCTAAAACAATATGCGAACCCGCAATGTACGGATCAATTGTAATAACGGCAAATACTTTAAGGTCGAGCACAAGGACTATGGTGAAATAAAGCACGGTAAAGCAGGTTGTAAATCAAAAGCAAGCAACAAAGAAAAGATAACAAAGATGATGTAATAATCAGATAAGGAAAATGTAGATTCTAGAGGTCAAAGAATCCAGTTGTGGTTCCAACTCAAGATCTCAAAGAATGACGTGGGCAAACAATGACATAATCATCAAGAATATATATCCATGCATGCCAAATAATGATGAGAAAATTCCAAAACTATAGCCGAAATATAGAAAATAATTCATGCTATCAAAGTACCCCATACTTGCCTCTTGCTTGTCCCCAAGAAAGGTTCAATTCTTAGATACAGGATAGTAGGAATTATTAACCAGAGAAAGCTCAATGAAAACCTTCAAAAACTTTTGGTTGTGTGCTTCTACCCATAGGTCACCCTTAGGGAATTGCTTCATAGCTAGTAAGGATCAATATATGAGCAAAACAAGTTATAGGTATAATAAAGCTAATCATACTTCACACGAAATCCTAGAATGTGTAGCAGATCATACTCATCAAAATTAATCACGGATAATCCAGATTAAACCACAAAGTCAAACAACATACTCAAGGTCCCAATGTCTTTCAAATAAAGGTCAAGAAACGTGTCAGGGATGGAATATATAAAGGATATTGTGGTGCTAAAATCCGGGAAAAGGATAAGAACTTTACAGCTTCAAACTCAACTTCCATCAATAAGATTTTCTTACTTCTTTTCTACATCTTTCTTTACTTTCACTTTTTGAGAACATGGACAGAGGTGCACAGTAGCCGAAGCCTGGGAGATCAGCTAATCTCAACTTCTCATGTTGCCTCAAACCTTGATGCATATACCATGACTCGTTAGGACTGTTAATCAATCAGACTTTGGCAAGACACGAACACCGGCTATGTGAATGGTGTCGAGTTACTCATCGTCATGACTATTGTCCCCAAACCTATTGTTTTCTAACACTTCTCCACTTTCAACATCAACTTTCACTTGCTTTTCCACTTTCTTGCTTCCAAATTCCCGGATAGGAAAGGGAGTCCAATATATACGTATGAGGAGCTTACAAAGCATGATCAAGAAGAGAAAGAAAGAAATAGCATTGCCTTAATCATTCCAATGAGAATGTGAGAGAACTTATAACGCAATTTCAACCTTCAAATTCAACATCATTTTGATAAAACAACTCACTAAGCATGTTCAAATTTCAAATAAAACATTCAAACCTTAAATGTGCCATAAGTTATTTCAAACACATATGGATCATAAAAACGATTCAACATTAAGAATCAACATTGGGATCATATCTAGTCTAGAAGCATAAAATTTTTCGAAAATTCACGTTTTTCAAAACTCATTTTGGTCGAGATGCGTACGGACAACCGAGATGCTAGACCAAGGTAAGCTCCTGTTGTGGTCATCTCATTTGACCATAAGCATTTTGGTCGAGACACAAAAATTTTGACACTTGTTTTGCACATTTTTTGATGAAAATCATGTTGCAATGCATGTAATATACCATACAACCATAAAGCATACGATGGAAACCATAAAAGAATTCATATGGTGTAGAATATCAATTATTACAAACCCGAGTATCACAAAGCACCCCATACTTAGGACACATCGTCCCAATGGGTAAAAAGAAAGTCAAGAGAAAGTACTTAAAATGTCAAATGTAGAACCGCAAAATAAGAAGAGAAATAAAAGCTCCAGCTCCGAAGACTCGATCAAGCATCTGGAGGAGGAGGAGGAGGAGGAGGAGGAGGATGGAACATGTACAAGGAGGGGTTGAGGAACCAAGATCCTGCGAGTGATGAACTCATTCAGCCCTAAGGGTTTGGCTTTAGCGGCCAAGGTGCAAGCGGAAAGCTCAATGCCGATGATATTGGCGATGTGATTCACTAATCCTCCTATACAAATATCACCCTTTTTCTTGCTCGTGATCCAGGACAAATCGTCCACCAACATGGCGGTGAAGTCTAGGATCTCACATGCAGTCATGTACCAAAGAGTGAATAGCTCACCTTTCTGGATTTTTGGTGGTGTCTCGGTGCAAGCTAGTAACATCTCACTTTGGATCTGGTGTGCCATCCTAAAGGTAACATGAAAGATACTCTTCTCCTTCGAATCTCCCAGTTTCTAATTGTCGGCGCTAGAAGAAATATGAGCAATATGGGTCCAAAAGGCTCTAGCATGGGTGCGGGAAGGGAAATCAGTAGTTATGGGAGGGGAGACACCAAATATACCTCCGAAGTTCTCCGTAGTGAATTTGTATGTTTTGTTCAAGCACTTGTGGCCATACCTTTCTTTGAAGTTAGGGATAATGATGGGTATTTGCAGAGGTGGAGGTGAAGGCGGTCTAGCCTCAGCATGGTCACGGAGAACAAACTGTCGATTTGATTGACGTAAACCTTCCCATTTCAGAAGGGTATCTCGGGTTGTTCTTGAGATAATCTTGGTCGAGATGTCTGGGCTTGACTGAGATAAAATAGGCTTTCGATCGAAATCACAAATCTGTAAGTTTTTGTCCCCAAAATCACTACCACTTGCTTCCTAGGGGGTTCTCTAGTTATTTCCAACACAACAAACTAGCAACAATCTCCGAAATTGAGCGAAACCAACCAATATCAAGAAAAGAGGTTTTCGAACGAGATTACCCAATTTTCTGTAGAATGTGATTGATTGAAGTCTCGATTGATGCATGAGAAGTTGATGTTGTGATTTTCCTATCGATTTGGAGCCCAAAATCGTTGAAAACGGGAAAGAAACGAAGAATCCAGGAATTAGGGCTCGTTTCGGTCGAGGCAACTTGGGGAGAAGAGGAAAAGTGAGGAGAGAGAGAGTGTTCTTCTCCTTTTATACCCGTTGGAAAATTCAACGGCATCTCGGTCGAGATGGTTGACGGCATCCGAGATGGTCGACCGACGAAACTCCCTGTTGCTCTCATCTCAGTTGACTCCGATAGGTCTTAGTCGAGATAGCTCCCGAGATAGTTTCCAGCTCTCGTTTGTTCCTCTAATTCTCGAACCGTAATCTTGCTCATTTTCTCCTCTATGTTGTTCTTCTCGGATTGTTCCTTGTTCCTGTTATCATGGACACAGAAAAACTACTAAACTAATCTAGAAAGCATAACAAAAAGCAATACCTTGGGTTCCCTCTCAAGAAGCGCTTGATTTAAGGTCGCTAGGTAGACCAAACTTGTTATGCTCACACGAGATATAATGGTGCAATCTCCTCAACCGGAACTTCCGGTATGTACTTCTTCAATCTATGGCCGTTGACCTTAAAATTTCCGCTTTGTTCACCCTATACTTCAACTGCACTATGGGAAAAAATATGTTTCACAATATAAGGTCCAGTTCATCTGGATTTTAACATACCGGGAAAGAGGCGAAGGAGGCAATTGAAGAGGAGAAAAAGATCGCCTTCTTTGAGATCTTTTGGAATAATATGCTTGTCATGCCACTTCTTTGTTCTCTCTTTGTAGATCATAGCATTCTCGTAAGCATTCAAGCGTAGTTCTTCCAGCTCATTGATGTCCAAGAGTCGCTTCTCCACAGCTTCTTTGATGTTAAAATGTAGCTATTTTATTGCCAGTACGCCTTATGTTCAAATTCTACCGGAAGATGACAAGACTTCCCGTAAACCAAGTTGTAGGGTGTGGTTCCGATGGGAGTCTTGAAAGTGGTCCTATATGCCCATAGAGAATCATCCAACTTCATGGACCAATCTTTCCACGTTCTAGAGACAGTCTTTTCTAGAATATCTTTGATTTCCCTATTTGAGATTTCAACATGTCCACTAGTTTTAGAGTGATAGGGAGTTGTTACGTTATGGGTTACCCCATACTTTGATAGATGTGCTTCAAACTCCGGGCTATAGAGTGTGTCCCTCCGTATTTTATGATGACTCGAGGTGTTCCAAAGAAAGGGAAGATGGTCCAGTTGAAAAACTTCACAACTATCATGGCGTTATTGGTGGGAGAAGCGATGGCTTCCACCTACCTCGAAACATAATCGACCGCCAATAGTAAGTATAGATTCCCTGTAGAAGATGGGAATGGTCCCATAAAATCAACTCCCCAAACATCGAAGATCTCGACCTCCTGAATGTTATTGAGTGGCATCTCGTTCCTCCTTGACAAATTTCCTGTATTTTGGCATGCATCACAAGAAGCAACATACGTTGGCACATCCTTAAATAATGATGGCTAAAAGAAACCGGAACGTAATACCGTAGCGCACGTTTTATGAGCGCTAGCATGTCCTCCACAAGGTAATGAAAGACAATGCCTCAAAACACTTTCCGTCTCATCTTCCAGAATGCATCTCCTTAGCATCCCATCCGGACCTCTCTTGAAGAGTAGATGTTCATTCCCAAAGTAGTGACGCACATCCTTAAAGAATTTCTTCCTTTGTGCGTATGATAATCCAGGAGGTACTTCTTGAAAAACAAGATAATTAACAATATCATCACATCAAGGTTCGTTACCTTCCGTAATTTGATGAAGTCAATGCTCCATCCAATGCAGTTGCTCATCGGGAAAGTAATCGTCGATGGGCATGTCATCTCTCTCTAAAGTTGTGAGAGGTAGCCGGCTGAGGTGATCCGCCACAGAATTTTCCGACTCTTTCTTATCACGGATCTCTAAGTCAAACTCTTGAAGTAGGAGAATCCAACGGATAAGACGCGGCTTTGCATCCTTCTTAGCGAGCAAGTACCGAATGACTGCGTGGTCAGTGTAGACAATAAATTTCGCTCCTACAAGGTAGGAATGAAATTTCTCAAAAGCATAAACAACCGCCAAAAGCTCCTTTTCGATGGTGGAGTAATTCAGCTGAGCCTCGTCTAGAGTCTTGCTAGCATAATAGATGGCGTAGGTTCGACCATCGTTCTTTTGTCCAAGAACGGCTCCTACTGCCACATCGCTTGCATCACACATAATCTCAAAGGGTAAATCCCAATCAGGAGGTTGAATGATGGGAGCGGATATCAACGCTTCCTTTAACTTGTGGAAAGCATCTAGACATTCCTGCAAAAACTCAAAAACCGCATCTTTATTCAACAATTTGGTTAGTATTTTAGAGATTTTAGAAAAATCCTTGATGAACCTCCTGTAAAACCCTGCATGCCCTACAATACTCCGCACACCTTTAAAGGAACAAGGTGGGGGAAGTTACTCTATAGTTTCGATCTTAGCTCAATCAACCTCAATGTCTCGGTTTTTAACGAGGTGTCCTAACACAATGCCTTCGCTAACCATGAAATGACAGTGCTTCCAATTCAGAACGAGATTAGTGTCTTCACAACATTGTAAAAATAGCGAAAGGTTAGCTAAGTAATTATCGAAAGAAGAACCATAAACAGAAAAATCATCCATGAATACCTTCATGATCTCTTCGATATACTTGGAGAAAATAGTCATCATACAAGGCTGAAATGTAGCTGGAGCGTTACACAATCCGAATGGCATCCTCCGGTAAGCGAACGTACCCCATGGGCACGTGAAGGTGGTTTTCTCTTGATCGTCCGGATCGATAGGAATTTGAAAGAATCCACTATAACCATCTAAATAGAAAAAATGGGAGTGTTGTGCTAACCTTTCAAGCATTTGATCAATGAATGGGAGAGGGAAGTGATCCTTCCTCGTCGACACATTCAATCATCGGTTGTCAATGCACATCGTACAGCCGGTTACTGTTCTTGTTGGGATCAACTCGTTGTTCTTGTTGGTTACAACGGTCATCCCTCATTTCTTTGGGACCACATGTACCGGGCTCACCCACTTGCTATTCGATATAGGGAAAACAATTCTTGCATCAAGTAATTTAAGCACCTCCTTCTTCACAACCTCTTTCATGATCGGATTTAACCGTCTTTGAGGTTCCAGTGAAGGCTTATGATCATCTTCCATAAGTATTTTATGCATGCAAAGAGATGGTTTGATTGAAACCAGATCATCAATAGTATATCCAATAGTTTTTCTATGTAATCTCAACTCATGCATCAACTTAGATAATTCAATCTCGGTAAGGTTAGCACTAGCTATGACCGGAGAAGTAGAATTTGGTGCAAGAAATGCGTAACTTAAGTTTTGTGGAAGAGGTTTAAGGTCCAAGATAAGGGGTTCCTTATTTTGTGGTTCCGTACCTCTAGCATCATCTTGTGAAGCTTTGGAAGCTTCTGAATGCGTAAGGCTGGTACTTGCTTCTCTTGAAGTCTTTGAACGGGGAGGTTTTGATGAATCAGAGTCTCGTTTGCCTCAAAAATGTCTCGACCGAGACCTGGATCGAGGTGACTCCATGTTGCTTTTTCCTCGGTCACTCCAAAAGTCACTTCGGTCGAGATGGTCTGTCTGAGGTCAAGACAGTTTGTCGTCTCCTCATCAAATTCCTCAAAAGCAACTTTTGGATCATCTTCCAAGGCTTCCAAGCTTTTAATATCTGCATCACAAGAAACATCTACACCTTTCCCCACCTTTCTAAAACTCAAAATTCTTTCAAGAGGATCTTTAATAAGGATAGAGCTCAACAATTCTCGAGATTCCTCTTCATCATAGATGTTGTAAATGTCTTCTTCAAGGCCTTGTCCTTTCATCAAAGCTTATAGCATGAACTCAACACGTTCTTCTCCTATGTTGAAAGACAATTTGGCGTTCTTGCAATCCACCAAGCAATCGGAAGTTGCAAGAAACGGCCTCCCAAGGATGATTGTGATTGGATAATCTGCAGGAATGTCCAATACCACAAAATCTATAGGAATGTAAAACTTACCAAGCTTTACTGAGATGTCTTCCAATATGCCAACGGGTCGACTGATTGATCGATCTGCCATATATAATGTAACATTTACCGGTTTAGGCTCTCTTAAACCGACCTTCTAACATAAAGAAAGTGGAATTGGTGCTCACACTCTCTCCTAGATCACAAAGTGCATCATATGTGATCTCTCCAACTCCAATAGGGATGCAAAACGATTCCGGCATGTTCTCCCTCATGATCTTGATGAGTTCGGATGATCTAGAAGTCATCTCCACTTTACCGAAGTCCTCTAGCTTCCTCTTGTTAGAGAGGATCTCATTGAAGAACTTCTCATAGGCGGGCAAACCTAGAATTGCATCAATGAAAGGTATGTTAATATGGAGCTTGCTCATAATGTCTAAAAAGTTACCGAAACGCTTGTCTAGACGCTCTCACGCTCTAGATTGCGGAAACAGTAGGGGAGGCTTGTAAGCTGGAAGAGGTACGTAGATCTCATCCTTCTCCTTTTCTTCATCAGGGGGCACCTCAACCGAGACGGGCTGCTTCACAGTGTCGCTCGTCCGAGGTACGGGATCGGTGATCTTGACACCACTCCTTGTGGTAATCTCCATCACTTGACCCTTCGGATTGTTCTCCGTCTTTGCGGGAAGCTGCTCTTGATCTCTAGGAACTTCTCCGGCCTTACTAAATACTTGATTTTCCAAGGGTTTTTGTGTCTTAGATATCAAAGTAACTAAACTTTCCAGTCCGCTCATTTTTCCCATCAAAGTTTCAATCATCGCTTCCAACGTATTCACCATTCCGGTTGGAAGTGATTAATACCAATCAAGTACTTTATCCTTCAATGAGAAAAAGAAAACACTCAGTTTATAGTTATTATTTTCCACTCTTGAAGGTTTTAAAGTATCCATGAGAATTTCATAGATTTGCAAGTGTTGATGTGGAGACTCTCTCTCCAATCCTCCAAACCGATTTTGTTGGATCATCGTGATGACTTGAGGCCGAAACTCATACTCGTGCTCAGCCATATCACCTAAGTTAACGCCAGGACGGTGTGTTTGTTGAATAGGATCGATCCGTTGACCAAGTGTTTGCGGCATACCCACAAACAAATCAACTCTCTCAATCCTTGCCGGAATGTGAGGTGCAGGCGGTGGCAAAAAGACGGGTGCCGCTGGATCAACAAAAACTCTAGCATCTCTCTCCCGTTCTTCATTCATCCTCCGAACGGCTTCCTGTACCTCGTACATGTTGGCCCGAAGTTCATCTTTTCTAGCATGTGCTTTTGTTGTCTCCCTTATCTAGGCATCATCTTGTAACTTCAATTGGTCAAGAGCATCTTCCAACTCAGCAGGAAGTCTCTATCTCCATCATTATTTGCGGCAACCATTCTAACTTCTTTAATCTTCTTTTGTATGTCTTTTCTGGTTTAGGATTGTAGGGAACGATTTCTTTACCACTTCGAGTTCGTCGCATAAACCTAAAGAAAAGGTCCTGCAAGAGCACTCAAGTAGAATGATCAATAGCAACAAGGGAGCAGCCCTAAGACAACCAAACACCGCTTGGGTCTAAACCCAGTCCCCGACAACGGCGCCAAAAACTTGTTCGCTAAAAAGTGTGTGCAGAATAAGTCTTAAATTTATAACCAAGAATCAAGCAAATAAGCGAACCCGCAGTGTACGGATCAATCGCAATACAAGCAAGTATTCCACGGTCGAATACAAGGACTATGGTGAAATCAAGCAACGGTATATATCTTTAGGTTGTATATGAAAAACTCGAGCAACAAAGAACAATAAATGATATAAATCAGATAAGGGAATGTTGATTCTAGAGGTCAAAGTATCCAGTTGTGGTTTTGACTCAAGATTTCTCAAGGATAAATGTGGACAAAGTTGAGGTTTGCAAAGAGAAGGTATTTCTACGATGGGATAGATCACCGGGTAAGTCTCACCATCTACTATCCCAAACCAAAGATCCTATTACCAGGTAAGTCTCAAGGAACTAAGGAAAGGTACCAACACTCAAACCAACATCACTCACGTAAGGGAACAAAACTAACCATCACCGGGTAAGTATCAGGTTAACTCTCAAAGGTATGATGAAGGCACACTCAAACCCTAACAAAAGATATACCTTTGTTACCTAACACTTATCATCATCAGTAAGCAAACAAAGGAATCACCGGGTAAGTCTCATCCTTGGCTTGTGTATAAAACTGAAAAGGTGCAACAAGGATAGGATTTGGCAAACTATAACCTAAACTCATGATCGGGCACTGCAGTAGGCAATCTCATGCAGTTCTTCTCGATCTCGGTCGAGATGACTCTAAGAACAACCCGATATGGGTTTCAGATTAGGGTTAAGTCAACTTTCAGGGTCCACTCACGATGAAGGTTCATTATTTCATGGTCTATACCACAACCTTCAACTAGTAACCCTAGAATCGCAAGGGTTTTAACCAACAATCATCATGTTCAAACAATCAAAAAATAGATAATCAAGAAGTCAAGAAAAGAGAATAAAACAATAAACAAAATTATCTCAATCATCAAAAGATAACAATCAAACAAACAGTCAATATATGTTCCAAAGAATGATAACAACTCACTAATAACTTTTCAAGAAAATATCCCAAAATCTCTTCTCTTCCTTGAACCCTAAGTAATCCTTCCTTAGATCTCTTCCTTCCGTGAATCCTTCCAATAGCCGTCAAAAACCCTTGACGTCTCAACCGTGTGCTAGCGTTTTTTTAGCGGTATTCCCTTCCATTCTTATAGAAGAACTTTAGGTCAAAAATGTATCTTATTTCTCTTGGGTTGTGGGCCGTCGACCTTGAGCTAGACCCAGTTGGCCATCTCGGTTGAGATGCATGACTGTATCGGTCCGAGATCAGTAATGGAGCACGCACTTATCTTCGTATCTTCAACTAAATCTTTCTTCCATCCTTTCCCTGTGGTTCCTGCCCTTCTTCTTGTCCTACCAAGTGCTTCAAAATGCAGCTCCATGACCTCCTTAAACTTCAATGCTCCATCTTGTTCCAAAATATGCCTTATTCTCTACAAATACAATCAAACGTGGTGTAGACCTCAATTCTTTCAAAGTAGATGAATAATGAAATAACCATCAAGAATATATATCCATGCATGCAGAATAATGATGAGAAAATTCCAAAACTATATCCGAAATATAGACAATAATTCCTGCTATTAATTTCTCACACATTTCAGAACGTGTTATGGTGGCCAATGAATCATATAGATCAATGCTGGAGGAGCTTAGACTTTATCCATATTCAGGTGTTAAGAGATCGGGTATGCTTGGGGATAAGGCCAAGGCTGATTATTTAGGTAAGGCTGAGTTTAGCTTCCTTGCGCAATAGGTGAAGACTAAATCTCTCCTTCTTAGTGATCGGCCGACTAGCTACTTTTATGGTCGGATGAAGGCGAGAGGGTTTGCTAGTTATGTTGCTTCTCTGACTACTGCTAATGGTGAGGCAACAACATCGAATGATGGGGTGGTTAATAAATTTATTGACTTCTACTAAGGGCTCTTTGGAATGGAAGAGCAAGTTGAAACCCCGACTAATAGTGAGTTTGCTATTGGCGCCAATGTATGTGCTATTGACATCGAGATCCTTGTCAAACTAGTTTCTAATCTGGAAATCAAGGATGCCCTTTGGGACATTGATAATCACGAAGCACCTGGGCCGGATGGGTATACGTCATGCTTCTTCAAAGAGACATGGGAGGTGGTCCGTAGTGAAGTGTGCGTGGCTATTAAGGAGTTCTTTAGCAATGGAAAGCTCTTGACACAAATTAACCACACAATTGTTTCCCTGGTACCAAAGAATGATGCACCGTGTAGAGTAGAACATTATAGGCCGATTGTAACACCCAAATTTTTGGCGCGTTTCCGATATTTATTCTTTTTGGCTTTTATCGATGTATTTCATTTCCCGTGTTTAAATTATTATATTATATCGTAAAAATAATTTGCGAGAATGGTTTTTGTATTTCAAAGTATATTTTCCGAGTTTAACTATATACTCGATCTATATATATATATATATATTAGTATTTTATCTTTCGGAAATGTTCGGAAACATTTTCCGATCCGAAATTTCCGTTCCGAGTATTCTTATCGAGTCTATATCATTTTATTTCTTCTTTTCTTTTATCTTTGCTTTTATTTGTATATTATTGTTTTTGGTAAATCTTTCCAGGTGCAGCAACCTATGCTTCTGCAAATCCTAGTTGCCCGCCCAGCCTAGGCGACCGTTCGCCTCCTCATCATCCAGTCAAGCAAGCCTCGCTCATTTTTCCCTCTTCACCCATGGACTGCTAAATCTCTCCCTTGCTTCTCCTTCTCTCTCAGCCTCACTCTCTCCTTTCTGTCACGCTCAACCTCATCTCCCTTCTCTCAATCTCGAACTCCCCTGTTTTCTTCCTCCTCTACAACCAAGAAACACGCTAAACCTCCCCTTCAAACAACAATCTCGAGCTCTCCTTCCCTCACCTTCTTTGGACAGTGACATTGCCGGAAGCAAAGAAGATCTCGAGCCACCTCTGTCGAGCCTCGCCCCTGTTAACCACCGGGAACCCTCTACAGATAGCTCCGCCGGATTGTGAGTGCCACCGCCTCCACTCTGTGCCGCCAGGAATACCGCCGGAAAAGGAGCCCTACCTCCCAAGCCTTCCGGAGCTCCAGCACAGCCCAACCGCCGCCTTCTCCTTTTCCTTCTTCTTTGTTCGCCTCTGTCGCTGGGAGGAAGTCAATGCCGCCGGAGTTGCGGGCAGCCTCTTGGCAGCCTCCTCGCCGCCTGCCGGAGCACACCGGGCCGCCGTCTCCCCTGTTTTCCCTTCCTCAGCCCTGCTTCGCCTTGCCAGTAGCCATGGCTGCCACCCTGCCTCGCCGCGAACAATACCTGCATTTCCCCTTGCAAATGAAAGAAACCCTTTAGGGATAATTAAATCGGGACTCCCCCAATTTTTGTATAATTGCAAAATGTGCCTATCTTTTATAATTTCAAATTTATACCCAGGTTTTGGAATATAGCAATTATATCCTTCTGCAAATTTTATTTAGATAAAAGAACCCATACTTATGAAATTGTATGAATTGCCCCGGAAAATGTGTTAGCGGGTTTTAACCTTGGATTTTAATTGTGGGGATATTCTTATATTTATTTATACTATATATGATGCCTTTGTTGGATTACGTTCGGTTTATGGCTCAAAGTTTGAATTGCGGTTTTATGACCAAGTTTCTAGAATTTCGTATTTTGCCCCGGAAGGGTTAATTACGAGTTTTAACGTTGGCTTTAAAAAAACGGGTTTTACCTTTAATTTATATATATTATATTAAGAGAAAATTTAGCTTATAAGCTAAATTTGATTAGTTGCGGTTTTAGGTTCGGAAGTGCCCCGATAAAGGCCCAACCAATCCACATTCGACATCCGTAGATGGTCTTCCGCCTTTGACCTCGTGTGAGTAACTTCTTCCTCGATCTAGTTATGTTTAGTGGTATCATGCTAGGTTGGATCTAACATAACTTAGAGAGAATGCCAAGTAGTGGCCATGAACCTTAGGTGAGTTTTGAGGATTTATGATTGTTCAAAAGCTTAAGGTGTTGTTATCTTGTGAAGATTGTGAGGCGTTGAGTGTTTGTTTTTTCTTGTGAGCGTTCCGAGGCTTGAGGTTTGGGTTGTATGATCTTGTGGGATTTTGGAGCTTAGGATTGACTTATCCTAGCATGGTGTTGTTACCGTTGAGTTTGTTTGGACTAGGCATGTTTATCCTAGTATGGGTTATGGGTTATAATATTGCGAGATCAAAGGGTCTAGAAGTCTAAGAACTTCTAGCTTGTGTTGAGTGTGATGTGAGCATGAGGGATTCTAGGTTGCGGTGGTAGAATGAGAGTCAAATGTTCTTGCGTGGATCATTTCTGTAAAAGTCTAAGACTTCTTGAGTTGAGCGAGTTGTTGATATAGATATCTTGTTGTGAGCAGGTGTAGACTTCTTCCCAATGGAAGCGAGAGTGTTGCGTTAGTTAGCGCTTGGGACGAGGTAAGTCTCTAGACTTACTTAGCTCGTATTCCGTGTATTAACATCTATGTGTGTTTGGTGGTGTGTGTTATTGCTCATGTTATAACAACTAAACCGGAAATAAGACCACCGACCTTTATATTACTTGGCCCAAGTGTATGATAACGAGCGGTGACATCACTGCTTAGCTCTTGCGAGATCTAGGAAGTTCTCGCCGACTAGCCCAGGCTGGTAGACGGTCGGATGCATCAGTACCATTCCATGCCAGTAAGTGGGGACCGAGGCATGTTTCGGGAGATTCCCGTGTCACAAAAGAAGTTGAATTAGAACGGGATATAACTCAATAATAAAAAGATAATAAACCGGATTTGTGTGATTTTGGAGTATGATGTGTGTTTATGATGATTTTCTTGTGTTTGTGCCTTTCACCTTGATTCTAATGCCTTGAATATTAGCTAACGGTTTTATACCAATGTTGTAGTTGGCTTGCAGGTTAGGTATGCGGCCGAGAGATCTGGAAGAGTGGGCAGCCGGGGTTCCGTACATTTTAGGAGGGGTTTTGGTTGGCGTTGTGTTTTGAGTTTTGTATTCATTATATATTGTATGCCGCGTGTTTGGCGTTTGTTCTTTGGGTTGTATCTCGACTGATGTCTTTTGTTTGTATGGTTTCGGGTTTCATTGCATTGCATAAAAATGTATTTCGTTTTGGCCTTTATTTGTGTCTTGTTGCAAGATCCGTTGAAATTGTTGTCAAGCTAAGAGTCGGGACCCATTGTGAGGCCTCAACCCGTGGCGCCCCGAGTCCCGTGGATTCGGGGTGTTACACCCATATCTTGTTGTAATGTTGTCTACAAAAATTATTGCAATGGTCATGATAAGGAGGAAGGAATAGTGTTTAACATACCTTATATATCCATCACATGCACCCTTTGTCCCAAGAAGGCAAATGAGTGATAATATCTTTCTTGTACAAGATCTGCTTCGAAGGTACAATGTAAAAAGAGAGACTAGACGTTGCTTCCTAAATATTGATTTGGCAAGGCATATGACACTGTGTCATGGAATTTTGTGTGGCTGGCTATGGACAAATAAGGGTTCCCAAGTAAGTTTGTGAACTGGGTTATGGAATGTGTGAGTACGACCTCATATTCTATTCGGGTGAACAAGGAAATGCATGGGTTCTTTCACGGAAAGCAAGGCCTCCAGGAGGGTGATTCTATGTTCCCGCTCCTCTTTGTTTGTTGTATGGAGTTTATCTCAAGGTTGCTTAAGGCTGAAACATCGAAACCAGGATTTAGATATCAGCAATATTGTGATGAGTTGAGGCTATCTAACCTTGCATTTGTAGATGATGTTGTACTCTTATGTCGAGGTGATAAGGATTCAGTGAAGGTACTTATGAGATATATCCATATGTTTGGAGATATAAGTGGGTTGCATGTTAGTCTCTCTAAATCATCAATGTTGATGGCATCGGTCCCAAAAGAAGAGGCGTTGGAGTTACTAGCAATCACTGGATTTCCCATGGGATCTTTCCCCTTCAGATACCTGGTCATACCGATGGCTCCACACATCTTGAGAGACATTGATTACACTCCTCTCCTGGACAAGATTGGGAACAACATAAATGCATGGAGTAAGAAGCAACTTTCTTTTGCTGGTAAGGTTGAGCTTATTGCATCAGTGATCCAGGGCACATATAGATTTTGGCTATCGATCCTACCTGTACCTAGGCTTGTTATTGACAAAGTTACCAAGCAATGTCGCCAGTTCATGTGGTCGAGACCACATGTTACTTGGGAGAAAGTCTCTAAGCCAAAAGCGGAAGGTGGATTGAGGTTGCTTGATCTTAGGGCTTGGAATTATGCGTTCATGTGTAAACAATATTGGTATATTCATGAAGGGAGGGAGAGTTTATGGGTTAAGTGGATACACCATCGGTATCTACAAGTAGCGGAGGCTATAGATTGGCAGGCTTGAAGGTGTGATTCACCTTTCATAAAGGCCATACAAGGAGGGAGAGACAAGCTCATGGCTTGAATGGTGCCGGGTGCTTAATTGGATGATACAATGGATGAGCTATGTCATAATGGTCGATTCAAAGTAACTAGAGCTTCTGAACTTTTACGTAACAAGGAAGCTAATGTGCCATGGTGTAATGTTATTTGAGACTCGAGGCATACTCCTAGACAGGCATTCATTTCTTGGATGACCACACTTAACAGGTTATCTACCCATGATCGTATGGTTTCCTAGACATTGACCCGATTTGTCGATTGTGTGAGCGGGAAGTGGAGTCTCATGAGCATATGTTCTTTACATGTCGATACACGAGGACTATTTGGCGGGAAGTTAGACGAAGCATTGGGATGACAGCTGAAATAGGTACGTTGGACCTTGCCCTGAGATGGCTGAAGAAGAGAGTGAAGAGGAAGCAGCGGAAGACAAACTGCAACTTAAAGTTAGATCACATCTAAAAGATAAACTCTAGCTTAAAGATAAACTACATCTGAAGATAAAACCCTAAATTTTTTTGTCCAAAAAAGAAATTGATCCCGCTTGTATCAGAGTCCACTCTGGCGCGTGGTATCAGAGCTCACTCCGCAGTATTAGAGTTCGCTCCAGCGCGGTATGAGAGTCCACTCCATAGTATTCCTAGCTCCTCTTTTTTTCTCTATTTTGTTCCGCATCAAGGCTTAATCCTTAAATGTGTCATTCCGCTCGAAAATTCGCCAATTTACCTATAAATGCCATAAAACTTGTGTAGATCTTGATTCTAACCAAATAGGTGAATATAACCATAATTGCTATGAATGTATGTCTATGCATGTAAAATAAAGGTAAAATCTACATAAATGCATGCCTAAATATAGGTTATGATCATGTCATCAAAATACCTCATACTTGCCTCTTACTTGTCCCCAAGCAAGGTTCAATCTTAAGATACAAGATGATATGGAGTATGAATATGCAAAAACAAAGAAAAGCCACAATACTTTTGTTGTGCTTTTATTCATAGATCACCCTCAAAGAATGTTTCATAGCTAATAAAAATCATCATATGATAAAAAAGAATTACATCATGGGAATGATAATCACACTTTGCAAGAAAATCATACATGCATCATAACTTGTAATATATCAAAATCAAAAATGAGGAATCCAATTTAAACCACTAAGTCAAAACACATGAGCAATAAGGTTTTAAGGACTTTCAACTATAAAGGCCAAGAAGCGTGTTATGGGTGGGATGCATATAGGATATGTGGTGTAAAAAATTTGGGAAAAGGAACAATTCCACAACATCAACAACAACATCCATAAAAAATAAGCGTACTTCACTTCATAACATTTTTAATTTTTTTACTTTCACTTGAGAACATGGACAGAGGTGCATAGTAGCCGAAACCTTGGAGATCAACAAGCCTCTTGTTTTTTGAGGTGTTTTACACCGGATGCACATAGCTAGACTCGTTAGGACTATCGATCAATCAGAGTTTGGCAAGACACAAACACCCGGCTATGTGAATTGTGTCGAGTTACTCATCATCAAGATCAACGTCCCCAAACCTATTTTTCTACCAAACACACTTCACTTTTTTCAACTTCAACTTTACATTGCTTTCACTAACATGTTTCCTAATTCCTGGATAGGTAAAAGGAAGGAAAAACAATATAAGTGGTGCTTAGCATGATCAAGATGAAGAAAGAAAAAAAAATCGAATTGCCTTAATCTTTCCAAAAAGATGTGTAAGAACTTATCATGCGGTTTCAACTTTCAACACTCAACATGATTTAGAATGAAAGCAAATTATCAAACATGCATTAAATTCTAACAAAGTATTCAAATCCCACATATGTCATACATCAATTCAAGCATATAAAAATCATTATAGCTATTCAACAAAACAATATCATCATAGAGATCATATCCATCCTAGAAGCACAAAATTTTTTAAATTTTTCAAAATTTTCAAAATCATATATAATGCAAGACATAAAACATGCAAAAGCATATAAAAAATTTAAAAATTCTTTTCTTCACATTGTCCCCAATGTGAAGAAAAGAAAAGGTGGTAAAGGATACTCACAATGTAAGATGGCGAATCAGGCAAGGCGAATCATTCATCGGGCAGTGGTGGTGGAAATCTATAGAAGCTTAAATAGGGGCATCTGAATACTCTGATCGGTGTCGAAGAATGTTGTTGAATGAAGAAGTCAAACGTCTAACTGCCGCATAAATTTACGAAAAAAAAAATTTGTTTTTTTTTGCTGAAAAATCTTGGCCGAGATTTTATACCGTTGAAATTAGCTCACCCGAGATTTCAGAAAACGTTGCTCTCGACATGGTTTTCCACGGGAAAAAATTCAAAATCTTGCCCGTGGAAATTGTGTACTTGCCCGAGATTTTTATAAAAGCTTCTCTCAACAAGGTTTTCCACAAGCAGAAATTCAAAATCTCGCCCGTGGACACTTGCCCGGGATTTTTAGCTTCTGCACCCGTTTCTCTTGCGAACGGTTTCCACACTTCTTCTCCATCAAATTCCTCAATTTTGCAGAAATCTCAACTCAGTTTATCATCCATTCTCAAGAAGGCTTAGGTCCTATCAATCAAAGCCACAAAAAACACAAAACATACCAAAAAAATCTAACTAAACCATCTAAGAGAAAGACAAGAGATTCCTTGGGTTGCCTCCCAATTAGCGCTTGTTTTAACGTTGCTAGTTGGGCCTATCTCCATAGATGACACAATGCACCTCGAACATCTTGGATTGCTCATCAAATCCACAATAGAATTGTTCTAAAAAGGTTCCGGCTTCTAATTTCACCGGAAAATGGTAGGATCTCCCACGTACAAGCTTGTACGGTTTGATACTCACAGGAATCCTACCGGTCTTCCTATGCTTCTATGGGACATAACTCAATTTTTCGTCTCATCCTTTCCTTGATCGAGAAAACAGCCTCTCGAGAATCCACTTAGCTCCGCCATTTTCATCTCGGGGAGAGTGTAGGATCTTTACCATATGAGCAACCCCATAGTTGAATAAAAGACTCTTCATTGCCTTAGCCGTGAAGCGCTTGTTAACTCCACTCCTTGTAATCCAAGGAGCATCTTCTTTCAACAAATTCAGGTGAGGTTTCATCTTGACCTTAGGAGGTTCTTTCGGAAGAGATCTCCAACTCTTCGGTGCATCCCTGTAATGATTAATAATTTCAGAGGGAATTTTAAAGTGAATGGAAGAACATACCGGGTGAAGTGTTTCAAGCCTTGGAATAAGAATCATGTCAAGAGGAGAGTCTGCACAAAGAATATCTTCTATCTTCTCCGGTTGTGCCTCAATCTTAGCCAATGGTTCAATAGTGAGGCCAATGTGTTTGGCATCTTCCTCTTTTTCTAGCCCAACTGATTCTCCTTTAATCTCGACCGTACTTTCAACAGTTGGGTCAAGGTCTTCAACTTCTTCCTCTTCTTCAATGAAGACTTCAAGAGGGGTTTCGGGATCGACAAAAGGAATGCTTAAGACTTGGAATTCTTCCTTGTTGGATAAATGATTTTCCAAGGCTTTTTGAGCATTATAAATAGCATTAATATCGTCTTCCAACTTGTTCATAATTTTTAACGCTTTTTCCAGCATCATCTATATCTGATCATTAGGAGGTTGTTGTGGAGGTTGCACTTGAGGTACATAAGATACCTATTCATGCTCATAAAACGTATGAGGAGGATTAAGCTCATCCAAATATGCAAGTTCATCCTCAATGGCTTCCTCTCTTTCTCTTTCGTCACTAAATTTGATGATCGCAAATATAAGCTGCAAATATTCATACTCCTCCATCCTAGCTATATGTCTTGCTCTCCATACTGGATCAAATGCAGGTTCATAGCTCCTTCCAGCCATTGGAAACCCTGAGAAGTCAGATACTCATAGGAAAAAAAAGATTAAAAGCAAAAGCGTCTAAGCTAGACAACCGAATTACCGAACTTGATCTAGACAAAGTCCCCAGCAACAGCGCCAAAAACTTGTTCGCTCCAAAACGTGTGCAAATATGCTTTAAATTTATAAACAAGAATAAAAGCAAATAAGAGAACCCGTAGTGTACGGATCGATCGCAGTAAAAACAAGTATTCTAGGGTTGATCACAAGGACTTGGTAAAATCAAGCGGTAAAGAAATCTAGCTAAACAATTCTGCAAATATCGATAAAAAGAGCAATGACATGAATATATGTGATAATTGGGAAAGCACAGATTCCACTGCTCAAGGTTTCCAATTGTGGTTTTCGATTCAAGATGTCTAAAGATGTATGGACAGAGCTTGGATTGCAAAGGAAAGGTATTTCGAAGGTGTGATAGATCACGGGGGAGGTCTCACTATCTACCATCCCAATCCAATGAAACTTACCACCGGGTAAGTCTCAAAGCTTCAAAGGAGAAGAATAATAGTCTGAAATCAACCACTCAACCTAAGGGAATATAATTAACCATCACCGGGTAAGTCTCAAGTTAACTCACAAAGGTAAGAGGAAGGCACACTCAAACCTAATAAAGGAGGAACCTTTATTACCTAGAACTCATCATCGTTGGCAACCAAGCAAGGGAATCACCGGGTAAGTTTCTTCTCAAGCAATGATATAGGTTAGAAAGGCTCAACAAGGTTAGGGTTTAAGCAATCTTTAACCAAGGCTAAAGGATAAATCATGTTAGGTACGACAGAAGAAACCACGGGCGGATCTTGGTGAAATCTCGGCCGAAATTCTCAAAAACAGTCTGAGCCATCGAAGGTTAAAACACAACTCTTAGGGTCCAATCTTTTTGTAAGGGTCAATCTATCATCATCTAAACCACAACCTTCAACCAATCACCCTAGAATCGCAAGGCTTTTAGCTAACAATCATCATATTCAAATCAGCAATCAATAAAGAAATCAAGAACAAGATATAACTAATAGATCTCAATGAAACACAATAACTTCCAAATAATGAATCACCAAATATCATAAACTCAATCAATCCAATATCAAATATCCAAAAAGGAAAAATAAATCAAGAACCTAGACTTCTCCAAGAATCCTTCTTCAAATCTTCCCCCAACTGCTGTCGTACGGGTTGTCAATCCCTTTCAATGGCCTAGAAAGCCAACTTCCGTGGGGTGTCAATCCACGTCGGTAGCGGGGGGTGTGTCGGAGTCCGTGTGAGAGTCAATGGGTCGTCTTCAATGGGAGTCATCAGTGGGAGTCCGTTCTAACGTTGAAGGCTATAGGATATTTATAGGAATAAATCTAGGATTTTACAAGCATGGGTTAAAGATAGTTTGCATCTAAAATATAAACCCTAAATTTTAGGACCAAAAAAGAAATTGAGCCCGCTCGTATCAAAGTCCACTCTGGCGTGCGGTATCAAAGCCCATTCCGCAGTATCAGAGTTTGCTCCAGCGCGATATATGAGTGTACTCCATAGTATTCCTAGCTCCTATTTTTTTTTCTCCTTTTTGTCCCGCATCAAGACTTAATCCTTAAATGTGCTATTGTTCGCTCTCAGACGTGTATGTATTCGTGAACGAAATAGCTATAAATTTATAAACTAAAATAAAAGCCTAAAACAATATGCGAACCCGCAATGTACGGATCAATTGTAATAACGGCAAATACTTTAAGGTCGAGCACAAGGACTATGGTGAAATAAAGCACGGTAAAGCAGGTTGTAAATCAAAAGCAAGCAACAAAGAAAAGATAACAAAGATGATGTAATAATCAGATAAGGAAAATGTAGATTCTAGAGGTCAAAGAATCCAGTTGTGGTTCCAACTCAAGATCTCAAAGAATGACGTGGGCAAAGCTGAGGTTTGCAAAAAAAGGTATTTCTAAGGTGGGAATAGATCACCGGGTAAGTCTCACTAATCACTATCCCAAACCAAAGATCATCTCACCGGGTAAGTCTTAAGGAACTAAGGAAAGGAAATATATTCTCAAACCAACACACCACCTAAGGGGATAGAACTAACCTTTACCGGGTAAGTCTCAGGCTAACTCACAGAGTTAGGATGAAGGCACACTCAAACCCTAATAAAGGATAAACCTTTATTACCTAACACTAATCATCATAGGTATATAAGCAATGGAATCACCGGGTAAGTCTCATCCTAGGCTTGCGTATGGACCAGGAAAGGTACAACAAGGATAGGATTTTACAAACTAAAACCTAAACTCTGGTTTGGATCAAATCTAGTTCACACCTCGCTCAGTTCATATCGACCTCGGTCGAGGTGTTCTATGAACCAGCCGAGGTGAGGTTCAGCTAAGGTTTCGCTCGAGATTTCAAGGTCCACTAAGGTAAAGGCACATTCTTTCATCGTCTTTCCCACAAATTTCAGTCAATCACCCTAGAATCTCACAAGAATTTAGCAAATAATCATCATGATAATAACAATCAAATATATAAAAGAAGAATCAATAACCAAACAAGAAAACCTTAGCACAAAGGTCTCAATAATCACTCAATCAAACAATCAAACAATCAAAACAATCAATAAATGTGTTCCTCAATAACAAACAAAAAGACAACAATCAAGAATCTTAAGAAAACCTTACAACTTCCTTCAAAAGCCTTTAACTTTCACTTCAAAGCTATTTTCCTTCAACTTCCTTCCATCATTGGAATATCTTCAATCTTCCAAACTAATCAGTTAACCAACCATACTTCCATCTAGAAAATATCTTTCAATTTATAGGAGAATCACTTGCCAAAAATAAAAGATCTTATGGGCCATGGGCCGTGCGTCTCGATCCAGGCCCAGCGAAACATCTTGGTCGAGGTGTTTTTGGGTTCAACCGAGATGAACCTCATCTATGTGCAAATCTCTCAAAACTGGTCCAATATCAAATTTCTATCCAACTTTCATGGTTTCTATGCTTTCCTTGTAGCTTATTAATGTTCCAAAATGTAGCTCCAATGACTCCTTAGATCCCTTGGCTCCATATCGCTCCAAAACATGTCATTTTCCCTACAATTACAACAAAACTAGGTTTAGACCTCGATTCTAGCAAAGGTAAACAAAACGACATAATGATCAAGAATATACATCCATGCATGCAGATTTATGAAGATAAAACGTCCAAACCAATCCCAAAATATAGACCATAATGCATGCTATCAAAATACCCCATACTTGTCCCTTGCTTGTCCCCAAGCAAGATTCAAATCTTAGATACAAGATAGAATATATTATAAGTCATCAAAAAGATCAATGAAAAAACATTTTACAAAACCTTTTGGTGGTGCGCTCCATTCATAGATCACCCTAAGAGAATGCTTCATAGCAAATGAAACCAAAATATGGACAAAATATTTTATAAATATAAGAAAGTTGATCATCTTTGCATAAAATAATAGAATGCATAACAAATCATATTTATCGAAATCAATCATGTATAATCCAGTTTAAACCACAAAGTCAATCAATATACTGAAGGTCTCAAGGGCTTTCAAAAGAGGTCAAGAAACGTGCTAGGGTGGGATGTATGTAAGGCAATGTGGTATAGTAATCCGGGAATAGGATCTTCACTTCACTTCTTTGATTCACAAATATCTTCACCTATAAGCTTTGTTTATTTTAACATTTTTCTTACTTTATTTTTAAGAACATGGACAAAGGTGCACAATAACCGAAGCCTAGGAAATCAACAATTCTCAATTTCTCGAGATGCCTCAAACCCTTAATGCACATACCATGACCCGTTAGGGCTATCGATCAATCTGACTTTGGCAAGACACAAACACCCGGCTATGTGAATGGTGCCGAGTTACTAATCATCTAGATCAACGTCGCCAAACCTATTTTATTCTAACACTTTCAGCCACAATCTCAACTTCACTTCGCACGCTTTTCATCAACTACATCCAAATTTCTGGATAGGTAAAGGGAGGCAAATATGTATATGAGGGGCTAAAGCATGATCAACAAGAAGAAGAAGAAGAAGAGAAATGAAGTGCCTTAATCATCCCATGAAGAATGTGAGAAAACTCATGATGTGGTGTCAACCTTCAAATCCAACATAATTTTGATAAAAACAAAGTATTAAACATGCTAGAATTTCAAAAAATACATTTAGCAACTTAATCATATCATAAAACCTTTCAAGCATATACAAATTTCAAAGCTAATCTGCAAGCAAATATCATCATCGAGGTCATATCTGGAATAGAAGTACAAAACGTTTCGAAAATTTCTTCAGTTTTAAAATCATCTCGGTCGAGGTGATTTGACGGCGCCCGAGGTGTTCAACCTAGATAAACATCAGGTATCACGACCTCGTTTGGCCAAAACGTCTCGGTCGAGTCAAAAAAAATTTTCAAATCGGTTTTCGACGATTTTCTCAAACAGAAACATGTATGCAATGCATGTAAATGACATATACGCACATATAAGCCAATAAGATCATAACCAAGGTCAAATTAGAGTTATACATACCCGAAGCTCGTAAATCAAATAAGATACAATACCCAATACTTAGGACACATTGTCCCAATGGATCAAATAAGGGTCAGGGACAAGGTACTCACGGATTTAACGCTGAACATCATAAAGAAATAAGAAATAACGCCATAATATGCTCAATCCTCCTCTGCTGGCGGCGGTGGTGGAATGTAGGGATACATAGACGGATCAAAAGGATAGCCTATCGTCTGCTGGAACTACAATATCATCATCTGTCGCTGATAGTGTTGGCTCTCCTCCATACGCTGCGTCCATCCCTCAATCGATCGGGTCTGAGTAGTGAAGCGCTGAGAAATGTCAGTCCGAAGTGCCTGAAAAGAATTTGTCATCTTCCGGGTCAGGTCATCAATCCTGCGGTGTGCCTCAGGGTCGCGACGACGGCGAACTCTCTGCTAGGTGGCTGGGGAATGTCAGCTGGAGGTGCTGGTGCCTCTCTCTCATCCTCCGTGGCCTCATCATCGAGGTCAATGGTGGGAATGCTAGGTCTGCCGGTATTAGTACCGGTATCCATGGATGCAGCTCCGCCAATCCCATCACCATCTGCATATCCTCCCGCTGCCTCTGTAGCAACATCCTCTTGCATGATCGGGAACTAGATAGTAGACCAGTTCTCATGGTCAAAGACCGAGAACTGTGATGACCAGACAATACCTCTTCGTAACTTCGTTTTCCCACGACATGACCACACAAAAAGTGCCAAGACCGCGGGGAACAAGGATGCGGCGTTTGATGAACTCTTGTGAACCCAACAGCTTCGCCGCCGCAACCAAAGTGCATCCAGAAAGGTCCAACCCCATATAAGTAGCAATGTGAGTCACTAGGCCGCCAAAGCAGATATCTCCCTTGGCCTTCCTCTTCACTCTATGTAGCTCCTCTGCAAGCATAGCAACAAAGTCCGGGATACCTCCTGTCACCATACTGAACATGCTAAACAGCTCACCCTGGAGGACCTTCTAGGGCATCTCAGTACGCGCCACAAGCATCTCATTGAAGATATTGTGAGCAATACGGAAGGCTAGATGATAAATAATGTGCTCCCGATAAACGTCGGGCTGCCATCTGTCACGGTGGGAGGTGACGTGAGCAATACTCTCCCAGAAACTACGAGCCTACACTCGAGAAGCAAAATCTGTAGCTGTAGGGGTGTAGAAGCAAAAGATCTCCCCAAACTTGTTGAGGGGGACGATATAGTTATTGTTCAGGAGCCGGTACTTGATCCCTTTGTACTCTGGCATGTAAGTCACTGAACTTAAAAACTCAAACGTCGCCTCCAGATAAGCCGGCGTTCGGATATCCATGAAAGTGTCCAAGCCAACCATGAAGACCATCTTCTCCAGGTCCTGGATCACAGGGATAGAAGGGTGTGGGGGAGGGGAAGGAGAGGACTGTCGGGAACTACTAGGGCGATTCCTAAGGGCTAGTTGTCGATTAGATCTCCTAAAATTCTCCATCTCTGAAAATCACCTCGGTTGCTCCCAAGAACACCTCGGCCGAGACGCAGTAAATCCGACCAAGGAAAAGTACTACTTCGATCGAGGCTCAAAAATCGCAAGCTTTCCCCCAATTTTCACTACCACTTGCTTCCTAAGGGGTACTTAAACTTTTCTCAGTAATAATCAGTAGCAAACAAGCCCAAATCTGTGCAGAATCGAGAAAAGCGAACCAAGTTAAGGATTAGAGCGAAATATCCAAAATGCACAGCTTGTGGTGGATTTGAGCGCTGTTTGGTGCTTGAAATCTGTGTCTCGTGCTTCCCTTGATGATTTAGAGCCAAGAATCGTGGCAAACGATCGAGTTTTGATAATTTTTGGAGCAAAGAGGCCACGGTCAAGGTGAGAGCAAAGAAAGAAGAAAGTTTGTGTGGAGAGAGAAAGTCGTTCTCCTTTTATACCCCTCGCAGAAATTTGATTTCATCTCGGTCGAGTTGGTTCTGAACTAACCGAGGTGTCAAAGCGAGGTGATTCCTGGATAAGAGTATCTCGGTTGGCGAAGAACATCTCGGTCGAGGCGTTCTGACAGCATCCGAGATGTATCTCAGTCAAGCTCCGTCTTTTCAGCTTCTCGAACATCAATCCTTCCATGTATTTTCTGAGTTGTATTTCTTCTTGAAGAACCTAATTCCTGTCTAAGAGGACACACAATATGTAATATCCAGAATTTTTATTCCGTGTAATTTCCGTATCAAACCGGGTTTTTATCCGGTGATCTTTCTCTGTCTACCTAGTCGTACACACTATCTCAAATTTTATCATTTTATGTAATCTCACTTCACATAAAATGGTAGAATTTTATATCAACCCCTAATCTATCAAACCCTAGTTTATATCACGACATGTCGTTGACAAAGTCATGACGTTCTTTTGACGAGACCATGACGAGTTTGACGAGACGAAGACAAAATCCTAACAAGGCCATGCATGGGCTTGGCAAGGCAATGACAACATTTGACAAGGCCATGACAAGGCCTTGACAAACTTTCAGCCCACTTCTTCTTACCTTATTTCAGCCCACCTTTCCTTGCATTTCCTTGGCTTTTTCAGCCCATCAGCAACTGCTGGTACGTGGCCCAACTACCCTTGCTTGTGCACTGGCCCAGGGACGTGATGAGGGCATGGGCAGCGCCGGATCTGCGTAAAACTGCTCGCCTTCCCTTCTGTCTTCTGTTACGCTCAGAACCGTCCATCTCCAGCGTCTTCAACTCTCTTCAGCACAGCAACCCTCTTCAACAGCCCTCTTCAGCGTAACATCCCTCTCCAGCGTCTTCAACAACCCTCTTCAGCGCATCAGCCCTCTCCAGCGTCTTCAGCAACCCTCTTCAACGCAACAACCTCATTCTCCCTCCTCTCTTGAGTAGCGGCAACCTTCTCCCTACACGCCCAACAATGTTTCCGTACAAGCCGACGCATCCAATCCCTCTCCTGCACGCCCAGATCCGCTCAGCAACAGCCTAGTGCATTTGAGTCTCGGAATTGAGTAAGCTTATACCCCTTTCCGTCGATACACTTCCTTCCACATTTTTCATACCTTATAGATACCCTTTATTTCTCCTTATCATACTCAGAACAATGATTGATGAAGCAGTAAAGATTCATGCTGTTTTCCGAGTTTTCCAGAAGTGACAAGCAGGCATTTCCGAGTCCAGATTTTAGTATGTTAGTCACCTCCTCTATTGCTGAATTTTGGATATGTAGTAGTCAGTAGTACATAGTAGATCATACTAAAGTTTGGGACGCATCAGAGTTACGGTTTGAGAGCTCTGATGTTGCAAAGTTGACTCCTCATGCAGTTTTTTAAGTGTGCTGAGTGTTGAAAAAAACAGCATGTGTTACAATTTTGTGAGATGGTTTTGAATAGGCTTTTGAGCTCCTTTGCTTCTGAATTTTTGATATATTATAGATAAGATTTTATAGTAGCACATATCAAAATTTGGGATAAATCCCGCGAGTGGTTTAGGAGTTATGATTTTTCAAAGTTAAGACAGTGTGCTGTTTTGTTAAGTGTTTGCTGAAATTCCTAAGTGTGGAAAACTGCATGTCGGTACAGTCTTGTGACCCAGATTTGGATAGATTAGACTCCTTCTTTAGTGCTGATTTTTGGATATGTTGTAGTTGGTATTATATAGTATAAAATACTGAAATTTTGGAATATTCCGAGTTATAGTTTAGGAGATATGATTCTCCAAAGTTGGTTTTTCATGCAGTTTTTAGGACTGCTGAAATATTCTAAGTATTAAAAAAACTGCTTGTGATGCAGTTTTGTGAGGTAGAATTGGAGGGGTTAGTGACCTCTGTCGGACGTGATTTTTGGATATGTTGGTTGAGGGATATGTATAGGAGCATGTAGTAAAACTTGAGAGGGATCCGTTGGGTTAATCCAGATTTAGGATGTTCGAAAGTTGGGTATAAGTATCGTTTAGTTTAGAAGAGTTGTGTTAGTTTTTAAGTGTCGATCCATCTTATGCGTTTATGTTCTTGTGAGGATGTTGAGCCTAGAAGTTTAAGGACTTCTAGTTGACTAGAGCGTTGGTTGATTCGTGTGCCTTGTCTTGAACAGGCATTGTGCGTTTTCCCGAGGGGAACGTAAGAGTGTGCTGATCGGTTGCTCTTGGAGACTGGTAAGTCCACGGACTTACTTAGCTGGATTCTTGTATGAGTGTAATGTGTATGAGTGGTGTTTGTTAGTTATGATAAACAACAAAATCGGATTAGGTGACTTTATTATTTACGTAATTGACCCAAGTGTATGATAACGGGTTGTGACATCATCTGCCTAGATCTTGCGAGAGTCTAGGAGGTTCCCTGCGACCAACCCATTCAAGTAGACAGTCAAATGCATTAGTACCATTCCGCGTTGGTAAACGGGGACAGGGGCAAGGTTTGGGAATCCCTCGTGTCACAAAATAAGTATCATTACTAATGACCTATCACCTAATTAAAGATAATAAAAGGATTGAGTGTTGCATGTAGATTGTGTATGTTGTGTGTTTGTGCTTTTACCTTTATACTATGCATAGAATGTTAGCTAACGGTATTATACCGCTTTGTAGATGCCTTGCAGGTTAAGATAGTTGTAGAGAGATCCGGAGGGATTGGTCAGCCGGGTCCACGTAATCATTTAGCTGGGGACAAGGCTGTCTTATGTTCTTCATATGTGTCGTCTTAGTACCGTGGCTTTTTAAGGCTGATACATATCCTTCATGTATATATTGTTTAAAGTTTTCAAATGTTTTTAATACTTTTGTGCCTTGTTGTAAGATCCTAGAAAAATTGTTGTCAAAATAAGGTCGGGACCCATTGTGAGGTCCTAACCAGTAGCTCCCCTAGTTCTGAGAATTTGGGTTGTTACAATATGGTATCAGAGCTCTAGTTTGGCAACAATGACACTTGAAATCTTCTGAAAAACCGAATGTATATATTAACTAGAACCAGAAAGGGGTCTAAGATGTTCAAAATGAATTTCTGTTTCACACATGCGCATAGTCGGGTTGTTGGGTTAGTAGTACGTCGGACCACCATCGCTCTCCGTGGATCTCTGCAACTTGGATCGATATGAGTTAGTATATAGACTTATTATGATGTGTATTAATGTATGTTATATATATATATATATGTGTATGTGTAGCATGTAAATATCCTAAAGGGATATTTTATATCCTTTAGTTGTGATATCATGAAGCAATTATCGCCTCATGATAAATCAGTAGCGGACTTGAAGAGTCTCCAAAATGAGGCAATGGAATCAGACCTTGAATTGTGTATTATACTCGGGTGGGCCGCTTGGTGATCCTTACAAATAATCCAAAGAACAAGTGAGCAAGTAAGTAAAGTTGTGAAAATAATTTTCACCACAAGCACAATCAAATGAGGAAGAAATTCCTAAGTCAGTTCAGTTAGAAGGAATAGAAGGTCGTACAAGGAACTTGGGCATACGAGGCCGAGAGACAGAATTAGAAGAACCATGTAAGAGACTACAAGAGTGCGGAGTAGAGATAGCAATATTGGAACGGGACAAGTAGAATTGAGTACAACCAAGATTATGGAATCAAGGACATTATAATCGAGGCGGATGCCCCATAGACCATTAGGGGCATGAGAAACCAGAAGAGACAAAGTGTCAATCCGGGTGTGAGAATCTAAAGTGTGGGGAGGTTTTGACCTCCTCAGAGATATAAGAAGTTTGAAAGAAACCGCGACGCCAATATCCAAAGTATGGAAGCCTGTAGCAGGGTCAACGAAGTTTCAGGATAGCGATATTACCACCAACACTAGTGAAGAAATCTGTATGAGAGAACGGCCTTGCTAGACTCGAGAGTCCAGGGTAACCCGAATTATCATGGGACCTAAGCCATCAACACAGATGGTCCATACAAAAGGAACTGCAAGTGGATGATCATTACGGCCATAAGAATTTCAAAGACACTTGCAAGCTATCGTGGAAACTTGTAACGACTATTTATGCCAGATGAATGACACAATCGGACTAGAGAAATGGAGTTAGCCCATAAGAAGCGGAAGGGTGGAAGGTAGAACGAACTTAAGAAGTATAAAAGGATTGTTGTGAGCAACTGTTTACCTAATAGCTAAGGAAATTTTGACAGATCACAATTGACACGGAATGGAGACTTACAACTTAATGTAAGAGCGAAGCGTAGACTTCACAAGCCTGGACACATCTTGTCTTCTTTAAAGATAAGAATTCTAAGAGGAATCACAACGTCAGTATCGAAAGGATCGAAGCCCTGTAACATAGTCAACAGAGATTTGGAAGGAAATATTACAAACAACGCCGATTAAGGAACCTGTGCTTGTGAGAATCGTGTGGGGACTGAAGGGTCCAGGGTAACCCCCAATTATAACAAAACATAGGTCATCAACACAAACGGTCCCTGTAAAGGGACTACAATTGGGAGGTAATTAAAAGTCATCGGAACTACAAGACGCTTACCCTCTATCGTGGAGTGTTAGGAACGACTTTTGACGTCAGGTGAATGGCACAGTGAGACTTGAGAAAGAGAGTTGTCCCAAAGGAAGCAGAAGAGTGAAAGATAAGACGAACTAAAAGAAGGATAAAAGGATTAATCTAGTAGGTGATGTGCACCAAAAGTTTAATACCATTAGAGGTATGAAATTGAGATAAGTCAACTATAGACTGACCGATGTCAATCAAGGACGTGCAAGTATTGTTTGGTATTGACGAGTTATGTTCCGTTAAGAAGAGCTATTTGTGACGGTGGATCTATGGAGTAGTTTTACCGACGCCTTAAAGGATTTCCTTAAGTAGGCAACGACAACCTTCTTGGATGAATTAAAGGTATGAAGAGAAACGTTTCAAGGGTTATTTCTTTTCTAGTTAAGATCAAACTCCGGTCAAGTCATGGAGTTTGGATCCGTGGTAGAAGAATTGAGAAAGTAAGCGGAATAAGTTGTTTTGCAATCGTTGTTTTATTTTCGTAAGGCAAGTAAAGAAGGTACTTGGTACTTCATCCGCATAAGAATTATGGTGTAAGTGGAAGATAGAGTTTTGGGGTCAATCATTTTAGGCTTACAGAAACGTCCTTATGATTAATGAGTGACAATAGAATTATCAAAGTAGCGCAGCAGAAGCGTGGTGGGTCCTAACCCACAGAGCAGGAAGCTCAATGGTACAGAGAAATAACGTGTCAAGTTTGAAAGAGTGATAGTTGGCGAAATGCATTCCGTTTGGAAGGAACACGAGCTAGGCTACGCGGAGTGACTAAAATTTTTGTGGAAGAACCGTGTCACCACAAGGTAGACGTGGAAGTATTTGCATATAGAGGTTATGGAAAAAGAGCGGTACCCTTTATGGATCCAAGTGAAACATGACGACTTCGTCACATGTCGACAGGTAAGTAGTGTGGGATTTTAATACCGAATGGAGGATTGTAGAGTCGTCTTCCCGATGGATTGAGAATAGAATTGACAATGTAATAAAAGTATTGTGCATGGTCTTCACTAGGGAACTCAAAGTGAGTAACTACCCTACTGAGTCGAAGACATATAAGGAAATAAGCGGCAGGGGTATTACTGGTCTGATAACCATGGTGGATAAAAGAGTGCACTGCGGATGGTATGTTAACAATTATGGAGTAGTTATGATCAAATAACGGTGATAGGAGATCACTTTGTGTCTTATACCGTCATTCCGGACATATTCTATGTCACTTAAGATCTTGGAAAATGCGTGAGAAGCCTAAGTTTGAGGAAACGATATATTAGAGATCTGTAAATAGTATAATAATGCCAAGTGAACAAAGAGGATGACCACTAGATTTGATTTTTAGTTGTCTCGAGTGTTAGACCTGAAAAGGGTAAAGGTGATGATTCCTTACCTGAGGAATAAGATGACTGAGTAATATTAAAAGACAAGACCAAGTGGGTCGTGATACGAAGAGCATTGGGCACTTGGTAAGTGTGGTGGATGTTCAAGACCTTTGGCCTGAGTGTGTAGTCAGAACCTTTTCAGAAGGCCGGAAGCAAGTGGTCATAACGAAGGGAAGGAAGTTGAACAGATTATTTTCCGTAGGGTCATCAAAGGATCTAGAAGTGAGTTGGGTAAGGCAACCATTGGAAGTTTTAAAGCGGTTTAAAAGTGACTGATGGACTAGTATTCCTCACCCTATTGGAGAGTGTAGCTTCAGTTCTCCACGAAGACTAACTTTGGGAACTGAGTTGAGAATTTCAGTTGGAGAGATACCTACCAGACACGAGTTGGATCATCAGATTAGAGGATCAGACAGTTGAGCCGGATGATACCGGTGAGACATCCGGTAACCACTCTAGAACGTGGTAGCAGGCGCTTGTGATCTAAGTACCTGAAAAGATTTAAGATTCAGTGGTTTATGAAGAGCTGATAAGGCTACCTAAGATATTGGGGATAGTAATAGACGTAACATTTCAAAGACCTATGTAGCGATAGTTGTAACCTCGGGAGTGACGAGTTAGGGCTTGACCTTGTATGTGTGATATTGTTTGACTGCTTGTTTATTTCATCATTGAGTGTTTAGTCAGTGATGTGTTCTTTTGGTAACCTTGATGTGCGGGATACTTAGATGTGGAAACGATGAAACTTTTGTGTAGTGATCAAACACACCCATTTGGTGCCTTAAAGGCTGATCAGGATTCTCTTACCTAAGTTTCGGGACGAAACTTATTTTGAGGCGGATCTGATGTAACGACCGGATTTTTTCGTTACGCTTTGATAGGGTTAGAGGAGTTTATAAAACAAAATTAAAATTTAGTGAGACTAGGATATACAAGTTTAATTATGGAAGTCGTTTGATTAAATACCTTGTTCTAAGTTTCGGGACGAAACTTATTTTAAGGGGGTACTGATGTTATATCCAGAATTTTTATTCTGTGTAATTTCCGTATGAAACCGGGTTTTTATCCGGTGATCTTTCTCTGTCTACCTAGTCGTACACACTATCTCAAATTTTATCATTTTATGTTATCTCACTTCACATAAAATGATAGAATTTTATATCAAACCCTAATCTATCAAACCCTAGTTTATATCATGACATGTCGTTGACAAAGTCATAACGTTCTTCTGACGAGACCATGACGAGTTTGACGGGATGAAGACGAGATCCTCACAAGGCCATGCATGGGCTTGGCAAGGCAATGACAACATTTGACAAGGCCATGACAAGGCCTTGGCAAACTTTCAGCCCACTTCTTCTTACCTTATTTCAGCCCACCTTTCTTTGCATTTCCTTGGCTTTTTTCAGCCCATCAGCAATTGCTGGTACGTGGCCCAACTACCCTTGCTTGTACACTGGCCTAGGGATGTGATGAGGGCATGGGCAGCGCCGGATCTGCGAACAACTGCTCGCCTTCCCTTCTGTCTTTTGTTACGCTCAGAACCGTCCATCTCCAGCGTCTTCAACCCTCTTCAGCGCAGCAGCCCTCTTCAAAAGCCCTCTTCAGCGCAGCAACCCTTTCCAGCGTCTTCAACAACCCTCTTCAGCGCAGCAGCCCTCTCCAGCGTCTTCAGCAGCCCTCTTCAATGCAGTAGCCTCAATCTCCCTTCTTAATCCTAGCCAATCTCTCCCGGAAGCAGCAGTGACGATCTCCTCTCTTGAGCAGCGGCAACCCTCTCCCTGCACGTCCAGCAATGTTTCCGTACAAGCCGATGCATCCAGTCCCTCTCCTGCATGCCTAGATCGGCTCAACATCAGCCTAGTGCATTCGAGTCTCGGAATTGAGTAAGATTATACCCCTTTCCGTCCATGCACTTCCTTCCACATTTTTCATACCTTATAGATACCCTTTATGTCTCCTTATCATACTCAGAACAATCATAGATGAAGCAGTAAAGATTCATGCTGTTTTCCGAGTTTTCCAGAAGTGACAAACAGGCATTTCCGAGTCCAGATTTTGGTATGTTAGACACCTCCTCTATTGCTGAATTTTGGATATGTTGTAGTCAGTAGTACATAGTAGATCATACTAACATTTGGGAAGCATCGGAGTTACGGTTTGAGAGTTATGATGTTGCAAAGTTGACTCCTCATGTAGTTTTTATAAGTGTGCTGAGTGTTGAGAAAAACAGCATGTGTTACAGTTTTGTGAGATGGTTTTGAATAGGATTTTGAGCTCCTTTGCTGCTGAATTTTGGATATATTATAGATAAGATTTTATAGTAGAACATATCAAAATTTGGGATAAATCCAGCGAGTGGTTTAGGTGTTATGATTTTTCAAAGTTAAGACAGTGTGCTGTTTTGTTAAGTGTTTGCTGAAATTCCTAAGTGTGGAAAACTGCATGTCGGTACAGTCTTGTGACCCAGATTTGGGTAGGTTAGACTCCTCCTTTAGTGCTGATTTTTGGATATGTTGTAGTTGGTATTATATAGTATAACATACTGAAAATTTGGAATATTCCGAGTTATAGTTTAGGAGATATGATTCTCCAAAGTTGGTTTCTCATGCAGTTTTTAGGACTGCTGAAATATTCAAAGTATTAAAAAAACTGCTTGTGATGCAGTTTTGTGAGGTAGAATTGGAGGGGTTAGTGACCTCTGTCGGACGTGATTTTTGGATATGTTGTTGAGTGGTATGTATAGGAGCATGTAGTAAAAGTTGAGAGCGATCCGTTGGGTTAATCCAGATTTAGGATGTTCCGAAGTGGGGTATAAGTATAGTTTAGTTTAGAAGAGTTGTGTTAGGTTTTAAGTGTCGATCCATCTTATGCGTCTATGTTCTTGTGAGGATGTTGAGCCTAAAAGTCTAAGGACTTCTAGTTGACTAGAGCGTTGGTTGATTCGTGTGCCTTGTCTTGAACAGGCGTTGTGCGTTTTCCCGAGGGGAACGTGAGAGTGTGCTAATCGGTTGCTCTTGGAGACTGGTAAGTCCACGGACTTACTTAGGTGGCTTCTTGTATGAGTGTAATGTGTATGAGTGGTGTTTGTTAGTTATAATAAACAACGAAACCGGATTAGGCCGACTTTATTATTTACGTAATTGACCCAAGTGTATGATAACGGGTCGTGACATCATCTGCCTAGCTCTTGCGAGAGTCTAGGATGTTCCCTGCGACCAGCCCAGTCAGGTAGACGGTCAAATGCATTAATATTGTTCTGCGTTGGTAAACGGGGACAGGGGCGAGGTTTGAGAATCCCTCGTGTCACAAAATAAGTATCATTAGTAATGACCTATCACCTAATTAAAGATAATAAACGGATTGAGTGTTGCATGTTGATTGTGTATGTTGTGTGTTTATGCTTTTACCTTTATACTATGCATAGAATGTTAGCTAACGGAATTATACCGCTTTGTAGATGCCTTGCAGGTTAAGACAATTGTAGAGAGATCCGGAGGGAATGGTCAGCCGGGTCCACGTACTCATTTAGTTGGGGACAAGGCTATCTTATGTTCTTCATATGTGTCGTTTTAGTATCGTTGCTTTGTAAGGCTGATACATATCATTCATGTAGATATTGTTTAAAGTTTTCAAATATTTTTAATACTTTTGTGCCTTGTTGTAAAATCCTATTAAAATTGTTGTCAAACTAAGGTCGGGACCCATTCTGAGGTCCTAACCAGTAGCTCCCCGAGTTCTGAGAATTTGGGGTGTTACACAAAACACAAAGCAAACTATCTAAACTAAACTAGTAAAGGGAAAAGAAAGCAATACCTTGGGTTGCCTCCCAAGAAGCGCTTGGTTTAAGGTCGCTAGCTGGACCGTACGTTACTCTCAAGCAAGATGCAAAGGTGCAATCTCCTCGACTGGAACTTCCGGTAGATACTTCTTCAACCTATGACCGTCGACCTTAAAGCTTCCGCTAGCTTTACCCCATACTTCAACTGCACCAAGGGGAAAGACATTTTTCACAACGTAAGGTCTCGTCCATCTAGATTTTAACTTACCTGGAAAGAGGCGGAGGCGGAAGTTGAAGAGTAGATCAAGATCCCCTTCTTTAAGCTCCTTAGGGATGATATACTTGTCATGCCATTTCTTCGTTCTTTCTTTGTAGATTTTGGCATTCTCATAAGCGTTTAAGCAAAGCTCCTCTAATTCATTGATATCCAAAAGCCTCTTCTATCCAGCTTCCATGATGTCGAAGTTTAGCCATTTGATCGCCCAATATGCCTTGTGCTCCTACTCAACGGGAAGATGACAAGACTTCCCCCATATACCAAATTGTAAGGGGTGGTACCTATGGGAGTCTTGAATGTTTTCCTATACGCCCAAAGAGCATCGTCCAACTTCATGGACCAATCGTTCCTTGTCCTTGAAACGGTCTTATCCAAAATAACCTTGATTTCTCGTTAGAGATCTCCACTTTCCTACTAGTTTGAGGATGATAAGGGGTTGCTACCTTGTGGGTCACCCCATACTTCGCTAGAAGTGCCTTGAACTTCCGGTTGATGAAATTTGTCCCTCCATCACTGATGATGATTCGCGGTGTCCGAAAACGTGGAAAAATAGTCCTATGGAAGAACTTCACAACCACCATGGCGTCATAAGTGGGAGAAGCAATGGCTTCCACCCATCTAGAGACGTAGTCAACAGCTAAGAGAATGTAGAGGTTCCCTGCGGATGATGGGAAAGGTCCCATAAAGTCGACTCCCCACACATCAAAGATCTAAACTCTTGAATATTGTTAAGTGGCATCTCGTTCTGCCTAGATATATTTCTTGTTCTTTGGCATTCGTCACAAGAAACAACAAACGCTTGCACATCCTTAAATAATGAAGCCAAAAGAAACCAGAACATAATACCTTAGGGCATGTTTTGTGAGCGCTAGCATGTCCTCCACAAGGAAGCGAATGGCAATGCCGTATGACACTAGTAGTCTCATCCTCCGGAACGCATCATTGAAGCATCCCATCCGAGCCTCTCTTGAAGAGTAGAGGCTCGTTCCAATAGTAGTAACATACGTCTTTGATGAACTTCTTCCTTTGAGCGTATGTCAATCCTGGAGGTATTTCCTGACAAACAAGACAATTAACTATATCAGTATACCAAGGCTCTTTACCATCAGAAACTTGGCAAAGCCAATGCCCCACCGAATGTAAATGCCCACCGGGAAATGAATCATCAATGGATAGATCGTCCTTCTCGAGGCATCTAGGGTTAGGCCGAGGTGGTGAACGGAGGTGATCTTCAGTCGACACCATCTCACTTGCTTTGAGAACTGTCTCGGTCATGGACCGAGGTGTTGGACTGAGGTACTCTCCAAAGAAGGTCACCTCGCTTGCTCCAGAAACCATTTCGGTCTAGGTACTGGGAGTGTAACCGAAACCTAATGTGCTTTTTGTCTCCTGAATTAGTTTGTTGAATCCAGCTCCTGGATCCGCTTCCAATGCTTCCAAGTTACGTACATCTGCATCACACAAGACATCTACACCTTCGTCCATCATACTAAAACTCAAAACCTTCTCAAGAGGATCTTTAATTAAGATAGAGCTCACCAATTCTCGAGAATCTTCTTCATCATAGATGTTGAAGATGTCGTCCTCTAAGGGTTCTCCTTTCATCGTAGTTAAGAGTGCAAACTCCACATGATCTTCACCAATATTGAATGATAACTTGGCATGCTTACAATCAACGTTGCAACCTGATGTTGCAAGAAACGGTCTTCCAAGAATGATGGGAATAGGATTATCTGCATGAATGTTGAGCACAACAAAGTCCATAGGTATGTAAAATTACCTAGCTTGACAAGAATTTCCTCTAAGATTCCAACGGGATGAGTAATAGAACGACCCGCCATGTATAAAGTCATCTTCACGAGCTTGGGATCTCCAAGACGGATCTTCTCACAAAGCGCTAGAAGAATGATGCTCACACTAGCTCCTACATCACAAAGTGATTCATAAGTCACATCCCGAACTTCGATGGGAAAGCAAAACAAACCGGGATCTCTTAACTTGGGTGGCATGTTCTCTTTCATGATTTAAATGAGCTCCAAAGATCTAGAAGTCATCCGCACTTCTCCAAAGTCTTCCAGTTTTCTCTTCCTTGACAAGATCTCTTTCAAAAAATTCCCATAGGCGGGCATACCTATGGTAGCATCAATGAAAGGGATGTTAATATGTAGCTTATTCATAAGGTCAAGAAACTTACCGAAATGTTTGTCTAGATGTGCCCGTGCCCCTAGACTAAGGGAACGGGAGTGGAGGTTTGTAAGCTGGCGGTGGAACATAGACATCAGACTTGTCTTTCGCTTTATGGGGCTCCATCTCGGTTGGCACCTCGACCGAGGTGTCCTTCGTCTGGTCGTGGTCCCACCGAGGTACTGATCAGTTGTCTTCAATCCACTTCGTGTGGTGATTGCCATGACATGCCCCTTTGGGTTGTTCTTTGCCCTACTTGGGAGTTTACTCGGATCTCTTGGTGCTTCATTGGACTTGTTGAAAAACTGATGTTCTAAGGCTTTTTGTGCCTTCGAAAATGTGTTCATAGAATTCTCCATAGCGTTGATCTTGGTCATGATAGCTTCCAGCACAACATCCGTCTTCTCCTTAGGCTGTTGGGATGAGCTTGCTGACAGATCTTGACTCTTCAATGGAATAGAAGAAGAAGATGGGGGGAGTTAGAGCATTTTCAACATGAGAATAAGGGTTACCGGAATTTGGTTGCTTTGATCTCCAATTGTTGTTGAAATTTCTGTTGTTGTTATAATTGTTATTCCTTGGTCCTTGATAGTTTCCTCTCCCCAAGTATCCAACATCTTACTCCTTGGATGCTGTTAGCATGAAATATTGTGATACTTTAGGCACGTTTTATAAGTGTATTTGATTCATATTGATAGTCTTTGATTGAACATTGTTGCATTTGTGAGCTAGTTTGCCTATATTGTCGATATAGATGTCTACACACGCTTTATGTTGATTATAGGTGATTGAGAGCCATTTCCGAACGGAATCGAGCAAAGATGAGTTGATTGAGTATGTCCATGGATTGAGGGCATTCTTAGGAGCAAAATGGATGTCAACTTCAGGGATACACGAGGCTAGGGAAGAATCACGTTCTTGCCCTAAACCACGCTCTAAAATACGGCCGTACTATAAACCACGTTCAGTTCCACGGCCGTGGAACCATGCAGGAGAAGCGTGATTCATTCCAGGAACTTTGACGGTCGTGGAATCCATGGTTCAAACCGTGTTGATTTCCACGCTCTAAATTACGGTCGTGGAACCTTCCACGACCGTGATCTTGGCGATCTTTTTCGCCACATTTTGAAGCCACGATCTTTTGAAGATTGGGCCGGGCCGATATTTTATCTTGCCCTATAAAAAGACGGACGAAGAGAGATTCCATCATCCCCGCTATCATCCTTGCTTACACCTTCGTTTACGTGCTTGCTTGCATCATCTCTTAGAGACTTTTCGCCTACGCCGCGACTTGGAGATTTTTGCGATTCTTGCAAAAGACGTAATTTGCGCTCATCCTTGGAGTTGCCCTAATCTCGCACTTTTGGTGGAGATTGCTGTTGAGATTTCCGGATTGACGGAAGATCAAAGATTCGGAAGGTTATTCGCAAGAAGATTTCTCTTCTTGTTTAGGTTTGATTTAGAAGACGGATTGACATCCCGTTCTTCCTTCTTATCTACGATTGTGTTTGTTGTTCTATTCCGAATCTTGTGACGATATTAGTTCTTGATTGTGACATTGAGATTGATTTGGAGTTTATTGAAGGTTTTCGGAAGTTTTCATCTTTCAATCTTTTAATTCTTGAATTTAATATCAATATGACTGTTATTGGCTAAAAACCCTTAACAATTCTAAGGTGAAGGGTTGATAGTTGTGGCTTAGATGATGATAGATCGATCGTAAACGGATTAGACCCTGAGAGTTAGAGAGAATCGTCGACGAACCCTAAATCACGGTTTGTTCTTGAGTTCCACGACCGTGGAATCTCAAGATCCACCCGTAATTTCCCTTAAGTTTACGAACCTGCTTTTACTTCAATCCAAAGTTAAAGATTTGCTTTAACTTAGTTTAGGCTTGCCTTTTCTAGGTGGTAGTGAAGCCTCAACAACCTCTACCTCGATTGTGAGTGTCACAACCTCAATCGGTTAAGTTAGTTTTGATCCTTGGATTACAAGTTTGGGTATTTGACATTAATTCTTACCTTTAGAACCTTTCTATATTGAAGCCTCAACAACCTGTATAGAGAGTGTCTTGTAGGTGAGTCATATAAGGTTTTTGGAACTTCACCGTACGATTACCTTACATTAGCATACCTTTGCATATCTCAACTCTGTCTTTATATCATTAGCATATCTTGAATCGATTGCCACATCTGGATACTTGGATCTTTAGGATTGTTGTTTTCCCCAATATTTGCAAAACCTCTCATATTTACTCGCTTGATAATCTGCAATTGAATTTGTTCCCACCCAAATCCCTGTGTTCGATACTCTGGAATTCTTGCTTAACTATATCGATCCGTACACTGCGGGTTCGCTTGCTTGATTCAAGTTTTATAATTAAAGCTTATTTGCACACACCTTTAGGGGCGAACAAGTTTTTGGCGCCGTTGCCGTTGATTTGGTTTCGGCCGAATTCGGTTACCGGTTGTCAAGTTTGGGAGCTTGCTCTCGTTATTTGATATTACTTTGAGTGCATGCGCAGGTCTAGGAACACCGAAGATCTCTTACCTCTTGATCAAGAGCTTGAGAGAACTCTAAGACAAAAGCGCAAGGAAAAGAAAATGGCTGAAGAACGTGATCTTCAAGCGGAGTTGGCGGAGAAAGAAGCTCAACTCCAATGGAATGAGAACATCCGCCGGGATGAAATGGATCGTCATCAATCTGAAGTTAACGATCTAAAGGATATGATGTTCCAAATGAGGATAGAGCTAAGCGACCTTAAGAATAAGGGAAGCAAGAAATCCTCAAGAAGGGCATCAAGATCTAGAAGAAGAAGTCATTCATCCGCTGATGATAGTGACTCTTCCATGCCACCGCTAGAAGAAATTGATCCCACGATCAATGTGAATCCTTTCCATCCACGAGGATCTACTAATCGCCACATTCCACCTAGGAACGCAAAGATCGAACGTGTGGATGATTAGCCAAGAACTCTTGGCCAAAGAATGGATCCAACACAACAACCACGCCGTTTGGGCGTGAATTTTGATGCTGAAGATGTACAAGGGTTTAGCTTCAACCCTCAAGTTATTACTCTTGTTCGCCAAAACCAATTTGGTGGGACAAGCGGTGAATCTCCACACCAACACTTGCAAAACTTTGAGTGTATGATGGAGACAATGAGACCGAAGAATGCTACTACCAACAACTATAAGCTCAAGCCTTTCTTCTTCTCCTTGAAGAGGAAAGCGTTGTCTTGGTACCAAGCTCTTCCTAGTGGGAAACTAGACACGTGGGAAGACCTTTCCGCGGAGTTCCTCACCAAATTCTTTCCGCCATCCAAAACGGCGGAACTTAGAGGTAAGATCAATGCATTTTCCATGAGATCTAACGAAAGTTTGTTTCAATCATGGGAAAGATTTCAGGATTTGCTCTTGGATTGTCCTCATCATGGCATATCCAAACTTGCCTTGCTGGAGATTTACTATAAGGGGCTGTATGCGGGAACGCAATTCAACCTCCAATCCCTCTCATGTGGAACATTCATGGACATGAGGGAAGATGACGCTTGGGACTTCATTATGAAGCAAGCAAGAGTCATAGAGAAGTATTCCCACCGGAAAGTGGAGGGAAATCGTGTGGAGCAAGGAGCAAAGCTCACACATGAAGCTCAAAATCAGATTTTCTCCCTCAACAATGAGATTAAAGAGTTGAAGGAGGCCATCAAGACCAACTTCCCAAAACAACAAGGAAAGGATGTTGGCTATTTGGGCAACAACAATGGCGGTGACAACACAAACCGCAACAACAACAACAATAACCGGAACAATAACCGCAACAATTGGAATGGAAACAACAACAACCGGAACAACAATTGGAACAACAATAGGGGTTCCAACAACAACAATTGGCGCTCCAATCAACAAAATTCCGGTAACTCTTATCCATCCAATTCTAATTCACTAACTCCACCCTCCTCTTCCTCTACTCCTTTGAAAAGCCAGGGGCAATCATCTAATGGAGGAAACACTTCGGGGAAGGAGAAGCCCGATCCCATGTTGGAAACGATCTTGGGAAAGCTACAAGGGTTGGAGAACCGCACCATTAAGGTTGATGATCAAATCTCTAAGGTTGATAAAGCTCAAAAGGTTTTAGAAAACCAAATGTTCAACCATGCGGAGGAAGTTCCTAGGAATCAAGGGAAACTTCCAGGAAAGACGGAAGACAACCCTAAAGGAAGGGTTATGGCAATCACAACTAGGAGCGGAGTGACTACCACCGATCCGCAGCCTAAGTTTGTTGAAGTCTCCGTAGAAAAGGACAAGGAGAAAGAGAAAGGGAAGGAGAAGGGAGATGTCTACGTTCCTCCTCCGGCTTACAAGCCTCCCCTACCATTCCCTCAATCTAGAGCGAGAGCGCGCCTAGATAAACAATTCGGTAAGTTCATAGAACTCATGAGCAAGCTGCATATTAATATACCCTTTATCGATGCTATTGTAGGTATGCCGGCTTATGGCAAGTTCTTGAAGGAGCTTCTCTCTAACAAGAGGAAGCTAGAAGATTTCGGTGAGGTTAAGATGAGTTCGGATTCTTCGGATCTCATCAAAACCATGAAGGAGAAAATGCCCCCAAAGCTAAAGATCCGGGGTCATTTTGCATTCCCATAGGAGTGGGAGATGTCACATATGACGCTTTATGTGACTTAGGAGCAAGTGTGAGCATCATACCACTTGCATTGTGTAGGAAGATCGGTTTAGGCGATCCTAAACCAGTGAAGATGACGTTATACATGGCGGATCGATCCATCACTAGCCCCGTCGGTATTGTAGAAGACGTCCCGGTCAAGCTAGGTAAACTCTTTGTTCCCATTGATTTTGTCGTGCTTGATATTCCTGCAGATAGCCCGGTCCCGATCATACTTGGAAGACCGTTTCTTGCAACTTCCGGCTGCATAGTCGATTGCAAGAATGGAAGACTCGCTTTTGATATAGGAGAAGAGAAAATAGAGTTCGTTCTTTCCACTCTAGTGAAGGAGCCAATCTTTGATGAGGCTATTTTCGATATCCAAGATGAAGAAGGTTTATCTAGGGAGGAGGTAAGTGCGATTCTCTTTAACGATCCTCTACAAAAAGTCATTACTATGAGTCTAACCAATGTAGGGGAAGAAGAGGAGTGCAATGAGGCAATTGAAGCCTTAGAAGCACAAGAAGAGATGCAAGAAGTGGAGTTTGAAAAACTTCACGATGAGGCAGAAAACGTGAGAATCCACGGTCATACACTATATTCCACGGCCGTGGATTTCACAACCAAAACCGTGTCCCACTCCAGAGAGTTATACGGTCGTGGAGAAGACATGACAGCCGTATTTCCTTTCCACGGCCTAAACCACGGCCGTGGAGGACATGGGGAACCCGTAATTCTGGCCGTGGAAAGGGGTGATCGAGACACTTCTTCAACTTCTTCTGATTCTTCTCCCACACACTCAACACCCTTAGAAACTTCTAAGGAAACATCGGATGCTCCTCAAGGATCATTGGAAGCTCCGAAAGCAATGGAACTCAAACCACTTCCTACTCATCTAAGGTACGCTTTTCTAGGACCTAATTCTACCTTTCCGGTTATTGTTAGTTCCGATCTAAGCATAGATGAACATAATCAACTCATGATTGTCCTTAGGAAACATAGGAAAACTTTAGGCTATACTATCGAGGACTTAGTAGGAATCAAACCCTCCCTATGCATGCATAAGATACTAATGGAGGAGGATTTTAGAACTTCAAGACAACCTCAAAGGCGGTTGAATCCGACCATGAAGGAGGTTTTCAAGAAGGAAATTCTTAAACTTCTTGATGCAGGTATCATCTACCCTATCTCCGATAGCAAGTGGGTGAGTCCAGTTCAAGTAGTTCCAAAGAAGGGAGGAATGACGGTCATCACCAACAAGAACAACGAACTCATTCCTACCCGAACCGTGACAGGATGGCGGATGTGCATCGACTACCGCAAGCTCAACAATGCAACGAGGAAGGATCACTTCCCGTTGCCATTCATTGATCAAATGCTTTAAAGGTTAGCACAACATTCATATTTTTGCTACCTTGACGGTTACAGTGGTTTCTTTCAGATCCCGATACACCCGGACGATCAGGAGAAGACCACATTCACGTGCCCATGGGGTACGTTTGCCTATAGGAGAATACCGTTCGGGCTTTGCAACGCCCCAGCCACCTTTCAACGGTGCATGATGGCCATCTTCTCCGAATACATAGAGGAAATCATGGAAGTCTTCATGGATGACTTCTCCGTATACGGTTCCTCTTTTAACGATTGCCTTTCTAACCTTTCTCTTGTTTTGCAAAGGTGTGAAGACACTAACCTAGTTCTTAATTGGGAGAAGTGTCAATTTATGGTTAAGGAAGGAATTGTATTAGGTCACTTAGTCTCTAGTAGAGGGATAGAAGTAGACAAAGCTAAGATAGAGACCATAGAGAAACTTCCTCCCCCAACTTCGGTGAAAGGGATAAGAAGTTTCCTAGGACATGCTGGATTCTATAGACGTTTCATTAAGGACTTTTCTAAGATATCAAAACCGCTCACTAATCTATTGATGAAGGATGCAGTTTTTAAGTTTTCGCAGGAATGTTTGGATGCGTTTAACACAATTCGGCAAGCTCTAATTTCAGCACCTATTATCCAACCTCCAGATTGGACTCTTCCCTTATAGGTTATGTGCGATGCTAGTGACGTAGCTATAGGATCTGTTCTTGGACAACGAAAGGAAGGGCGAACCCATGCCATATACTATGCTAGCAAGACGCTAGATGAAGCGCAGCTCAACTACGCCACTACCGAAAAAGAGTTTTTAGCCATTGTCTATGCTATTGACAAGTTTCGCTCTTATCTTGTAGGTGCAAAGGTGATTGTCTACACGGATCATGCTGCAATCCGGTACCTTCTTGCAAAGAAAGATGCGAAGCCAAGGCTAATTAGATGGATTCTTCTCCTACAAGAATTCGATCTAGAGATCCGCGACAAGAAAGGTTCAGAAAATTCTGTTGCGGATCATTTGAGTCGCCTAACACATCTAGAGGACGACCATCTACCCATCGATGATTCCTTTCCGGACGAACACCTACACCTTATTGAAGAGTGCATCGATGTGATCTCCAAAGGTAACGAACCATGGTTTGCTGATTTTGTTAACTATTTGGTTTGCCAGGAGATACCACCCGGACTATCCTACGCACAAAGGAAGAAGTTCTTTAAGGATGTCCGGGAATACTATTGGAATGAGCCTCTCCTCTTTAAGAGAGGTCCGGATGGCATCATTCGGCGATGTGTGCCGGAAGATGAGATGCAAAGTGTCATCCGCCATTGTCATTCACTACCTTGTGGAGGACATGCTAGTTCGAACAAGACTAGCGCAAAGGTATTGCAATCTGGATTCTTTTGGCCTACTTTGTTTAAAGATGTGCAATCCTTTGTTTCTTGCTACGATGCTTGTCAAAGAACAGGCAATATCTCTAGGAGGAATGAGATGCCCCTCAACAACATCCAAGAGGTGGAGATTTTCGACGTTTGGGGAGTAGACTTCATGGGACCATTCCCATCCTCTTGTGGAAACCAATACATACTATTGGCGGTAGATTACGTTTCTAGATGGGTGGAAGCAATTGCCTCTCCCACCAATGATGCCATGGTGGTGGTTAAGTTCTTCAACAAGACCATTTTCCCACGATTTGGGACACCAAGGACTATCATTAGTGATGGAGGTTCTCACTTCATTGCCCGGCACTTTGAAGCTCTTCTAGCTAAGTATGGGGTTACTCACAAGATTGCCACCCCCTATCATCCACAAACAAGTGGACAAGTTGAGATCTCAAATAGGGAGATCAAGGGAATCTTAGAGAAGACGGTTTCAAGGACTAGGAAGGATTGGTCCTTGAAGCTTGACGATGCATTATGGGCGTACCGGACTGCGTACAAGACACCCATAGGAACCACACCATACAACCTTGTGTATGGGAAGTCTTGTCACTTTCCGGTGGAGTTGGAGCACAAGGCGTTTTGGGCTATCAAGTGGCTAAACTTCAGCATGAAGGAAGCGGGAGAGAACCGTCTCCTAGACCTTAATGAGCTGGACGAACTCCGCTTGAATGCTTATGAAAACGCTAAGATCTATAAGGAGAGAGCAAAGCGTTGGCATGATAAGCACATCATTCCAAAGGACTTCAAAGAAGGAGATCAAGTTCTCCTCTTCAATTCAAGGCTTCGTCTCTTTCCAGGTAAGCTTAAATCTCGTTGGACCGGACCTTTTCTAATTAAGCGTATTTTCCCCCATGGTGCAGTTGAAGTATGGGGTGAAACGAGCAGAAGCTTTAAGGTGAACGGCCAACGACTCAAGAAGTATACGCCGGAACTCCAAACTGAAGAGTTCGCGCCAACCGCACTCGAATAAGTGCGAGATTGGTCTAGCTACGGACCTTAAACAAACAGCTTCTTGGGAGGCAACCCAAGGTATTGCATTTTTGTTTTTGTTTTCGATTCATAGTTTAGCTTAGCTTAGACGTTTTTTCGCTTTGTTTTGCCTCGATTTCTTCCGGTATGTTCGTGTTTTTGGATGTAGGAACGATGGAAAAGAAAAAGGGAAGGATAATGTTGAAGAATAGTGACGAAATTTGGACTTTGGAGCTTTACAGAGAGTTTCACGGCCTAAACCACGGTTGTGACAGCTACAGTGACCGTAATTTCCAAAAGCCTTTGAAAAATCACCAAAACCACGGTTCCGTACATTTCCACGGCCGTGGAACACCCCGACAGACCGTGATTTTCAAAATTTTGCCTGTGACTATATAAACCACGTTCTTCACAAAAATCACCCACAAAAACCCTCTTCCACGACCTAAACGCCGAATCCACGCCCCCTCCTCAAATTCCTCGTTTCTTAATCGTTTTTAACGATTCTTCTTCCTAAACTGAAGCAAATTCGACCACCAACAAGATCCAAGCGACAAATCGAGCGGAAATTCACCAAGGAACGCGCAATTCGGATTTTTAAATCCGAAAAATAGGTTTTTTCCCTCTTCTTGATCTTTGTCGATTTGGTTCGTTTTTGTTAGAAATTTTAGGAAGAACTGATTGAGATTGGAAGAAATTAGATTAGGACTGCCTGTTTGTGGAGATTGAGTGTTGATTTGCTGAGATTTGCGAATTTCTGAGACGAATCACGGTTCCTGGGAGAACCACGGCCGTGGATTTGCAAGAACAGGCCGTAATTTCTGACAGAATGGACTTTGTGAGGAGAGTTTCGGGGAGGATTAAGGAGAAGAAGAATAACCAGAACAAGAAGAGGAAGGGTAATCCCTCTTCTTCCTCATCCTCTAGAGCACCACCACCCTCTTCCCCTTCACCTCCATCATCACCTTCGTCACCCTCACCTCCTAGCCCTAGAGTCCCGACCATACATGAGGATCACCTCGATGCACTCGAAAGGATCAAGGAGAAGGCTGTGATTGGTCTTAGATACCTATTGTTGGAGGATCTAGCTCCTCTCAACATTGTAGATGACCTTACTTGGCTCTTGGATAGAGCCGGACTAGTTGTCTTCTCGGCTATCCGAGAAGACGCTTATGAGGAGATTACACGGGAGGTTGTAACGTCTTTCGAGCACAGCCATGTAGACAGGACCGTCTCTTTCCGTCTTATGGAAAGAAACTATCATTTTAGCATCCGTGAGTTCGGGACCTTTTTCGGGTTCTAGGAGACCTTTAACGGTCGATTTCCTAGCGGCGTTTACGCCAAGGACTTTTGGGAGGAGGTAGCGATGATTTACGCCGACGAGGACCGTTGGCAACCTGCTGATACCAAGGCTAGGTTGATGTACCACCTAGCCTTGAAGATAGCTCACCGTGTTCTTTCGGAGTGTCTCTTTCCTAGGACGGAGACGCCCCAAAAGATCAAAACGGATGAGCTCTTTTTGCTGTATTCTATGCTATACGGACGCCGAGCTGACTGTGCAACCCTCTTGGCTGCTACTATGAGGAAGCTCAAGAACAAGAGGAAGGGCAACATTGGATATCGTGGGATAGTTACCCACCTTGCTAGGAGCTTGGGTGTTGATTTCTCTGCGTGCACCCGGATACCAGCCGTACCTTTAGGGCTAAATGCTTTCATGACTAGGGGTCTCATCTTCCCCACACATAGAGGTCCACCATATGCGGGCATGCCTTGGGAGAGCAGGACGGGTAGGGGTATAGAGTGGCTACCGGAGTACTCCATTATGGCGGGACGCCATAATTGGAAGGAGACGTTCGCCGCTATGCATGCGAACAGGATTGTAGCTCCCCCGTATGTTCCACCACCGCCCGTTGTTGAGGAGGATATGAGAGATCAGTTTGAGGGTGGAGGAGGAGCATAGCAGGACTTTGGCACGTTTCCGGATCAGCCGGAGGCGGCCCCCGATGCACCTAGACGTTCTCCACGTCCAGCTAGAGCTTCAGACTCGTCTTCTCGCCGCGCTAGCGTGAGTGAGAGACCTACATGGATGACCACACCTCCTACATGGTATGGAGTTCCCCCTCCTTGGTCCACAGAGCAGCCAGCAGCACCAGCACCAGCACCATCCGACGCTCCAGCATGGTGCAGTCAGGCTCCGGGATGGTATGAGCAGATGCCGGATTGGGCTACTGGTCTTTCGGAGAGAGTAGGAGCATTGGAGATCCGAGCCGATGCTAGAGATGGACGCTTGGACGACCTCGATCACATGATGTGAGACGTCTACCGCCAGCAGTTAAGGCGGTTTTATGATCCTAGCTTCTCTCCATTCCCGCCTCCACCAGCGCCGCAGTGATTGATTGCATGACCATTCGCTTTAGCCATTCCACCACCACTTTGTGAGTTTCTTTTTCTTTTCTTTCTTTTATTTCTTTCTTTTGAACATTAGGGACAATGTTCGTCCTAAGTATGGGGTGGGATGTACTAAAAGTTTGTAATAACTCTTACTCACTATGTTGCTTCTATTCGAGACTATCATTGCATGTTCATTATATTGTTGCACGTTTCATTATTACATTGCATGAAAAAGAACTTGAAAAACCCATAAAAATTGAAAAATTTTGAAAATTTTGTGCTTCTAATGAGTTGAGATGATTTCAATGATAATCGCTACTTGTGAATTGAGTTTGATGACAATTGCATGCTTAAACGACTAGTAAATCGAAAATGATTTGAATGTGTTGATTATACCTCTTTTGCAAGTTTCATAATGTGATAAATGTTACCTAAATCATGTTGAGAAATTGAAGTTGAAATCACATTATAAGTTCCTATGCTTCTTGTTGAGATGATTAAGGCAATTCGATTTTTCTTTCTTCTTTCTTTGACCATTTAGCTCCTCATTGAAATATTGACCTCCTCTACCTATCCGGGAATTTGGAGAAGTGAATGAAAAAGGCATGTTTGATGTGGGAGGGCCATGAGAGCAATTATTTGCAATCAAATGAATAGAAAGAAATTGTAGGTTTGGGGAAGTCAATCATGACGATGAGTAACTCGGCACCATTCACATAGCCGGGTGTTTGTGTCTTGCCAAAGTCAGATTGAGCGATATTCCTTGCGGATTATGGTATGTGCGCTAAGGGTTTGAGGCATCTCATAAAAATTGAGAAACGCCAATCTCCTAGGCTTCGGTTTTTGTGCACCTCTATCCATAACTCCAAAAGTAAAGTCGAAAAATGAAAGGAAAAGAGCGAAGCTCAAAGTTGAAGATGTGCGGAAACCGCAAGAGAAGAAGAAGAAGAAGTTGTTATCTATTTTCCCGGATTCATGCACCACACTCCCTAAAAGTTTCCTTCCTTTTCCACATTCTAGACCTTTTTCTTTGAAAGTCCTTAAGATCAAAAGAATGCTATGTGGCTTGGTGATCTAAATTGAAGTTTCTTATGATTGATTTTGATAATGTTTGAAGGTTATGATGCTTGTATAGAAGTTTAATTGATTCATGAGTTTTCTTTGCTTTTTACTCTTTGATTAAGTGTATGAAAGTCTTATAAACGATTGAAGCAAGATTTGAGAATGATCTATTCTTTAGAAGGCACATTCATCCAAAGGAACTATTACTTTGAGAAGGTACACATATTTCATCCTAACTCTTGTTTTAAAAGCTTTTGAAAGACCTTGCTTAGGGACAAGCAAGTTGCAAGTATGGGGTTATTTGTTAGCATGAAATATTGTGATACTTTAGGCACGTTTTATAAGTGTATTTGATTCATATTGATAGTCTTTGATTGAACATTGTTGCATTTGTGAGCTAGTTTGCCTATATTGTCGATATAGATGTCTACACACGCTTTATGTTGATTATAGGTGATTGAGAGCCATTTTCGAACGGAATCGAGCAAAGGTGAGTTGATTGAGTATGTCCATGGATTGAGGGCATTCTTAGGAGCAAAATGGATGTCAACTTCAGGGATACACGAGGCTAGGGAAGAATCACGTTCTTGCCCTAAACCACGCTCTAAAATACGGCCGTACTATAAACCACGTTCAGTTCCACGGCCGTGGAACCATGCAGGAGAAGCGTGATTCATTCCAGGAACTTTGACGGTCGTGGAATCCATGGTTCAAACCGTGTTGATTTCCACGCTCTAAATTACGGTCGTGGAACCTTCCACGACCGTGATCTTGGCGATCTTTTTCGCCACATTTTGAAGCCACGATCTTTTGAAGATTGGGCCGGGCCGATATTTTATCTTGCCCTATTAAAAGACGGACGAAGAGAGATTCCGTCATCCCCGCTATCATCCTCGCTTACACCTTCGTTTACGTGCTTGCTTGCATCATCGCTTAGAGACTTTTCGCCTACGCCGCGACTTGGAGATTTTTGCGATTCTTGCAAAAGACGTAATTTGCGCTCATCCTTGGAGTTGCCCTAATCTCGCACTTTTGGTGGAGATTGCTGTTGAGATTTCCGGATTGACGGAAGATCAAAGATACGGAAGGTTATTCGCAAGAAGATTTCTCTTCTTGTTTAGGTTTGATTTAGAAGACGGATTGACATCCCGTTCTTCCTTCTTATCTACGATTGTGTTTGTTGTTCTATTCCGAATCTTGTGACGATATTTGTTCTTGATTGTGACATTGAGATTGATTTGGAGTTTATTAAAGGTTTTCGGAAGTTTTCATCTTTCAATCTTTTAATTCTTGAATTTAATATCAATATGACTGTTATTGGCTAAAAACCCTTAAAAATTCTAAGGTGAAGGGTTGATAGTTGTGGCTTAGATGATGATAGATCGATCGTAAACGGATTAGACCCTGAGAGTTAGAGAGAATCGTCGACGAACCCTAAATCACGGTTTGTTCTTGAGTTCCACGACCGTGGAATCTCAAGATCCACTCGTAATTTCCCTTAAGTTTACGAACCTGCTTTTACTTCAATCCAAAGTTAAAGATTTGCTTTAACTTAGTTTAGGCTTGCCTTTTCTAGGTGGTAGTGAAGCCTCAACAACCTCTACCTCGATTGTGAGTGTCACAACCTCAATCGGTTAAGTTAGTTTTGATCCTTGGATTACAAGTTTGGGTATTTGACATTAATTCTTACCTTTAGAACCTTTCTATATTGAAGCCTCAACAACCTGTATAGAGAGTGTCTTGTAGGTGAGTCATATAAGGTTTTTGGAACTTCACCGTACGATTACCTTACATTAGCATACCTTTGCATATCTCAACTCTGTCTTTATATCATTAGCATATCTTGAATCGATTGCCACATCTGGATACTTGGATCTTTAGGATTGTTATTTTCCCCAATATTTGCAAAACCTCTCATATTTACTCGCTTGATAATCTGCAATTGAATTTGTTCCCACCCAAATCCATGTGTTCGATACTCTGGAATTCTTGCTTAACTATATCGATCCGTACACTGCGGGTTCGCTTGCTTGATTCAAGTTTTATAATTAAAGCTTATTTGCACACACCTTTAGGGGCGAACAAGTTTTTGGCGCCGTTGCCGTTGATTTGGTTTCGGCCGAATTCGGTTACCGGTTGTCAAGTTTGGGAGCTTGCTCTCGTTATTTGATATTACTTTGAGTGCATGCGCAGGTCTAGGAACACCGAAGATCTCTTACCTCTTGATCAAGAGCTTGAGAGAACTCTAAGACAAAAGCGCAAGGAAAAGAAAATGGCTGAAGAACGTGATCTTCAAGCGGAGTTGGCGGAGAAAGAAGCTCAACTCCAATGGAATGAGAACATCCGCCGGGATGAAATGGATCGTCATCAATCTGAAGTTAACGATCTAAAGGATATGATGTTCCAAATGAGGATAGAGCTAAGTGACCTTAAGAATAAGGGAAGCAAGAAATCCTCAAGAAGGGCATCAAGATCTAGAAGAAGAAGTCATTCATCCGCTGATGATAGTGACTCTTCCATGCCACCGCTAGAAGAAATTGATCCCACGATCAATGTGAATCCTTTCCATCCACGAGGATCTTCTAATCGCCGCATTCCACCTAGGAATGCAAGGATCGAACGTGTGGATGATTAGCCAAGAACTCTTGGCCAAAGAATGGATCCAACACAACAACCACGCCGTTTGGGCGTGAATTTTGATGCTGAAGATGTACAAGGGTTAAGCTTCAACCCTCAAGTTATTACTCTTGTTCGCCAAAACCAATTTGGCGGGACAAGCGGTGAATCTCCACACCAACACTTGCAAAACTTTGAGTGTATGATGGAGACAATGAGACCGAAGAATGCTACTACCAACAACTATAAGCTCAAGCCTTTCTTCTTCTCCTTGAAGGGGAAAGCGTTGTCTTGGTACCAAGCTCTTCCTAGTGGGAAACTAGACACGTGGGAAGACCTTTCCGCGGAGTTCCTCACCAAATTCTTTCCGCCACCCAAAACGGCGGAACTTAGAGAGGTAAGATCAATGCATTTTCCATGAGATCTAACGAAAGTTTGTTTCAATCATGGGAAAGATTTCAGGATTTGCTCTTGGATTGTCCTCATCATGGCATATCCAAACTTGCCTTGCTGGAGATTTACTATAAGGGGCTGGATGCGGGAACGCAATTCAACCTCCAATCCCTCTCATGTGGAACATTCATGGACATGAGGGAAGATGACGCTTGGGACTTCATTGAGAAGCAAGCAAGAGTCATAGAGAAGTATTCCCACCGGAAAGTGGATGGAAATCGTGTGGAGCAAGGAGCAAAGCTCACACATGAAGCTCAAAATCAGATTTTCTCCCTCAACAATGAGATTAAAGAGTTGAAGGAGGCCATCAAGACCAACTTCCCAAAACAACAAGGAAATGATGTTGGCTATTTGGGCAACAACAATGGCGGTGACAACACAAACCGCAAAAACAACAACAATAACCGGAACAATAACCGGAACAATTGGAATGGAAACAACAACAACCGGAACAACAATTGGAACAACAATAGGGGTTCCAACAACAACAATTGGCGCTCCAATCAACAAAATTCCGGTAACTCTTATCCATCCAATTCTAATTCACTAACTCCACCCTCCTCTTCCTCTACTCCTTTGAAAAGCCAGGGGCAATCATCTAATGGAGGAAACACTTCGGGGAAGGAGAAGCCCGATCCCATGTTGGAAACGATCTTGGGAAAGCTACAAGGGTTGGAGAACCGCACCATTAAGGTTGATGATCAAATCTCTAAGGTTGATAAAGCTCAAAAGGTTTTAGAAAACCAAATGTTCAACCATGCGGAGGAAGTTCCTAGGAATCAAGGGAAACTTCCAGGAAAGACGGAAGACAACCTTAAAGGAAGGGTTATGGCAATCACAACTAGGAGCGGAGTGACTACCACCGATCCGCAGCCTAAGTTTGTTGAAGTCTCCGTAGAAAAGGACAAGGAGAAAGAGAAAGGGAAGGAGAAGGGAGATGTCTACGTTCCTCCTCCGGCTTACAAGCCTCCCCTACCATTCCCTCAATCTAGAGCGAGAGCGCGCCTAGATAAACAATTCGGTAAGTTCATAGAACTCATGAGCAAGCTGCATATTAATATACCCTTTATCGATGCTATTGTAGGTATGCCGGCTTATGGCAAGTTCTTGAAGGAGCTTCTCTCTAACAAGAGGAAGCTAGAAGATTTCGGTGAGGTTAAGATGAGTTCGGATTCTTCGGATCTCATCAAAACCATGAAGGAGAAAATGCCCCCAAAGCTAAAGATCCGGGGTCATTTTGCATTCCCATAGGAGTGGGAGATGTCACATATGACGCTTTATGTGACTTAGGAGCAAGTGTGAGCATCATACCACTTGCATTGTGTAGGAAGATCGGTTTAGGCGATCCTAAACCGGTGAAGATGACGTTATACATGGCGGATCGATCCATCACTCGCCCCGTCGGTATTGTAGAAGACGTCCCGGTCAAGCTAGGTAAACTCTTTGTTCCCATTGATTTTGTCGTGCTTGATATTCCTGCAGATAGCCCGGTCCCGATCATACTCGGAAGACCGTTTCTTGCAACTTCCGGCTGCATAGTCGATTGCAAGAATGGAAGACTCGCTTTTGATATAGGAGAAGAGAAAATAGAGTTCGTTCTTTCCACTCTAGTGAAGGAGCCAATCTTTGATGAGGCTATTTTCGATATCCAAGATGAAGAAGGTTTATCTAGGGAGGAGGTAAGTGCGATTCTCTTTAACGATCCTCTACAAAATGTCATTACTATGAGTCTAACCAATGTAGGGGAAGAAGAGGAGTGCAATGAGGCAATTGAAGCCTTAGAAGCACAAGAAGAGATGCAAGAAGTGGAGTTTGAAAAACTTCACGATGAGGCAGAAAACGTGAGAATCCACGGTCATACACTATATTCCACGGCCGTGGATTTCACAACCAAAACCGTGTCCCACTCCAGAGAGTTATACGGTCATGGAGAAGACATGACAGCCGTATTTCCTTTCCACGGCCTAAACCACGGCCGTGGAGGACATGGGGAACCCGTAATTTTGGCCGTGGAAAGGGGTGATCGAGACACTTCTTCAACTTCTTCTGATTCTTCTCCCACACACTCAACACCCTTAGAAACTTCTAAGGAAACATCGGATGCTCCTCAAGGATCATTGGAAGCTCCGAAAGCAATGGAACTCAAACCACTTCCTACTCATCTAAGGTACGCTTTTCTAGGACCTAATTCTACCTTTCCGGTTATTGTTAGTTCCGATCTAAGCATAGATGAACATAATCAACTCATGACTGTCCTTAGGAAACATAGGAAAACTTTAGGCTATACTATCGAGGACTTAGTAGGAATCAAACCCTCCCTATGCATGCATAAGATACTAATGGAGGAGGATTTTAGAACTTCAAGACAACCTCAAAGGCGGTTGAATCCGACCATGAAGGAGGTTTTCAAGAAGGAAATTCTTAAACTTCTTGATGCAGGTATCATCTACCCTATCTCCGATAGCAAGTGGGTGAGTCCAGTTCAAGTAGTTCCAAAGAAGGGAGGAATGACGGTCATCACCAACAAGAACAACGAACTCATTCCTACCCGAACCGTGACAGGATGGCGGATGTGCATCGACTACCGCAAGCTCAACAATGCAACGAGGAAGGATCACTTCCCGTTGCCATTCATTGATCAAATGCTTGAAAGGTTAGCACAACATTCATATTTTTGCTACCTTGACGGTTACAGTGGTTTCTTTCAGATCCCGATACACCCGGACGATCAGGAGAAGACCACATTCACGTGCCCATGGGGTACGTTTGCCTATAGGAGAATGCCGTTCGGGCTTTGCAACGCCCCAGCCACCTTTCAACGGTGCATGATGGCCATCTTCTCCGAATACATAGAGGAAATCATGGAAGTCTTCATGGATGACTTCTCCGTATACGGTTCCTCTTTTAACGATTGCCTTTCTAACCTTTCTCTTGTTTTGCAAAGGTGTGAAGACACTAACCTAGTTCTTAATTGGGAGAAGTGTCAATTTATGGTTAAGGAAGGAATTGTATTAGGTCACTTAGTCTCTAGTAGAGGGATAGAAGTAGACAAAGCTAAGATAGAGACCATAGAGAAACTTCCTCCCCCAACTTCGGTGAAAGGGATAAGAAGTTTCCTAGGACATGCTGGATTCTATAGACGTTTCATTAAGGACTTTTCTAAGATATCAAAACCGCTCACTAATCTATTGATGAAGGATGCAGTTTTTAAGTTTTCGCAGGAATGTTTGGATGCGTTTAACACAATTCGGCAAGCTCTAATTTCAGCACCTATTATCCAACCTCCAGATTGGACTCTTCCCTTATAGGTTATGTGCGATGCTAGTGACGTAGCTATAGGATCTGTTCTTGGACAACGAAAGGAAGGGCGAACCCATGCCATATACTATGCTAGCAAGACGCTAGATGAAGCGCAGCTCAACTACGCCACTACCGAAAAAGAGTTTTTAGCCATTGTCTATGCTATTGACAAGTTTCGCTCTTATCTTGTAGGTGCAAAGGTGATTGTCTACACGGATCATGCTGCAATCCGGTACCTTCTTGCAAAGAAAGATGCGAAGCCAAGGCTAATTAGATGGATTCTTCTCCTACAAGAATTCGATCTAGAGATCCGCGACAAGAAAGGTTCAGAAAATTCTGTTGCGGATCATTTGAGTCGCCTAACACATCTAGAGGACAACCATCTACCCATCGATGATTCCTTTCCGGACGAACACCTACACCTTATTGAAGAGTGCATCGATGTGATCTCCAAAGGTAACGAACCATGGTTTGCTGATTTTGTTAACTATTTGGTTTGCCAGGAGATACCACCCGGACTATCCTACGCACAAAGGAAGAAGTTCTTTAAGGATGTCCGGGAATACTATTGGAACGAGCCTCTCCTCTTTAAGAGAGGTCCGGATGGCATCATTCGGCGATGTGTGCCGGAAGATGAGATGCAAAGTGTCTGCACAAACTACATCACAGACTGTTGCAGGAGCATCTGGATTCGGGCTAGCCAGAGGAGGACTTCTCAAACTGGACGGTCTGAGAAGAGACAGCGTACATCACAGACTGTTACAGGAGCATCTAGATTCGGGCAAGGTCAGACTCAGGGCCGCTCGAGTATTCTAGTGTCTGCACAGACTACTAATAGAGGCCGGCAGTGTTACAACTGCGGGGCCTATGGGCATATGAGGGCTGATTGCCCTAGAGCACCGTTGACTTGCTTCTCATGCGGGAAGCCAGGACATATAGCTACGTTTTGCCGCCAGGGCAAGGCGCCATCACAGCAGGGTTCTTCCCCTGTGGGTGCAGCAGGAGGGGGACCTAGACCGCCTCAACATCAGGGACAACAGAGAGTCCCAGGGACACCTGCTACTCAGGGTTCAACTCTTGGACCGAGTAGGGGTAGAGGTAGAGAGGCCAGTACTAGTGATGCCCGAGGAGTCCGAGGCCGTGCTTTTGAGTGAGGAGTGCTGAAGATCCGCCAGCACCAGCTGCTACAGGTACCATTCTGTTACATGGTTTACCTGTTAGAGTTCTTTTTGATATGGGTGCTACGCATTTATTTATTTCTGCTTCTTGTGTTGAGCGTTTGAGTTTGTCTACCATAGAGGGGACACCCTTTACTATAGGGTTACCTGATGGTAGTAGAGTCAGAGGTACTCAGGAGATACGTAGTTGTCCCTTACGTTTAGGGACTCGTGTACTGCTTGTTGACTTCTTAGTCATGCCTTTGATGCATGAAGAAGTCATATTAGGTATGGATTGGATACGTAGACACCGTGCAGTGTTAGATGTAGGTAAGAGAACTGTTACAGTCTCTACCGACTTAGGTCCGATAGAGGTCTTCCGAGGTTGGGACCTTGGGAAGACAGGATCTGTCATCAGTGCTGTACGAGCAGCTAGACTAATTGCACAGGGATGTGATGCCTTCTGGTGCTACGCCATGAAGGATGGAGAGGGTCCATGTTCGCTCCAAATGGTGTGTGCAAGCTTTAAATTTATAACCCTAGATGTAAGCTTAAAACAAGGATGCGAACCCGTAGTGTACGGGTCAATCGTAGTAAAAGCAAGGAATTCCAGGGGTCGATCACAGGGACTTAGTGAAACAAAGTCAGAATAGGTAAGCTTAAGCAATTACTAACCACAAAAGCAATTAAAACAATCAAGGATAAAAAGTCAATAAAGGAAATATGCAATTCTAGGGATTAAAGCATCTAGTTGTGGTTCCAACTCAAGATCTAAAGATAAGCGGACAAAGCTGAGATTTTGCAAAGGGAAGGTATTTCTAAAGTGGATTAGATCACAGGATAAGTCTCACTAATCACTAATCCCAAACCGTAACTCCTATTACCGGGTAAGTCTCAAGGAATTAAGGAAAAGAACTATAACCTCAAACTAACACTCCAACTAAGGGAATAGAATCAACCTTTACCGGGTAAGTCTAAGGCTAACTCACATAGATGGGATGAAAGCACACTCAAACCCTAATAAAGGATAAACCTTTATTACCTACACTTATGATCTTAGGTAAACAAACAAAGGATTTACCGGGTAAGTCTCATCCTAGGCTTGCATTGGACCAGGAAAGGTGTAATAAGAATAGGATTTGGCAAACTCTAACACTTAACTCTCAGTTTCGGATCAGATAAGTCACCTCGGTCAGCCAAATTCCACCCCGGCCGAGATGTTCATCGACTGAGCGAGATGCTTAGGGTTAAGGTAAAGATTCGAGCTTTCAGGGTCCTACTGTGATTTAGATTATTTTATCATTGTTTTTCCCACAACCTTCAGCCAATAACCCTAGAATCACACAAAGAGATTAGCCACTCATAATCATGAAAGTAATAATCAAATATATGGGAAGATAGAGAATAATTGAACAAGAAAACCTTAAGAGAAAGGTTTCAATAACTGAATCAATTATCAAACAAAAAGCGTTCCTTGGATTAAAATCCAACAAGACAAACAACAATGAAGGGAATCTAAGGGAATCTTACAAAACCCTTCACAAAGCTATAAAAGCTATAAACTTCCTTCTTCAACCTTCAAAAAGGTTCTTCAAATCTCCTAACAGGAGTATGGCTGCAGCGGATGTCTAAACACAATCGGTGGTATAGCATGATATGGATTTGTGGAAAATCCAACCCTTTTTATAGAAAAATTACCCTCCAAAGATAAGATATCTTAGAAAGATCTCTTCCTTTAAAATAGGTAAAATATATGGTTTAACTTATCTTCTTCCTTCCAGGAATCCAGCTCAAAAATATAAAATCCTCTTTCCAAAGATAAAAGATCTCAGCCAAGAATAAAATATTCTTGCCGCGTCCCAGGTGTTCGCCTCGGTCGAGTCGGCTCCTCTGGATCACCTCGGTCGAGGTGACTCTGTAGTCAACCGAGGTGAATCACAACTGAATGTGAAATCTCTCAAATCTGGTCCAAAGTGAATCTTTAATCCAATTTCATGATTCCTGGATCATTCCTTAAGCTCTTGAATGTAGCTCCAATGACTCCTTAACTCTTTTTGCTCCTTTTTGATGCAAAACGTGCCATTTTACCTACGATTACAATAAAACTAGGTGTAGACCTCGATTCCCGCAAAGGTAGATGAAACGACAATATAATCACATAATATATATACAAACATGCAGATTATTGAAGATGAAACGTCTAAACAGGTCCCAAAATATAGACAATAATTCATGCTATCAAAATACCCCATACTTAGCCCTTGCTTGTCCCCAAGCAAGTTCCGCATATAAAATACAAGATAGAATGTATTATTAGTCATAAAGATCAATGAAAAAGTCCTTCAAAACATTTTGATGGTGTGCTACAATCATAGATCACTCTAAGAGAATACTTCATGGAATTAAAAATCAAAACATGCTCAAAACATTTTATTAATATAGGAAAGTTGTTCATCTTTGCATAAAATCATAGAATGCATAATAAATCATAATTATCGAAATCAATCATGTATAATCCAGTTTAAACCACTAAGTCAATCAACAAGTTCGAGGTCTCAAGGGCTTTCCAAAAGAAAGGTCAAGAAACGTGTAGGGTAGGGATGTATAGAAGGTAATGTGGTGCTAGAATCCGGGAAAAGGATATCACTTCACTTTCACTTTCACTTCACTTTCAACATCATCCACCAATAAGCTTTGCTTATTTCACACTTTTTCCTTTTTTACTTTACTTTTTGGGATGCATGGACAGAGGTGCACAGTAACCGAAGCCTAGGAAATCAGCAATCATCAATTTCTTGAGATGCATCAAACCCTTGATGCACATACCATGATCCATTAGGAATATCGCTCAATCCGACTTTGGCAAGACACAAACACCCGGCTATGTGAATGGTGCCGAGTTACTCATCATCATGATTGACTTCCCCAAACCTATTTATTACTTTCTAACACTTTCACTTCCAGCCAACTTCTCAACTTTTACTTCACTTGCTTTCACCACTTTGCTTGCTTCAAAATTCCCGGATAGGTAAAGGGAGGCAAATATGTATATGAGGGGCTAATCATGATCAAGAAGAAGAAGAGAGAAGAATGAATTGCCTTGGTCTTTCCAGGAAGAAAGTGAGAGAACTCATAATGTGGTGTCAACCTTCAAATTCAACATAATTTGGATAAAAACAAAGTATTAAACATGCCAAAAATTTCAAACAAAGCATTTAGCAACTTAAACATATTATAGAACCTTTCAAACATATAAAGATTTCAAAACCAGTCAGCAAACAAGATCTTCACTGAGATCATATCCAGATAAGAAGCACAAAACGTTTCGAAAACTCTCAGTTAAACCACCTCGGTCGAGGTGTTCTAAGTCAACCGAGGTGAAGTACCTCGTTTGGCCAGAATCATCCCGGTCGAGGTCAAAAAAATTTTTCTGTCCAGTTTTTGACGTTTTTCTCAATCAAATAACCTGTATGCATGCATGTAATCTCAGATAAAACCATAGAAGCAAAAGAAAGCATAAATATCCGATAAATTCGAGTCATACATCACATAAGTCAAATAATACATCACCACCCCATACTTGGGACACACTGTCCAAGTGGGTCAAAATAAGTCTAAAGAAATAAAGTACTCACCGGACATAGTCGAGCTGCATAATAAATAAAGAAAGAAAAATCCTGCAAGCTCTCAATAATCCCGATCCGGTGGTGGTGGTGGTGGCACGTACGGATACTGAGATGGGTCAAAAGGGGAGCCCATGATATGCTGAAACTGAATCTCAGCCATCATGTGCTGGTAGTGCTGTCTCTCCTGCATCTCACGGATATCCAGCGATAGGGCAGCATAAGAATCGATCATCTGATCCGTCAGATCATCAATCCGATGGTGAGCATCTGGATCTCTCTGTCGGCGTACCCTACGCCTAGCAGGGCGTATTGGTGATGCAGCCGGCTCGGCCTCAGTCTCGTCATCATCCAAATCATTGACCGGCGCACTCGTCCCAGCAGTATCAGTCCCCGTATCCGTAGGAACTCCACCATCCCTATCATCATCATCATCAACAACAGCCTCCTCAACCTCATCCTCCTCAGCTGGTGCAGCTGCTGCCTCTCTAGCATCCTCCATAAATGGGATCCAAGCAGTCTACTAGTAGTGTGGATCATATACTGAGAACTGGGGTGACCATCTGATCCCTTGTGGTGCGGTAGGCTCCCATGGCATCGCCACATATGGCGTAGTAAGTCCTCGGGGAACCAGTATCCTCCGAGTGATCATCTCCTGAAGTCCAAGCGGCTTGGCAGCTGCCACCATGGTACATGCACTGAGGTCCATATCCTGGTAACTCGCTATGTGAGTCACAATGCCTCCACAACAGATGTCGCCCTTCGCCTTGGCCTTGATCTTGTGCAGATCCTCTGCCAGCATCAAACCAAAGTCTGGGATCCCTCCAGTCACCATGCAGTATAGGTTAAACAGCTCCCCCTGTCTGACCTTCTAGGGCGTCATAGTACGCGCCAGAAGAGTCTCACTGAATATCCTGTGAGCTAACCTAAAAGCTAGGTGAAATATAATACGCTCCCTGGAGTCTCCAGGGCGCCATCTATCTGCGTGCTCAACTACGTGAGCAATCTGTCCCCCGAACTCCCTAGCTACAGCTCGGGAGGGAAAATCAACAACCGTCGGGGCCGACAAACCAAAGATGTCTCGCCAGTACTCTAAAGGAACTATGAAGTTCCGGTTCATCAACCGGTACTTCACAACACGCTCTATGGGAAGGTATGTGAAGGAGCTAACAAACTCCAGGGTAGGCTCTAAGTAAGTGGGAGCGCGGATCTCAGTGAACTGATCTAGCCCCACCATAGAAATCATGCGTCTCAGATCTCCATCCACATGGAGACAATCAAATGCAGAAATGTCCAGGAAGCGAGGTGCAATCACTGGACGGGCCGTTATGCGGTCATAATCAACCTGGTGTCTCTCGTGGATCACCGGTCTCGTACGTCTAGAGGAAGAAGAGGAAGGAGAGGATCTGTCCCTCAAAACCAGCTGTCTATCTGAACTCATCTTTCTGTAACCTGTCAGACCACCTCAGTCGGCCTGACAACTCTGTAGAACACCTCGGCCGAGGCACAGGCCGACTGGACCGAGGCGAAAAACTGCGCGACTGATTTCTTCAAAAATCCAGTTCTTTTCCCCCAAAATCACTACAACAGGTTCCTATGGGGTACTTAATCTATTTCTCAGCAAATGCAGGGGCAACCAAAGCCCAATTCGAAGGAAAACAGCGGAGAAGAGCGAGGTTAGGGTTTTCCGATTTTACCTAGATTCGGTCGATTCGGTTCGTTTTTCTCCCAGATTTGCACTGGCACTGTGATCCTCTACCCTTTCTTAGTAGATTGTAAGCAAGAATCGTCGAAAACGAGCGAAGAGTGGCGAAGCGAGGCGAAAGACGTGCCGCGGTCGAGGAGAAGGTAAAGGAGGAGAGAGAAATCTCAGCCCCCTTTTATACCCTTTTCTGGAACTGCTGTCACCTCGGTCGAGGTGGTACGGACCGAGGTGGATCTTCAGAAACCCTAGTCGCCTCGGTTGCTCAAGAATCATCTCGGTCGAGGTGCTGTGATAGCAACCGAGATGTGTCTCAGTCAAACTCCGTCTTCTCAAATTCTCGAACTTCTGTCCTTCCAGTTGTGCTCCTGGGTTGTATTCCTCCCTTAGATGTCACCTGTTGTCTGTCTAGGACGCCAAAAACAAAACAAAGCAAAGCAAAAGCAAACTATCTAAGCTATACTAGAAAAAGGGAAAAGAAAGCAATACCTTGGGTTGCCTCCCAAGAAGCGCTTGATTTAAGGTTGCTAGCTGGACCATACGGCATCTCTCAAACAAGGTGGGAGGTATCCTCACCCCATACTTCACCTCCATCATGGGGAGAAGTAAGTAAGTCTATCAAGCGCTCCAACAAGTGTAAGTGCTCATTGGATCCATAATGAAACTCTCCCAAAAAGGTTCCGGTTCCTAACTTCACCGGCAAATGGTAGGATCTCCCACGTACAAGCTTGTACGGTTTGGTCCTCACCGGAATCCTACCGGTCTTCCTCCTTTTCCGCGGGACATAACTTAATCTTTTGTCCCATCCTTTCCTTGATCGAGAAAACAACTTCTCGAGAATCCTAGTAGCTTCCCCATCTTTAGCTTGGGGATGGTGCAAGGCCCTTAGCATGCGAGGGACCCCATACCTTAACAAGAGACACTTCATCGCCTTGACGGTGTAGTGCTTGCAAACTCCACTCCTCATAATCCAAGGAGTATCTTCTTCCAACAGTTTCAAGGGAGGTTTCATCTTGATCTTAGGAGGTTCTTTCGGAAGAGACCTCCAACTCTCCGGTGCATTCCTGAGAAATTCAGAGATTTTAAAAGTGATTTCAAAAAAAGTAGGGGAATGTACCTTGTAAAGTTCTTCAAAGCTTGAGACAAGTTTCATGTTGGGTTGATAATCCACGCATGAAATCCCTCTCAACTCAGCTGGTCTTTCTTCCACCTTGACCACAGTCTCAGTAATTTGGCCAAGATTCTCCGTATCTTCCAGTTCTACAGATTTTTCCTCCACCTCGGCCGATCTCTCTTTCACCTCGGCCGAGGTCTCAACAGTTAGATCAAAATCTTCCAAATCTTCTTCTCCCTCAAAAGCTTCAGGAGAAACTTATGGTTTGATTGGAGGGGTGCTTGGAACTTGCAGTACTTCTTTATGCTCCTCTTCCGGCTTAGCATAGGATAGGGTGCTTTCCTTGAGCTCCTCCACCTTCTTCATCAACCTCTCCCATCTTGATTCAAGAGAATCTTCAAGAGGTTGCTCACAAATCTTTTTAGGGACATTCAGTTCATCCCACATCGCAAGTTCATGCTTAATGGCCTCTTCTCTTTCCCATTCATTGTTGAACAAATAGAAAGAGTACTTCTCCTCCAAGTATTCATAATGGTCCGCCCAAGCACTTTGTCTTGCTATCCAGGCTGGATCAAATGTAGTCATCGGAAATCCTGAAAAACTACAAAACTCATAGAAAGAGTAGTTAGTAGCAACAGGGGCAAGTGCCCCGAAATCAAACCGCAACCGGCTCGGTCTAGACCAAGTCCCCGGCAACGGCGCCAAAAACTTGTTCTTTGGCGAAACTTTGTTCCGTTGCTGGAACAAGAACTTCACGTGTACCTAAGAACAAAAATCTGCAAGAACACTCAAGTAGAATGATTAGTAGAAAAAGAAAGAACAGTCCCTGGCAACGGCGCCAAAAACTTGTTCACTCCAAACGGTGTGTGCAAGCTTTAAATTTATAACCCTAGATGTAAGCTTAAAACAAGGATGCGAACCCGCAGTGTACGGGTCAATCGTAGTAAAAACAAGGAATTCCAGGGGTCGATCACAGGGACTTAGTGAAACAAAGTCAGAATAGGTAAGCTTAAGCAATTACTAACCACAAAAGCAATTAAAACAATCAAGGATAAAAAGTCAATAAAGGAAATATGCAATTCTAGGGATTAAAGCATCTAGTTGTTGTTCCAACTCAAGATCTAAAGATAAGCGGACAAAGCTGAGATTTTGCAAAGGGAAGGTATTTCTAAAGTGGATTAGATCACCGGGTAAGTCTCACTAATCACTAATCCCAAACCGTAACTCCTATTACCGGGTAAGTCTCAAGGAATTAAGGAAAAGAACTATAACCTCAAACTAACACTCCAATTAAGGGAATGGAATCAACCTTTGCCGGGTAAGTCTCAAGCTAACTCACATAGATGGGATGAAAGCACACTCAAACCCTAATAAAGGATAAACCTTTATTATCTACACTTATGATCTTAGGTAAACAAACAAAGGATTTACCGGGTAAGTCTCATCCTAGGCTTGCATTGGACCAGGAAAGGTGTAATAAGAATAGGATTTGGCAAACTCTAACACTTAACTCTCAGTTTCGGATCAGATAAGTCACCTCAGTCAGCCAAATTCCACCCCGGCCGAGATGTTCATCGACTGAGCGAGATGCTTAGGGTTAAGGTAAAGATTCGAGCTTTCAGGGTCCTACTGTGATTAACATTATTCTATCATTGTTTTTCCCACAACCTTCAGCCAATCACCCTAGAATCACACAAAGAGATTAGCCACTCATCATCATGAAAGTAATAATCATATATATGGGAAGATAGAGAATAATTGAACAAAAAAACCTTAATAGAAAGGTTTCAATAACTGAATCAATTATCAAACAAAAAGCGTTCCTTGGATTAAAATCCAACAAGACAAACAACAATGAAGGGAATCTAAGGGAATCTTACAAAACCCTTCACAAAGCTTTAAAAGCTATAAACTTCTTTCTTCAACCTTCAAAAAGGTTCTTCAAATCTCCCAACTAGAGTATGGCTGCAGCGGATGTCTAAACACAATCGGTGGTATAGCATGATATGGATTTGTGGAAAATCCAACCCTTTTTATAGGAAAATTACCCTCCAAAGATAAGATATCTTAGAAAGATCTCTTCCCATAAAAATAGGTAAAATATATGGTTTAACTTATCTTCTTCCTTTCAGGAATCCATCCCAAAAATATAAAATCCTCTTTCCAAAGATAAAAGATCTCAGCCAAGAATAAAATATTCTTGCCGCATCCCAGGTGTTCGCCTCGGTCGAGTCGGCTCCTCTAGATCACCTCGGTCGAGGTGACTCTGTAGTCAACCGAGGTGAATCACAACAAAATGTGAAATCTCTTAAATCTGGTCCAAAGTGAATCTTTAATCCAATTTCATGATTCCTGGATCATTCCTTAAGCTCCTGAATGTAGCTTCAATGACTCCTTAACTCCTTTTGCTCCTTTTTTATGCAAAACGTGCCATTTTACCTACGATTACAACAAAACTAGGTGTAGACTTTGATTCCCGCAAAGGTAGATGAAACGACAATATAATCACATAATATATATACAAACATGCAGATTATTGAAGATGAAACGTCTAAACAGGTCCCAAAATATAGACAATAATTCATGCTATCAGTCCAGCTTTGGTAGACATACCGGTTGTCTGTGAGTTTACAGACGTATTTGCAGAGCCGTCTAGCTTGCCACCTCAGAGGAGCGTAGATTTCGGCATTGATCTAGAGCTTGGCACGAGACCCATCTCGAAGGCCCCATACCGTATGGCACCTGTCGAGACGTTAGAGCTGAAGAAGCAACTCGAGGAGTTGGCTGATAAGGGCTTTATACGCCCTAGCGTTTCACCTTGGGGTGCCCCGGTCCTCTTCGTACGGAAGAAGGACGGGTCATTGAGAATGTGCATAGATTATAGAGAGCTGGACAAGGTGACCATCAAGAACAGGTATCCACTACCTCATATTGATGATCTACTTGATCAACTACAGGGAGCGACATCATTCTCCAGGATTGACTTGTGTTCAGGATATCACCAGCTGAGGTTGAGAGAGGAGGATGTACATAGGACGGCATTTCGTACTCGGTATGGACACTACGAGTTTGTAGTGATGCCATTCGGGCTGACGAATGCCCCAGCAGTCTTCATGGAGTTGATGAACAGTATCTTCATCGAGTTTCTAGATCAGTTTGTGGTGGTCTTCATTGATGATATTATGGTGTACTCTCACAACAGAGAGGAGAATGCCGGTCATTTGAGGACGATATTGCAGATTTTGAGGGATAGAGAGTTGTATGCCAAGCTCTCTAAGTGTGAGTTTTGGATGTTTGAGGTTGATTTCCTTGGACATATTGTCTCCGCCGATGGGATCATGGTTGATCCAACGAAGATTGAGTCTGTTGCTGCATGGACGACACCAACGAACGTCAAGGAAGTGCGTAGCTTTCTTGGCTTAGCCAGTCATTACAGACGCTTTGTGGAGGGATTTTCTGTGATTTCCCGTCCATTGATGAGTCTTTTGAGGAAGACTACCAGATTTGTATGGACCGACCAGTGTGCTCGGAGTTTTGAGGAGTTGAAGAGGCGTTTGACTTCTGCTCCTGTTCTGGCACAACCAGAAGGTTCTGATGACTTTGTAGTTTACATTGATACATCTAAGCTCGGCTTGGGATGTGTTTTGATGCAGAGGGGCATAGTGATTGCATATGCGTCTCGACAGCTGAAGACGTATGAGGAGAACTACCCGACTCATAATCTGGAGTTGGCAGCGGTAGTTCATGCTTTGAAGATTTGGAGACATTACTTGTATGGTGCTATATGCCAGATCTTCACAGACCATAAGAGTCTGAAGTATATTTTCAGGCAGCAGGAATTGAATAACTGCCAGCGTCGATGGCTTAAGTTGATCAAGGACTTCGACCTTGAGATCTTGTATCATCCTGGCAAGGCGAATGTGGTAGCTGACGCCTTGAGCAGGAAGACGCCTCGAGAGAAGGCGATTGCCAGACTTACTGTACAACCCTAGCTCTAGAGGGATCTAGCTTGGCTAGAGATGGACATCTAGTTCCCAGATGAGGATCCTCAGTTGTTTGCTTTAGAGGTTCTACCTGGTCTGTTGGATGAGATCCAACAGTAGTAGAGGAACTGCCCGACTTTAGCGAGGATCAGAGATAGGATGTCTCGTGGAGAGGCACCCTAGTTCACCATTGGGGCAGATGGAGTTATGAGGTGATATGATCGTATCTGTATCCCTCTGGATGCAGAGTTGAGACAGCGGATATTGCAGGAGGCTCACTGTACGCCTTACTCAGTACACCCTGGTACGAGTAAGATGTACCATGATGTGAGACGCTCATTTTGCTGGGGAGGGCTGAAGCCCGATGTAGCCAGATTTGTAGCATAGTGTGCGATCTGTCAGCAGGTCAAGATAGAGCATTTCAGACCTGGAGGTGAGCTCCATCCAGTGCCAGTACCGCAGTGGAAGTGGGAGGACGTCTCCATGGATTTTGTGACCGGATTGAGGACCAGTAGGAGCTTTGATGCCATTTGGGTGATTGTTGATAGATTGATGAAGACGGCACGTTTCATCCCTATTCGAGAGACGTGGCCTGTGAGCAGATTGGCTGAGGAGTACACTAGACAGATAGTGAGACTCCATGGAGTATCGAGGACGATTGTTTCTAATCGTGACGGACGATTTACATCGAGATTCTGGCAGCAGATTCAGACTGCTTTGGGGACGAGTCTACACTTTACGACTGCGTTTCACCCCCAGACAGATGGTCAGTCAGAGAGGACCATCCAGACCTTATAGGACATGCTGCGAGCCTGTGTGTTGGATTGGGGACATGGATGGCCTGACTACCTCTCACTCGTTGAGTTCTCATACAACAACAGCTGGCATGCATCGATTGGGATGGCTCCCTATGAGGCACTGTATGGACGTAGATGTCGTACGCCTTTATGCTGGGATGAGCCTAGCAGTATCAGTGGGATAGCGCCAGAGAAGATTCAGGATGATATAGCTTGAGTAGCACTGATTAGAGAGAGGATGATGGCTGCACAAAGTCGCCAAAAGTCGTATGTAGACAAGAGGCGTCGACCTCTAGAGTTTAGAGTAGGAGCTCATGTCTGGTTGAGAGTATCTCCGACGTGAGGTATTAGACGTTTTTGGCATAAAGGGGAAGCTGAGTCCCTGATATGTCGGTCCTTTTGAGATATTGGATAGAGTTGGACGAGCAGCTTACAGATTAGCGTTGCCTCCAAGGTTAGAGGGTGTTCATCATGTGTTTCATGTGTCTCAGCTGAGGGAGTACATACCAGATCCGAGACACATTGTGAGTTATGATGATCAGGTGGTTGAGCCAAACCACACATTTGTAGAGCACCCTATCGCAGTCCTAGAGCAAGGTGTGAGATGCCTGCGTTCGAAGGACATTTCTATGATGAGGATACAGTGGTCGAGACGAGGACCTGATGAGGCTACCTTGGAGACAGAGGATAGTATCCAGAGGAACTATCCAGAGTTTTATGCTAAGTTAGAAGCACCAGTAGGATCCACGAGTAGATCTTAGTACCTTCTTGGTGAGTGCTGTATGTTTTGTGTTTATGTGATGTGTTGTACTTCCGTGCTAGTTGTGTGTGCATATGATCTATAAGATCTTGTTTGTTAGCACGAGATAGGTATAGCAGGAGATGGTTCTTTCCTCCATGCTATCTTGATGGACATAGTGTGAGTGGAGATGGTTTTGCTCCACATAGTAGTGTTAGGTGTACGTGGTGGCTGGAGACGGCTTTCCTCCATGCCAGTGTGTTGTGGTTAGTGTTGGCTAGAGATGATCTTTCTCTAGGCCTCGTGTAGAGTGGTGATGCTGGAGTTGTGATACCTCCATGCTGTGTTGAGGATATAGAATGTTACAAGTTTTGACCTGATGTTTCAGGAGAGTATGTTACCTCGGCTTTCAGGTCCGAGAGGTTTTGGGATCCTGCGAGTTTCGGGACGAAACTTGTTTTTAGGGGGGGTGAGGTGTAAGAGCCTTAGTCTTTGGAGCCTAGACGAGCTAGAGTGCCTTAGCCTTGACTAGTTAGCCGCCCTTGCGCCTCCCTTGGGCCGCCCCTGCGTCACAGAGGAGCCGCCCCCCGCGCCTAGGCTGGCAGCCCCTATGGCTCTGTGGCTAGTGCTGCCGCTTTTGTTGACTCTTGACCCTGCTTTGCGGCTGGCTTCCTACATAAGCTTCTTGAGATTTCAGATGAGGGGTTTCCTTACCTCTTTTCAGCTTCATCTTCATCCTCACATTCTTCCTCTTCTCTTTCCTTTTTCTTGATCTTCTTGATCTCTCCTTGCTTGTGTGAGTGTGTTTTTGAGAGTTGGATGTGTTCTTGAGCTTGGCTGGTCTTGGTAATGTTGCTGAAGGTTGTTGGAGCTGTGTTGAGGTGATAGGCGAGCTGTTGCTCCATAGTTACAGCCTAGGGCTTGTGTGGTAAGTTTTCTCTTCTTCTTTCTTTCTTTCTTCATCCTTGCTTCTTCTTCTTCTTCTTCCTTCTAGCTTAAGATCACAAGTTTAGTCTTGTGTTAGATCTTCCTGGATGTTTTGATGATCATATTTATGTATACATACATATGGGTTGTTGTGATGTGGCGAAGACGTGAAGAGAATTGAAAAAGAGATCGAAGAGAAGTCGGGACCAACTCACTGTGCTGTTGGCCGCCCCTGTGCCTAACCTGAGCCGCACCTGTGCCTGGTTTGGAGCCGCCCCTGCGCCCTGGTGAGCCGCCCCTGTGCCTCACTGGTCTGGCTGGTGTGTTCTTGCTTCTATTGGTACATACCTTGTTGGTATGTCTTCTTCCCTTCCTTTCCTTTGGCCTTGACTTAGTTGCTAGCTAGGTTAAGATGGTTAGGATGAGTTATATGCTAGAGATATGCCTTAGGCACCTGTGTTGATGTTGAGAGTATGCTACAGGCATATGTGAGTGTGTGTTGATCTTTGGGTTGTAGGTTGGTTCTAGTTTAGGAGACGAGTCTCCTAACCCTTTCAGGTTGTGATGTTGTGTGCCTTGCTCTTGTAGGCGTTGGTTTCTTCCCCAAGGGGAAGTTGTGATGTGGTAGAGGATACGAGTGTATCATAACGGGCGGTAACCACCGGTCTCTGCCTGCGGGATAGGAGGTGCCTTGAAGATGATGTCACAGGAGGGGACGAGTGAAGGTCACCCCATGCAAACTCTTGTGTTACGTTGGATGGGGCGGGGTTCTAGAGGCTCCTCTGTTACAAAAGAAGTTGAATTAGTAATGGAATAACGTAATGAAAGATAATAAACGAATGTGTGTGACATTGCATGTATGCGATGCTGAGATGTGTTTGTGCTATTACTACCATGCTTATCTATTCCTGTAGCTAACGTTTTTAAGCCGTGTTATAGATGATCTGCTGGCTTGGAAGACTGCAGAGTGAGCCGGATGGTGTGACGAGCCGAGGACTAATGTACATTAGGATGCGTGGGTTGAGGATCTTTTGTTGTGGTTGCTGTTATGGTTTTGTACTCGGCTTTGTGTTGTAAACTCTTTGTTATATCATATAGATTTTATGTATTTGTTTTACTCTACTTGTGCCTTGTTGTAAGATCCAATGAACTTGTTGTCAGGCTAGGGTCAAGATCCATTGTGAGATCCTAGCCTAATGTTCGAGTCCCGCAGATTCGGGGTGTTACAGCAGGGGCGCCAAGGGTTGACGCCGGTGCGGTGACAGTCTTTGTTCCTGGTGCTAGAAAAGGCGCAGGCTGCGCTCCGGAGTGTGGTGTCACCCGCAGGGGTGGTGACAATGCTCCACGGGGGCGGTGAGGCAACAGAAGCTTTGCTTCGTGAATGGTCTTCACTCCTAAGTGCTTATAACTCATTCTTTATCTTTTTAGTCTTCTTCTTCTGGACCAAGAAGTTAGTAGCATAAACCGACACTAATGTAACAAAAGGACTCTAAAAACTAACCTAAATGATAGTGATTCCATCACCTATATAACACCCCCATACTTAGACCTTTTACTCATCCCAAGTAAAACAAATGACAGCATCTTTTATACTCAAAGGCCTCAGGAAACATGGGCAAGCAGAAAAGACAATGAAAAAAAAAGAAAAGCCAAGAACGAAGAAAAGAAGGAAAAGAGAGGAAATGTGAGAAAAAAGGTGAGAAAACTACCATCCTTATTGCTCCAAGAGTGACCTACCCGGACAACCTCCTTATGACTCCCCTTCTTATGTCGCCAAACGCCGGAAAGGGAGACCTACACTCGGTGCTGCTCATTTTGCCAAGGTGCCCTTTCGGGTTTTCACCTTGGCACTCTTCTTCTTTTTCTTTGATGATTTCACTTGGAACTCACATCCCTCAAGTCCAATTTTGCACCAACCTAAGTTTGGTCGGACTACCTTCTTTTGCCTAAATCGCCCTCTCGGGTTTTCGGAATATCCAAGGATTTTCATGCATTTTTTCATTTTCTTTGGCTTTTTCTTCTTCTTTTTTTTTTTTTTTTTTTCTGAATTTCAAACAGAAATTACAACTCAAAAGACTCAATGCAAAACAACTCAAATAAACTATACATGCAATGATATGTCCCTCCCCATACTTGAAGTACACTTTGTCCTCAAAGTGGAAAATGAAGCAAAGATAAATGTGGGAAAGGGAAAGGGAATGATACCACTAGTGGGATGGTCTTGTTGGACCATCCGGACCCTCCTCTGGTGGGTACAGGAAGTGGCTGAAGAAGTGCTCCTGCCGGCGGTAGAGCGTGTCGATGAGGTCCTCTTGAGCGTCCATCCTCTAACCCAAATGAAGTCTCAAAGCTGGCTTGCCAAGCCAGCTGCTGAGCCTCGAGCTGCTGCTGATGAGCCGCCTGCCAAGCATCCAGCCGGCGGTCAAAATGGGTGGTCATAGAGGAAGCGAAGCTGGACTCCACGCCTGCTGCCGCTCAAGCATAGACCGTTGGTACTCGGTTTGTCATGCCTGATGCTGGGTGGTCAAGGCTGCCATCTGAGCCTGAAGGCTCTCCATGGTCGGACTGTCGTCCGGTACTGCAGTAGGCATCTCCTCATTATCCGGTATGGGCACGTGATCAGCAACGGGAGCCCGGCTGGAGCTCGCTGCATATCTCTCAACAATGACCCCCCTGAGGCCGTCTCGGCACGAAAGGGTCAGTTGGTATGTATTGCTCGGAGAGTTCGTCTCCAAGTGGAAGTGGCCGGGTGATAGCATGAATTATACTCTCTATTTTGGGACCTGTTTAGACGTTTTATCTTCAATAATCTGCATGTTTGGATGTATATTTTGTGATTATATTGTCGTTTCATCTACCTTTGCGGGAATCGAGGTCTACACCAAGTTTCGTTGTAATCGTAGGTAAAATGACACGTTTTGCATCAAAAAGGAGCTAAAAGAGCGAAGGAGTCATTGGAGCTACATTCAGGAGCTTAAGGAAGAATCCAAGAAGCATTGAAATGAATTAAAGATTCACTTTGTACCAGATTTGAGAGATTTCACATTCAGTTTAGAGCCACCCCGGTCAGCTACAGTACCATCTCGACCGAGGTGATCCAGAGGAGCATCCCGACCGAGGCGAACACCTTGGACGTGGCGAGATATATTTTATTCTTGGCTGAGATCTTTTATTTTTGGAAGGAAGGATCTTATATTTTTAGGCTGGATTTCTGGAAGAAAGATCATATATTTTAGTGATTTATTTATGAGAGATAGATATATTTTATTAGGAAAATATTTTTTCAAGATATTTTATCTTTGGAGGGTAGTTTTTGTAACACCCCGAATTCGCGGGACTCGGGATGTCACATTGGGCTAGGATCTCACAATGGATCCTGACCCTAGCCTCACAACAAGTTCACTGGACCTTACAACATGGCACTGACAGATATAAAACAAATACATAAAACAGTATAAACTGTACGACCCAAAGTAAACAACAACATAGCCGAGTATATAAAACGACATCCTCACGTAGGTAGTACAAAAGATCATCCTCACGCAGGAGGGGAAACACAACAACCCCAAACCAACCACCTAATGTACGAGAGTCCTCGGCCTGTCACCCTGCCAGATCACCCAGTAGCGCCTAACCTGTAAACATCTACAACACGGTATGAAACCGTTAGCTAACCATACATATATGAGGTAATGCATAAGCACAAGCACAATCATGAAAGATAAACACATCAGCATGCTATCACACATTTACCCATTTATTATCTTTATATAATAACCATTCACTCAAAAACCGTATATATAGATAGATGAAAGTATGTGACACGAGGACCGATACATCCCCGCCTCTGAGTACAATGTCCAGCTGTACGAGTATCGGTCACACAATCCGTGTACCCTATGGGAGTGGATTGCGCCCTTCCTGTAAACCAGTCTGGCCCGACATCAGAGAACCTCCCAGACTCCACGGCGGGATGAAAGGGAAAGGTTATCACAGCCACGCAGTGGGGCAGTCAATAGAACATAGGTCGATAAAAACGACAACTCATGATATCATAGCAAACATATAAAGCACACACCACTCATGCAAACACCCAATATAGGGATGGTAGCTAAGTAAGTCCTACGGACTTACCTCAACCTCGTACAAAATCAACCACGATCACCTCTACACTGGAGGGACAACACGGCCTATAAAAAGGCATAAGGAGATATATCAACCTCTATTCATCAAAGGGGTCACACCTAGACCCAAAGGGATCCATAAGGATCATACTCAATCTATGAGCCTCACAACCAACTAAACCTCAATATCTCAACATAGCTCACAATTCCTCAAATCTCAAGGTAGTATCTAATCAACATTCCTCAATCTCAATTTTAATCCTAATTTAATTAATTAACCTTTAATTAATGAATTAGATTTCGCCAGAATAACGTTTTGCCCGCAGGCAATTTCTAAACCCCCTGTCATCATATTTCATCAAACAAGAACCCATAATCACCAGAATAATATAACGACCATAATGGAATTTCTAATTGTCCTATTTGACAAGCCTAAAGTCAATTTAGGCCAAATCGCAGTACGGAAAACGAATAAATTCATAACTTATTCGTTACTAACCCGATTGACGATCTGAAAGAAGATTCGGAATCACAACGACGCAGGCTACGCATGGACATCATCAAATTCATCGGAATATGAGCGACGGAACCGTCCTGGTGACATATATGCTCGACCAGCCCTCCATATACTCGGAAATGCAGAAACTCGGTACCGTTATGAAGAGAATGAAGAGAAGAATCCAGAAACTCAAACGGAATTGAAATCGGATTAGAAACGGAGAGTAGATCTGAGTTTGAAGGTTGAGAGAAATTAGAGCTTTTACGAGAAAACGTGAAAGGAAATGAATTAATAAAGGATTTTCCGCTATTTATAGTGAAGACGATAATTATCCTTTAGTAAAGTCGATAATTATCCTTTAACCGATCTAAAGGCGGATCGAACCTCTTTCTCCAAACTTCTCGAGATTGGAACATTAAATCTGGAATATTGTAGGGATAATTATTACACAACTGCCTCGAAAAACGTGTATTCCTAAGCCGTCTTTCTTAGCCGTTAAGAAATGAAATAGCGACTCTTTTGGCCGTTTTGCCTCTCCATGTTATTTCATATCTAAGACATATCCGATGTCCTGATCATTTCTCTCAACTGCATTTTTATTAATTGGAGCTCCCAAATGCTCCAAATTACACCGGAGGGTAAAAATAATTACCCGGGGGAAAAAGTAAAAATTTCCCCAAACGTCCAAAATTACGCGAGGAACATAACGGTGGGACTCATACTCATCACTTGGGAAATCTTCGCAAGTTATATGTCAATTACTATCAACGATTAAGTTAATCAACATTAATTAGAATTCGGAAATCCTAGCTATTACATCACACACCCCTAAAAAAAAGTTTCATCCCGAAACTTGAACAATTCCCAAATTCTCTCGGACCCATACGCCGAGGTATAACTCTCACTCTTTCTATCAGAGGTATCACATCTCCGTTCAAAAGATCACAACCTATAACAATCTATAACCTCAAGTATAAACATGAAGGAATCATCACTCCAGGAAACAGGGTCATAACCCTACCCAAAGGCGTAGATGAATCACGTCTCTCGCCATACCACATCACAAGGCATAGAGGAAGCACATCTCTAGCCAAAACATATCACATGCATAGAGGAAACACGTCTCTAGCCAACCCATAAACATATACATCGCATGGAGGAATCACATCTCCACTGAACTATGTCCATCAAGGTAGCATGGCGGAAAGAACCATCTCCAGCTGAATCCTAATCCCACTCAAATAGCATGGAGGAAAGAACCATCTCTAGCTATAAATATGATCATATTCGGGTAGCGTGGAGGAAGTAATCATCTCCAGCTATAACATACATCACGCTAGCACATCAAGATCTACTAAGATCATAAATCACATCACAACTAGCATAGAATAACATATCAAGGCATATAAGCACATAAGCACAACATTCATCAAGATAGCACTAAGATCTACTCGTGCTCCCACAAATGGGTATATCCTAACATATACTCTGGATAGTTCCTCAGGACACTATCCTCAGTCTCTCACATAGCCTCTTCAGGTCTTCATCTCGACCATCATATTCTCAATATGGGCATGTCTTTCAAATGCAAGCGTTTCATATCTTATTCCAAGAATGTAATCAGATGCTCAACAACGATGTGGTTCAACTTAACCACTAGATCATTATAACTCACAAAGTGTTTCCAACCTGGTATATACTTTCTCAGTTGAGACACTGGAACACTGGGTGAACATCCACCAACTTCAGAGTGAAAGCTAAACATCATGTTACCTTCACAAAACTGATCAAGATCTTAAGTAACCGACATATTGGAAACTCAGTTCCCCTTTCCATAATACACAACTAACGTCTCACAGCTGAGATACCTCCAGCCGGACATGAACTTTTGCTTGAACTTTAGAGGTTAACGCCTCTTGTCTACATATAATATCGGGTGACTCTGTACATCCAGCATTCTTCCTTCAATCAACATTACTTGAATTGTAAAATCCTGAGTCTGGTAAGGTGTTATTCCACTCTACTGTTAGATCACTTCTAGCATAAGGATATACGACATCTATGTCTATATATTGACTCATAGGGTCATCCCAAAAAGATGCACGTCCTTCATTGTTATATAATAAACTCATTAATGGAAGGTAATATAACCCTCCACGTTTCCCATTCAACTTACAACTTATAATAGATCTTTAAGATCTAGATGATCCTCTCTAACTAAGCATTTGTCAAGGGGAGAAGTGTAGTCATGAGGTACATACTTGTCCCCAAAGCAGTCTGAATCTGCTGCCCACAATCTCAAAGTAAAAACATCCATCTCGATCAGAAATGATCGTTCTCGGTATACCATGGAGTCTCACTATTTGTCTAGTGTACTCCTCAACAAATTCATTCACTAGCCACGTCCTTCTAATAGAAATGAAACGTGCCGGTTTCATTAATCTGTTACCAACAATCCAAATAACATCAATCTTCTACAGGGTCACAATCCCATAACAAAGTCCATAAAGATGTCCTCCCAAATTCTACTACTGCACTGGTAGTGGGTGGGGGCTTATCTCTAGATCGGAAATACTCTATCTAGACCTGCTGACATGTCACACACTATATCACAAATCTGGTTATATCGGCTTCATACAATATAATCGTCTCATCTCGTGGTACATCTTACTCGTACCTGAATGTACTGAATAAGGCGTACAATGGGTATACGTAATATTCTGTCTCCATCTGCATCAGCAGGAACACAAAAGCGGTCATGACGCTTCATCAGTCCATCTACTCCTATGGAGAACTATGGTGCCTCAGTAGGAGACATCCTTTCTCTAAACCTTGTCAAGGCCCGGCAGGTCTCCTGCTTCTGTTGGACCTCATCCAACAGACCAGGTAGAACCTCTGAGGTATAAATGGGTATCCTTATCAAGGAACTGATTGTCCAACTCTAGCCAAGCTAGATCTCTTTGAAGCTGAGGTTGAACTATCAGTCTCACAATTATCTTCTCTTGGAGCGTCTTTCCATTCAAGTTATCGGCGACAACATTCAACTTCTCTGAATGATATGAAATCTTCAAGTCAAAGTCTTGATCAACTTAAGCTCTTAATACTGGCGGTTATTCAACCCCTGTTTCATAAAATATACTTCAGATTTCTATAATCTATAGAAATCTGACATGAAGATCACACCGGTACGGTCTTCAAAATTTAAAGGCTTGAACTACCACTACTAACTCTAAATCATGAGTCGAGTAGTTCTCATCATACATTCTCAGCTGTAAACACACATATCAATAACCATACTCCTTTGTAGTAATACACATCTCAAACTTAGCTGGGATGTATCACCGTAAATCACGGGATCCCAAAAATTTTCTAACTACAACAGAATGGAAGCAGAGGTCAAATGCCTCCTCAACTCTTCAGAACATAGACACACTGCTTTCATCACGTAGTTATGGTGGTCTTCTCAAAAGACTCGCAAATGAATACATAATCATATAAAATGCTTCGTCAAAGCATTGGTAGCAATCGGCTGAGCTGAGAAAACTACGTATTCCTTAATGTTCATTAGTATCTCCCCTGTTACAACATACTTAATTCTCGCCAGGTCAACCGTGATCCCACTGGTGGAGACAACATGGCCTAAAAAGGCTACCACTGGCATCTCAACTTATACTTAGAGAGCGTAGCATACAACCCTCTATCTCTCGAAATCTGTAGAACGGTCCTCAGACGATCGGTCTACTATTCTCTGCTATGAGAGTATACCGACATGTCATCCATGGAGTCCACCACCAACTAATCAAGGAAGTCGATGAAGATACTATTCATCAACTCCATAAAAACTACTAAAACATTCGTCAACCCAAATGACATCACTACAAACTCGTAGTGTCCATAACGGGTATGGGATGTTATCTCATACACATGTTGCTCTCTCATCCATGACTAGGGATATCTTGAGCACAAAGGAATCTTGAAAACACAATTGCTTCTTGAAGCTTAACTCATCAGGTCGTCAATACGGAACATGGAACGTACTAGGGTAAAAGAAGCCCGTTTCAGTCAACTTTTCAAGTTATCAGTACAATATCTCAACAAGCACCATATAGTGTGGTTTTCCCATTTAATCTTGTATCATACTTCAACTCGATAACAATGTCCACACTCCACTGAGGTGGCAACTAGACGGTTCAGTAACACGTCTATAAACTCATAAACAGCTGGAATACCTTCCAATGTTGGACTATCTTGCTCCTTCATGGTATAACACTAGAAGGCGTCTAATCCTTGTGCTATTAGCTCGTTGCTCGTACAGTCCTGATGACAAACCCGTCTCTTCAAAGGTCTTAACCTCAAAAGACCTCTATTTAACTCAACTCAGTAAAGACTATAATAGTCTTACTATTAAAAGCTAACACCACATGATATCTATTCATCCAAACCATACACATAATGACTTCCTCATGCACCTACGACATGACAAAGAATTCTGCAACCATACACGGGTCCCTGAATAAGGGAACAAACACGCATCTCACGGGTATCTCAGACCCAAAAAGGTAATCCTGTAAAGGAAAATCCACCTTCTACTATATATATCAAAATTCAACCATTGAGGCATGCATCGAAAGACATGACGTGCATAACACTCACAACAAGCAAAACTCCGCCAGGTAAACCATTAACGAGAATGGTACCTATAACAGCTAACACTCGTACCTCCTCTACATATCATCACTCAATTCAGATCCATGCTCCTAAGGTATCACTAAGGTCATTATTATAGCCTCCACTTCCACTCTTTCTGCACCGGAAAGAGGAAGGTCTTGCTGGGAAGAAACACCACCGTGCTGACAGAAAGGGTCAGATGGCCTAACTCACCACAAGTGAAACAAGCTATCAGTGCCAAAGGGCACACAGAACGCAAATGATCTGGATAGCCACAACTGAAACATAATCATCCCATCCTTGCAACCTGTGCAACTGAAGGGTAACTCGACCTTCGTCGTCCACCTGGAATGATCTCACTCTTGAAGGGAACCTGTAAAGACAATGCCTTTCCCTGTCGACAAAACTTCGCTCTATGCCCTGCTTTACCACACGTAAGGCATATGATGGGCGTTTTTGGGCACACAGCTCACAAGTGTCCCAACTTTCACGCAATTAAAACACTGTAGTTCATTGCCAGTCATCTTCATGGCCAAAGGATCACTAGATTGTCCTGATATCGGACTTGGTTCCCCATTCATCATCTTTGCTTCTCCAGTAACTGATTTAGTCCATTGCTTCTTTCCGGATCCAAAAGCTTAAGTTGATCTCACAATTGTTGGTAAATCCGGTGTGGATCTACCCGCTATCACCGCTTCATATACTTGTTACATATATTCTTGAAACTCGGATCTACTCATGGAGACACAATCAGCCTCTTCAAACTCGTTCTCTGCCATAGGCGAAACAACAGCGAAAACTGGTCCCTGACTTATCACCACTGGAGGAAGAGGGGTGTGCCCCTACCTCATCCCACTACAGATACTACTCTAGTCTGAGTCATTCGTAGGATATACGCACCTAATCTTATAAGGCTATATATATGCCATAAGTATCGATATGTATATAATACATCCACATAATCCATATTACACACAGATATATATACATATCTACGCTGCAGAGATCCATGGCAGAGGTGACGACTTCTCGTACATTCTGTCCCTCCCCATACTTGAAGTACACTTTGTCCACAAAGTGGAAAATGAAGCAAAGATAAATGTGGGAAAGGGAAAGGGAATGATACCACTAGTGGGATGGTCTTGTTGGACCATCCGGACCCTCCTCTGGAGGGTACAGGAAGTGGCTGAAGAAGTGCTCCTGCCGGCGGTAGAGCGTGTTGATGCGGTCCTCTTGAGCGTCCATCCTCTAACCCAAATGAAGTCTCAAAGCTGGCTTGCCAAGCCAGCTGCTGAGCCTCGAGCTGCTGCTGATAAGCCGCCTGCCAAGCATCCAGCCGGCGGTCAAAATGGGTGGTCATAGAGGAAGCGAAGCTGGACTCCACGCTTGCTGCCGCTCAAGCATAGACCGTTGGTACTCGGTTTGCCATGCCTGATGCTGGGTGGTCAAGGCTGTCATCTGAGCCTGAAGGCTCTCCATGGTCGGACTTTCGTCCGGTACTGCAGTAGGCATCTCCTCATTATCCGGTATGGGCACGTGATCAGCAACGGGAGCCCGGCTGGAGCTCGCAGCATATCTCTCAACAATGACCCCCTGAGGCCGTCTCGACACGAAAGGGTCAGTTGGTATGTATCGCTCGGAGAGCTCGTCTCCAAGTGGAAGTGGCCGGGTGATAGCATGAATTATACTCTGTATTTTGGGACCTGTTTAGACGTTTTATCTTCAATAATATGCATGTTTGGATGTATATTTTGTGATTATATTGTCGTTTCATCTACCTTTGCGGGAATCGAGATCTACACCAAGTTTCGTTGTAATCGTAGGTAAAATGACACGTTTTGCATCAAAAAGGAGCTAAAAGAGCGAAGGAGTCATTGGAGCTACATTCAGGAGCTTAAGGAAGAATCCAGGAAGCATTGAAATGAATTAAAGATTCACTTTGTACCAGATTTGAGAGATTTCACATTCAGTTTAGAGCCACCCCGGTCAGCTATAGTACCATCTCGACCGAGGTGATCCAGAGGAGCGTCCCGACCGAGGCGAACACCTTGGACGTGGCGAGATATATTTTATTCTTGGCTGAGATCTTTTAGTTTTGGAAGGAAGGATCTTATATTTTTAGGCTGGATTTCTGGAAGAAAGATCATATATTTTAGTGATTTATTTATGAGAGATAGATATATTTTATTAGGAAAATATCTTTTCAAGATATTTTATCTTTGGAGGGTAGTTTTTGTAACACCCCGAATTCGCGGGACTCGGGATGTCACATTGGGCTAGGATCTCACAATGGATCCTAACACTAGCCTGACAACAAGTTCACTGGACCTTACAACATGGCACTGACAGATATAAAACAAATACATAAAACAGTATAAACTGTACGACCCAAAGTAAACAACAACATAGCCGAGTATATAAAACGACATCCTCACGTAGGTAGTACAAAAGATCATCCTCACGCAGGAGGGGAAACACAACAACCCCAAACCAACCACCTAATGTACGAGAGTCCTCGGCCTGTCACCCTGCCAGATCACCCAGTAGCGCCTAACCTGTAAACATCTACAACACGGTATGAAACCGTTAGCTAACCATACATATATGAGGTAATGCATAAGCACAAGCACAATCATGAAATATAAACACATCAGCATGCTATCACACATTTATCCATTTATTATCTTTATATAATAACCATTCACTCAAAAACCGTATATATAGATAGATGAAAGTATGTGACACGAGGACCGATACATCCCCGCCTCTGAGTACAATGTCCAGCTGTACGAGTATCGGTCACACAATCCGTGTACCCTATGAGAGTGGATTGCGCCCTTCCTGTAAACCAGTCTGGCCCGACATCAGAGAACCTCCCAGACTCCACGGCGGGATGAAAGGGAAAGGTTATCACAGCCACGCAGTGGGGCAGTCAATAGAACATAGGTCGATAAAAACGACAACTCATGATATCATAGCAAACATATAAAGCACACACCACTCATGCAAACACCCAATATAGGGATGGTAGCTAAGTACGTCCTACGGACTTACCTCAACCTTGTACAAAATCAACCACGATCACCTCTACACTGGAGGGACAACACGGCCTATAAAAAGGCATAAGGAGATATATCAACCTCTATTCATCAAAGGGGTCACACCTAGACCCAAAGGGATCCATAAGGATCATACTCAATCTATGAGCCTCACAACCAACTAAACCTCAATATCTCAACATAGCTCACAATTCCTCAAATCTCAAGGTAGTATCTAATCAACATTCCTCAATCTCAATTTTAATCCTAATTTAATTAATTAACCTTTAATTAATGAATTAGATTTCGCCAGAATAACGTTTTGCCCGCAGGCAATTTCTAAACCCCCTGTCATCATATTTCATCAAACAAGAACCCATAATCACCAGAATAATATAACGACCATAATGGAATTTCTAATTGTCCTATTTGACAAGCCTAAAGTCAATTTAGGCCAAATCGCAGTACGGAAAACGAATAAATTCATAACTTATTCGTTACTAACCCGATTGACGATCTGAAAGAAGATTCGGAATCACAACGACGCAGGCTACGCATGGACAGCATCAAATTCATCGGAATATGAGCGACGGAACCGTCCTGGTGACATATATGCTCGACCAGCCCTCCATATACTCGGAAATGCAGAAACTCGGTACCGTTATGAAGAGAATGAAGAGAGGAATCCAGAAACTCAAACGGAATTGAAATCGGATTAGAAACGGAGAGTAGATCTGAGTTTGAAGGTTGAGAGAAATCAGAGCTTTTACGAGAAAACGTGAAAGGAAATGAATTAATAAAGGATTTTCCGCTATTTATAGTGAAGACGATAATTATCCTTTAGTAAAGTCGATAATTATCCTTTAACCGATCTAAAGGCAGATCGAACCTCTTTCTCCAAACTTCTCGAGATTGGAACATTAAATCTGGAATATTGTAGGGATAATTATTACACAACTGCCTCGAAAAACGTGTATTCCTAAGCCGTCTTTCTTAGCCGTTAAGAAATGAAATAGCGACTCTTTTGGCCGTTTTGCCTCTCCATGTTATTTCATATCTAAGACATATCCGATGTCCTGATCATTTCTCTCAACTGCATTTTTATTAATTGGAGCTCCCAAATGCTCCAAATTACACCGGAGGGTAAAAATAATTACCCGGGGGAAAAGTAAAAATTTCCCCAAACATCCAAAATTACGCGAGGAACATAACGGTGGGACTCATACTCATCACTTGGGAAATCTTCGCAAGTTATATGTCAATTACTATCAACGATTAAGTTAATCAACATTAATTAGAATTCGGAAATCCTAGCTATTACATCACACACCCCTAAAAAAAAGTTTCGTCCCGAAACTTGAACAATTCCCAAATTCTCTCGGACCCATACGCCGAGGTATAACTCTCACTCTTTCTATCAGAGGTATCACATCTCCGTTCAAAAGATCACAACCTATAACAATCTATAACCTCAAGTATAAACATGGAGGAATCATCACTCCAGGAAACAGGGTCATAACGCTACCCAAAGGCGTAGAGGAATCACGTCTCTCGCCATACCACATCACAAGGCATAGAGAAAGCACATCTCTAGCCAAAACATATCACATGCATAGAGGAAACACGTCTCTAGCCAACCCATAAACATATACATCGCATGGAGGAATCACATCTCCACTGAACTATGTCCATCAAGGTAGCATGGAGGAAAGAACTATGTCCTTTATTGGGGTTTGAGTGTGCTTTCATTCAATCTTTGTGAGTTAGCCTGAGACTTACCCGGTAAAGGTTGATTCTATTCCCTTAGGTGGTGTGTTGGTTTGAGGTTATAGTTCTTTTCCTTAATTCCTTGAGACTTACCCGGTAATAGGAGTTACGGTTTGGGATTGTGAGTAGTGAGACTTACGGGGTAATCTATTCCACTTTAGTAACACCTTTCCTTGCAAAACCTCAGCTTTGTCCACCTTATCTTTAGATCTTGAGTTGGAACCACAACTAGATGCTTTAATCCCTAGAATTGCATATTTCCTTAATTGACGATATTATCATCTTTTGATTGCTTTAATTGCTTTTGTGGTTAGTAATTACATAGACTGCCTATACTTGCTTAGGTTTCACCTAAGTACCTGAGATCGACACCCTGGAATTTCTTGCTTTAATTACGATTGACCCGTACACTGCGGGTTCGCATCCTTGTTTTTAGCATACATCTTGGGTTATAAATTAAAAGCTTGCACACACCATTTGGAGCGGACAAGTTTTTGGCACCGTTTCCGGGGACTTGGTCTAGACCGAGCCGGTTGCGGTGATCTTTCGGGGCGCTTTCCCCTGTTTCTACTAACCACTCTACTTGAGTGACTTTCGCAGGTTCTTTTTCTTAGGTTTATGCGAAGAACTCGCGTTGGGAAGAAAATCGTTCCTTACGATCCCGAACCAGAAAAGACATACAAAAGACTCTTGAAAGAAGCAAAGATGGCCAATCAAGAGAATCGCAATCTTGAGGCCGAATTGAAGGAGGGATTGGAACAACTACGCCCCAACAAAGAAGAATTGCGACTGGAAATGGAAGAAACTCGCGCAAGGATGGAAGCGATCGAAGCAGATATGGCGACTTTACGGGAGCAATATCTACCTTGACCAACTCCAATTCCTCGACCGAGGCAGGACCCAGCTCCAGCTGCCCCGGCCGAGATACTTCCAGCTTGGATGCCAGTCCGAGATGCTCTTTTTGCAGGTATTCCACAGACCCTAGGGCAAAGGATGGACCCCAATCAGCAACTGAGGCGTCCAGGAGTCAACCTAGGTGATCCAGCGGACCATGATTATGAGCTTCGACCGCAAGTTCTTTCCATGATTCGCCAATGCCAGTTTGGAGGGCTAGAGAGGGAATCTCCGCATCAACATTTACAAAACTATGAGATCTTGATGGAGACCTTGAGACCTTCAAGGCTGGAAAACAACAATTACAAGCTAAGGCCTTTCTAGTTCTCTTTGAAAGATAGAGCGCTTATTTGGTATCAATCTCTTCCTCCAGGAAAAATCAATACTTGGGAAGAGATGACTACGAAGTTCTTGACTAAATTCTTTCCCCCCTCTAAAACCGCTGAAATGAGAGGGAAGATTAATGCATTCATCATGAAGGACAAGGAGAGCCTTTCCAAGTCATGGGAGAGATTTAAAGACATTCTTTTGGATTGCCCACATCATGGGATTCCAAAGATAGAGTTGTTGGAGATATACTTCAAGGGACTGGACGGCAACACCCAGTTCAACCTTCAACTACTATCCGCAGGCACGTTCATGGACATGCCGATTGACGAACCTTGGGAGTTCATAGAAAGGCAAGCTTTGCACATGGAGAAGTACTCCCACCAAGGAGCTGAAGGTGGAGTTAAAAGAGTTAACTTTCAAGAAGCTCACCCAAACAATGATCAACTAACCTCTTTGAAGAATGATGTGAAGCAATTGAAAGACCTTTTGGTTGCTCAAACAAAGAAAGAAGATGAAGGATATCAAGGTTCGAGAAACAACAATGGGTACCGGAACAACAACAACGGTTCCCGGAACAACAACTACAACAACAATAGAGGATCCAACAGCAATAATTGGAGGGCAAACAACCAAAATTCGGGTAACCCTTACTCTAACTCCAATTCGAATGACTCCTCTAATCCTTTCCTCTCTTCTTCTTCTTCTTCTACTCCATTGAAGAGCCAGGAGCAAGGATCAAGTTTTTCCCAGCCAGAAAAGAAAGATGCGGTGCTGGAGGCCATCTTGATTAAGCTCAACTCTATGGAGACATCCATGAATTCATTTTCGAAGGCACAAAAAGCCTTAGAACAACAATTCTTTAACAAGGCGAATGAAGCGCCAAGAGATCCAGGGAAGCTTCCATCAAGGACAGAAAGCAACCCTAAGGGACAGATCATGGCAATAACCCTAAGGGATAGATCTAGTGCCTCGGTCGATGCCAGTATAGACGAAGACCACCTCGGTCCAGGCACAGTCGAAGAACACTTCGGCCGAGGTGCCAACCGAGGTGGAGCCACAGAAAGCAGAGGAGAAATCTGAAGTTTATGTACCACCTCCTGCATATAAACCACCACTTCCATTCCCCCAGTCAAGGGCCAGAGCACATCTAGACAAGCACTTTGGTAAGTTTCTTGACTTGATGAATAAACTACACATTAATATCCCTTTACTTGATGTTATTCTAGGATGCCCGCCTATGGGAAGTTCTTGAAAGAGATTCTATCAAGGAAGAGGAAGTTGGAAGACTTTGGTGAAGTAAGGATGACATCTAAATCCTCGGATCTTATTCAAATCATGAAGAAGAAGATGCCACCCAAGTTGAGAGATCCCGGCTCGTTTTGCATTCCCATTCAAGTTGGGGATGCCACTTGTGAAGCCTTGTGTTATCTAGGAGCCAGCGTGAGCATCATTCCGCTGGAGCTATGTGTGAAGTTCGGACTTGGAGAGCCCAAGCCGGTGAAGATACGGTTATACATGGCAGACCGCTCCATTACCCATCCCGTGGGCATTTTGGAAGACGTTCCGGTTAAGTTAGGTAACTTCTATTTACCTATAGACTTTGTTGTACTTGACATTCCCGCAGATTATCCCGTTCCTATCATTCTCGGGAGACCATTTCTAGCAACTTCGGGTTGCAATGTGGATTGTAAGAACGCCAAGTTAAAATTCAACATTGGCGGAGATGAAGTGGAGTTTGCATTACTTGCGGCAATGAAGGGAGAGCAACTAGGAGATGATATCTTCAACATCTATGATGAAGAAGAATCAAGAGAATTGGTGAGCTCTATCCTTATTAAAGATCCACTTGAAAAGGTTATTAGTTTTAGCTTAATGGAGGAAGGTATAGATGCTTCTTGTGATGCAGATATACGGAGCTTGAAGGCGCTGGAAGTAGATCCAGGAGCTAAAATTGAAAAGCTAATCCAGGAGAAGAAGATCTCCAGTTTCGGTCCCAGTTGCAGTACCTCGACCGAGGCACCTTCTGGACCAAGCGAGGTGTTCTTGACTGAAGAACATCTCGGTCACCCTCTTTGGACCTCGACCGAGGTCGAAAGCGAGATGATGTCAACTGAGAATAACAAACTTCTTACTCCCTTTTCTGACATTCATCCTCAGTTGATGGAACACTCTCTCCACCAAATTTCTGATAATAAAGGACCGTGGTATGCTGACATTGTTAATTATCTTGTTTGCCAGGAAATGTCACCCGGATTGACGTACGCTCAAAGGAAGCAATTCTTCAAGGATGTACGCCATTACTACTGGGATGAACCGCTACTATTCAAGAGAGGTCCGGATGGGATGCTTCGAAGATGGATTCCGGAAGATGAAGTTACTAGTGTCGTACGACATTGTCACTCACTTCCTTATGGAAGGCATGCTAGCGCTCACAAGACGTGCGCCAAGGTATTACGTTCCGGTTTCTTTTGGCCTACATTGTTTAAGGATGTGCAATCGTTTGTTGTCTCTTGTGATGCATGCCAAAGAACAGGGAATTTATCTAGGAGAAACGAGATGCCACTCAATAACATACAAGAGGTTGAGATCTTTGATGTATGGGGAGTAGATTTCATGGGACCTTTTCCGTCATCCGGAGGGAACCTCTATATATCCTCCTATTCAAGACTCCCATTGGTACCACCCCTTATAGGAGAAACGCTCTTTGGGCTTACGGGACCGCATTCAAGACTCCCATTCAAGACTCCCATTGGTACCACCCCTTATAATTTGGTACATGGGAAGTCTTGTCATTTGCCCGTTGAGTTAGAACACAAGGAATATTAGGCAATCAAATGGTTGAACTTCGACATCAAGGAAGCCGGTGAGAAGCGGCTATTGGATATCAATGAGCTGGAGGAGCTGCGTTTGAACGCTTATGAGAATGCCAAGATCTATAAAGAAAGGACGAAGAAATGGCATGACAAGCGTATCATCCCTAAGGAGCTCAAAGAAGGAGACTTAGTTCTACTCTTCAACTCCCGCCTCCGCCTCTTTCCAGGTAAGTTGAAATCTAGATGGACAGGACCTTATGTTGTGAAACATGTTTTCCCTTATGGTGCAGTTGAGATTTGGGGAGAAACAAGTGGAAGCTTCAAGGTCAATGGTCATAGACTTAAGAAATACAAACCGGAAGTCCCGGTTGAGGAGGTTGCACCACTATACCTTGTTTAGGGACACCGTACGGTCCAGCTAGCGACTTTAAATCAAGCGCTTCTTGGGAGGCAACCCAAGGTATTGCTTTCTTTTCCCTTTTTCTAGTCTAGCTTTAGGTAGTTTGCTTTTGCTTTGCTTTGCTTTGTTTTTGGCGTCCTAGACAGAGAACATGTGACATCTAAGGAAAGAATACAACCCAGGAGCAACACTAGAAGGACAGAAGTTCGAGAATTTGAGGAGACGGAGATTGACTAAGACACATCTCGGTTGTTGTCACAGCACCTCGACCGAGATGATTCTTGAGCAACCGAGGCGACTAGGGTTATTGAAGATCCACCTCGGTCCGTACCACCTCGATCCAGTCGAGACCATCTCGACCGAGGTGACAGCAGTTCCAGAAAAGGGTATAAAAGGGAGATTGATGTCTCTCTCTTCCCTCTATCTCCCTCTCGACCGAAACGCCCAATTCGCCTCGCTCTTAGATTTTCGCTCGTTTTCGATGATTCTCGCTTCCAAACTGCAAGGAAAGGGTAGATGATCAATTTTCAAGCAACAATCTGCAGTAAAAACACACCGAATCGACCAAATTTGGGGTAAATTCGAAAAAACACTAACTCCCTCTTCTTCCACTGATTTCATTTGATTTGGGCTTTGGTTGCCCCTGCATTGTGCTGGAAAAGGATTAAGTACCCCATAGGAACAATTGGTAGTGATATTGGGGGGAAAAGAACTGGATTTTTGAGAGAAACGATCGCACAACACTTCGCCTCGGTCCAGTCGGCCTGCGCCTCGGCCGAGGTGTTCTTGAGATTTGTCAGAGTGACCGAGGTGGTCTGACAGTGATAGAAAGAGATGAGTTCTGACAGGCAGTTGGTTTTGAGAGATAGATCCTGTCCTTCTGCTTCCTCTTCTTCACGCCGCTCTATACCGGTGATCCGTGAGCGTCACTAGGTAGACTATGACCGCATAGCGGCACGTCCAGTGGTTGCACCACGGTTTCTGGACATTTTTGCATTTGACTGCCTCCATGTGGATGATGATCTGAGGCGGATGATATCTATGGTGGGGCTGGAGCAGTTTACTGAGATTAGAGCTCCAGCCTATCTTGAGCCAACCTTGGAGTTTGTTTGCTCCGTCACTTATTTGCCCACTGAGCGCGCCATCAAGTACCGGTTGATGAACCGGAACTATCTAGTTCCTATGGACCACTGGAGGGACATCTTTGGCTTCCCGGCCCCCATAGTTGCTGATTTTCCTTCTCGAGCCGTAGCTCGAGAGTTTTGGGGCCAAATAGCTCACGTAGTTGAGCACGCTGATAGGTGGAGACCTGGAGACTCCAGGGAGCGGATTATCTTTCACCTAGCTTTTAGACTTGCTCACAGGATCTTTAGCGAGACTCTTCTGGCGCGTACTGAGACGCCCCAAAAGATTAGACAGGGTGAGTTGCTAAGTCTTTACTGTATGGTTACAGGAGGAGTTCCGGATTTTGGAGTTATGCTAGCGGAGGATCTACACAAGATAAAGGCGAAGACGAAGGGGGATATCTGCTGCGGAGGGATAGTGACTCACATTGCGAGTTACATGGACATGGATCTGAGTGCGTGTACTATGGTGGCGGCTGCCAAGCCGCTCGATCTGCAGGAGATGATCACTAGGAGGATATTGGTTCCTCGCGGATTTACTACGCCGTATGTGGCGATGCCCTAGGAGCAGATTGTACCTCAGGGTATTAGGTGGTCAGCTCAATTCTCTGTTTATGACCCGCACTATTGGCAGACCGCATGAATTCTGCTTATGGAGGATGCCATAGATGCAACAGCTCAGGGACAGGATGAGGATGAGGAGGCTGAGGAGCAAGAGGATGAGGATGAGGATGGCGGTGCTGCCATGGACACAGGTATGGATACAGCTGGGACTAGTGTGCCGGTCGTCGATCTGGACGACGACGAGACAGAGGAGGAGCCAGCTGCAGCACCAACACGTCTAGCCAGGCGTAGGGTACGCAGACAGAGGGATCCAGTCGCTCACCGCCGGATAGATGATCTGACGGATCAGGTGATAGATTCCTACGCTGCCTTATCCCTGGACATTAGAGAGATGCAGGAGAGACTACACTACCAGCACACGATGGCTGAGATTCAGTTTCAGCATATCATGGGCTATCCTTTCGACCCATCTCCGTACCCGTACGTGCCACCACCACCACCACCGGATCAGGACTAGAGGATTAGAGCTTGCTGATTTTTTTTCTTTATTCTTTATGCAGCTCAGCTTTATCTGGTGAGTACCATGTTTCTTTAGACTTATTTTGACCCATTGGAACAATGTGTCCCAAGTATGGGGTATATGGATGTATTATATGACCTTATGTGTACGCTTGTATGACTCTTGATTCGGATATTTATCGTTTTATCTTGCTCTATGTGTTTATCTAAGACTACATGCATGCATACAGGTTATTTGATTGAGAAAAACGTCAAAAACTGGTTTGAAAATTAAAAATTTTTATTGACCTCGACCGATGTGACTCTGACCAATCGAGGTACAGTACCTCGGTTGACTGAGAACATCTCGACCGAGGTGGTTTAAGTGGAACAGTTTTCGAAATGATTTTTGTGCTTCTTATCTGGATATGACCTCATCGATGATTTTGTTTGCTGACTGGTTTTGAAATCTTTATATGTTTGAAAGGTTTTATGATATGTTTAAGTTGCTAAATGCTTTGTTTGAAAATTGTGGCATATTTAATACTTTGTTTTTATCCAAATTATGTTGAATTTGAAGGTTGACACCACATGATGAGTTCTCTCACTTTCTTCCTGGAAAGACCAAGGCAGTTCATTCTTTTCTCTTCTTCTTCTTGATCATGCTTAGCCCCTCATATACATTTTTGCCTTCCTTTACCTATCCGGGAATTTGGAAGCAAGCAAGTGAAAAGCAAGTGAAAGAAAAAGTTGAGATGTTGGCTGAAAGTGTTAGAAAGAAACATATAGGTTTGGGGAAGTCAATCATGATGATGAGTAACTCGGCACCATTCACATAGCCGGGTGTTTGTGTCTTGCCAAAGTCGGATTGAACGATATTCCTAACGGGTCATGGTATGTGCATCAAGGGTTTGAGGCATCTCGAGAAATTGATGATTGCTGATTTCCTAGGCTTCGGTTATTGTGCACCTCTGTCCATGCATCCCAAAAAGTAAAGTAAAAAGTAAATAAGCAAAGCTTATTGGTGGAAGATGTTGAAGTTCAAAGGAAGTGAAGTAAAGATCCTTTTCCGGGATTCTAGCACCACATTCCCTATATACATCCCACCCTCACACGCTTCTTGACCTTCTCTTGAAAAGCCCTTGAGACCTCGAGCTTGTTGATTGACTTGGTGGTTTAAACTGGATTATGCATGATTAATTTCGATAATAATGATTTATTATGCATTCTATGATTTTATGCAAAGATGAACAACTTTCTTATATTTATAAAATGTTTTGAGCATATCTTGATTTTAAGTTCCATGAAGCATTCTCTTAGAGTGATCTATGATTCTAGCACACCACTAAAATGTTTTGAAAAACTTTTCATTGATCTTTATGACTTATAATCCATTATATCCTGTATCTAAGATTTGGAACTTGCTTGGGGACAAGCAAGGGACAAGTATGGGGTATTTTGATAGCATAAAATATAGTCTATATTTTGGGACCTGTTTAGACGTTTTATCTTCAATAATCTGCATGTTTGGATGTATATTTTGTGATTATATTGTCGTTTCATCTACCTTTGTGGAAATCGAGGTCTACACTAAGTTTCGTTGTAATCGTAGGTAAAATGGCACGTTTTGCATAAAAAAGGAGCTAAAAGAGCGAAGGAGTCATTGGAGCTACATTCAGGAGCTTAAGGAAGAATTCAGGAAGCATGGAAATGGATTAAAGATTCACTTTGGACCAGATTTGAGAGATTTCACATTCAGTTTAGAGCCACCTCGGTCAGCTACAATACCATCTCGACCGAGGTGATCCAGAGGAGCGTCCCGACAGAGGCGAACACCTTGGACGCGGCTAGATATATTTTATTCTTGGTTGAGATCTTTTATTTTTGGAAAGAAGGATCTTATATTTTTAGGCTGGATTTTTGGAAGAAAGATCATATATTTTAGGGGTTTATTTATGAAAGATCATATATTTTCAAGATATTTTATCTTTGGAGGGTAGTTTTCCTATATAAAGGGTTGGAATTTCCACAAGTTCGACCATGCTTATACACGCTTAGAGCATCCAGCAGTTGGAAAGGATTTTTGAAAGGTTGAAGGATGGAAGTTGATAGCTTTTATAGCTTTTGTGAAGGGTTTTGTAAGATTCTCTTAGATTCCCTTCTTGTTGATTGTCTTATTGGATTGTGATCCAAGGAACGCTTGTTTGTTTGATAATTGATTCAGTTATTGAAGCCTTGTTCTTAAGGTTTTTGTGTTCAATTATTCACCTTCTTCCCTTATATTTGATTATTACTTTCATGATGATGATTGGCTAATTTCTTTGTGTGATTCTAGGGTGATTGGCTGAAGGTTGTGAGAAAAACAATGATAGAATATTCTTAAATTCCAGTAGGACCCTGAAAGCTCGAGTCTTTAACCTTAACCCTAGAACATCTCGTTCAGTCGATGAACATCTCGGCTGGGGTGGAATTCGTCTGACCGAGGTGACTTTTCTGATCCGAAACTGAGAGTTAAGTGTTAGAGTTTGCCAAATCCTATTCTTATTATACCTATCCTGGTTCAATGCAAGCCTAGGATGAGACTTACCCGGTGATTCCTTTGTTTGTTTACCCAAGATCATAAGTGTAGGTAATAAAGGTTCATCCTTTATTGGGGTTTGAGTGTGCTTTCATTCCATCTTTGTGAGTTAGCTTGAGACTTACCCGGTAAAGGTTGATTCTATTCCCTTAGGTGGTGTGTTGGTTTGAGGTTATAGTTCTTTTCCTTAATTCCTTGAGACTTACCCGGTAATAGGAGTTACGGTTTGGGATTGTGAGTAGTGAGACTTACCCGGTAATCTATTCCACTTTAGTAACACCTTCCCTTGTAAAACCTCAGCTATGACTTAGTTGCTAGCTAGGTTAAGATGGTTAGGATGAGTTATATGCTAGGGATGTGCCTTAGGCACCTGTGTTGATGTTGAGAGTATGCTACAGGCATATGTGAGTGTGTGTTGATCTTTAGGTTGTAGGTTGGTTCTGGTTTAGGAGACGAGTCTCCTAACCCTTTCAGGTTGTGATGTTGTGTGCCTTGCTCTTGTAGGCGTTGGTTTCTTTCCCAAGGGGAAGCTGTGACGTGGTAGAGGATACGAGTGTATCATAACGGGCGGTAACCACCGGTCTCCTCCTGCGGGTTAGGAGGAGGTGCCCTGAAGATGATCTCACAGGAGGGGACGAGTGAAGGTCACCCCATGCAAACTCTTGTGTTACGTTGGATGGGGCGGGGTTCTTGAGGCTCCTCGTGTTACAAAAGAAGTTGAATTAGTAATGGAATAACGTAATGAAAGATAATAAATGAATGTGTGTGACATTGCATGTATGAGATGTTGAGATGTATTTGTGCTATTACTATCATGCTTATCTATTCCTGTAGCTAACGGTTTTATGCCGTGTTGTAGATGATTTGCAGGCTAGGAAGACTACAGAGTGAGCCGGATGGTGTGACAAGCCGAGGACTTTTGTACATTAGGATGCGTGGGTTGGGGATCTTTTGTTGTCGTTGTTGTTATAGTTTTGTACTCGGCTTTGTGTTGTAAACTCTTTGTTATATCATACAGATTTTATGTATTTGTTTTACTCTACTTGTGCCTTGTTGTAAGATCGAGTGAACTTGTTGTCAGGCAAGGGTCAGGATTCATTGTGAGATCCTAGCCTAATGTAACACTCCGAGTCCCGCGGATTCGGGGTGTTACAGAAGGGGCGCCAAGGGTTAACGCCGGTGCGGTGACAGTCTTCGTTCCTGGCACTGGCGAAGGCGCAGGCTGCGCTCCGGAGTGTGGTGTCACCCGCGGGGGTAGTGACAATGCTCCGCGGGGGCGGTGATGCAACAGAAGCTTTGCTTCGTGAATGGTCTTCACTCCTAAGTGCTTATAACTCCTTCTTTATCATTTTAGTCTTCTTCTTCTGGACCAAGGAGTTAGTAGCATAAACCGACACTAATGTAACAAAAAGACTCTAAAAACTAACCTAAATGATAGTGATTCCATCACCTATCAAACACCCCCATACTTAGACCTTTTACTCGTCCCAAGTAAAACAAATGACAACAATTTTTATACTCAAAGGCCTCAGGAAACATGGGCAAGGAGAAAAGATAATGAAAACAAAAGAATAGCCAAGAAAGAAGAAAAGAAGGAAAAGAGAGGAAATGTGAGAAAAAAGGTGAGAAAACTACCATCCTTATTGCTCCAAGAGTGACCTACCCGGCAACCTCCTTATGACTCCCCTTCTTATGTCGCCAAACGCCGGAAAGGGAGACCTACACTCGGTGCTGCTCATTTTGCCAAGGTGCCCTTTCGGGTTTTCACCTTGCCACTCTTCTTTTTCTTTGATGATCTCACTTGGAACTCACATCCCTCAAGTCCAATTTTGCACCAACCTAAGGTTGGTCGGACTACCTTCTATTGCCTAAACCGCCCTCTCGGGTTTTCGGTTTATCCAAGGATTATCATGCCTTTTTTCATTTTCTTTTGCTTTTTCTTCTTTTTTTTTTCCTGAATTTCAAACTGAAATTACAACTCAAAAGACTCAATGCAAAACAACTCAAATAAACTATACATGCAATGATATGTCCCTCCCCCATACTTGAAGTACACTTTGTCCTCAAAGTGGAAAATGAAGCAAAGATAAATGTGGGAAAGGGAAAGGGAATGATACCACTAGTGGGATGGTCTTGCTGGACCATCCGGACCCTCCTCCGGTGGGTACAGGAAGTGGCTGAAGAAGTGCTCTTGCCGGCGGTAGAGCGTGTCGATGCGGTCCTCTTGAGCGTCCATCCTCTGCCCAAATGAAGTCTCAAAGTTGGCTTGCCAAGCCAGCTGCTGAGCCTCAAGCTGCTGTTGATGAGCCGCTTGTCAAGCATCCAGCCGGCAGTCAAAATGGGTGGTCATAGAGGAAGCGAAGCTGGACTGCCACGCCTGCTGCCGCTCAAGCATAGACCGCTGGTACTCGGTATACCATGCCTGATGCTGGGTGGTCAAGGCTGCCATCTGAGCCTGAAGGCTCTCCATGGCCGGACTGTCATCCGGTGCTGTAGTAGGCATCTCCTCATTATCCGGTATGGGCACGTGATCAGCAACGGGAGCCCGGCTGGAGCTCGCAGCATGTCTCTCAACAATGACCCCCTGAGGTCGTCTCGGCACGAAGGGGTCAGCTGGTATGTATCGCTCGGAGAGCTCGTCTCCAAGTGGAAGTGGCCGGGTGATAGCATGAATTATAGTCTATATTTTGGGACCTATTTAGACGTTTTATCTTCAATAATCTGCATGTTTGGATGTATATTTTGTGATTTTATTGTTGTTTCATCTACCTTTGCAGGAATCAAGGTCTACACCAAGTTTCGTTGTAATCGTAGGTAAAATGGCACGTTTTGCATAAAAAAGGAGCTAAAAGAGCGAAGGAGTCATTGGAGCTACATTCAAGAGCTTAAGGAAGAATCCAGGAAGCATGGAAATGGATTAAAAATTCACTTTGGACCAGATTTGAGAGATTTCACATTCAGTTTAGAGCCACCTTGGTCAGCTACAGTACCATCTCGACCGAGGTGATCCAGAGGCGCGTCCCGACCGAGGCGAACACCTTGGACGCGTCGAGATATATTTTATTCTTGGCTGAGATCTTTTATTTTTGAAAGGAAGGATCTTATATTTTTAGGCTGGATTTCTGGAAGGAAGATCATATATTTTAGTGATTTATTTATGAGAGATAGATATATTTTATTAGGAAAATATCTTTTCAAGATATTTTATCTTTGTTGGGTAGTTTTCCTATATAAAGGGTTGGATTTTCCACAAGTTCGACCATGCTTATACATGCTTAGAGCATCCAGTAGTTGGGAAGGATTTTTGAAAGGTTGAAGGAAGGAAGTTGATAGCTTTTATAGCTTTTGTGAAGGGTTTTGTAAGATTCTCTTAGATTCCCTTCTTGTTGATTGTCTTTTTGGATTGTGATCCAAGGAACGCTTGTTTGTTTGATAATTGATTCAGTTATTGAAGCCTTGTTCTTAAGGTTTTTGTGTTCAATTATTCACCTTCTTCCCTTATATTTGATTATTGCTTTCATGATGATGATTGGCTAATTTCTTTGTGTGATTCTAGGGTGAATGGCTGAAGGTTGTGGGAAAAAAAATGATAGAATAATCTTAAATTCCAGTAGGACCCTGAAAGCTCGAGTCTTTAACCTTAACCCTAGAACATCTCGTTCAGTCGATGAACGTCTCGGCCGGGGTGGAATTCGTCTGACCGAGGTGACTTTTCTGATCCGAAACTGAGAGTTAAGTGTTAGAGTTTGCCAAATCCTATTCTTATTATACCTATCCTGGTTCAATGCAAGCCTAGGATGAGACTTACCCGGTGATTCCTTTGTTTGTTTACCCAAGATCATAAGTGTAGGTAATAAAGGTTTATCCTTTATTGGGGTTTGAGTGTGCTTTCATTCCATCTTTGTGAGTTAGCCTGAGACTTACCCGGTAAAGGTTGATTCTATTCCCTTAGGTGGTGTGTTGGTTTGAGGTTATAGTTCTTTTCCTTAATTCCTTGAGACTTACCCGGTAATAGGAGTCACGGTTTGGGATTGTGAGTAGTGAGACTTACCCGGTAATCTATTCCACTTTAGTAACACCTTCCCTTGCAAAACCTCAGCTTTGTCCACCTTATCTTTAGATCTTGAGTTGGAACCACAACTAGATGCTTTAATCCCTAGAATTTCATATTTCCTTAATTGACTATATTATCATCTTTTGATTGCTTTAATTGCTTTTGTGGTTAGTAATTACATAGACTGCCTATACTTGCTTAGGTTTCACCTAAATCCCTAAGATCGACACCTTGGAATTTTTTGCTTTTACTACGATTGACCCGTACACTGCGGGTTCGCATCCTTATTTTTAGCATACATCTTGGGTTATTAATTTAAAGCTTGCACACCCCATTTGGAACGAACACCGGGGGAGGTATGTGATGTGACTCCCATCTGCCAATGAGAGCCAAAAGAGGTTCTCCCCGTCTCTCTTGAGGAGCCTGCACCTCCTCAACATCCCTTTTGTGTACAGTGGGGCCTCTAACCCATCCTCCAAGTCGGGGGGTCTATCACCTGTGCAGCGATCAAGGAGATCACCCCACCACCCACAATGTCTCGTGGCTCGTTCTTCCTAATCCGCTTCAAAGCGGTAAGGAAAAGGTATGGCCAATCTAGTATCTTGTCTTTCGTGGGGAGGCAGGCGTACAACAGTGGAAGGTCCTTGAGAGCGACCTTGTTCTCCTACTTATGTCCACAGAAGACACTCATGAAGATCTTGGAGATGAGCCTCAAACAGGGGTGAGTGAGTTTGTTGGAATACTCACCCTCTACATGAAACTCGGATCTTGTGGCGGCCTGCCAAAACTCACATAAGTCGGGTGTCGGGATGGGTTCCCACCAGTCCTCGGAGGCGCAAATAGTCACCCCGAATGCCTCCTGCAGTTGGGTGTAGTCCAATGTATACTTTCTCTTGTTGAACTTAAATGAAAGTCCAACACAAATATGGTCCTCCTTTTCCATGGTGAATGTGGCGATGAATTGGCGGCTGAGCTCGAGGTATGTCGGAGCATTCATATTCAGAAAATCGCCGAGCCCAACATTGGTGAGGAATGCCTGCATGCTCTCCAACATGCCCAATTTTTCCAAAGTAGGAAAGTGCAAAAACCGAGTTGCATACACATCCCGATCTTGCACAATCCTACACCGCTCCTTCTCAGCTTCCGACAACTTGTATTTCTTTTGTTTTCCATTTCTTGCAATTGAACAAGTAAAGGAATTAGAAAGTTCAGAAACTGGAGTAAGAGACGAACCCTCTGTTGCTATTTCCGCAGGGGCGGCTGAAGGGTGCGTAGGGGCGGCGAGGCGCAAGGGCGGATGCTTGCAGGCGCAGGGGCGGGAGAAGTGCAGAGGGCGATTTCTGACAACTACGAAGGTGGCGGTGCTGAGGGGCGTTTTGGTGGCTTCTTGTTGGTGGGGATATTGCCGGCGGTGATGAGTGGTGGAGGGAAGAGAGTGTAAGGGGCAAGGGTGTTGTAGGTTTTAGAGTTTTGGGAGGAAGAGCGAGGGCAGGTGTCCCAGGGGGCGTGTTTGACGGCTTTGGCTAGGTCGTCGGAGGTGGCACAGGGGCGGTTCACAAGGTGGCATTTGAGAGCTCGATGAGGGCGCAGGGGCGTGAGAGATAGAGGGGTGTAGGGTTCGAAGAGTGAGTGGTGAGAGAGGAGAGGGGTTGGTGGTATAGTTGTAGGTTATTTTTGGAAAGTGTGTTTTTTTCTTTCCTTGATAAAACCGCAGGGGCGGTGACAATGAAGAGGGAGGCGTAGGCTCAGCGCCAGGGGTGGTGCTGGGGATGCCTGTCAAGGGTGGCCGCCGCAGGGGCGGTGCTTGTCACCGCGGGGCGGTGTGAGGGGCTTTTGCAAACACAGACCCAGCATCACCTTGGGGTTTATAACCGTCTGTGAAGGCAATCCTCCGGAGGATCTAGTTTCAATCCTTGTTATGGCTTCCGCCATTTGGCCAACTTGTTTTTCAAGGTTCTTGATGCTGGATAATGTTGTTTGGACATGAGCAGCAAAATGCTTAGTCAAAACCTGCAACATATCTTCAGTTGTTTGATACTTACCTTGTCGGGGCTATTGTTGGTTTTGTTGATCCCTCCAACGAAAATTTTGTCGATCACGCTAGTTGAGCATGAAATTTTGTGCATAAGGATCGTTCCTAGGCCTTTGCTGTTGTGGTTGTCCATAACCCATTGCATTCACCTCAGCATCGTCATCCTGGACTTGGGGACACATGTCCGTTGGATGGTATGGTTTAGCACACACTCCACATGCCTTTAGTTGCTGTGGGGTTCCCATAAGTGTTAATCTCTTCACCATTTCCTTCAGTTTCGCAAGCTCATTGGAGATCTCACTCTTCCCAGAATTCACAGCATGAACACCTCTCTTGGAAGGGGTCCTTCCAAAGTTCCGGGTCCCTTCAGCTAGTTCTTGTATCTTTTCCAAAGCAGGGTCAGGGGTAGAGTTAAGAATGTTACCTCCACAAGCCGCATCGACGATCCTCCTTTCATTGTCTAGCAGCCCATTGTACAAGTACAAGACTACATCTTGAGTCGAATATCTGTGGAAAGAACAGCTGGATCGGAGGCATGCGAATCTTTCAAAGTACTCATAGAGAGTTTCGTCCGCCGCTTGCTCGATGTTGCTTATAGCTTTCTTCAAGCTATTTGCCTTCTTGGCTAGGAAGTATTTCTCCAAAAACGCCTTGTGGAGGTTCTCCCAAGTGTCGATACTTCCGGATGGAAGGTGGTAATACCAATCATCCGCTGCATCTTTGAGTGTGAAGCCGAATGCCCTCATCTTGATTTGCTCTTCTGTAATGTTGGCCGGCTTCATGCTCATACACACGGTGTGGAAGTTCCCAAGGTGTTTGATGGGGTCTTCACCACTTAACCCATGGAAATATGGGAGCAAGTGAATGAGACCCGGCTTGAGTTCAAAGTTGATTCCTTCCCCTAATGCCGGTATAGTAACCGCAAGAGGGTTTTGAGCCAAAGTGGGCTGAGTGAGTTGACGAAGAGTGCGATCAGCCATTTCTTGTTGGAGTTGTTGTTGTCTACGTTGCCGGATGTGCGTCCTCTTAATTTCTAGATCAAAGGAAGCAAAGCCGGAGTTAGTAGCACGGGTTTTAACCATAAAAATGGTTCAAACCAAGAATCAATAATAACAATAAAATAAAAATAACTAAACTTCCCGGCAACGGCGCCAAAATTTGACAAGACCTTATCCTATGGTCGTTTTTATCTTATCAAAATATAATCCCGACTTAGCACTAAAACGAGTATAGTGGTTAAGTAAGGATCGAACCCAAGAGAGTTTTGTTATTCTTATTAAATTTAATTATTGATTATAGATTCATGTAACAAAGGGGGGGGGGTTTGGGTGAATTTATGCACACAAAACTTATGAAAGCAAGTAACACAACAAGTAAGACAATAATGGGTGAATCTAAACTAGGTTGATTCTTAGCATGCAATTACTACTTTGGTGAGTGATAGCATGAATTATAGTCTATATTTGGGGGTTTGTTTGGACGTTTTATCTTTCATAATCTGCATGTTTGTATGTACATTATGTGATTTTACTACCATTTCATCTACCTTTGCGAGAATCGAGGTCTACACCTAGTTTCGTTGTAATTGCAGGTAATATGGTACGTATTGCATCAAAAAGGAGCAGAAGGAGTCAAGAGTCATTTGGAGCTACATTCAGGAAGCACAACCATGGATTAAAGATTTACTTTGGAGCAAATTCGAGAGATTTCACATTCTGATCACCTCGGTTGACCAGAAGTTCATCTCGACCGAGGCGATCCAGAGACGCCGACTCGACCGAGGCGAACACCTAGGACGCGGCGAGAATATTTTATTCTTGGAAGAGATCTTTTAATTTTGGAAAGTGATCTTATATTTTTGGGCTGAGCTTCTGGAAGGAAGGAGATATGCAGAATCATATATTTTACCTATTTTTATGGGAATATATCTTCTTAAGATTTATTATCTTTGGAGGTTTATTTTTCCTATAAAAAGGGTTGGATTTTCACAATTCCAAAACCCCGCTTACACCAAAAAAGGAGGCTGCATACATCGATTGCATCTCGCATACAAGCGCAGCAGCCGCATCCTACTCCAATTTGGGAGAGATTTGAAGAACCTTTTTTGAAGGTTGAAGGAAGATTGAAGACTATAGCTTTATAGCTTTTTGGAGGGTTTTGTAAGATTGTCTTCAATTCCTTTCCTTGTTGTCTTGTCTTGTTGGATTATTATCCAAGGAACGATTTTGTGTGATATTTGATTCAGTTATTGAAGTGTTTTCATTAAATTCTTCTTTGTTCAAATATTCACCTTCTTCCATATATTTAATACTTTCATTATGATGATGAGTGGCTAAATTTCCTTGTGTGATTCTAGGGTGATTGGCTGAAGGTTGTGGGAAAAACAATGATAGAATAATCTTAGATTCCAGTAGGATCCTGAAAGCTCGAGTCTTTAACCTTAACCCTAAGCACCTCGTTCGGTTGATGAACATCTCGGCCGGGGTGGAATTCTTCTGACCGAGGTGACTTATCCGACCCTAAACTGAGAGTTAAGTGTTAGAGTTTGCCAAATCCTATTCTTATTACACCTTTCTGGTTCAATGCAAGCTTAGGATGAGACTTACCCGGTAATTCCTTAGTTTGTGTACCAACGATCATAAGTGTAGGTAATAAAGGTTTGTCCTTTATTGGGGTTTGAGTGTGCTTCCATCTCATCTTTGTGAGTTAGCCTGAGACTTACCCGGTAAAGGTTGATTCTATTCCCTTAGATGGTGTGTTAGTTTGAGGTTATAGTTCTTTATCTTAATTCCTTGAGACTTACCCGGTAATAGGAGTTACGGTTCAGGATTAGTGTGTAGTGAGACTTACCCGGTGATCTACTCCACTTTAGAAACGCCTTCCTCACGCAAAAATCTCAGCTTTGTCCGCTTATCTATAGATCTTGAGTTGGAACCACAACTAGATGCTTTAATCCCTAGAATTGCATGTTTGCTTTATTTGACATCTTATTCATCTTTGATTGTATTATTTGCTCTTGTGGTTAGCATTGACATTAGCATACTGTACTGGACTTTGTTTCACCAAGTCCCTGTGATCGACCCCTGGAATTTTCTTGCTTTTACTACGATTGACCCGTACACTGCGGGTTCGCATCCTTGTTTTAAGCTTAAGTCTAGGGTTATAAATTTAAAGCTTGCACACACCGTTTGGAGCGAACAAGTTTTTGGCGCCGTTGCCGGGGACTTGGTCTAGACCAAGCCGGTACGGTTTGCTCTTGGGGCTATTACCCCTGTTGCTACTAACTACTCTTTCTATGAGTTTTGTAGTTTTTAGGATTTCTGATGACTATATTTGATCCAGCCTGGATAGCAAGACAAAGTGCTAGGGCGGACCATTATGAATACTTGGAGGAGAAGTACTCCTTCTATTGGTTCAACAATGAATGGGAAAGAGAAGAGGCCATTCAACATGAACTTGCGATATGGGATGAGAAGAATGTCCCTAAAAACATTTATGAGCAACCTTTTGAAGACTCTCTCGAATCAAGATTGGAGAAGTTGATGAAGAAGGTGGAGGAGCTCAAGGAAAGCACCATATCCTATGCTAAGCCGGAAGAGGAGCATAAGGAAGTGTTACACTTTCCAAGCATTCCTCTGGTCGGACCGGAAGCTTCTCCTGAAGTTTTTGTGGAAGAGGAGGATGTGGAGGATCTCGATCCGACTGTTGAGACCTCGGCCGAGGTGGAAGAGATCTCGACCGAGATGGAAGAAGAATCTGCAAAACCAGAAGTGGAAGATGCAGAGAACCTTGGCCAAATTACTGAGATTGTGGTCAAGGTGGAAGAAAGACCAGCAGAACTAAGAGAGATTTCGTGGGTGGATTATCAACCCAACACGAAACTTGTCTCAAGCTTTGGAGAACTTTACAAGGTACATTCTCTTACTCCATTCGAATTCCCTATTAAAATTTCTGAATTTTTCAGGAAAGCACCGGAGAGTTGGAGGTCTCTTCCGAAAGAACCTCCTAAGATCAAGATGAAATCTCTCTTGAAATTGTTGGAGAAAGATGCTCCTTGGATTATAAGGAGTGAAGTTAACAAGCGCTTCACCGCTAAGGCAACGAAGTGTTATTTGTTCAAGTATGGGGTCCCTCGCATGCTCAGGACCCTGTACCATCCCCAAGCTATAGATGGGGAAGCTGCTATGATTCTCGAGAAACTATTTTCTCGATCAAGGAAAGGATGGGACGCAAGGCTAGATTATGTCCCATTGAAGTGCAGGAAGTCTAGAAGGATTCCGGTGAGAATCAAACCGTACAAGCTTGTACGTGGGAGATCTTACCATTTGCCGGTGAAATTAGGAACCGGAACCTTTTTGGAAGAATTTTATGATGGATGTGATGAGCACTCCATGGTGTTCAAGGTACATTGAGTAATTCTATGGAGAAGGGTCCAGCTAGCGACCTTAAACCAAGCGCTTCTTGGGAGGCAACCCAAGGTATTGCTTTCTTCTCCCTTTTCTAGTTTAGTTTAGATAGTTGCTTTGTTTTTGTTTTCCTCTAGACAACAACCAGGTATTCCAAAAGGAAGGATCACAGTTCAGGAGCTACACTAGAAGAACGAAGTTTCGAGAGTTTTCGAAAACGATTTTTGCGTTACTTATCTGGATATGATCTCAGTGAAGATCTTGTTTACTGACTGGTTTTAAATTCTTTATATGTTTGAAATGTTTTATGATATGATTAAGTTGCTAAATGCTTTGTTTGAAATTATTGGCATGTTTAATATTTTGTTTTTATCCAAATTATGTTGAATTTGAAGGTTGACACCGCAGCATAAGTTCTCTCACGTTCTTCTTGGAAAGACCAAGGCAATTCATTCTTCTTCTTCTTCTTCTTCTTGATCATGCTTAGCCCCTCATATACATATTGCCTCCCTTTACCTATCCGGGAATTTGGAAGCAAGCGAAGTGGTGAAAGCAAGTTAAAGTTGAGAAGTGGCTGAAAGTGAAAGTCTTAGAAAGCAATAATAGGTTTGGGGAAGTCAATCATGAAGATGAGTAACTCGGCACCATTCACATAGCCGGGTGTTTGTGTCTTGCCAAAGTCGGATTGAGCGATATTCCTAACGGGTCATGGTATGTGCATCAAGGGTTTGATGCATCTCAAGAAATTGATGATTGCGGATTTCCTAGGCTTCGGTTATTGTGCACCTCTGTCCATGCATCCCAAAAAGTAAAGTAAAAGAAAAAGTGTGAGATAAGCAAAGCTTATTGGTGGAAGATGTTGCAAGTCAAAGTGAAAGTGAAGTTCATCCTTTTCCCGGATTCTAGCACCACATTACCTTACATACATCCTTACCCTACACGTTTCTTGACCTTTCTTTTGGGAAGCCCTTGAGACCTTGAGCTTGTTGATTGACTTAGCGGTTTAAACTGGATTATACATGATTAATTTTGATAATTATGATTTATTATGCATTCTATGATTTTATGCAAAGATGAACAACTTTTCTATATTTATAAAATGTTTTGAGCATATTGAGTTTTTAAATTCCATGAAGTATTCCCTTAGAGTGATCTATGATAGTTGCACACCATAAAATGTTTTTGAAAGAGTTTTTCATCGATTTTATTGACTTATAATCCATTCTATCTTGATTTCTATATGAAGAACTTGCTTAGGGACAAGCAAGGGCTAAGTATGGGGTATTTTGATAGCATGAATTATAGTCTATATTTTGGGGTTTGTTTGGACGTTTTATCTTTCATAATCTGCATGTTTGTATGTACATTATGTGATTTTACTACCATTTCATCTACCTTTGCGAGAATCGAGGTCTACACCTAGTTTCGTTGTAATTGCAGGTAATATGGTACGTATTGCATCAAAAAGGAGCAAAAGGAGTCAAGAGTCATTTGGAGCTACATTCAGGAAGCACAACCATGGATTAAAGATTTACTTTGGACCAGTTTTGAGAGATTCTACATTCAGTTATGAGTCACCTCGGTTGACCAGAGATTCATCTCGACCGAGGCGATCCAGAGACGCCGACTCGACCGAGGCGAACACCTAGGACGCGGCGAGAATATTTTATTCTTGGCTGAGATCTTTTAAAATTGGAAAGTGATCTTATATTTTTGGGCTGAGCTTCTAGAAGGAAGGAGATATGCAGAATCATATATTTTACCTATATTTATGGGATAATATCTTCTTAAGATTTATTATCTTTGGAGGGTTATTTTTCCTATAAAAAGGGTTGGATTTTCACAATTCCACGACCCCGCTTACACCAAAAAGGAGGCTGCATACATCGATTGCATCTCACATACAAGCGCAGCAGCCGCATCCTACTCCAATTTGGGAGAGATTTGAAGAACCTTTTTTGAAGGTTGAAGGAAGATTGAAGACTATAGCTTTATAGCTTTTTGGAGGGTTTTGTAAGATTGTCTTCAATTCCTTTCCTTGTTGTCTTGTCTTGTTGGATTATTATCCAAGGAACGATTTTGTGTGATATTTGATTCAGTTATTGAAGTGTTTTCATTAAATTCTTCTTTGTTCAAATATTCACCTTCTTCCATATATTTAATACTTTCATTATGATGATGAGTGGCTAAATTTCCTTGTGTGATTCTAGGGTGATTGGCTGAAGGTTGTGGGAAAAACAATGATAGAATAATCTTAGATTCCAGTAGGATCCTGAAAGCTCGAGTCTTTAACCTTAACCCTAAGCACCTCGTTCGGTTGATGAACATCTCGGCCGGGGTGGAATTCTTCTGACCGAGGTGACTTATCCGACCCTAAACTGAGAGTTAAGTGTTAGAGTTTGCCAAATCCTATTCTTATTACACCTTTCTGGTTCAATGCAAGCTTAGGATGAGACTTACCCGGTAATTCCTTAGTTTGTGTACCAACGATCATAAGTGTAGGTAATAAAGGTTTGTCCTTTATTGGGGTTTGAGTGTGCTTCCATCTCATCTTTGTGAGTTAGCCTGAGACTTACCCGGTAAAGGTTGATTCTATTCCCTTAGATGGTGTGTTAGTTTGAGGTTATAGTTCTTTATCTTAATTCCTTGAGACTTACCCGGTAATAGGAGTTACGGTTCAGGATTAGTGTGTAGTGAGACTTACCCGGTGATCTACTCCACTTTAGAAACGCCTTCCTCACGCAAAAATCTCAGCTTTGTCCGCTTATCTATAGATCTTGAGTTGGAACCACAACTAGATGCTTTAATCCCTAGAATTGCATGTTTGCTTTATTTGACATCTTATTCATCTTTGATTGTATTATTTGCTCTTGTGGTTAGCATTGACATTAGCATACTGTACTGGACTTTGTTTCACCAAGTCCCTGTGATCGACCCCTGGAATTTTCTTGCTTTTACTACGATTGACCCGTACACTGCGGGTTCGCATCCTTGTTTTAAGCTTAAGTCTAGGGTTATAAATTTAAAGCTTGCACACACCGTTTGGAGCGAACAAGTTTTTGGCGCCGTTGCCGGGGACTTGGTCTAGACCAAGCCGGTACGGTTTGCTCTTGGGGCATTTGCCCCCTTATTGTCTAACCACTCTACTTGAGTGACTTTCGCAGGTTCTTTCTTAGGTATATGCGAAGAACCCGCACTGGGAAGGAAATCGTTCCCTACGATCCCGAACCAGAAAAGACATACAAGAGGCGCTTAAGAGAAGCGAAAATGGCCCAACAAGACGACCACGATCTTGCAGCCCAGTTGAGAGAGACGCAGGAGCTGCTACGTCTCAGTAAAGAAGAGCTAAGGCAAGAGAAAGAGGAGAATCAGGCCAGGACTGCAGCGATCGAAGCTGAGATTGCAGCAATTCGGAACCAGATTCAACCTCGACCGATGCAGGATCCAGTAGTTGATCCTCGACCGAGGCAGAATCCAGTACCTGACGCCCCGGCCGATGTGCATCCGCTTCGGATGCCAGTCCGAGATGTTCTTCTTGCAGGAATTCCACAAACCCTAGGTCAAAGGATGGACCCTAATCAACAGCTGAGGCGTCCAGGAGTGAACCTAGGAGATCCAGCGGATCATGACTACGAACTTCGACCGCAAGTTCTAGCCATGATTCGCCAATGTCAATTCGGAGGGCTGGAGAAGGAGTCGCCGCATCAACATCTTCAAAACTACGAGATCTTGATGGAGACCTTGCGACCTCCCAGAATTGAAAATAACAACTACAAGCTAAGACCTTTCTACTTTTCTCTTAAAGATAGAGCTCTTACTTGGTATCAATCTCTTCCTGCAGGAAAGATCAGCACATGGGAAGAGATGACTACGGAATTCTTGACCAAATTCTTTCCCCCCTCAAAAACTGCTGAAATGAGAGGGAAGATCAATGCTTTCATCATGAAGGACAAGGAGAGCTTGTCCAAATCATGGGAGCGGTTCAAGGATATCCTTTTGGATTGCCCACATCATGGGATTCCAAAGATCGAGTTGTTGGAGATCTACTTCAAGGGGCTGGACGGAAACACCCAGTTCAATCTCCAACTACTCTCCGCCGGTACATTCATGGATATGGCGGTTGATGAGGCTTGGGACTTCATTGAGAAGCAAGCCTTGCACATGGAGAAGTACACCCACCAAGGAGCTGAAGGTGGAGTTAAAAGAGTCAACTTTCAAGAGACTCAAACCAACAACAACCAACTCACGTCCTTGAAGAACGACGTGAAGCAATTGAAGGAGCTATTGATGGCTCAAACTAAGAAGGAAGAGCAAGGGCAAAGGAACAACAACAACAACAATAACGGGTACCGTAACAACAACAACGGACCCCGAAACAACAACTACAACAACAATAGAGGATCCAATAGCAACAATTGGAGGGCGAATAACCAAAACAACGGTAACAATCATTCAAACTCCAACTCTAATGATTCCTCTAACCCTTTCCTCTCTTCTCCTTCTTCTTCTTCTACTCCATTGAAGAGCCAAGGGCAAGGATCAAGTTCGTCTCAGCCGGAAAAGAAGGACGCAGTCCTGGAGGCAATCTTGATCAAGCTTAATGCTATGGAGAATTCTATGACTTCATTTTCGAGGGCCCAAAAGTCCTTCGAACAACAACTTGCTAATAGGGCGAATGAAGCGCCAAGAGATCCAGGGAAGCTTCCAGCAAAGACGGAAACTAACCCTAAGGGCCAGTGCATGGCCATCACGACGAGGAGTGGACTCAAAACTGCAGATCCAGTACCTCGCTCGACGCAGACCACCTCGGTCCAGATCCAGTCGAAGAACACCTCGACCGAGATGCCAACCGAGGCGGCACAACAGAAAGCAGGAGGAACGACAGAAGCTTATGTTCCACCTCCTGCATATAAACCACCACTTCCATTCCCCCAGTCCAGAGCCAGAGCACATCTTGACAAGCACTTTGGTAAGTTCCTTGACTTGATGAATAAGCTCCATATTAATATTCCTTTCCTTGATGCTATTCTAGGTATGCCCGCCTATGGGAAGTTCTTAAAAGAGATCCTATCAAGGAAGAGGAAGCTGGAGGATGTTGGTGAAGTTAGGATGACATCTAAGTCTTCGGAACTCATAAAGATCATGAAGGAGAAGATGCCACCTAAATTAAGAGATCCCGGCTCATTTTGCATTCCCATTCAAGTTGGGGATGTCACTTGTGAAGCCCTTTGCGATCTAGGAGCCAGCGTGAGCATCATTCCGCTGGAGCTATGCATTAAGATCGGTCTTGGAGAGCCCAAGCCGGTCAAGATTCGACTTTACATGGCGGATCGCTCCATCACCCATCCCGTGGGCATTTTGGAGGACGTTCCGGTCAAGTTAGGTAACTTCTATCTACCCATAGATTTTGTCGTACTTGACATTCCCGCAGATTATCCTGTTCCTATCATTCTCGGGAGACCATTTCTAGCAACTTCGGGTTGCAATGTGGATTGCAAGAACGCCAAGTTGAAATTCAACGTCGGCGGCGATGAGGTGGAGTTCGCACTACTTGCAGCTATGAAAGGGGAGCAACTAACCGATGATATCTTCAACATCTACGATGAAGAAGAATCAAGAGAATTGGTGAGCTCTATCCTTATTAATGATCCACTCGAAAGAGTTATTAGCTTCAGTTTAATGGAGGAAGGTATAGATGCTTCTTGTGATGCAGATATACGGAGCTTAAAGGCACTGGAAGAGGATCCAGGAGCTAAAACTGAGAAGCTGATCCAGGAAACGAAGATTTCCAGCCTCGGATCCAGTAGCAGTACCTCGACCGAGGCACTTTCTGGACAGAGCGAGGCGTCTGAAGAACACCTCGGTCAACGCCTTTGCGCCTCGACCGAGGTCGACAGCGAGACGATTCAAACTAAGACTGCATCTAGTCCAGTTTCTGACACCACTCCACTGGAAAGAGGAAGCACAGATCCCTCCCAGAAAGCACCCCCAGTTGTGGAGCTTAAACAACTCCCTAGTCACTTGAGGTATATCTTTCTTGGGCCGGATTCTACTTATCCCGTTATTGTTAGCGCTTCCCTCTCCGATTCTGAATTAACTAAACTAATGCATGTCCTGAGAAAGCATCGAAAAGCCATAGGTTACACCACGGATGATCTTATTGGCATTAAACCCTCTTTCTGCATGCATAGAATTCTAATGGAGGATAATCATAAGACTTCACGGGAACCTCAAAGACGGTTAAATCCGATCATGAAAGAGGTTGTGAAGAAGGAAGTTGATAGCATGAATTATAGTCTATATTTTGGGGTTTGTTTGGACGTTTTATCTTTCATAATCTGCATGTTTGTATGTACATTATGTGATTTTACTACCATTTCATCTACCTTTGCGAGAATCGAGGTCTACACCTAGTTTCGTTGTAATTGCAGGTAATATGGTACGTTTTGCATCAAAAAGGAGCAAAAGGAGTCAAGAGTCATTTGGAGCTACATTCAGGAAGCACAACCATGGATTAAAGATTTACTTTGGACCAGTTTTTGAGAGATTCTACACTCAGTTATGATCACCTCGGTTGCCCAGAGATTCATCTCGACCGAGGCGATCCAGAGAAGCCGACTCGACCGAGGCGAAAACCTAGGACGCGGCGAGAATATTTTATTCTTGGAAGAGATCTTTTAAATTTGGAAAGTGATCTTATATTTTTGGGCTGAGCTTCTAGAAGGAAGGAGATATGCAGAATCATATATTTTACCTATATTTATGGGATAATATCTTCTTAAGATTTCTTATCTTTGGAGGGTTATTTTTCCTATAAAAAGGGTTGGATTTTCCACAAATCCGATGATGCTTAGAGGCTGCATACACCGCATACGATCTCGATTACAGCAAAGAATACGCAGCAGCCGCATCATACTCCAATTTGGGAGAGAGTTGAAGAACCTTTTTGAAGGTTGAAGGAAGATTGAAGACTATAGCTTTATAGCTTTTTGGAGGGTTTTGTAAGATTGTCTTCAATTCCTTTCCTTGTTGTCTTGTCTTGTTGGATTATTATCCAAGGAACGATTTTGTGTGATATTTGATTCAGTTATTGAAGTGTTTTCATTAAATTCTTCTTTGTTCAAATATTCACCTTCTTCCATATATTTAATACTTTCATTATGATGATGAGTGGCTAATTTCCTTGTGTGATTCTAGGGTGATTGGCTGAAGGTTGTGGGAAAAACAATGATAGAATAATCTTAGATTCCAGTAGGATCCTGAAAGTTCGAGTCCTTAACCTTAACCTTAAGCACCTCGTTCGGTTGATGAACATCTCGGCCGGGGTGGAATTCTTCTGACCGAGGTGACTTATCCGACCCTAAACTGAGAGTTAAGTGTTAGAGTTTGCCAAATCCTATTCTTATTACACCTTTCTGGTTCAAAGCAAGCTTAGGATGAGACTTACCCGGTAATTCCTTAGTTTGTGTACCAACGATCATAAGTGTAGGTAATAAAGGCTTGTCCTTTATTGGGGTTTGAGTGTGCTTCCATCCCATCTTTGTGAGTTAGCCTGAGACTTACCCGGTAAAGGTTGATTCTATTCCCTTAGATGGTGTGTTAGTTTGAGGTTATAGTTCTTTATCTTAATTCCTTGAGACTTACCCGGTAATAGGAGTTACGGTTTAGGATTAGTGTGTAGTGAGACTTACCCGGTGATCTACTCCACTTTAGAAACACCTTCCCCACGCAAAAATCTCAGCTTTGTCCGCTTATCTATAGATCTTGAGTTGGAACCACAACTAGATGCTTTAACCCCTAGAATTGCATGTTTGCTTTATTTGATATCTTATTCATCTTTGATTGTATTGATTGCTCTTGTGGTTAGCATTGACATTAGCACACCGTATTGGACTTTGTTTCACCAAGTCCCTGTGATCGACCCCTGGAATTTTCTTGCTTTTACTACGATTGACCCGTACACTGCGGGTTCGCATCCTTGTTTTAAGCTTAAGTCTAGGGTTATAAATTTAAAGCTTGCACACACCGTTTGGAGCGAACAAGTTTTTGGCGCCGTTGCCGGGGACTTGGTCTAGGCCAAGCCGGTACGGTTTGCTCTTGGGGCATTTGCCCCGTTTCATCTAACCACTCTACTTGAGTGACTTTTGCAGGTTCTTTCTTAGGTATATGCGAAGAACCCGCACTGGGAAGGAAATCGTTCCTTACGATCCCGAACCAGAAAAGACATACAAGAGGCGCTTAAGAGAAGCGAAAATGGCCCAACAAGACGACCACGATCTTGCAGCCCAGTTGAGAGAGACGCAGGAGCTGCTACGTCTCAGTAAAGAAGAGCTAAGGCAAGAGAAAGAGGAGAATCAGGCCAGGACTGCAGCGATCGAAGCTGAGATTGCAGCAATTCGGAACCAGATTCAACCTCGACCGATGCAGGATCCAGTAGTTGATCCTCGACCGAGGCAGAATCCAGTACCTGACGCCCCGGCCGATGTGCATCCGCTTCGGATGCCAGTCCGAGATGTTCTTCTTGCAGGAATTCCACAAACCCTAGGTCAAAGGATGGACCCTAATCAACAGCTGAGGCGTCCAGGAGTGAACCTAGGAGATCCAGCGGATCATGACTACGAACTTCGACCGCAAGTTCTAGCCATGATTCGCCAATGTCAATTCGGAGGGCTGGAGAAGGAGTCGCCGCATCAACATCTTCAAAACTACGAGATCTTGATGGAGACCTTGCGACCTCCCAGAATTGAAAATAACAACTACAAGCTAAGACCTTTCTACTTTTCTCTTAAAGATAGAGCTCTTACTTGGTATCAATCTCTTCCTGCAGGAAAGATCAGCACATGGGAAGAGATGACCACGGAATTCTTGACCAAATTCTTTCCCCCCTCAAAAACTGCTGAAATGAGAGGGAAGATCAATGCTTTCATCATGAAGGACAAGGAGAGCTTGTCCAAATCATGGGAGCGGTTCAAGGATATCCTTTTGGATTGCCCACATCATGGGATTCCAAAGATCGAGTTGTTGGAGATCTACTTCAAGGGGCTGGACGGAAACACCCAGTTCAATCTCCAACTACTCTCCGCCGGTACATTCATGGATATGGCGGTTGATGAGGCTTGGGACTTCATTGAGAAGCAAGCCTTGCACATGGAGAAGTACACCCACCAAGGAGCTGAAGGTGGAGTTAAAAGAGTCAACTTTCAAGAGACTCAAACCAACAACAACCAACTCACGTCCTTAAAGAACGACGTGAAACAGTTGAAGGAGCTATTGATGGCTCAAACTAAGAAGGAAGAGCAAGGGCAAAGGAACAACAACAACAACAATAACGGGTACCGTAACAACAACAACGGACCCCGAAACAACAACTACAACAACAATAGAGGATCCAATAGCAACAATTGGAGGGCGAATAACCAAAACAACGGTAACAATCATTCAAACTCCAACTCTAATGATTCCTCTAACCCTTTCCTCTCTTCTCCTTCCTCTTCTTCTACTCCATTGAAAAGCCAAGGGCAAGGATCAAGCTCGTCTCAGCCGGAAAAGAAGGACGCAGTCCTGGAGGCAATCTTGATCAAGCTTAATGCTATGGAGAACTCTATGACTTCATTTTCGAGGGCCCAAAAGTCCTTCGAACAACAACTTGCTAATAGGGCGAATGAAGCGCCAAGAGATCCAGGGAAGCTTCCAGCAAAGACGGAAACTAACCCTAAGGGCCAATGCATGGCCATCACGACGAGGAGTGGACTTAAAACTGCAGATCCAGTACCTCGCTCGACGCAGACCACCTCGGTCCAGATCCAGTCGAAGAACACCTCGACCGAGATGCCAACCGAGGCGGCACAACAGAAAGCAGGAGGAACGACAGAAGCTTATGTTCCACCTCCTGCATATAAACCACCACTTCCATTCCCCCAGTCCAGAGCCAGAGCACATCTTGACAAGCACTTTGGTAAGTTCCTTGACTTGATGAATAAGCTCCATATTAATATTCCTTTCCTTGATGCTATTCTAGGTATGCCCGCCTATGGGAAGTTCTTAAAGGAGATCCTATCAAGGAAGAGGAAGCTGGAGGATGTTGGTGAAGTTAGGATGACATCTAAGTCTTCGGAACTCATAAAGATCATGAAGGAGAAGATGCCACCTAAATTAAGAGATCCCGGCTCATTTTGCATTCCCATTCAAGTTGGGGATGTCACTTGTGAAGCCCTTTGCGATCTAGGAGCCAGCGTGAGCATCATCCCGCTGGAGCTATGCATCAAGATCGGTCTTGGAGAGCCCAAACCGGTCAAGTTCCGACTCTACATGGCGGATCGCTCCATCACCCATCCCGTGGGCATTTTGGAGGACGTTCCGGTCAAGTTAGGTAGCTTCTATTTGCCTATAGATTTTGTCGTACTTGACGTTCCCGCAGATTATCCAGTTCCTATCATTCTCGGGAGGCCATTTCTAGCAACTTCGGGTTGCAATGTGGATTGCAAGAACGCCAAGTTGAAATTCAACGTTGGCGGCGATGAGGTGGAGTTCGCACTACTTGCAACCATGAAAGGGGAGCAACTAACTGATGATATCTTCAACATCTACGATGAAGAAGAATCAAGAGAATTGGTGAGCTCTATCCTTATTAATGATCCACTCGAAAGAGTTATAAGCTTCAGTTTAATGGAGGAAGGTATAGATGCTTCTTGTGATGCAGATATACGGAGCTTAAAGGCACTGGAAGAAGATCCAGGAGCCATAACTGAGAAGTTGATCCAGGAAACGAAGATTTCCAGCCTCGGATCCAGTAGCAGTACCTCGACCGAGGCACCTTCTGGACAGAGCGAGGTGTCTGAAGAACACCTCGGTCAACGCCTTTGCGCATCGACCGAGGTCGACAGCGAGACGATTCAAACTGAGACTGCACCTAGTCCAGTTTCTGACACCACTCCACTGGAAAGAGGAAGCACAGATCCCTCCCAGAAAGCACCCCCAGTTGTGGAGCTTAAACAACTCCCTAGTCACTTGAGGTACATCTTTCTTGGGCCAGATTCTACTTATCCCGTTATTGTTAGCGCTTCCCTTTCCGATTCTGAATTAACTAAGCTAATGCATGTCCTGAGAAAGCATCGAAAAGCCATAGGGTACACCACGGATGATCTCATTGGCATTAAACCTTCTTTCTGCATGCATAGAATTCTAATGGAGGATAATCATAAGACTTCACGGGAACCTCAAAGACGGTTAAATCCGATCATGAAAGAGGTTGTGAAGAAGGAAGTTCTTAAGTTGTTGGATGCAGGTATTATTTATCCTATCTCGGACAGCAAGTGGGTCAGCCCGGTGCATGTAGTTCCGAAGAAAGGAGGGATGACCGTTGTGACAAATAAGAACAACGAGTTGATCCCAACGAGGACCGTTACGGGCTGGAGAGTTTGCATCGACTATAGGAAGCTGAACACGGCTACTAGGAAGGATCATTTTCCGCTTCCCTTCATTGATCAAATGCTCGAACGGTTGGCCCAGCATTCACACTTTTGCTACTTGGACGGCTATAGTGGATTCTTCCAGATTCCTATCCATCCGGATGATCAGGAGAAGACCACTTTCACATGTCCTTGGGGGACGTTTGCCTATCGGAGGATGCCATTCGGATTGTGCAATGCACCAGCTACCTTCCAGCGGTGCATGATGGCTATCTTTTCCGAGTACATAGAGGAAATCATGGAGGTATTTATGGATGATTTTTCTGTATATGGTTCCTCTTTTGATGATTGCCTATCTAACCTATCTCTAGTGCTTAAAAGATGTGAAGACACTAACCTTGTTTTAAATTGGGAAAAGTGTCATTTTATGGTTAATGAAGGCATTGTGCTAGGACACCTCGTTTCTAATCGAGGTATTGAGGTCGATCGAGCTAAGATCGAGACTATTGAGAAACTCCCTCCTCCTTGTTCTGTTAAGGGTGTGAGGAGTTTTCTCGGGCATGCAGGTTTCTATAGGAGATTCATCAAGGACTTCTCCAAGATTTCTAAACCTCTAACTAACCTCTTGAATAAAGATGTTGTTTTTGAGTTTTCGCAGGAGTGTCTTGATGCTTTTTACAGGATTAAGGAAGCATTGATCTCCGCTCCCATTATCCAACCTCCTGATTGGACCTTGCCCTTTGAGGTCATGTGTGACGCTAGCGATGTAGCCGTAGGAGCGGTGCTTGGGCAGAAGAAGGATGGACGGACCACCGCCATTTACTATGCTAGCAAGACGCTAGATGAAGCGCAACGCCACTACGCTACCACAGAAAAAGAGTTATTGGCGGTTGTATATGCTTTCGAGAAGTTTCGTTCCTATCTAGTAGGGGCGAAAGTCATTGTCTACACCGACCATGCAGCCATTCGTTACTTGATGGCTAAGAAAGATGCCAAGCCGCGTCTTATTCGATGGATTCTCTTGCTTCAAGAGTTTGACCTTGAGATCCGCGATAAGAAGGGATCCGAGAATTCAGTTGCGGATCACCTCAGCCGGCTACCGGAATCCTCCCGCGAGACGGATAGCCCACCCATAGACGATTCATTCCCCGCCGAGCACTTACACGTCTTAGAGCGTTTGATGGATCTACTTACTTCACCCCACGATGGAGGTGAAGTATGGGGTGAGGGAACCTCCTACCTCGTTTGAGACGCATCATGGTCCAGCTAGCGACCTTAAATCAAGCGCTTCTTGGGAGGCAACCCAAGGTATTGCTTTCTTTCCCGTTTTCTAGTCTAGTTTAGATAGTTTTTGTTTTTGCTTTGCTTTGCTTTGTTTTTGGTGTTCTAGACAGACAACAGGAAGGAGCACTCCAGGAAAGAGAGAAGTTCGAGATTCTGAGAAGAAAGAGGCACCTCGGTCACTGTCAGAACACCTCGACCGAGTTGATTCTTGAAGCAACCGAGGCGACTAGGGTTTCTGCAGAACCGCCTCGGTCCGTACCACCTCGGTCCAGTCGAGACCATCTCGACCGAGGTGACAGCAGATCTCGTGACGGTATAAAAAGGGAAAATTACTTTTCACTTTTTATTTTTCACCCATTTCGACCGCGGCGACAGCGCACCTCGTTCTCCCTCGTTTCTCACTCTTTTTCGACGATTTCTGCTTCAAAACTGCAATTGAGGGGAAGAAGGATCGATTGCAACTACAGATCTGCAGAAAGATTGAGTGTTTCGACGGAAACGAGGTAAACAAAGTTCGAAAACCCTAACCGACTCGTTTACTGCTTTTTGGGCTTTGGTTGCCCTTGATTTTGCTGAGGAGGCTGAGGATGAGGATGATGATGACGAGACTGTTGATGAGAGAGGAGGCGGCGTCCCGATGGACACAGGGACAGATACTGCTGGGATGAGCACGCCTCCCATTATTGATCTTGATGAGGATGAGGAGGATACTGAGCCAGCGCCAGCTGAGACTTCTCCAGTCAGGCCCGCTAGGCGCAGGAGGCAGAGAGTCAGGGACAGAGCAGCACACCGACGGATCGACGACCTGACGGATCAGGTTATCTACACTTATGCTGCACTTTCATTGGATATCCGGGAGATGCAGGAGCGGCAGCATCATCAGCACATGATGGCTCAGCTACAGTTCCAGCATGTCATGGGCTATCCCTATGATCCTGCTCAGTTCCCCTACATTCCACCACCACCACCGGATCAGGACTTCTGAGGAGCTGCAGGCTTTATTTATTTATTTTTATGCAGTTCGGCTCTTTATCCGGTGAGTCCTCTTTTATTCAGACTTTTATTATACCCACTGGGACAATGTGTCTCAAGTATGGGGTAGTTGATGTATTACTTGACTTATTTGACTTCGATGTATTATTTGACTTATGATGTATTTTATTATTTCGGATATTTTCATATTTATGCTTCATTCCGCATTTATATGTTTATCTGAGATTGCATGCATACTTACAGGTTATTTGATTGAGAAAAACGTCGAAACCGAAAAAAAAATGGCTTTAAAAAAAAATTTTTCGACCTCGACCGGGACAGTTCTGGCAAAACGAGGTGTTTCACCTCGGTTGAACCAAGAACATCTCGACCGAGGTGGGTTAACTGAGAGTTTTCGAAAACGATTTTTGTGTTTCTCATCTGGATATGATCTCAGTGAAGATCCTGTTTACTGACTGGTTTTAAATTCTTTATATGTTTGAAATGTTTTATAATATGTTTAAGTTGCTAAATGCTTTGTTTGAAATTATTGGCATGTTTAATATTTTGTTTTTATCCAAATTATGTTGAATTTGAAGGTTGACACCGCAGCATAAGTTCTCTCACATTCATCTTGGAAAGACCAAGGCAATTCATTCTCTTCTTCTTCTTCTTCTTGATCATGCTTAGCCCCTCATATACATTTTGCCTCCCTTTACCTATCCGGGAATTTGGAAGCAAGCGAAGTGGTGAAAGCAAGTTAAAGTTGAAGATGGCTGAAAGTGAAAGTGTTAGAATGCAATTCTAGGTTTGGGGAAGTCAATCATGAAGATGAGTAACTCGGCACCATTCACATAGCCGGGTGTTTGTGTCTTGCCAAAGTCGGATTGAGCGATATTCCTAACGGGTCATGGTATGTGCATCAAGGGTTTGATGCATCTCAAGAAATTGATGATTGCGGATTTCCTAGGCTTCGGTTATTGTGCACCTCTGTCCATGCATCCCAAAAAGTAAAGCAAAAGAAAAAGTGTGAATAAGCAAAGCTTATTGGTGGAAGATGTTGAAAGTCAAAGTGAAAGTGAAGTTCATCCTTTTCCCGGATTCTAGCACCACATTACCTTACATACATCACTACCCTTCACGTTTCTTGACCTTTCTTTTGGGAAGCCCTTGAGACCTTGAGCTTGTTGATTGACTTAGCGGTTTAAATCGGATTATACATGATTAATTTTGATAATTATGATTTATTATGCATTCTATGATTTTATGCAAAGATGAACAACTTTCTTATATTTATAAAATGTTTTGATCATATTGAGTTTTTAATTCCAGGAAGTATTCTCTTAGAGTGATCTATGATAGTTTCACACCATAAAATGTTTTTGAAAGACTTTTCACTGATTTTCTTGACTTACAATCCATTCTATCTTGATTTCTATATGAGGAACTTGCTTGGGGACAAGCAAGGGCTAAGTATGGGGTATTTTGATAGCATGAATTATAGTCTATATTTGGGAGTTTGTTTGGACGTTTTATCTTTCATAATCTGCATGTTTGTATGTACATTATGTGATTTTACTACCATTTCATCTACCTTTGCGAGAATCGAGGTCTACACCTAGTTTCGTTGTAATTGCAGGTAATATGGTACGTATTGCATCAAAAAGGAGCAGAAGGAGTCAAGAGTCATTTGGAGCTACATTCAGGAAGCACAACCATGGATTAAAGATTTACTTTGGAGCAAATTCGAGAGATTTCACATTCTGATCACCTCGGTTGACCAGAGGTTCATCTCGACCGAGGCGATCCAGAGACGCCGACTCGACCGAGGCGAACACCTAGGACGCGGCGAGAATATTTTATTCTTGGAAGAGATCTTTTAATTTTGGAAAGTGATCTTATATTTTTGGGCTGAGCTTTTGGAAGGAAGGAGATATGCAGAATCATATATTTTACCTATTTTTATGGGAATATATCTTCTTAAGATTTATTATCTTTGGAGGTTTATTTTTCCTATAAAAAGGGTTGGATTTTCACAATTCCAAAACCCCGCTTACACCAAAAAAGGAGGCTGCATACATCGATTGCATCTCGCATACAAGCGCAGCAGCCGCATCCTACTCCAATTTGGGAGAGATTTGAAGAACCTTTTTTGAAGGTTGAAGGAAGATTGAAGACTATAGCTTTATAGCTTTTTGGAGGGTTTTGTAAGATTGTCTTCAATTCCTTTCCTTGTTGTCTTGTCTTGTTGGATTATTATCCAAGGAACGATTTTGTGTGATATTTGATTCAGTTATTGAAGTGTTTTCATTAAATTCTTCTTTGTTCAAATATTCACCTTCTTCCATATATTTAATACTTTCATTATGATGAAGAGTGGCTAAATTTCCTTGTGTGATTCTAGGGTGATTGGCTGAAGGTTGTGGGAAAAACAATGATAGAATAATCTTAGATTCCAGTAGGATCCTGAAAGCTCGAGTCTTTAACCTTAACCCTAAGCACCTCGTTCGGTTGATGAACATCTCGGCCGGGGTGGAATTCTTCTGACCGAGGTGACTTATCCGACCCTAAACTGAGAGTTAAGTGTTAGAGTTTGCCAAATCCTATTCTTATTACACCTTTCTGGTTCAATGCAAGCTTAGGATGAGACTTACCCGGTAATTCCTTAGTTTGTGTACCAACGATCATAAGTGTAGGTAATAAAGGTTTGTCCTTTATTGGGGTTTGAGTGTGCTTCCATCCCATCTTTGTGAGTTAGCCTGAGACTTACCCGGTAAAGGTTGATTCTATTCCCTTAGATGGTGTGTTAGTTTGAGGTTATAGTTCTTTATCTTAATTCCTTGAGACTTACCCGGTAATAGGAGTTACGGTTCAGGATTAGTGTGTAGTGAGACTTACCCGGTGATCTACTCCACTTTAGAAACGCCTTCCTCACGCAAAAATCTCAGCTTTGTCCGCTTATCTATAGATCTTGAGTTGGAACCACAACTAGATGCTTTAATCCCTAGAATTGCATGTTTGCTTTATTTGACATCTTATTCATCTTTGATTGTATTATTTGCTCTTGTGGTTAGCATTGACATTAGCATACTGTACTGGACTTTGTTTCACCAAGTCCCTGTGATCGACCCCTGGAATTTTCTTTCTTTTACTACGATTGACCCGTACACTGCGGGTTCGCATCCTTGTTTTAAGCTTAAGTCTAGGGTTATAAATTTAAAGCTTGCACACACCGTTTGGAGCGAACAGTGAGTTCCTTTTTACAAGTTTTCAAGTAATCTCCCGTCTCGATCATATATATGTGTTGAGCCAACCGGCATCAACACAACTTAACAGGTTATTGTTCCGTAAACCTACAAGAACAATTAACAAGTTAGCTTTCAAATAAAAACTAAGGGATATAAAGAAAAGATTAAAACCGTTAAACTTATCTTTATATTTGTGTTCCTTTCCTTTAAGAAACTACAACCCGTTATTTCTTAAAGTTTACTACTAGATTAAAGACCCGAACCCGGAATCTATAAATCCTAGTTCTTTGCATGCACTTTAGAACCTAAGGTGATCAATCTTAAGTGATAGTAAAACATGCAATTAGACAATGAAGATCAAGGAAACACAAAGTATTACTGAATGAAAACTTATATTAGAAAGAACTTACAACCAAAGCAATAATGCAGCTTCAAACCAACCTAATGTAGCAAGGGAGTTAGCAACTCGTTACAAAGGTAGCAAGAGAATTATAATGGAAAAAGTGGATTCTAAATTGGATGATTCTAGCAATCAACCCTAGGTCTATTTATACTACAAATGTCACTAAATAGGAGTAAATGGTCGGCCCAAAACAACCACCATTAATGCCATAAAGGTGGTGTAAACAGCCGGAGTAAAGCTTCTGTCGCTGAACCGCAGGGGCGGCCTTCAGATCCGCAGGGGCGGTATAGGTGAAAACGTTTGATCTTCTTCGTGGCCGCAGGGGCGGCCTTGCTCTTTCGCAGGGGCGGATATTTAATGATCTTCAAATGTCTGAGTCTTCAACTTCCTGTCGTTTCTGATGCCGAGCCGCAGGGGCGTCCCAGTGTCAACGCGGGGGCGGTGACACCGACTCTTCATCTTCACAGCTCCCAGGTTGAGGCGCAGGCAGAGGCGCAGGGGCGCTGGTCTTCGCTTCTTCAGGGCAAGTCACCGCAGGGGCGCAAAGGGTTGACGCCGGTGCGGTGACAGTCTTCGTTCCTGGCGCTGGCGAAGGCGCAGGCAGCGCTCCGGAGTGTGGTGTCACCCGCAGTGGCGGTGACAATGCTCCGCGGGGTGGTGAGGCAACAGAAGCTTTGCTTCGTGAATGGTCTTCACTCCTAAGTGCTTATAACTCCTTTATCTTCTTTTAGTCTTCTTCTTTTGGACCAAGGAGTTAGTATCATAAACCGACACTAATGTAACAAAAAGACTCTAAAAACTAACCTAAATGATAGTGATTCCATCAACTATCAATAACCATAATTGCCATGAGTGTATGTCTATGCAGGTAAAATAAAGAGAAAATCTACATAAATGCATGCCTATATATAGGTCATAATCATATCATTAGTCACCTCCATCTATTACGTTTAGCATTCAAGAAATATCATGATCTTCAAGGGCAACTTGTTATCGGAGAAGGTGGTTATTCAATTGATTAAAACACATGTTTTTAAGATTCTATAGGCGGCCTTTCCTTGAGATGTGGGGATGGACTTAAGGGATACCAAGGCGTCGCATGTTTGTTAGTATGTAGAGCCTTGATTGTTCCTAGAGTTTTTCCAGGTCCGGTGTTTGTCCATGTAACATCATTTTATGACCATGCATGAGGTGTCTTTGTGTTCTTTTCTTGCATATGTTTGTGCATACGTTTGTGACGTTGGGTTAGTAGCCGAACACCATATTTTGAAGGATAGGCATTTTTACACATGTATGAATTTACCAGCATCTTAATACAATAAAGCGAGCTAAGTAAGTTCGGGGACTTACCTCGTCTCAAAGCTAACCGAGAATAAACGATCTCACTTCCCGTAGGAATACACTCAAAGTCTGATCAAAACAATGCACATAATCAACATAGCTGCTATAAGCTAGAAGTCCTCTAGACTTCTAATTCTAATAATCTATCACAAGATCCTACAAACCAAAAAGCTAGGACAATGCTCCTAGTCTCCACGATCCAATAAGCTCAACAAAGCATGTTAGGATACCACACCAGCCCACTATCCTACAAGGTCAAACTCAACAACCATGGTAGAATACAACTAGCCTTGGAGGTACTACAAGGTCAACACACTCAAGTCCATCATAAGACAACAATCAAGCCTTTAAGGTCTCCTAAGGTTCACAACCACTAGGTGGCATTCACAAGACTATCCTAGGTCCAACCTAGGCATGATACTACCATGAATCAATTCTAATACGTAGGAAGGAAAGGTGAAGACAAGAGATAAAGGGCCTACTATTGAAGAAACGTGGAATGCCAGCCGCCCCAGTGGCTCCCTAGTGCCGCCCTTGCGGCTGACTAGGCCACCCCCGCGGCTCACTAGGCCGCCCCTACGGCTCAATGAAGGAATCCGCCCTCGCGGCTCTATGCAGGCGCCCCCGCGGTTAAACTCCAAAAATGGCGATTCGGCTCTTCGATGTGCAACATACCTCCAATGGCCTTCCTAGCTGGCTTGGTCGTCCTTTGGCTTCTCTCACAAGATCAATACACAACACCATGTCTAAGCAAGGGGAGCATACATGCAACACAAGGACAGACTCTCAAGAGTGAATCGAAGCTAATACAACCTTAGGGTTGAATGAAGGAAGAAGGAGAAGGAAAGAGGAAGAAGAGAATGTGGGGAAGAAGAGAACTTATTGCACCTCAACCTTGCTGTCCAAATCCGAGTACCACAACCATGGGGATGTTCTTCACTTGGAGGACGTCGTACAAGATCTACAATGGAGGAAGAAGAGGAAGGGAGAGAATGAGGGAGAGAAGGAAGATGAGTAACGCGCTTGAGAGAAAAAGAAAGAGGAAGGCTGCCTTAGGGAATCATAAAGTCAGCCACAAAAGATCTTAGGCTAACGAGGGGTCACTTCCAAAAAGAGAGAACGAGGAGTCAAAACTAAAAAGAGGAGGAACGGAAGGTCGGCAAGGAAACGGGATAAAATCCCGTCACTCAGCACGCCCCGCCTGCGGAATGACTGAGCCGCACCTGCGGGAAGATCGCTATTGTGCTTCTCCTACTCCACAGGGGCGGTGGCTGCTACTAAGGGTTGCTAAACCGCTCACCTACCGGAACTGCAAATTCCGGGCGCTACACTAAGCGCTGAATCTAGTCTAGTAGATGGGTATCACCATGCAATTACCGACATACGGTAGCTTCCCAAACTTTATAGAAATGCCTAGGTATGCATTATTTGAATCAAATTTGGACTAACATAGAAGTAATAGAGGAGGGAAATAGAAAGAACAAAATAGCAAGAAAACAATTGGATCAGAAAAGGAAAGTGAAATCGAAAGAGAAATGATTGATTCCGAATCAAACTATAAACAAAAGATTTATCTGCAGAAAATTAAAACACAAACCTCAAACAAGAAAAGGGAAATCAAAACATTGATCTACAACTAGTATATTGCTGGAATAGGTGGTACTGAAACTCCAACACGATCCACAAGAATCCTAAAGCAATTCCACTACAAATAACTCAAATCTACAATAGATCATAGTAGGATTCAGAGAAACCGAAGAAATAATTAGGACTCTTAAAGAATGAGAGAATGAAATACTGAGGAGCACACCTTCAATCTTCGAACGACATGAGGAATCGCCTATTCTTGCCAAGGTCATGTTGTCGACTCATTTGTATTGATCGAGTTTAGGGTTTTGGAAGAATAGAAAAGACCAGAGAAGTAACTCCGCGGCCATATTGAGATGGAGATTAAGAAAGAGAGAGAAGAGGAAGGAACAACAAAAACTTCTCCGGCGAGCAGCAAGCCTAGTTGTTGAAGTCATCCTCTTAAGATGAAAGCGGAAGAGAAGACGCCAAGCGGAAGCAAGAGAAATCGACACGTACCGTTTTGCAAAGATTAGTTAACAAATAATGGTAAAAACGGAAGTACCCTATTCATTAGGGTAACTCACACTTTTAGTATAGTGAAGATATTTGAGTAGAAAAGAGTCATATATATATTTTCATTTGATAGATAAATAAGGCAAATGTTTTATAAGAGCTTGGATTTTCGAATCCTAATTAATGATGATTAATGTTGGTTAACCTAATCATCCATAGTAATTGACACATAACTCGCGAAGAGTGCATAAGTGATAAGTATGAGTCTCACTGTTACGTTCCTGTCATAATTTTGGTCTTATGGAGAATATTTCACTTTTTCCCCCGATTAATTATTTTTACCCTCCGGTGTTATTTGGAGGATTTTGGAGCTTCAATTAATAAAAATGCATTTGAGAGAAATGATCACGACATCGGACATGTCCTAGATATGAAATAACATGGAAAGGCAAAATGGCCAAAAGAGTCGCTATTTCGTTTCTTAGCGGCTAAGAAAGACGGCTTAGGAATATGCAATTTCCGAGGCAGTTGCGGAATAATTATCCCTACAATATTCCAGATTTATTGTTCCAATTTCGAGAAGTTTGGAGAAGGGGGTTCAACCCGCCTTTGTATCGGTGAAAGGACAATTATCGAATTTGCTAAAGGATAATTATCATCTTCGCTATAAATAGAGGAAAATCGTTGATTAATTCATTTCCTTTCACGTTTCCTCGTAAAAGCTATAATTTCTCTCAACCTTCAAACTCAAATCTACTCTCCGTTTCTAATCCGATTTCAAATCCGTTTGAGTTTTTGGATTCCTCTCTTCATTCTCTTCATTTTGGTACCGAGTTTTTGTGTTTCCGAGCAAGAGAAGATCTGGTCGAGCATATATGTTATTGATCCGGTTCCGTCGCTCATTACAGTGAATTTGATAGTGTCCGAGCGTAGCATACTTCGTTGTGATTCCAAATCTTCTTTCGGATCGTCATACAGGTTAGTAACAAATAAGTTATGAAAATTTATTCGTTTTCCATATCACGATTTGGCCTAAATTGACCTTAGGCTTGTCCAAATGGATAATTGCAAATTCAATTGTGCTCGTTTTATTATTTTAGTGATTATGGGTTGTTGTTTGATGAAATCTGATGACAGGTGGGTTCAGAAATTGCCTACGGGCAAAACGTTATTATGGTAAAAGTTAATTAATTTATTAAAGGTTTATTAATTAACTTAGGATTAGAATTAAGATTGACGAATGTTGATTACATGATACCTTGAGAGGTTTGAGGAATTGTGAGATGTTGAGTTTATGGATTGATAGTTATGACCTTTGAGGATCTATGATGCTAGAAGTAGAGTCTTCTAACATGTGTTCCGATGATTGATGTGTATGCCTTGTTTATCATGCGTGGTGATTATTCCTACCGGAATTTATGGTTGATCGATTGTTGTGGATATTTGGATTCAGGTAAGTTCTTTGGGCATACTTAGTTGCATTCCTATATTGGATGTATGCATGAGTGGTGATTGTTATATGCTTTATAGAATGTGATATTGATTATTACCGACATATGATTAGCCCCCTTGCAGTGGCAGTGATAACCTTTCCCTTTCATCCTGAGGTAGTCTATGAGGTTCTTTGTGGTCTTGTCATACTTGGTATACGCACCGGATACGTCACCTCCCCATTTCATATGACATACGGGGACGTGTGCCGGATGCCACTTCAGGATGGCTATTGCACCCAGAGGCGAGAATGATATACTTCTCGTGTCACACTATAAATATGATATGAGTGTATGACGTTATAAATATAATGATACGAGTAAATGCGTGATAGCATGCTTGGTGCTTATCGTTATTCTGATGTGTGTATGTGCTTATGCATTATATTATATATGAATTGTTAGCTAACGGTTTCATACTGTGTTGTAGATCCTGTGCAGGTTAGGAAGACTGCAGAGTGATCTGGAGGAGTGATCATCCGAGGACTTCCGTACATCTAGGATGTTATGGGTTTTTGGGTTGTGTTGTGTATATTTTGATGTTGTTTTGTACTCGGCTGTGGGGTTTTTTATGTATTATGTTATCAAATGTTTTAGTTTTATAAAGGATATTTTATATTTATTTGTGCCTTGTTGTAAAATCTAGTGAACTTGTTGTCAGGCTAGGGTCAAGACCCATTGTGAGGCCCTAACTGTAACACCCCGAATCTGCGGGACTCGGGATGTCACATTGGGCTAGGATCTCACAATGGATCCTGACCCTAGCCTGACAACAAGTTCACTGGACCTTACAACATGGCACTGACAGATATAAAACAAATACATAAAACAGTATAAACTGTACGACCCAAAGTAAACAACAACATAGCCGAGTATATAAAACGACATCCTCACACAGGAGGTACAAAAGATCATCCTCACGTAGGAGGGCAAACACAACAACCCCAAACCAACCACCTAATGTACGAGAGTCCTCGGCCTGTCACCCTTCCAGATCACCCAGTAGCGCCTAACCTGTAAACATCTACAACATGGTATGAAACCGTTAGCTAACCATACATATATGAGGTAATGCATAAGCACAAGCACAATCATGAAAGATAAACACCTCAACATGCTATCACAAATTTACCCATTTATTATCTTTATATAATAACTATTCACTCAAAAACCGTATATATATAGATAGATGAAAGTATGTGACACGAGGACCGATACATCCCCGCCTCTGAGTGCAATGTCCAGCTGTACGAGTATCGGTCACACAATACGTGTACCCTATGGGAGTGGATTGCGCCCTTCCTGTAAACCAGTCTGGCCCGACATCAGAGAACCTCCCAGACTCCACGGCGGGATGAAAGGGAAAGGTTATCACATCCACGCAGTGGGGCAGTCAATAAAACATAGGTCGATCAAAATGACAACGCATGCTATCATAGCAAACATATAAAGCATACACCACTCATGCACACACCCAATATAAGGATGGCAGCTAAGTAAGTCGTACGGACTTACCTCAACCTCGTACAATCACAACCACGATCGACCTCCAATCCAGAGAGGGACACTGCCTAATAACAAGGCATAAAGAGATATCAATACTCCTATCAATCAAAAAGGTCACATCTAGACCCAAGGGATCCATAAGGATCATAATCAAGTTATAAGCCTCACAGCCAACTAAACCTCAATATCTCAACATAACTCACAATTCCTCAAATCTCAAGGTAGTATCTAATCAACATTCCTCAATCTCAATTCTAATCCTAATTTAATAAATTAACCTTTAATTAATTAATTAGATTTCGCCAGAATAACGTTTTTCCCTCATGTAATTTCTAAACCCCCTGTCATCATATTTCATCAAACAAATAACCCATAATCACCAGAATAATATAACGACCATAATGGATTTTCTAATTGTCCTATTTGACAAGCCTAAAGTCAATTTAGGCCAAATCGCAGTACGGAAAACGAATAAATTCATAACTTATTTGTTACTAACCCGATTGACGATCTGAAAGAAGATTCGGAATCACAACGACGCCGGATACGCATGGACAGCATCAAATTCATCGGAATCTGAGCGACAGAACCGTCCTGGTGACATATATGCTCGACCAGCCCTCCATATACTCGGAAATGCAGAAACTCGGTACCGTTATGAAGAGAATGAAGAGAGGAATCCAGAAACTCAAACGGAATTGAAATCGGATTAGAAACGGGGAGTAGATCTGAGTTTGAAGGTTGATAGGAATCAGAGCTTTTACGAGGAAACGTGAAAGGAAATGAATTAATAAAGGATTTTCCGCTATTTATAGTGAAGACGATAATTATCCTTTAGTAAAGTCGATAATTATCCTTTAACCGATCCAAAGGCGGGTCGAACCTCTTTCTCCAAACTTCTCGAGATTGGAACATTAAATCTGGAATATTGTAGGGATAATTATTCCACAACTGCCTCGGAAAACGTGTATTTCTAAGCCGTCTTTCTTAGCCGTTAAGAAACGAAATAGCGACTCTTTTGGCCGTTTTGCCTCTCCATGTTATTTCATATCTAGGACATATCCGATGTCCTGATCATTTCTCTCAACTGCATTTTTATTAATAGGAGCTCCCAAATGCTCCAAATAACACCGGAGGGTAAAAATAATTACCCGGGAGAAAAAGTAAAAATTTCCTTAAACGTCCAAAATTAAGCCCGGAACATAACGGTGGGACTCTTACTCATCACTTGCAAAATCTTCGCGAGTTATATGCCAATAACTATCAACGATTAAGTTAATCAACATTAATTAGAATTCGGAAATCCTTGCTATTACACTAACCTAGTAGCACTCCAAGTCTTGCGGATTTGGGGTGTTACAAAGTTGGTATCAGAGCCTGAGGTTGACAACAATGGCACTTGCAATCTTCTTGAAAGGCCGAATAGATAAATGTTCAAAACCCAAAAGGGGTCCGAGTTTTCAAAAACAGTTTTGATTTTAAACCCCGTTCATAGTCGATTTGGGATAGAATGTATGGGAAGTGATCACTCCTTCCATGGATCTCAGCAGTTTAGTTATATATATGTATGTATATACCAGACTGCGTATGTGTATTGGACTGATTGTTTTTTATATATGATATTAGTTATCCTTATATACTCAATACGAGTACACCGCATACGACTCAAACTAGAGCAACATCTACTATAGGACGGGGAAGAGGTAGACCACCTCTATCTCCAATTGTCCTAGGTCGTGGATGAGTTGGTGGACTTCCAGTAGCGAGAGGTCGAGGTCGAGTTCCCAATCCTGATTCGCTAGAGGCGGAAGACCAAGTTATGGAAGATGTTGAGAATGTAATTTCCGAGTCTGTCGACGATGTGTGGACCGGATTAAAAAGGTTGTTCGGTATAATAAGCCAAAGAAGTGGCAAAGGTTTGAGTATACCAATATTAGGAATGGAGCTTCTAATAATGACGAGGTTCGATTCAAAAATGAACGGGTTATTCCTATATATGATATATTCCTTTGTGGGATCATGTATCAAGACGAAGTCATGATATTAGACGTGTGAATAGTATCGTGCATACCTAAGAAATTCATTTGTGAGTGTTGGAGGTGAAGAGCCGATATCGCCAACTGGTGCAAGTAACATTCATATTAATGGTTTACTTGTTAGAGATTTTATGATACAAGTGCAATGCACTTATTGATTTTTGTGTTATGTGTTGAGCGTTTGGTGTTAGATATGATAGAGGGATACCCTTTACTATAGGGTTACCCGATGGTATTAGGGTCGTAGGTACCTGCGAGATACGTGTTTATCCCATTCATTTAGGGACTTGTGATTTTCTTGTAGACTTCTTTGTCATGTCATTAGAACATGAGGAAGTCATTTTAGGGATGAATTGAGTAGACCGCCATAGTGTAGTTATGATATTGGTTGGCGGGCCGTGTCGGTCGCTACTACGATAGGTAGATTGAGATTTTTTCTTGAGGTAGGGATCATGAAAAGACGTGTACTGTTATCAGTACAGTCCGAGTAGCGAGGTTGATTGGACAGGATTGTGACACCTTTTGGTTTTATTTGTTATAAGGAGGGTGTGAGTCTGACGTTAGATGACATTTTGTTGCATGTGAGTTTGTCGATGTGTTTGATAAACCATCCAGTCTATTGCCACTGAAGAGCGTGGATTTTGGCATCTATTTAGAGCCGGGGATGAGACCAATTGTGAACGCACCATTGTATGGCGCTATTAGGGTTGAAGAAGCAACTCGTGGAGTTAGCAGGGAAGACTTCATACGCCCTAGCGTTTCCCTGTTGGGTGTGCCGATGTGTTCGTGCGGAAGAACGGATCGATAAGGCTATGCATGGATTATTAAGAGTTAAATGAGATGATAATCAAGAATGAGTAGTCAATAACGTTCAATGATCCATTAGATCTGTCGCAGAATACTTCAGTATTTTTCCGGATGGTGATAGCATGAAATATGACGTTAGTTTAGATTTGCATATAGGTAGTTTTTCCCTTTCTTTAGAGTACGTGGACATATATTCATAGCATTTATGAGCATATTTACCTATTATGTTTGAATTAAGATCTACGCTAGTTTTGTTGTGATTATAGGTGAATTGGCACTGAATTGGAGTGGAAATGGAGCATTCATGGATTATTGATCGAAGTGGACCTCAATGGGAAGCGTTGGAGGAGACTAGGAAGGAGTGTGAAGAGAGACAAGGAGGAAAAACGTCAAAAAGGAAGAACCAAGGCCAAATAACAAACTTCCATGGCCGAGGTTTCATTAATTCTTTGATTTCTGCACGTGGAAAGAGAGGTCGAGAGTCATCTCGGGACAAGCCACGGCCGTGGTTTTTATGACGTCGCTCGTGTTTTCTTCGGGAAAAGCCGTTCCGTTATTACCACGTCAGCAGCGTAAATGGAAGCCTTCTAAACCTAATTTTATTCTATAAAATAGGTTGACGGCTGCGATATGAAAAGACTCGCTTACACTTAGGTTTTAGATTGCGCTTTGGAGATTGAAGGACGTTTATCCTCGAGATTTTCATGCCGCACACTCCGAAGACGGATTGAAGAGCTATTGGGATTGACAACCCCGCACTTGGAGATTAGAGGATCTTTTGTGAGATTTACTTATTTTGATTTCTATTCTTTGAACATAAGAACGGAGATTACTTTTTGATTGTTTTAAATTGAGATATTTGGAGAATATAGAGTTTTCTTGGTTTCATTCTTTCTCAACTTCAGTTGTGGTTTAGATGATGATAGATTGAACCTTGTAAACAGATTGGACCATGAGAGTTGTGAGATTAAACCCTCGTAGAAGGATTTCCATGGCATTTCTTGAGGTTCCACGCCCGTGGTTTCCCAAGATCATGCCGTGGTTTCATTTGTCTTGCACGTTTTTTTGTTCCTTTACCCAAAGTTAAAGATTATCTAAAATCTAGCCTTGTTGAACCTTTCTTACCCATGGCCTTGCTTGGTTATAACGTTTACGAGTTCAAGGTAATAGAGGATTCAAAACCCTCTATTAAGGTGGAGAGTGTCATAGCCTTTACCTTTGTTCTTCCTTTTGACTTCCTTGTGTTTGGTGTTTGGTATTGAGAGTGCAATCCTATCCTTAGATCCTCTATATATCGAGACTCAAGATCCGGTGTTAGAGAACCTTTGGGTGAGACAAGTGGGTTTTGGAACTTTACCGTACGATACCCTACGTTAGAACATATACATTTCCAATCCAACTCTGTCCTTTACACATATTTAGACATCTTGAATCGAATACCACAATTGGATACTTGGATCTCTAGAATCTGCGTTCCCCAATTATTATTACATATTATCATTGCATTGATCATTGTTTTGTGTGCTTTACAAGTTAGATTACTTTGTTGGTTTGTTTTCACTAATTCCATAAGATCGACTCCGGAATATTAACCCTTACTACGATAGATCCGTACACTGCGGGTTCGCTTATCGTTAGGTTTATAATTCATGATATAAATTCAAGACTTTTTGCACACACACCTTTTGGAGAGAACATGTTTTTGGCGCCGTTGTTGGGGAATTGGTCAAGACCAATCTAGTGTATGGTCGTCTAACTTGAAAGCTTCTTGCTTTTCTACTGACTATTCTATCTGAGAGTTCTTGTAGAATCTTTCCTCAGGTTTATGCGAAGAACTAGCGCTGGTAAAGAAATCGTTCCTTACAATCCTGAACCAGAAAAGACTTACAAGAGAAGATTGAAAGAGGCTAAGATGGTTGCTGCTAACATTGAAGGAGTTGAAGATCTGCAAGCTGAATTAGCTGATGCTCGAGATCAAATAAGAATTCGAGATGACGCTCTCGTGAAAGAAAGAGCTGAAACAATTGCTCAACAAGAGGAACTTTTAGCCGACATGGCCGAATTAAGAGAGAAAATTCGATTGGCGAATGAGGAAAGAAATAGGGATGCTAAAGTTGTAGCTAATCCACCGGCACCAGCCTATGTGCCACCTCCACCACCACCACCGAGGGTTCAGAGAGCTGACCCGTTTGTGGGTATTCCGCAAACACTTGGTCAACGGATGGATCCCGTACAACAAGCACCCCGTCTGGGCGTCAACTTAGGAGATCCAGCTGAAAGAGAGTATGAGTTTAGACCTCAAGTCATCACAATGATTCAGTAGAATCGTTTTGGAGGAATGGAGAGAGAATCGCCACACCAACATTTACAAAACTATGAAATTTTGATGGAAACTTTGAGACCTTCTAGATGTGAAAATAACAATTATAAACTACGTGTTTTGTTTTTCTCTTTGAAGGATAAAGCACTTGCATGGTATCAATCGCTTCCCACCGGAAGAGTTAACACATGGGAAGAGATGGCTGCGGAGTTTCTCACCAAGTTCTTTCCGCAATAAAAAACGGCGGAATCTAGAGGAAAAATAAATGCATTTGTGATGAGGGATGGTGAACGTTTTTTTTTAATTCATGGGAAAGGTTCAAGGACCTTTTGTTGGATTGCCCACATCATGGGATTCCAAAGATTGAATTGCTAGTGGTCTACTTCAATGTTTTGGATGCGGAAATACAATTCAAGCCTCAAGCACTCTCAGTTGGAACGTTCTTGGATAAACCGGTTGATGAAGCATGGTAGTTTGTTGAAACACAAGCTCTAACAATTGAGAATTACTCTCACCGGAGTGTTGAGACAGGAGGTCAGAGCTCAAGACCGCAAGAGTTGAACCTTACTTCCTCTAGCATTAAACAAATCAATGCTCTCAACAACGAGATGAAAGCTTTGAAGGAGCTTTTGAGGACACAACAACAACAGCCCAAAGAGAAAGATGTGGGCTATGTAGGAAGGGGAAACAATCAAGGAAACCACCAAGGGAATAGAAACAACAACAACTACCACAACAACAACCATCACAATTACAAGAATTGGAGATCCAATCAAAATAATTCCGGTAACCCCCATTTCCATGCTGAAAATGCACTAACCCCTCTTACTTCTTCTTCTTCTATTCCTTTGAAAAGTCAGGAACAACCATCATCAAGTTCGAGTCAACCACCAAAGGACAAACTTGAAGCGATGATGGAAGCCATGATTGGAAAGATGAATGGATTGGAGAGTTCAATTACTTCGATTTCTAAGGGACAAAAATCCTTGGAAAATCAAGTATTTAGCAAGGCCGGAGATGCTACTAGAGATCAAGGGAAGCTTCCCGTGAGAACTGAAAACAATCCTAAGGGCCAAGTGATGGTGATTACCTCAAGGAGTGGTGTGAAGACTACCGATCCTATTCCAAGGACGGATGACAAGGGTAAACAGCCCATGGAAGCCAAGGTTCCAGCCGAGAAAGAAAAGGAGAAGGTCGATGTCTACGTACCTCCTCAAGCTTACAAACCTCCACTAATTGCATATTAACATAACTTTTATTGATGCAATTTAATGTATGCCCGCCTATGGGAAGTTCTTAAAGGAGATCCTCTGTAACAAGAGAAAGTTGGAGGATTTTGGTGAGGTAAAGATGACTTCCGAGTCATCAGAACTCATCAAAACCATGACAGAGAAGATGCCACCCAAGCTTCGGGATCCGGGATCGTTTTGTGTTCCCATTAGCGTTGGAGAGGTCACATATGATGCTCTTTGTGATCTAGAAGTGAGTGTGAGCATTATCCCACTTACTTTGTGTGAATAGGTTGGTTTAGGAGAGCCTGATCTGGTGAGGATGACACTATACATGGCGAATCGATCTATCACTCGACCCGTTGGCATACTAGAGGATGTTCCCGTAAAGCTTGGTAAATTTTACGTTCCTATTGATTTTGTAGTTTTGGATATTCTTGCATATTATCCGATATCAATCATACTTGGGAGACCGTTTCTAGCAACTTCCGTTTGCTTGGTGGATTGCAAAAATGCCAAATAATCAATCAATATAGGAGAGGAGAAAGTTGAGTTTGTACTCTCGGATTTGATCAAGGAGCCAGTTGTAGGAGAAGAAGTCTTCCACATCTATGATGAAGAGGACTCGAGAGAGATGGTAAGTTCTATTTTGCTTAAAGATCCTTTGCAGAAAATCATTAGTATGAGCATTATGGATGAGGGAGTCGAAGAAGATTGTGACTCCGAAGTTAAGGCTTTGGAAGAGTTAGAAGAAGAGGCAATTGAAGCATTTGAAGAATTGTAAGATAGCTTGGAAATTGGCCAAAACCACGGCCAGATTCAAGATTCCATGGGCGAATTTTAATTAATTTAATTAAAATCCCCAACCACGTGTCGAACACCAGCTCGGAACAAACCACGGCCGTGGAACTGCCAGTATGGCCGTGGAATCTAAAAATTCTGAGACTTTTACCTCTCTTCTTAAAAACATTCTTGGACATTCTCCTACCTCTTCTATACCCTTCGAAGCATCTAAGGATACTTCGGAAGGCATCACCACACCAACAACGGCACCTTCTACCTTAGAGTTCAAACCTCTACCTACTCTCTTAAGGTACGCTTTTCTAGGGCCAAATTCAGCATATCCGGTCATAGTTAGTGCTAGCTTAACTAATGATGAGCATGCTAGGCTTATGAATGTATTGAAATTGTATAAGAAAGCCATAGGATATACCATTGATGATCTAGTGGGTATCAAAACCTCCTTGTGCATGCATAAGATATTGATGGAGGATGACCATAAGCCTTCACGTGAACTTCAAAGACGGTAAAATCCGATCATGAAAGAGATTGTGAAGAAGTAAATCCTCAAACTACTTGATGTAGGTATCATCTTCCTTATTTCTGACAACAAGTGGGTGAGCCCTGTCCACGTTGTTCCGAAGAAAAGGGGAATGACCGTTGTGACAAAAAAAAACAACGAGTTAATCCCCACGAGAACAGTTACGGGATGGCGAGTATGCATCGATTACTGGAAGTTGAATATTGATACTAGGAAGGATCACTTGTCTCTTCCTTTCATTGACCAAATGCTTGAAAGGTTAGCGCAACACTCTCACTTATGTTATCTAGATGGCCAATGTGGTTTCTTTCAGATTCCCATCCACCCCGGCGACTAGGAGAAGACCACATTCATGTGTCCCTAGGGTACGTTTGCTAATAGGAGAATATCGTTCAGATTGTGCAACACTCCAGCCATCTTTCAAAGGTGCGTGATGGCAATATTTTCTAAATAAATCGAAAACATCATGGAGGTTTTTGTGGACGACTTCTATGTTTATGGTTCTTCTTTTGAAAATTTTCTTGCTAACCTTTCCTTGGTTTTACAACGATGTGAAGACACTAACCTTGTGTTAAATTGGGAAAAGAGTCATTTTATAGTGAATGAAGGAATTGTCTTAGGTCAATTGGTCTCGAATTGTGGTATTGAGGATGATAGAGCCAAGATAGAGACGATTGAGAAGTTACCTCCATCATCATCGGTAAAGGGGGTAAGGAGGTTTCTTGGCCATGTTATAGAATGTTCATTAAAGACTTTTCTAAGATTTCTAAACCATTGACTAAACTACTAATAAAGGATTGTAGTCTTTGAACTTTCGAATGAATGACTAGATGCCTTTTACAGGATTAAGGAAGCGTTAATCTCAGCGCCCATCATTCAACATCCGGATTGGAGTCTTCCATTCGAGGTGATGTGCGATGGAAGTGACATAGCTGTAGCAGCGGTGCTAGGATAGAAGAAGGGTGGACATACTCACGCCATCTATTATGCTAGCAAGACGCTAGACGAAGCTCAACTTAACTATGCTAATACGGAGAAGGAATTACTTGTTGTTGTGTATGCATTTGAAAAGTTTTGTTATTATCTTGTAGGAGCGAAGATGATTGTCTACACTGACCACGCAAATATATGGTATTTTCTCACATAGAAGGATGCAAAATCGCGGCTGATTAGGTGGATTGTCCTCCTCGAAGATTTCGATCTAGAGATCCGAGATAAGAAGGGATCTAAGAACTGCATAGAAGACCACCTAAGTCGCCTTCCTCACATCACAAAGGACAATCTACTTATCGATGACTCGTTCCTAACGAGCATCTGCACATGATGGAAGAATGTCTTCATATCTCTAGAGGTAATGAATGTTTGCTCCAAAAGGTGTGTGCAAGCTTTAATATTTATACCAAGAATAATTGCAAATAAGCGAACCCGCAGTGTACAGACCGATTGTAATAAAAGCAAGAATTCCAAGGTCGAACACAGGGACTATGGTGAAACAAAGATCGGTAATTCAGGTTGTCAAACAAAAACAAGCACCAAAGAAAAGATATCAAAGATGATGTAATAATCAGGTAAAGGGAATGCGAATTCTAGAGATTAAAGCATCCAATTGTGATTCCGACTCAAGATCTCAAAAGATAACGTGGACAAAGCTGAGGTTTGCAAAGAGAAGGTGTTTCTAAGGTGGGAATAGATAACCGGGTAGGTCTCACTACTCACTATCCCAAACCAAAGATCCTCTCACCGGGTAAGTCTCAAGGTACTAAGAAAAGGTACTATAATCTCAAACCAACATACCACCCAATGAGATAGAATCAACCTTTACTGGGTAAGTCTCAAGCTAACTCTCAAAGATGGAATGAAGGGACACTCGAACCCCAATAAAGGATAAACCTTTATTACCTATCATTCATGATATTGGGTAAACAAGCAAAGGAATCACTGGGTAAGTCTCATCCTAGGGTTGTGTTGAACCAGGAAAGGTATAACAAGGATATGATTTGGCAAACTGAAACCTCAACTCAGATAAGGATCAGGAAATTTCTCGCCTCGCTCAGTTCATGTGCCATCTCGGTCGAGATGTTCCACGACTGACCGAGGTGTTCGTTAGTTAAGGTAAGGGCTCGAGCTTTCAGGGTCCACTGAGGTAAAGCTCATTCTTTCATCGTCTTTCCCACAACCTTTAGCCAATCACCCTAGAATCGCATAAAGAACTTAGCCAACAATCATCATGATAACAATAATCAAATATATAAGAAAGGAATCAATATCCGAACAAGAAAACCTTAACACAAAGGTCTCAATAACTCAATCAAACAATCAAACTGCGTTCCTCAATCACAATCGGAAAGAAAACAAATCAAAACAAACTAAGAAAATCTTACAACTTCCTTCAACCTTCCTTCAAACTAGCTTCCTTCCTTCCTTGATCTTCAACCTTCCAAACTTCCTTCAACTTTGGAGAACTGTAGCTCCTTGATCTCCCTGATTCCGAGATAATTTCTCTTCAGCAAATCAGCTTCTTTATATAGGAAAATCACCTTCCAAAGACAAGATATCTTTAAAGGCAATTTCCTTCTTTAAATTATCTTCCAATCTTCCAAAATATATCAGCCAAAAATATATTCTTTTTTCCAAAAATCCATTCAAAAATATGGAAAATTTACTTTCCATAAATAGGATATCTCAGCCAAAAATAAAGATCTTATGGCCCTCATAGTATTCGCCTCGGTCTAGCCTATCTTGAAGATCACCTCGGCCGAGGTGGCACTGTAGCCAACCGAGGTGAATCTCAATAAAGCGTCAATCACTCTGATCTGATCCAAAATCAATCTTCCATCTCATTTCCATGCTTCCTGAGCCTTTCTTGTAGCTCCTCAATGCTCCATAATGTAACTCCAATGACTCCTTAGCTTCCTTAGCTCTATTTTGTTCCAAAACGTGCTATTTTCCCTACAATTACAACGAAAATTGGTGTAGACCTCGATTCTCACAAAGGTAGACAAAACAACATAATGATCAAGGAATATACATCCATACATGCAGATTTATGAAGATAAAACGTCTAAACCAATCCCAAAATATAGACTATAATACATGCTATCAAAATACCCCATACTTGTCCCTTGCTTGTCCCCAAGCAATATCCAAATCTTAGATACAAGATAGAATGGATTATAAGTCATCAAAAAGATCAATGAAAAATATTTCAAAACATTTTGGAGCGTGCTCCATTCATAGATCACCCTAAGAGAATGCTTCATGGAAAATAAAACCAAGACATGGTCAAAACATTTTATAAATATAAGAAAGTTGTTCATCTTTGCATAAAAACATAAAATGCATAATAAGCCATATTTATTGAAATCAATCTTGTATGATCTAATTTAAACCACCAAGTCAATCAACATACTCGAGGTCTCAAGGGCTTCCAAAAGAGATCAAGAAACGTGTCAGGGTGGGTTGTAAGGGTAATGTGGTGCTAGAATCCGGAAATAGGATCTTACTTCACTTTCCACCAATAAGCTTTGCTTATTTTCAATTTTTACTTTACTTTTTGGGAGCATGGACAGAGGTGCATGATAACACGATTTATAACATAGTTTTAGGTGTACATTTAGATAGAATTCTCGCTCAATCATGCATGATCTAGCACTAGTCCAAGACGTTTTGCACTCAAAACATGTATTTTGTCGAGATAGACATCTACACGGACTTGTGTGCATTTTGTAGGTATTTCGGGAAGTTTAGAGCTAAAACGATGCGTTTAAGGATCGTTCATTTAGATGACACGTCCTCAGACTCATTAGGACACAAGCAGAGGGCTAAGGAGGACTCATGGAACCTTGCCAACACTAGCCATGCACCAAACCACAGCTCAATGATCCAAGGCGAAGTTTCTGCATAGAATCACGGTTCTCTGAAGAACCACGGCCGTGGAAATGACCGTGGATTTTGCCAGATTCTCATGACAGCTGTGCCACGACTCTCATGGCCAGCTCATGAAAGATTTGTTATAAAAGTGGTCCATCATGGGTTGTTTGAGGCAGCTGGGGTAGTTTGGGAGCAGCTCATCCATTATCCATTTCTCTAACAAATATATTCTTCAAAGAAGATGATTTTTTCTAGGAAGGAAAGTGCCAAAGAGAAGAAGAAAGGTTCCATTGAAGAGGAGAGAAGAACACACACCATAGCTTCTTGTATTTCGGATTTTATTTCTAGAGATTTGTGAACCCTTGAACCTTCTTTTGGAAGGGTTGTAAGTTGTTCTAATTCCATTTTCAGATTGGTTTGTTTTTGAAGTTCACTTGTTCATCTCCTTTCTTTCATTATCTTGCAATGGATGTTATGATTTTATGTTTGTTTGCTTTGATTTCCATTATGAATGTTGTAGGCTAAATTGATGCGGTTCTAGGGTAAGGAAAGGATGGCTATGGCTAGAACTATGATAGGACAGACTTAGAATCACCTTTGGATGACTTTTGCTTATGAACGTAGTAGCTGTTAGAAATCACGGGTAGTTCTTGAAGAACCACGGCCGTGGATTCGGAAGAACAAACCGTGATTTTCCCTGGTTCGAAGGATTTTTGTCTTAGACCTATAAAATGTTGAAATCCTAAGTGTTTGTTGACTTTAACCTACCCTAGGGTGACTTAGTGTAGCGACTAAGAGTTAGGAAAGACTTACCCGGTAATCCTTGCCCTTAGAATCTAAAATAGCAAACCTTAGGTAGTGGTGAGCCTAATAAGCCGCCATTGGACTAGATGTGCTAGGATAGTTACTTAGGACTTCCCTTTTCCGAGACTTACCCGGTAAGAATAGGTTAGATCCCTAATTTACAATCCGGTTTGTGTAGAATTCCCATCCTTAGGATCTTGGAGACTTACCCGGTAATGAGATCTTAGGAGTGGATTAGTTGGATCATGAGACCTACCCGGTAATTGATCCCAAATTAGATATACCTAATCCCAACATATCATAGTCAATCCAAAGAATGAATAGATAACTTGAGTTCTATGCCATAACCGGAACTTCCAACCCCTAGAATCCGTCTTTTCTTTCCTTGATCATTATCTAGTTTGGATTGTCCATTTGTGTTTATTTTTAGTTAGTTTGATTGTTTACTTTGCATGGATTGTGATCTTCGATTGATCACCAAAAACCAACCCAAAAACAATTGAGATTTTCCTTTCTTTATTCCTTTCTTTTCCTTTGGCTTAGATCTTTGCTAAACTCAATCACAATTTGAATCAATTTCACCTTAGTCTTTGTGTTCGACCTCGGAGTACTATCCATACTACAAACGTCCCGTACACTGCGGGTGCGCTAGAAGCTAGGATAATTATAACGAGTATAAATTTAAGGCTTATTGCGTGCATACTTTTTAGCGTAACAAGTTTTTGGCGCCGTTGCCGGGGACTAGGTCTAGATTGAGCCTATTTTGTGATTGTTTCTAGTGTAGATCTTTCTTGTTGCTTTTAATCTCTTTTGGTTTGTGTCTTTGCTTTTCAGGACATCCATTTCTCTTTAGGTGTATGCGAAGATCTCGTGGCAAGGAATTAGCTCCATTCGATCCCGAACCGGAGAAAACCCTTCGATCTAGATCCAAGAACATCCGAAAAGAGAAAGAGATGGCCGGTAGAAACCTTCAAGCCGAGTTGGATGAAGCCTTAGAGCAAATAAGGCTAAGAGATGAGCTCTTGGAGGAAGAAAGGAGACTTGCCAATGAGAGGCAAGAGGAAACAAGGAGAGAGATTGAGGAGATTAGGCAAGCCCTTGTTCAAGGAGAGCTTAATCGCCGACAACCTCCACCTCCTCCACCACAACCGCAGCCGGCGGCTAATGTTAGGGTTGTACCCATCGCTATTGAGGAGCCACAAACCCTAGGGAGGCGTATGGATACGGCACAAAGAGCACACCGACCGGGTGTGAATCTAGGAGATCCCGCAACCCACAACTATGAGCTCCGCCCTCAAGTTTTACAAATGATCCGGCATAATCAATTTGGAGGGATGGATGGAGAGTCTCCTCACCAACATTTGATGAACTATGAGATTTTGATGGAGACTCTTAGACCACCAAGATTGGAGAGCAACAACCATAAGCTAAGGGCCTTTTCCTTCTCTCTTAAGGATAAAGCCTTGGCTTGGTATCAATCTATTCCACAAGGGCGAGTTGGTACTTGGGAGGAGATGACAACCGAGTTCTTGACCAAGTTCTTCCCACCTTCCAAGACCACCGAATTAAGAGGGAAGATCAATGCCTTCGTGATGAGGGATAGAGAAAGTTTGTTCAAATCTTGGGAGAGATTTAAAGACCTTCTCCTAGATTGTCCACACCATGGCATACCAAAGATTGAGCTATTGGAGATCTATTTCAAGGGGCTTGATGAAGATAGCCAATTCAAGCTTCAATCTCTTTCCGGTGGGACATTTATGGAGAAACATGTAGATGATGCTTGGGAGTTTGTGGAGAAGCAAGCTCTAGTGATTGAGAAGTACTCTCACAGGAAGAGTGAAGGAAGAAAGGCGGGAGCATATGAGGTGAGCGAAGTCACCATGAGCAATTTCAAGCTTGACGCCATCAACAACGAGTTGAAGTCCTTGAGAGAGTTGTGTACTACCACCTTGAAGAGCCAAGCAACTCCTCAAGTGCTTCCACAAGCTAACTTGTCTTCCAAGGAGGAAGATGTGAATTATATGGGAAGAGGCAACTTCAACAATTACCAAGGCCCAAGAAATTTCAACAACAACCGGCAATTCAACAATTACCGACCAAACCACAACCATCCTGGATTTTCTTACTCTAACCCGGATGGAGCCTTGAACCCTCCCGCCTCCACAAGCACAACTCCACCACAAAGAGCTTCACAAGAACCCCCACCCGGTTTTTCTCAACCTTCGAAGGATAGGACCGAAGTCATGTTTGAACAATTGCTAGGAAGATTGAGTGGACTTGAGAGCACCGTGACTTCAATCTCTAAGGCTCAAAAGGTCTTGGAAGCACAAGTCTTTCAAAAGGCGGGTGAAGCACATAGAGATCCGGGGAAGCTTCCCGGAAGAACCGAAGACAACCCAAGAGGCCAAGTGTTGGCTATCACAACAAGGAGTGGGTTGAGTATGAAGGATCCTTTGCCCAAGGACCAAGCTAAGGGGAAACAAGTAGTGGTAGAAGAGGGAAGGAAGCAAGAGGATGAAGGCAAGAGCAAGGATGTAGAGCCAACTTATGTAGCACCGCCTCCATACAAGCCACCACTACCGTTCCCACAATCAAGAGCGAGAGCTCGTTTGGACAATCACTTTGGTAAGTTCCTTGAACTAATGTCCAAGTTACATATTAACATTCCGTTCATGGATGCCATCCTAGGAATGCCGGCATATGGGAAGTTTTTGAAGGAAATACTCTCCAACAAAAGGAAGTTGGAGGAGTATGGGGAAATAAGGATGACCAAGAGATCCTCGGAGTTGAGCCAGACAATGAAGGAAGAAATGCCCCCCAAGCTAAGAGATCCGGGCTCTTTTTGCGTTCCAATTGGAGTAGGAGACGTGAAGTACGAAGCCCTTTGTGATCTTGGGGCAAGTGTAAGCATCATACCGCTCGCACTTAGCAACAAGGTCGGGCTAGGAGAGCCAAAGCCGGTCAAGATGACCCTCTATATGGCGGACCGCTCTATTACTCATCCGGTTGGGATTCTAGAGGACATTCCGGTGCAGCTAGGAGGATTCTACGTGCCTATCGATTTTGTAGTGTTGGACATTCCGGCGGATTATCCGGTTCCTATCATTTTAGGAAGGCCTTTCCTAGCCACTTCCGGATGCTTAGTGGATTGCAAGAACGGGACTCTCTCCTTCAACATCGGGGAAGAGAACATCAAGTTCAAGCTATCCACAATGATGAAAGGGCCAACCCTTGATGAAGATATCTTCAACATAGTCGAGCAAGAAGAATCTAGAGAAGTTGTGAGCTCGATCTTGATCAAGGATCCTTTGGAAAAGGTTCTTACCTTAAGCATGATGGAAGAAGATGATGAGGAGGCTTGCAATGAAGAGATCAAAACCTTGGATGCATTGGAAGAGGAGCCAAGAGTTGGATTTGAAAGCCACGAAGAAGTGTTGAACAACTGCAAGTTCCACGGTCGAGATTTACACTCCACGGCCGTCAAACTTTCTGGACAACTCCGAGAAGCAAACTTGGCAAAAACCACGGTTGTGGAAAATGAGCAACCCGTGTTTCCAACCGTGGTTTTCCCTGAATCAGCTCTTGATGATGATCAAACTTCTAGGAAGCATGGGGAGTCTTCCTTTGCTTTGGATTCATCTCATCCAACCTTATTTGGATCGTCTTCAACCGATAAAGGTCCTCCCTCACTTGAACTTAAACCCCTTCCCTCTCATCTAAAGTATGCATTTCTTGGTGATAATTCTACATATCCTGTGATTGTTAATGCATGCTTGAGTGATGATGAACTTGCTAAATTGCTGCATGAACTAAGATTGCATAGGAAAGCCATTGGTTATACTATTGATCATTTGTTGGGCATTAAGCCATCTTTGTGCATGCATAAGATAATGATGGAAGATAACCACAAACCCTCTATTGAACATCAAAGAAGATTGAATCCTATAATGAAAGAGGTGGTCAAAAAGGAAATCATTAAGTTGCTAGATGCGGGAATTATCTACCCTATCTCGGATAGTAAGTGGGTTAGCCCCGTTCATGTAGTGCCTAAGAAGGGTGGAATGACGGTAGTAACTAATGAGAACAATGAACTAATACCGACTAGGACGGTTACGGGGTGGAGGATGTGCATTGATTATAGGAAACTAAACATGGCCTCTAGGAAAGATCACTTCCCCCTCCCCTTCATTGACCAAATGCTAGAAAGGTTAGCTCAACACTCTCACTTTTGCTATCTAGATGGATATAGTGGATTCTTCCAAATCCCCATCCACCCCAATGACCAAGAGAAAACAACTTTTACATGTCCATGGGGTACCTTTGCATATAGGAGAATGCCATTTGGGTTGTGTAATGCACCCGCCACCTTTCAAAGGTGTATGATGGCTATCTTTTCAGAATACATAGAAAATATCATGGAAGTGTTCATGGATGATTTCTCTGTTTATGGTTCTTCTTTCGATGATTGCTTGGCTAACTTGTCATTAGTGTTGCAAAGATGTGAGGAGACAAATCTTGTCTTAAATTGGGAAAAATGCCACTTCATGGTAAGTGAAGGGATTGTGTTAGGGCACTTGGTGTCTAACCGTGGCATTGAGGTTGATAGGGCTAAGATTGAAACAATAGAGAAGTTGCCACCGCCTACCTCGGTGAAGGGGGTAAGGAGTTTCTTAGGGCATGCCGGTTTTTACCGGAGGTTCATTCAAGATTTCTCTAAAATTTCTAAGCCTCTCACTAACCTACTAATGAAAGATGTTGATTTTGTCTTTTCCAAAGATTGTCTTGAAGCGTTTTGTAGGTTGAAGAACGTCTTGATCTCTGCACCTATCATGCAACCTCCGGATTGGAGTCTACCATTTGAAATCATGTGCGATGCAAGTGACGTGGCCGTTGGGGCTGTTTTAGGGCAAAGGAAAGAAGGGCGCACTCAAGCTATTTACTATGCTAGCAAGACGCTAGATGATGCCCAACTCAATTATGCTACCACCGAGAAGGAACTATTGGCGGTGGTGTATGCATTTGAGAAGTTCCGCTCGTACCTTGTTGGAGCGAAGGTCATAGTTTATACGGATCATACGGCGATCCGTTATCTACTTACAAAGAAGGATGCCAAACCAAGGTTGATTCGGTGGATCCTTCTTCTTCAAGAGTTTGATTTGGAGATACGAGATAAGAAGGGATCCGAGAACTCCGTGGCGGATCACCTTAGTAGGCTTCCACCATTGGAGCTTGGGAAAGGCAACATCCCGATAGATGATTCGTTCCGGGATGAACAATTGCAAATGGTGGAGGAATACTTGTTCCAAGTGGCTAGAGGAAGTGAGCCATGGTACGCCGACATCGTGAACTACTTGGTATGTGAGGAAGTGCCTCCCGGATTTACATATGCACAAAGGAAGAAGTTCTTCAACGATGTAAGGCATTACTATTGGAGTGAGCCACTTCTATTCAAGAGAGGCCCGGATGGGCTGCTTAGAAGATGCATACCGGAAGATGAAATGGAGAGTGTGATCCGGCATTGTCACTCCTTACCATGTGGAGGCCATGCTAGCTCACACAAAACGTGTGCAAAGGTATTGCAATCCGGTTTTTATTGGCCTAACTTGTTTAGAGATGTGCAAGGTTTTGTAGCGGCATGTGATGCTTGCCAAAGGACGGGGAACATCTCAAGGAGGAATGAAATGCCCTTGAACAACATCCAAGAAGTTGAAATTTTTGATGTGTGGGGTGTAGACTTCATGGGACCATTCTCCTCTTCATGTGGCAATCTCTACATCCTATTGGCGGTGGACTATGTGTCAAGATGGGTGGAGGCAATCGCCTCTCCTACAAATGATGCCAAGGTGGTGGTGCGGTTCTTCAACCGGGTGATCTTCCCTAGGTTTGGAACACCAAGGGTAATCATTAGTGATGGAGGGAAGCACTTCACAAATAGGAACTTTGGGGCACTTTTGGCCAAGTATGGGGTGACTCATAAGGTGGCAACACCTTACCACCCCCAAACTAGTGGCCAAGTGGAGATCTCCAACCGAGAGATAAAGGCCATCCTCGAGAAGACGGTGTCTAGAACTAGAAAGGATTGGGCTATGAAGCTCAATGACGCACTATGGGCATATAGAACCGCCTTCAAGACACCGATTGGAACCACTCCCTACAAGTTGGTCTATGGCAAGTCTTGCCATCTTCCGGTGGAAATGGAGCATAGAGCTTATTGGGCCATAAAGTGGCTAAATTTTGACCTCAAGGAAGCGGGAGAGAAGAGGTTGCTCGATATCAATGCCCTTGAGGAGCTCCGGTTGGAAGCTTATGAGAATGCCCGGATCTACAAGGAGAGAACCAAAAGGTGGCATGACAAGAGGATCATTCCAAAGGAGTTGAGTGAAGGAGATCCTGTCCTTCTCTTCAACTCAAGGCTAAGGCTCTTTCCCGGAAAGTTCAAATCAAGATGGACCGGGCCATATGTGGTGAAGAAGATCTTTCCCCATGGAGCTATTGAAATAGGAGGAGAGCATTGTGGAAATTTCAAAGTGAATGGGCATCGTTTGAAGAAGTATATTCCGGGAGCCCCGGTAGACATGATTGCCCCGCTTCACCTCGAATAGACGCTCCCGAGTTTGGTCAAGCTAATGACCTTAAAGAAGCGCTTGGTGGGAGGCAACCCATTGGTAACATTTTTCCCTTTTCATTTTTGCTTAGATTTTTCTGTTTTTGTGTGCTTTGTGTGTTTTGTCTACTTTCGTGTGTGTGCTAGAGCACTAGTGGCATTGGAAGCCTTTCTTGGCAATGAAAATGATGATGATGAAACCCTCACCAATTATGGGTGGAGCGGACGCGGAACTTGGACGGCTAGCGCTGCCTAGCGCGGGTTCCGAAGCTTTGAAGGATGCTTAAGAGCTCTCTACCATGGTTGATAGGATCATCCAACATCAAGTCACTTGAGAATTCCCAAATACCATAGCAAACAATTTTACATTGTGAGAACCTTCTTTCACTCTCTCTACTTCATTTACACATTGGGGACAATGTGTTTCTAAGTATGGGGTGGGGTTTGCATGATCCTTTGCATGATGAGCATCTAGGATAGGTTAATACTTGCACATGTCTTGCATTGTACATACTTAAACCGAAAATCCCATAAAAATCAGAAAATTTAAAAATTTTTGTGCTTTCTAGGCTTGGATATGATCCTAATGATGAAACTTGTCTTGTGATTGGCTATGGATGGCCTTATGTGTTGAATTGATAAATGCATATGTGGACTTGAACTACTTCTCTTGAATTCTATAAATGACTTGTGATCATGATGATTGCCTAGAATGGATTGAGTATTGAAAGTCGAAATTACATGATAGTTCTTGCATACCATCTAGGAATGAATAAGGCATTTCATCTTTCTCTACTCCTCATCTTGATCATGATTGCTTGAACACCTCAATTGATATAAATTCGACCTCCTTTAAACCCATCCGGGAATAGGAGCATGCTAGTGTGTTGAAATGTGTGAAAAGCAAATGCGGGATGAAGATGTAATGAAAAGTATGTCGTGAATGAAATGCTAAAGTTATTGTGGAAGTGTAGCCAAAATATAGGTTTGGGGGCGTTGGTTTAAATGACAAGTAACTCGGTACACTTCACATAATCGGGTGTTGGTGCCTTGCCAAAGTCAAATGAACCAATATCCCTAACGAGCTTTGGTATGTGTGCCCGGTGTGGATGCACCTAGAAAAAGAGAAAAAGCCCGAGGATGGCTAATCACCGAGGTTTCGGCTATTGTACACCAATGCCATTGTCTCAAAAACAAGTCAAGAAAAAGAAAAAGAAGCAAGATAAGGAAAAATAAACATTTGGGGGAAGTTGATCGAGGACAAGGAAGTGAAGTTAGTTCCATTCCCGGATTAGCATCACATAACCTAGAAAATCCCCCGCCCGATTGCAACGTTTCTTGGCCTTTTATGTCACAAGCCCTTATGACCTACTTGCATGTTTGTAAGGCTTAGTAATCTAGATTGGATAGACTCTTGATATTCTTGACCTCTTCATTCTCATATCTCATGCATGCTTTTGAGTTAAGTACAATTGTCTTTCCATGCCCTTATTGTTTGATACATAATTGCTTATCAAATCGCCATTGATCATGACTATGAAGGTGATCCAATAGTAGAAGCACAAACCCAAAAATTTTTTGCCATTTTTCTGCATACATAAATCATGTCATCTCTTAGTCTATAGTTGGGAATTTGCTCGGGGACGAGCAAACCTTAAGTATGGGGTATTTTGATAACACGATTTATAACATAGTTTTAGGTGTACATTTAGATAGAATTCTCGCTCAATCATGCATGATCTAGCACTAGTCCAAGACGTTTTGCACTCAAAACATGTATTTTGTCGAGATAGACGTCTACACGGACTTGTGTGCGTTTTGTAGGTATTTCAGGAAGTTTAGAGCTAAAACGATGCGTTTAAGGATCGTTCATTTAGATGACACGTCCTCGGACTCATTAGGACACAAGCAGAGGGCTAAGGAGGACTCATGGAACCTTGCCAACACTAGCCATGCACCAAACCACAGCTCAATGATCCAAGGCGAAGTTTCTGCATAGAATCACGGTTCTCTGAAGAACCACGGCCGTGGAAATGACCGTGGATTTTGCCAGATTCTCGTGACAGCTGTGCCACGACTCTAATGGCAAGCTCATGAAAGATTTGTTATAAAAGTGGTCCATCATGGGTTGTTTGAGGCAGCTGGGGTAGTTTGGGAGCAGCTCATCCATTATCCATTTCTCTAACAAATATATTCTCCAAAGAAGATGATTTTTTCTAGGAAGGAAAGTGCCAAAGAGAAGAAGAAAGGTTCCATTGAAGAGGAGAGAAGAACACACACCATAGCTTCTTGTATTTCGGATTTTATTTCTAGAGATTTGTGAACCCTTGAACCTTCTTTTGGAAGGGTTGTAAGTTGTTCTAATTCCATTTTCAGATTGGTTTGTTTTTGAAGTTCACTTGTTCATCTCCTTTCTTTCATTATCTTGCAATGGATGTTATGATTTTATGTTTGTTTGCTTTGATTTCCATTATGAATGTTGTAGGCTAAATTGATGCGGTTCTAGGGTAAGGAAAGGATGGCTATGGCTAGAACTATGATAGGACAGACTTAGAATCACCTTTGGATGACTTTTGCTTATGAACGTAGTAGTTGTTAGAAATCACGGGTAGTTCTTGAAGAACCACGGCCGTGGATTCGGAAGAACAAACCGTGATTTTCCCTGGTTCGAAGGATTTTTGCCTTAGACCTATAAAATGTTGAAATCCTAAGTGTTTGTTGAGTTTAACCTACCCTAGGGTGACTTAGTGTAGCGACTAAGAGTTAGGAAAGACTTACCCGGTAATCCTTGCCCTTAGAATCTAAAATAGAAAACCTTAGGTAGTGGTGAGCCTAATGAGCCGCCATTGGACTAGATGTGCTAGGATAGTTACTTAGGACTTCCCTTTTCCGAGACTTACCCGGTAAGGATAGGTTAGATCCCTATTTTACAATCCGGTTTGTGTAGAATTCCCATCCTTAGGATCTTAGAGACTTACCCGGTAATGAGATCTTAGGAGTGGATTAGTTGGATCATGAGACCTACCCGGTAATTGATCCCAATTTAGATACACCTAATCCCAACATATCATAGTCAATCCAAAGAATGAATAGATAACTTGAGTTCTATGCCATAACCGGAACTTCCAATCCCTAGAATCCGTCTTTTCTTTCCTTGATCATTATCTAGTTTGGATTGTCCATTTGTGTTTATTTTTAGTTAGTTTGATTGTTTACTTTGCATGGATTGTGATCTTCGATTGATCACCAAAAACCAACCCAAAAACAATTGAGATTTTCCTTTCTTTATTCCTTTCTTTTCCTTAGGCTTAGATCTTTGCTAAACTCAATCACAATTTGAATCGATTTCACCTTAGTCTTTGTGTTCGACCTCGGAGTACTATCCATACTACAAACGTCCCGTACACTGCGGGTGCGCTAGAAGTTAGGATAATTATAACGAGTATAAATTTAAGGCTTATTGCGTGCATACTTTTTAGCGTAACAGTGCACAATAACCGAAGCCTAGGAGATCAGCAATCATCAATTTCTCGAGATTCTTCAAACCCTTGATGTACATACCATGACTCGTTAGGACTATCGATCAATCCGACTTTGGCAAGAGACAAACACCCGGCTATGTGAATGGTTCCGAGTTACTCATCATCAAGATCAACGTCCCCAAACCTAATTTGTTTCTTTCTAACACTTTCAGCCAAGATCTCAACTTCACTTCACACGCTTTTCGTCAATTGCATCCAAATTTCCGGATAGGTAAAGGGAGGCAAATATATATATGAGGGGCTAAAGCATGATCAAGAAGATGAAGAAGAGAATGAAGTGCCTTAATCATCCTAGGAAGAATGTGAGAGAACTCATAATGTGGTGTCAACCTTCAAATCCAACATAATTTTGATAAAAACAAAGTATTAAACATGCTAGAATTTCAAACAAAGCATTTAGCAACTTAACATATCATAAAACCTTTTGAGCATATAAAGATTTCAAAATCAATCTGCAAACAAATATCATCATTGAGGTCATATCCAGAACAGAAGCACAAAACGTTTCAAAAATATTTTAAGTTGCAAGCCCATCTCGGTCGAGGTGTTATGACGTCATCCGAGGTGTTCAACCTCGTTCGGCCTAGAACGTTCGGTCGAGCTAAAAAATAAAATTTCAAACTAGTTTTTGACATTTTTCTCAAATAGAAACCTGTAGGTATGCATGTAATGACAGATAAGCACATAGAGCAGAATAAGACAATAATATCCGAGAGTCATACAAGCCATAGTAGCACATAAGTCACATAATACATCCAAATACCCCATACTTGGGACACATTGTGTCAATGGGTCAAATATAAGTCTGAAAAGATCAAAGTACTCACCGGACCTAGCTAAACTGCATAATAAAGATAGAAAATAACTCCCTGAAGCTCTCAGTCCTTGTCAGTTGGCGGTGGTGGTGATGGAATGTAGGGGTGCTGGGAAGGGTCAAATAGATAGCCCATCATCTGTTGATACTGCAGCTCCATCATCCGCCTAGTGAAGTGTTGGCTCTCCTCCATCCGATGCATCCATCCCTCAATAGATCTGCGCTGATCATCGAGGCGCTCGGTGATGTCAACTGTCATAGCCGTGTAGGAATCTATCATCTACTCAGTAAGCTCATCGATCCGTCGGTGTGCCTCGGGATCTCTACGGCGGCATAATCGTCGTTGAGGTGGTGGTGGTGGTGCCTCTCTCTCTCATCCTCCGTGGCCTCGTCGTCAAGGTCAACGGTGGGAATACTGGGTCCGCCGGTATCAGTACCGGTCTCCATAGCAGCACCTTTATTATCATCATCATCATCATCATCATCATCATCCTCCTCAGTTGCCTCTCTAGCATCCTGCATTTAAGGAAACCATGTAGCTGACCAGTACTGGCAATCAAAGACAAAGAACTGAGAAGACCACATAATCCTCTAAGGAGATTTCGTTTCCATGGCATGGCAACGTAAGGTGTGCCAAGGCCACGGGGAACGAGAATGCGGCGAGTGATCATCTCCTGCAATCCTAGCGGCTTCGGAGCCGCAACTAGTGTAAACCGACAAATCAAGTCCCATGGAGGTGGCGATGTGGGTTACCAGCCCGCCACAATAGAAGTCACCCCTAGACTTCCCCTTTATCTTGTACAAGTCATCTGCCAGCATGGCAGCAAAATTTGGAACTCCTCTTGTGACCATACAAAACAAGCTCAAGAGCTCACCCTGTCTAACCTTCTGGGGCGTCTCAGTACACGCCAGAAGTGTCTCGCTGAAAAATCCGGTGAGCTAGGCGGAAGGCGAGGTGGGAGATAATCCGCTCCCAGGAATCACTGGGCTACCATTTGTCTCTACGATCTGTAACATGGGCAATCTTGCCCTAGAAACTCCGAGCCACCATTCGAGAAGAAAAATCAGTAACAATAGGTGTCGGTAACCCAAAAATCTCCCCAAATTGGTCAAGAGGAACTGCGTAGTTCCTGTTCAGCAACCTATACTTGATCTCACGCTGCTCTGGCACATAGGTAACTGAATTGAGGAACTTCAGGGTCGGCTCTGAATGATCCGGCGCTCTGATGGCCATGAACTCCTCCACCTCCACCACGTGGAGGCACTCAAAGGCATCAACCTCTAAGAATTGTGGGGCAATGATGGGGAACCCACAAATCCGGTCATAGTCCCGCTGGTGTCGCTGATGGATCACCGGGATGGTAAATTGTGAAGCTGAAGAAGGGGAGGAGCGGTGTGAACTGTTAGGCCTGTCCCTCAAGGTCAACTATCAATCAAAACTGTGTGGGCTACTCATACTGGAAGAACACCTCGGTCGCCAAGAACACCTCGGCCGAGACACAGTGGACTAGACCGAGGCGAACTGCTGTTCGAACTCAACTTCTGAATCTGTAAGAATTTTTCCCCAAAAACACTACCAAAAACTTCCTATTGGGTACTTATATCTTTCTCAGCAACAATTTATGGCAACCAAAGCCATATCTATCCAGAATCGACGAAAGAAGAATAGAGTTAGGGTTTATATCGAAATACCCCAGATTCTGCAGACTCGAAGCGTTTTCTATGATGTTCGTTGCTTGGAAACTGATTCTCTTGCTTCCTTTGGTGATTTCGAGCCAAGAATCAAATTGATCGAAAACTGAGAATTTGAGGATAAGGGAAGCCGCGGTCGAGGTGGGTGTAGAGAGGGAAAAGTGAGAAGAGTGAGAAACCGTAGCGCCTTTTATACCCCTTGCTGAATTTGATTACACCTCGGTCGAGGTGTTCCCGAGCGGACCGAGGTGTCAGAGTGGATGTCAGACCTAGTCGGCTCGGTTGACGAAGAACATCTCTATCGAGGTCCTCTGACAGCACCCGAGATGTGTCTCATTCAAGATCCGTCTTCTCAATTTCTCGAACTTCTGTCCTTCCATGTAGCTCCTGAGTTATAATTCCTTGTTAGAGAGTACCTGATTCTTGTCTAGGAGGACGCAAAAACACAAAGCAAACTATCTAAACTAAGCTAGAAAAAGGGAAAAGAAAGCAATACCTTGGGTTGCCTCCCAAGAAGCGCTCGGTTTAAGGTCGCTAGCTAGACCGTACGCCATCTTCAAACGAGGTATAACGTGTAATCACCCCATACTTTGTCTTCATCATGGGGTGAAACAAAGGATTTGATAGCATGAATTATAGTCTATATTTTGGGGTTTGTTTGGACGTTTTATCTTTCATAATCTGCATGTTTGTATGTGCATTATGTGATTTTACTACCATTTCATCTACCTTTGTGAGAATCGAGGTCTACACCTAGTTTTGTTGTAATTGCAGGTAATTTGGTACATTTTGCATCAAAAAGGAGCAAAAGGAGTCATGAGTCATTTGGAGCTACATCCAGGGAGCATAGCCATGGATTAAAGATTTACTTTGGAGCAGATTCGAGAGATTTCACATTCTGTTGTGACTTACCTCGGTTGACCAGAGATTCATCTCGACCGAGGTGATCCAGAGACGGCGACTCGACCGAGGCGAACACCTAGGACGCGGCGAGAATATTTTATTCTTGGATGAGATCTTTTTAAATTTGGAAAGTGATCTTATATTTTGGGCTTGGCTCCTGGAAGGAAGGAGATATGCAGAATCATATATTTTACCTATATTTATGGGAAAATATCTTTCTAAGATTTATTATCTTTGGGGGTTTATTTTCCTATAAAAAGGGTCGGATTTCCCATAATTCCGGAATCCGCTTACAGCTGGACATCTCGCATACATCACCGTCGATCAGGGTTTTACGCAGCAGCAGCGTACTCCAGTTGGGAGTTTTGAAGAACCTTTTTGAAGGTTAAAGGAAGATTGAAGTCTATATCTTTTATAGCTTTTTGGAAGGTTTTGTAAGATTGTCTTCAATTCCCTTACTTGTTGTCTTGTCTTTTTGGATTGTTATCCAAGGAACGCTTTGTTGTGATATTTGATTCAGTTATTGAAGTCTTTTCATTAAATTCTTCTTTGTTCAAATATTCACTTTCTTCCCATATATTTTAATACTTTCATTATGATGATGAGTGTCTAATTTCCTTGTGTGATTCTAGGGTGATTGGCTGAAGGTTGTGGGAAAAACAATGATAGAATAATCTTAGATTCCAGTAGGATCCTGAAAGTTCGAGTCTTTAACCTTAACCCTAAGCATCTCGTTCGGTTGATGAACATCTCGGCCGGGGTGGGATTCTTCTGACCGAGGTGACTTATCCGATTCTAAATAGAAAGTTAAGTGTTAGAGTTTGCTAAATCCTATTCTTATTACACCTTCCTGGTTCAATGCAAGCTTAGGATGAGACTTACCCGGTAATTCCTTAGTTTGTGTACCAACGATCATAAGTGTAGGTAATAAAGGTTTATCCTTTATTGGGGTTTGAGTGTGCTTCCATCCCATCTTTGTGAGTTAGCCTGAGACTTACCCGGTAAAGGTTGATTTTATTCCCTTAGATGGTATGTTAGTTTGAGGTTATAGTTCTTTATCTTGATTCCTTGAGACTTACCCGGTAATAGGAGTTACGGTTTAGGATTAGTGTGTAGTGAGACTTACCCGGTGATCTACTCAACTTTAGTAACACCTTCCCCACGCAAAAATCTCAGCTTTGTCCGCTTATCTATAGATCTTGAGTTGGAACCACAACTTGATGCTTTAATCCCTAGAATTGCATGTTTGCTTATTTGACTTCTTATTCATCTTTGATTGTGTTAATCGCTCTTGTGGTTAGTATTGACATAAGCACACCGTATTGACTTTGTTTCACCGAGTCCCTGTGATCGACCCCTGGAATTTTCTTGCTTTTACTACGATTGACCCGTACACTGCGTGTTCTGATAACACGATTTATGACTTAGGTTTAGGTAATCATTTAGATAGATTTCTCACTCATTCATGCACGTTTTGGCATTGGTTCATGACGTCTTCGCTCAATTCAAGCATATTTCTAGAAAAGACGTCTACACTACCTTTTATCGGTTTTGTAGGTAATTCGGGGATCTATTGGACGTTAATCGATACATTTGAGGGCCAAGCCTCATGATGAACTTGCAATGTGGGATGAACTGAATGTCCCTAAAAAGATTTGTGAGCAACCCCTTGAAGATTCTCTTGAATTAAGATGGGAAAGGTTGATGAAGAAGGTGGAGGAGCTCAAGGAAAGCACCCTATCCTATGCTAAGCCGGAAGAGGAGCATAAGGAAGTGCTGCAAGTTCCAAGCACCCCTCCAATCAACCCAGAAGTTTCTCCTGAAGCTTTTGAGGGAGAAGAAGATTTGGAAGATTTCGATCCAACTGTTGAGACCTCGGCCGAGGTGGAAGAGATTTCGGCCGAGATGGAAGAATCTGCAAAATCAGAAGTGGAAGATGCAGAGAACCTTGGCCAAATTACTGAGATTGTGGTCAAGGTGGAAGAAAGACCAGCGGAACTGAGAGAGGTTTCGTGGGTGTATTATCAACCCAACACAAAACTTGTCTCAAGCTTTGGAGAACTTTGCAAGGTACATTCTCCTACTTCATTTGAATTCCCTTTTAAAATTTCTGAATTTTTCAGGAATGCACGGGAGAGTTGGAGGTCTCTTCCGAAAGAACCTCCTAAAATCAAGATGAAACCTCCCATGAAACTGTTGGAAGAAGATGCTCCTTGGATTATAAGGAGTGAAGTTTGCAAGCACTACACCGTTAAGGCGATGAAGTGTCTCTTGTTCAAGTATGGGGTCCCTCGCATGCTAAGGACCTTGTACCATCCCCAAGCTAAAGATGGGGAAGCTACTAGGATTCTCGAGAAGTTGTTTTCTCGATCAAGGAAAGGATGGGACGCAAGGCTAGATTATGTCCCATTGAAGTGCAGGAAGGCTAGAAGGATTCCGGTGAGAATCAAACCGTACAAGCTTGTACGTGGGAGATCTTACCATTTGCCGGTGAAACTAGGAACCGGAACCTTTTTGGAAGAATTTTTTGATGGATGTGATGAGCACTCCATGGTGTCCAAGGTACATTGAGTAATTCTATGGAGAAGGGTCCAGCTAGCGACCTTAAACCAAGCGCTTCTTGGGAGGCAACCCAAGGTATTACTTTCTTCTCCCTTTTCTAGTTTAGTTTAGATAGTTGCTTTGTTTTTGTTTTCCTCTAGACAACAACCAGGTATTCCAAAGGAAGGATCACAGTTCAGGAGCTACACTAGAAGAACGAAATTTCGAGAAGTTGAGGAAACGAGCTTTACTGAGATACATCTCGGGTACTGTCAGAACACCTCGACCGAGATGTACTTCGCCAACCGAGATGATCTTATCTGGGAGCTGTTTCTTACTTCTTCATGCAGTTTAGCTATGTTCGGTGAGTATCCTGTCCTTAGACTTATTTTAACCCACTGGGACAGTGTGTCTCAAGTATGGGGTATTTGTGTATTATTTGACACTTATGTGATGGATGACTCTATCTTATCGGATATTTTATTTATGCTTCACTTCTGCATTTATATGATTATCTGATATTACATGCATAACTACAGGTTAATTGATTGATAAAAACGTCGAAAAAAAAAGAGGTTTTAAAAAAAAATTTTGACCTCGACCGGGGAGATTTTGGCCGAACGAGGTGTTTCACCTCGGTTGACCTACGAACACCTCTACCGGGGTGGGTAATAGAAAGTTTTCGAAAACGATTTTGTGTTACTTATCTGGATATGATCTCAGTGAAGATTTTGTTTACCTACTGGTTTTAAATTCTTTATGTGTTTGAAAGGTTTTATGATATGTTTAAGTTGCTAAATGCTTTGCATGAAATTATTAGCATGTTTAATACTTTGTTTTTATCCAAATTATATTGAATTTGAAGGTTGACACTGCAGGTTAAGTTCTCTCACTTTCTTCTTGGAAAGACCAAGGCAATTCATTCTCTTCTTCTTCTTCTTGATCATGCTTAGCCCCTCATATACATTTTGCCTCCCTTTACCTATCAGGGAATTTGGAAGCAAGCGAAGTGGTGAAAGCAAGTGGAGTTAAAGTTGAGAAGTGGCTGGAAGTGAAAGTGTTAGAAAGCAATAATAGGTTTGGGGAAGTCAATCATGAAGATGAGTAACTCGGCACCATTCACATAGCCGGGTGTTTGTGTCTTGCCAAAGTCGGATTGAGCGATATTCCTAACGGGTCATGGTATGTGCATCAAGGGTTTGATGCATCTCGAGAAATTGATGATTGCTGATTTCCTAGGCTTCGGTTATTGTGCACCTCTGTCCATGCATCCCAAAAAGTAAAGTAAAAGAAAAAGTGTGAGATAAGCAAAGCTTATTGGTGGAAGATGTTGCAAGTCAAAGTGAAAGTGAAGTTCATCCTTTTCCCGGATTCTAGCACCACATTACCTTACATACATCCCTACCCTACACGTTTCTTGACCTTTTCTTTTGGGAAGCCCTTGAGACCTTGAGCTTGTTGATTGACTTAGTGGTTTAAACTGGATTATACATGATTAATTTTGATAATTATGATTTATTATGCATTCTATGATTTTATGCAAAGATGAACAACTTTCCTATATTTATAAAATGTTTTGATCATATTGAGTTTTTAATTCCAGGAAGTATTCTCTTAGAGTGATCTATGATAGTTGCACACCATAAAATGTTTTTGAAAGACATTTTTTTCATTGATTTTATTGACTTATAATCCATTCTATCTTGTCTTCTATATGAGGAACTTGCTTGGGGACAAGCAAGGGCTAAGTATGGGGTATTTTGATAGCATGAATTATAGTCTATATTTTGGGGTTTGTTTGGACGTTTTATCTTTCATAATCTGCATGTTTGTATGTGCATTATGTGATTTTACTACCATTTCATCTACCTTTGTGAGAATCGAGGTCTACACCTAGTTTTGTTGTAATTGCAGGTAATTTGGTACGTTTTGCATCAAAAAGGAGCAAAAGGAGTCATGAGTCATTTGGAGCTACATCCAGGGAGCATAGCCATGGATTAAAGATTTACTTTGGAGCAGATTCGAGAGATTTCACATTCTGTTGTGACTCACCTCGGTTGACTAGAGATTCATCTCGACCGAGGTGATCCAGAGACGCCGACTCGACCGAGGCGAACACCTAGGACGCGGCGAGAATATTTTATTCTTGGATGAGATCTTTTTAAATTTGGAAAGTGATCTTATATTTTTGGGCTTGGCTCCTGGAAGGAAGGAGATATGCAGAATCATATATTTTACCTATATTTATGGGAAAATATATTTCTAAGATTTATTATCTTTGGGGGTTTATTTTCCTATAAAAAGGGTCGGATTTCCCATAATTCCGGCATCCGCTTACAGCTGGACATCTCGCATACATCACCGTCGATCAGGGTTTTACGCAGCAGCAGCGTACTCCAGTTGGGAGTTTTGAAGAACCTTTTTGAAGGTTAAAGGAAGATTGAAGTCTATAGCTTTTATAGCTTTTTGGAAGGTTTTGTAAGATTGTCTTCAATTCCCTTACTTGTTGTCTTGTCTTTTTGGATTGTTATCCAAGGAACGCTTTATTGTGATATTTGATTCAGTTATTGAAGTCTTTTCATTAAATTCTTCTTTGTTCAAATATTCACTTTCTTCCCATATATTTTAATACTTTCATTATGATGATGAGTGTCTAATTTCCTTGTGTGATTCTAGGGTGATTGGCTGAAGGTTGTGGGAAAAACAATGATAGAATAATCTTAGATTCCAGTAGGATCCTGAAAGTTCGAGTCTTTAACCTTAACCCTAAGCATCTCGTTCGGTTGATGAACATCTCGGCCGGGGTGGGATTCTTCTGACCGAGGTGACTTATCCGATTCTAAATAGAAAGTTAAGTGTTAGAGTTTGCTAAATCCTATTCTTATTACACCTTCCTGGTTCAATGCAAGCTTAAGATGAGACTTACCCGGTAATTCCTTAGTTTGTGTACCAACGATCATAAGTGTAGGTAATAAAGGTTTATCCTTTATTGGGGTTTGAGTGTGCTTCCATCCCATCTTTGTGAGTTAGCCTGAGACTTACCCGGTAAAGGTTGATTCTATTCCCTTAGATGGTATGTTAGTTTGAGGTTATAGTTCTTTATCTTGATTCCTTGAGACTTACCCGGTAATAGGAGTTACGGTTTAGGATTAGTGTGTAGTGAGACTTACCCGGTGATCTACTCCACTTTAGTAACACCTTCCCCACGCAAAAATCTCAGCTTTGTCCGCTTATCTATAGATCTTGAGTTGGAACCACAACTTGATGCTTTAATCCCTAGAATTGCATGTTTGCTTATTTGACTTCTTATTCATCTTTGATTGTGTTAATCGCTCTTGTGGTTAGTATTGACATAAGCACACCGTATTGACTTTGTTTCACCGAGTCCCTGTGATCGACCCCTGGAATTTTCTTGCTTTTACTACGATTGACCCGTACACTGCGTGTTCTGATAACACGATTTATGACTTAGGTTTAGGTAATCATTTAGATAGATTTCTCACTCATTCATGCACGTTTTGGCATTGGTTCATGACGTCTTTGCTCAATTCAAGCATATTTCTAGAAAAGACGTCTACACTACCTTTTATCGGTTTTGTAGGTAATTCGGGGATCTATTGGACGTTAATCGATACATTTGAGGGCCAAGCCTCATGATGGTACACATCCAAGGCATTGGAGGAGCATAATTGGAGCAACAAAGGACACAAAGACCACTATCGGTGCAAGCAATGGAGCAACTCATGGCTAGACGATCATAGCATGTTTCTGTTGAAGAAAATCGGACCAACTAGCAGCTAAATCGGACGATTTTTGTCCACTGGGTCGATTTTTTAGGCTTTGACAGCTTAAGCCACGTGTCCCACGATCTCTTGTCCGTCCTTGCTCTTGGTGGAGAATATAAGTGGTCCTGCAGGTTGTTGCTGGGGATCTCTCCTCTCCCACACTCTCATTCATAGCTCATGAATTTGGTAGAGAGATTGGAGGAGAAGAAAAGCTCTCAAAGATTGAAGGAAGAACAAGAACACCATTCTAGGGGTTTAGTGAGGTTTTGAGTGACTTTTGAGTGATTTTTGTAATCTTGGATTGAAGAACTTTTGCAATGATTGTTAGGAACGTTTTGGATCTTCATTTAAGAGTTTGTAAGTCTTGCTACAACTTGGATTTGGCTGAGATTTATTGATTTTGCTTGCTCATCTTTCATTATTCATCTATGAACACTATGTATGCTTGTTTGTTGATTTTGGATCTTGATATGCATATTATTGGCTAGTTTATTGTGATTCTAGAGTGATGGATTGATGGTTATGGCTTGGGTGGTGATAGGATGGACTTATATGTTAGTTTAGGATGATTTGTATGCACAAAACCCATTCCAGGAAGAAAAATCGGACTGTTCATCATGAAGATCGACCGATTTATATAAGATCAACCCGATTTATTCCCCTGTTGCTCTCTAATTGATGAATCTGTATGTTAGGGGTGTTAGGTTGTTAAATCCTAGTGTTTATCAAGCCTAATTTAGCTTAGGATCACCTAATGCTATCGACCTAAGTGAGGGAAGAGATCTACCCGATGATTTCCGACCTTAGATACCTAAGATGATGAATGCTAGGTAGTAGTGAGCCTCATAAGCCGCTATTGGATCGAGTGTGCTAGGATTATTGCTTGAGATTCCCCTATTCCGAGACTTACCCGGTAAGGAGAGGGTTACCCTTAAGTAGCATCTAGTTTGTGCGGAATTCCTTACTCTAACCCCTTGAGACCTACCCGGTAATAGGAGTTTGATGCGGGATTAGTGAAGTGAGAGACTTACCCGGTAATAGCTTCCATTAGTGAACATTCTTTCCCAAACACCGCAGCTTGTCCTTAGAATCCTTAGAACCTTGAGTCCAATGCCATAACCGGAAATCTTGATCTCTAGAATCTACTTTTCTCCCTTGATCATATACTTGTGCTTTGTGTTGCTTACTCGTTTGCTAGCTTAATTTGTTGTTGTTTTATTTCCTTGCTTGACTTGTGATCTTTGTTTGATCACCATAGAAAACCAACAAAAACATTGTGTTTTCCATTTTCTTTGTTCCTCATCTTATCTTAGTCTAGATTCACACTATCTTTGATCATTGCTTGACTCGATTTCACCTTAGTCTTTGTGTTCGACCTCGGAATACTTACCTTTCTACATAACGATCCGAACACTGCGGGTTTCGCTAGGTAGTTTAGGAGATTAGATCGAGTTTATAAATGTAAAGCTTTTTGTGCTACACATCCTAGCGTAACAAGTTTTTGGCGCCGTTGCCGGGGACTAGGTCTAGATTGAGTCAATTTGTGATTGTTTCTAGTGTAGATCTTTCTTGTTGCTTTTGATCTCTCTTTGGTTTGTTTCTTTGCTTTTCAGGACATCTATTACTCTTTAGGTGTATGCGAAGATCTCGTGGCAAGGATTTAGCTCCATTTGATCCCGAACCGGAGAAAACCCTTCGATCTAGATCCAAGAACATCCGAAAAGAGAAAGAGATGGCCAGAAGAAACCTCCAAGCTGAGTTGGATGAAGCCTTAGAGCAAATAAGGCTAAGAGATGAGCTCTTGGAGGAAGAAAGGAGACTTGTCAATGAGAGGCAAGAGGAAACTAGGAGGGAGATTGAGGAGATTAGGCAAGCCCTTGTTCAAGGAGAGCTCAATCGCCGACAACCTCCACCTCCTCCACCACCGGTGGTACAACCGCAATCGGCGGTTAATGATAGGGTTGCGCCCATTGCCATTGAAGAGCCACAAACTTTGGGTAGACGTATGGATCCGGCACAAAGAGCACACCGTCCGGGTGTGAACTTAGGAGATCCCGCAGCCCACAACTACGAGCTCCGCCCTCAAGTTCTACAAATGATCCGGCATAATCAATTTGGAGGGATGGAAGGAGAGTCTCCTCACCAACATTTGATGAACTACGAGATTTTGATGGAGACTCTTAGACCGCCAAGATTGGAGAGCAACAACCATAAGCTTAGGGCTTTTTCCTTCTCTCTTAAGGACAAAGCCTTGGCTTGGTATCAATCTATTCCACAAGGGCGAGTTGGTACTTGGGAGGAGATGACAACCGAGTTTTTGACTAAGTTCTTCCCACCTTCCAAGACTACCGAATTAAGAGGGAAGATCAATGCCTTCGTGATGAAGGATAGAGAGAGTTTGTTCAAGTCTTGGGAGAGATTCAAGGACCTTCTCCTAGATTGTCCACACCATGGCATACCGAAAATTGAGCTATTGGAGATCTACTTCAAAGGACTTGATGAAGATAGCCAATTCAAGCTTCAATCCCTTTCCGGTGGGACTTTCATGGAGAAGCATGTGGATGATGCTTGGGAGTTTGTAGAGAAGCAAGCTCTAGTGATTGAGAAATACTCCCATAGGAAGAGTGGAGGGAGAAAGGCAGGAGCATATGAGGTGAGTGAGGTCACCATGAGCAACTTCAAGCTCGACGCCATCAACAATGAGCTAAAGTCCTTGAGGGAGTTGTGTGCTACAACTTTGAAGAACCAAGCAACCCCTCAAGTGCCTCCACAAGCTAACTTGTCTTTCAAGGAGGAGGATGTGAGTTCCTTGAACTAATGTCTAAATTGCATATTAACATTCCGTTCATGGATGCTATTCTAAGGATGCCGGCATATGGCAAGTTCTTGAAGGAAATACTCTCCAACAAAAGGAAGTTGGAGGAGTATGGTGAGATAAGGATGACTAAGAGATCATCGGAGTTGATTCAAACAATGAAGGAGGAGATGCCTCCTAAGCTAAGGGATCCGGGATCCTTTTGTGTACCAATCGGAGTAGGAGAAGTGAAGTATGACGCCCTATGTGATCTTGGGGCAAGTGTGAGCATCATTCCGCTTGCACTTTGCAACAAGGTTGGGCTAGGAGAGCCAAAGCCGGTCAAGATGACCCTCTACATGGCGGACCGCTCAATCACTCATCCGGTTGGGATCTTGGAAGACATTCCGGTGCAACTAGGGAAGTTCTATGTGCCCATAGACTTCGTTGTTTTGGACATCCCGGCGGACTATCCGGTTCCTATCATCTTGGGGAGACCTTTCCTAGCTACTTCCGGATGTCTAGTGGATTGCAAGAATGGGACTCTCTCCTTCAACATTGGAGAAGAGAACATCAAGTTCAAACTGTCCACAATGATGAAAGGGCCAACCCTTGATGAAGATGTGTTCAACATAGTTGAAGAAGAGGAGTCTAGAGAGATTGTGAGCTCAATCTTGCTCAAGGATCCGCTTGAGAGGGTTCTTAGCTCGAGCTTGATGGAGGAAGGAGTTGAGGAGAGTAGCAATGAAGTAATCAAGGCCTTGAATGCATTGGACGAGCTACCAAGTGTTGGATTTGAAGTGCTAGAAGAAGAGGAAAACTGCCAGAAAAATCGGGCTGAAGGGCAAAAATCGGCCGATTTTTGTACTTGTGCTGAAATTTCAGCCAGTTTTGCCAAAACAGAAACTCAGATCGACCCACCCTCAGATAAATCGTCCGATTTTTCTCCCTGGACCGATTTTCCTGAGTCTTTTCAGCATCAACCACTTGAGTGTGAGCAATCATCAAGGGACTTCAAGGAGGCTTCCATAGCTTTGCAATCATCTCAACCTACATTGTATGGATCGTCTCCAACCGAAAAAGTATTGCAAGGATGTGAGGAGACAAATCTTGTCTTAAATTGGGAAAAATGCCACTTCATGGTAAGTGAAGGTATTGTGCTAGGACACTTGGTGTCTAACCGTGGCATTGAGGTTGATAGGGCCAAGATTGAAACGATAGAGAAGTTGCCACCACCTACCTCGGTGAAAGGGGTAAGGAGTTTCTTAGGTCATGCCGGTTTTTACCGGAGGTTCATTCAAGATTTCTCTAAAATTTCCAAGCCTCTCACTAACCTACTAATGAAGGATGTTGATTTTGTCTTCTCCAAAGATTGCCTTGAGGCTTTTTGTAGGTTGAAGAACGCTTTGATCTCCGCACCCATCATGCAACCTCCGGATTAGAGTTTACCGTTTGAGATCATGTGTGATGCAAGCGAGGTAGCCGTTGGGGCTGTTTTGGGGCAAAGGAAAGATGGGCGCACTCATGCCATTTATTATGCTAGCAAGACGCTAGATGATGCCCAACTTAACTATGCCACAACCGAGAAAGAGTTGCTAGCGGTAGTGTATGCCTTTGAGAAGTTTCGGTCATACCTTGTTGGAGCAAAGGTCATAGTCTATACGGATCATGCTGCGATCCGTTATCTCCTTACAAAGAAGGATGCCAAACCTAGGTTGATTCGGTGGATCCTTCTTCTTCAAGAATTTGACTTGGAAATCCGGGACAAGAAGGGATCCGAGAACTCCGTGGTGGATCACCTTAGTAGACTCCCACCATTGGAGCTTGAAAGAGAGGACATCCCGATTGATGACTCATTCCGGGATGAGCAATTGCAAATGGTGGAGGAATGCTTGTTCCAAGTGTCTAGAGGAAGCGAGCCATGGTATGCCGACATAGTGAACTACTTGGTGTGTGAGGAAGAGCCTCCCGGATTAACATATGCCCAAAGGAAGAAGTTCTTCAAGGATGTGAGGCACTACTATTGGAGTGAGCCACTTTTGTTCAAAAGAGGGCCGGATGGAATGTTTAGAAGATGCATACCGGAGGATGAGGTGGAGAGTGTGATCCGCCATTGTCATTCCTTGCCATGTGGAGGGCATGCTAGTGCACACAAGACATGTGCAAAAGTGTTGCAATCGGGCTTCTTTTGGCCAAGTTTGTTCAAAGACGTGCAAAGCTTTGTGGTAGCTTGTGATGCTTGCCAAAGGACGGGCAACATCTCAAGGAGGAATGAGATGCCCTTGAACAACATCCAAGAGGTAGAAATATTTGATGTATGGGGTGTGGACTTCATGGGACCCTTCCCTTCTTCATGTGGCAACCTCTACATCCTATTGGCGGTTGACTATGTTTCAAGATGGGTGGAGGCAATCGCCTCACCTACAAATGACGCCAAGGTTGTTGTGCGGTTCTTCAACCGAGTGATCTTCCCTAGGTTTGGAACACCAAGGGTGATCATAAGTGATGGAGGAAATCATTTCACCAATAGGAACTTCGGGGCACTTTTGGCTAAGTATGGGGTGACTCATAAGGTGGCAACACCTTACCATCCCCAAACTAGTGGCCAAGTGGAGATCTCCAACCGGGAGATCAAGGCCATTCTTGAGAAGACGGTATCAAGGACGAGAAAAGATTGGGCTATGAAGCTCAATGATGCCTTGTGGGCATATAGGACCGCCTTCAAGACACCAATTGGCACCACTCCTTACAAGCTAGTCTATGGCAAGTCTTGCCACCTTCCGGTAGAGATGGAGCATAGAGCTTATTGGGCCATTAAGTGGCTAAATTTTGACCTCAAGGAGGCGGGAGAGAAGCGGTTTCTAGACATGAACGCCCTTGAGGAGATCCGGTTGGATGCTTATGAGAATGCCCGGATCTACAAGGAGCGGACCAAAAGGTGGCATGACAAGCGCCTCCTTCCAAAGGAGTTGAATGAAGGCGACTTGGTGCTTCTCTTCAACTCAAGGCTGCGGCTCTTCCCCGGAAAGCTCAAATCAAGATGGACCGGGCCATATGTGGTGAAGAAAGTTTTTCCTCATGGAGCGGTGGAGTTAGGAGGAGATCATTGTGGTAACTTCAAGGTGAATGGGCATAGATTGAAGAAGTACATCCCGGAAGCCCCGGTGGAAGTGATTGCCCCGCTTCACCTTGATTGAAACGCTCCTGAATTTGGTCAAGCTAATGACCTTAAACAAGCGCTTAATGGGAGGCAACCCATTGGTACATATTTTTCCCTTTCTTTTTCTTGCTTTTGTTTAATCTCACTCTTGGTGTGCTTTGTTTTTCTTTTGTGTTTTTGGGTGCTAGATCTTGTTGATTGTCGTGTGTGACGAGATGTTGGAGGTCATGTGAGAACCTCATGGAATGGTTGAAGGTGCAAGATCCGAGCACATGGACAAGGAAGAAAGCACCCAGGAAATCGGACTGTTCATGCACAAAATCGGCCGATTTTCCTGGGCTATGGGGCGATTTTTCCTCTGTATAAAGGAAAGTGATGATCTCAAATCAAGCATGGGTGGAGCGGACTTGGAACTTGGACGGCTTGCGGTGCCAAGCGCGGGTTCCGACACCATAATGAACATCAAGAGCTCTCTACCATCCTTGATCGATCATCCACCATCATCATTCGATGTGAACCGAAATACCAAAGCATCACCAATTTTACATTGTGAGGACTCTCTTTCACTTCTTTATTTAGTTTACACATTAGGGACAATGTGTTTCTAAGTATGGGGTGGGGTTTTCATGATCACTTGCATGATTAGCATCTAGGATAGTTTAATTTTGTCACATGTTTCATTATGTCTTGCATTGTACATACATATTTCGAAAAATCCAAAAAAATCAGAAAATTTAAAAATTTTAGTGCTTCTAAAGCTTGGGAATGACCCTTATGATGAATCTTGTCTTGTGAATTGGCTATGAATGGCCTTATGTGTCAAATTGACGATAGCATATGTGGACTTGAAGTACTTATTTTGAATCCCATGAATGATTTGTAATCATGAATGTTTGCCTTGAATGAATTGAGTATTGAAAGTCGAAATTACATGCTAGTTCTTACACATTATTTAGGAGTGATTAAGGCAATTCATCTTTCTCTACTTCTCATCTTGATCATGTTGTTTGAGCACCTCAATTGATATAAATTGACCTCTTTTGACCCATCCGGGAATAGGAGCATGATAGTGTGTTGATGTGTGTGAAAAGCAAGTGTGGGGTGAAGTTGTTGATGAAAGAATGATGAGAATGAAATGCTGAAATTGTTGTGAAAGTGTAGACAAAAATATTGGTTTGGGGACGTTGGTTTAAATGACAAGTAACTCGGTACACTTCACATAATCGGGTGTTGGTGCCTTGCCAAAGTCAAATAAACCGATAGTCCTAACGAGCTTTGGTATGTGTGCCCGGTGTGGATGCATCTCGAAAAATAGAAAAAGCCCGAGAATGGCTAATCACCAAGGTTTCGGCTTTTGTACACCAATGCCATTGTCTCAAAAATAAAAGAAAGAAAAGAAAATGAAGAAAAACATACACTTGAGGGAAGTTGATAAGAAAATTTGAAGTTGTGGTTGTTTAGTTCCTTTCCCGGATTAACATCACATAGCCTAGAAAATTCCCACCTAATCACAACGTTTCTTGGCCTTCTATTTTACAAGTCCTTATGACCTACTTGCATGTGTGTAAGACTAAGTGATTTAGATTGGAAATGCTCATGATCATCTTGACTTCTTCATCTTTACATTTCATTGCATGCTATCAAGTTAAGTGTAATTGTCTTTCCATGCCTTCATTCATTTTGATACATGATTGCTTGTCCATTGCCATGAAACATGACTATGAAGGTGATCCAAAATTAGAAGCACAAAACCAAAAAGATTTTGCCATTTTTCTGCATACATAAATCATGTCATCTCTTAGTCTATAGTTGGGAATTTGCTCGGGGACGAGCAAACCTTAAGTATGGGGTATTTTTGATAACACGATTTATGACTTAGGTTTAGGTAATCATTTAGATAGATTTCTCACTCATTCATGCACGTTTTGGCATTGGTTCATGACGTCTTCGCTCAATTCAAGCATATTTCTAGAAAAGACGTCTACACTACCTTTTATCGGTTTTGTAGGTAATTCGGGGATCTATTGGACGTTAATCGATACATTTGAGGGCCAAGCCTCATGATGGTACACATCCAAGGCATTGGAGGAGCATAATTGGAGCAACAAAGGACACAAAGACCACTATTGGTGCAAGCAATGGAGCAACTCATGGCTAGACGATCATAGCATGTTTCTGTTGAAGAAAATCGGACCAACTAGCAGCTAAATCGGACGATTTTTGTCCACTGGGTCGATTTTTTAGGCTTTGACAGCTTAAGCCACGTGTCCCACGATCTCTTGTCCGTCCTTGCTCTTGGTGGAGAATATAAGTGGTCCTGCAGGTTGTTGCTGGGGATCTCTCCTCTCCCACACTCTCATTCACAGCTCATGAATTTGGTAGAGAGATTGGAGGAGAAGAAAAGCTCTCAAAGATTGAAGGAAGAACAAGAACACCATTCTAGGGGTTTAGTGAGGTTTTGAGTGACTTTTGAGTGATTTTTGTAATCTTGGATTGAAGAACTTTTGCAAGGATTGTTAGGAACGTTTTGGATCTTCATTTAAGAGTTTGTAAGTCTTGCTACAACTTGGATTTGGCTGAGATTTATTGATTTTGCTTGCTCATCTTTCATTATTCATCTATGAACACCATGTATGCTTGTTTGTTGATTTTGGATCTTGATATGCATATTATTGGCTAGTTTATTGTGATTCTAGAGTGATGGATTGATGGTTATGGCTTGGGTGATGATAGGATGGACTTATATGTTAGTTTAGGATGATTTGTATGCACAAAACCCATTCCAGGAAGAAAAATCGGACTGTTCATCATGAAGATCGACCGATTTATATAAGATCAACCCGATTTATTCCCCTGTTGCTCTCTAATTGATGAATATGTATGTTAGGGGTGTTAGATTGTTAAATCCTAGTGTTTATCAAGCCTAATTTAGCTTAGGATCACCTAATGCTATCAACCTAAGTGAGGGAAGAGATCTACCCGATGATTTCCGACCTTAGATACCTAAGATGATGAATGCTAGGTAGTAGTGAGCCTCATAAGCCGCTATTGGATCGAGTGTGCTAGGATTATTGCTTGAGATTCCCCTATTCCGAGACTTACCCGGTAAGGAGAGGGTTACCCTTAAGTAGCATCTAGTTTGTGCGGAATTCCTTACTCTAACCCCTTGAGACCTACCCGGTAATAGGAGTTTGATGCGGGATTAGTGAAGTGAGAGACTTACCCGGTAATCGCTTCCATTAGTGAACATTCTTTCCAAAACACCGCAGCTTGTCCTTAGAATCCGTAGAACCTTGAGTCCAATGCCATAACCGGAAATCTTGATCTCTAGAATCTACTTTTCTCCCTTGATCATATACTTGTGCTTTGTGTTGCTTACTCGTTTGCTAGCTTAATTTGTTGTTGTTTTATTTCCTTGCTTGACTTGTGATCTTTGTTTGATCACCATAGAAAACCAACAAAAACATTGCGTTTTCCATTTTCTTTGTTCCTCATCTTATCTTAGTCTAGATTCACACTATCTTTGATCATTGCTTGACTCGATTTCACCTTAGTCTTTGTGTTCGACCTCGGAATACTTACCTTTCTACATAACGATCCGTACACTGCGGGTTTCGCTAGGTAGTTTAGGAGATTAGATCGAGTTTATAAATGTAAAGCTTTTTGTGCTACACATCCTAGCGTAACAGGTTCGCATCCTTGTTTTAAGCTTAAGTCTAGGGTTATAAATTTAAAGCTTGCACACACCGTTTGGAGCGAACAGGATTCCATCCAATGCTCCATAAAATGCAAGTGCTCTTCGGGAAACGAGTCATTAATGGGTAGGTCATCCTTCTCGAGCGAGATGGGTGGTAGCCAGCTAAGGTGATCCGCTACGGAGTTCTCGGATCCCTTCTTATCGCGAATCTCTAGGTCAAACTCTTGAAGCAAGAGAATCCAACGAATAAGGCGCGGCTTTGCATCTTTCTTAGCCAGCAAGTAACGAATAGCTGCATGGTAAGTGTAAACAATAACTTTTGCTCCCACTAATTAAGAATGAAACATCTCAAATGCATAAACAAGTGCCAAAAGCTCCTTTTCGGTGGTGGCGTAGTTCATTTAAGCTTCATCTAGCGTCTTGCTAGCAAAGTAAATGGCGTTGGTCCGTCCATCCTTCTTTTGTCCAAGTACAGCTCCTACGGCCACATCACTAGCATCGCACATGATCTCAAAGGGCAAGGTCCAATCGGGAGGTTGAATGATGGGAGCGGTAATCAACACTTCCTTTATCTTGTAAAGGCATCAAGGCATTTATGCAAAAACTCAAAAATAGCATCCTTATTCAAAAGATTAGTGAGCGATTTAGAGATTTTAGAGAAATGCTTGATAAACCTCCTGTAGAAACCTGCATGCCCAAGAAAGCTCGCACACCCCAAATAAAACAAGGGGGAGGAAGTTTCTCAATAGTCTCGATTTAGCTCGATCGACATCGATACCTCGGTTGGAAACGAGGTGTCCTAGAACAATTCCTTCGCTAACGATGAAGTGACATTTCTCTCAATTCAAAACAAGATTAATGTCCTCACAACGTTGTAGCACTAGAGAAAGGTTAGCCAAACAATTATCAAAAGAGGAAACATAAACCAAAAAATTATGCATGAATACCTTCATGATCTCCTCAATATCTCAGAAAAGATAGCCATCATACAACGCTAAAAAGTAGCAGGTGCGTTACACAATCCGAATGGCATCCTCCGATAAGCGAATGTCCCCCACGGACAAGTGAAGGTGGCCTTCTCTTGATCATCCGGATAGATAGGAATCTGAAAGAAGCCACTATAACCATCTAAATAGCAAAAATGGGAGTGTTGTGCTAACCGTTCGACCATTTGATCGATGAAAGGAAGAGGGAAGTGGTCCTTTCTAGTGGCTACGTTCAGATTCCTATAGTCAATGCACATCCTCCAGCCCGTAACGGTCCTAGTAGGAATCAACTCATTGTTCTTGTTTGTCACAACGGTCATCCCTCCTTTCTTTGGAACTACATACACTGGACTCACCCATTTGCTATCCGATATGGGAAATATGATACCTGCATCCAAAAACTTAAGAATTTCCTTCTTCACAACCTCTTTCATGATCGGATTTAACCGTCTTTGAGGTTCCCGTGAAGTCTTATGGTCGTATTCCATTAGTATCTTATGCATGCAAAAAGAAGGCTTAATACCAACATGATCATCAATAGTATAACCAAAGCCTTTCTATATTTCCTCAGCACATGCATCAGTTTAGACAATTCATTTTCAAATAGAGAAGCACTAATAATAACGGGATAGGTAGAATCTGGACCAAGGAAAGCATACCTCAAGTGATTCGGGAGTGGTTTATGTTCCAAGACTGGGGGTGCTTTTAGAGGTGGATTTGTACCTTCTCTCTCAAGTGAACAGGACTTAGATTGAAGTACTGGACTTACGGAAGTCTCAGTTGACATCATCTTGCTTGCTATCTCGGCCGTGGTCCGAGGTGGGTGACTGAGGTATTCTTCAGATAAGATCACCTTGCTTGCTCCAGAAAGTGTCTCGGTCGAGGTACTAGAACTGGGACCGAAACCTAACGTGCTTTTCTTCTCCTGAATCATATTATCAAATCTATCTCCTGGATCTGCTTCCAATTCTTCCAAGCTCCAAACATCTACATCACACAAAGCATCTATACCTTCCTCCATCATATTAAACCTCAAAACTTTCTCAAGAGGATATTTAATAAGGATAGAGCTCACCAATTCTCGAGAATCATCTTCATCATAGATGTTGAAGATGTCATCTTCCAAAGGCTCTCCCTTCATTGCAACCAACAATGCAAACTCCACATGATCACCGCCAATGTTCAACTTTAACTTGGCGTTCTTACAATCAACGTTGCAACCCGATGCTGCTAGAAATGGTCTTTCGAGAATGATAGGAATGGGATAATCTGCGGGATGTCTAGCACAACAAGGTCTATAGGTATGTAGAAATTACCTAACTTGATGGGAACGTCCTCCAAGATACCAACGGGATGGGTAATGGAGCAATCCGCCATGTATAACGTCATCTTCATGGGCTTGGGCTCTCCAAGGCCGACATTCTCACATAGCTCAAGGGGAATGATGCTCGCACTAGCTCCTAGATCATAAAGTGCATCATAAGTCATATCCCCAACTTGATTGGGAATGCAAAACAAATCGGGATCTCTCAACTTAGGTGGCATTTTCTCCTTCATGATTTGAATGAGCTCCGAAGATTTAGAGGTCATCCTTACTTCACCAAAGTCTTCCAGCTTTCTCTTCCTTGACAAGATCTCTTTCAGAAACTTCCCATAGGCGGGCATCCCTAGGATAGCATCAATGCAAGGGATGTCAATATGTAGCTTATTCATAAGGTCAAGAAACTTACCAAAGTGCTTGTCTAGATGTACCCGCGCCCTTGACTGAGGGAACGGGAGTGGTGGTTTATAAGCAGGAGGAGGAACATAAACTTCAGCTTTTTCTTTCGCTTTCTGGGACTCCATCTCGGTTGGCCCCTCGACCGAGGTGTTCCTCGTCTGATCTTGGTCCGACCGAGGTATTGGATCTGTAATCTTCAATCCACTGCGTGTTGTGATAGCCATGATTTGTCCCTTTGGGTTGTTCTCTGTCCTTGATGGAAGTTTTCCAACATCTCTTGGTGCTTCATTTGCCTTATTGAAAAATTGTTGTTCTAAGGCTTTTTGTGCCTTCGAAAATGAATTCATAGATGTCTCCATATCGTTGAGCTTGATCAATATTGCCTTCAGCACAGCATCCGGTTTCTTAGCCGGAACGAGTTTGATGCAGGCTCCTGGCTTTTCAATGGAATAAAAGAAGAAGAGGGGGTGGTAAGAGCATTTTCAGCATGAGAATAAGGGTTACCGGAATTTTGTTGATTCGATCTCCAATTGTTTTTGGAATTCCTGTTGTTGTTGTTGTAATTATTGTTGTTACACGGCCCTTGATAATTGCCTCTTCCTTGGTATCCACCATCATGCTCCTTCTTAGTTTGAGCTACTAAAAGCTCCTTCAATGCCTTGACTTTATTGTTGAGCAAGGTGAGTTGAGCTACATTTGATGTCGTGTCTTGAAAGCTAACTCTCCTTGCTCCATCTTCAACTCTTTGATGGGAATATTTCTCCATGTGTAAATCTAGCTTTGCTATGAAATCCCAAGCTTCATCAATCGGCATATCCATGAAAGTGTCGGCAGAAAGTAATTGGAGCTTGAATTGAGTATCTCCGTCCAAACCCTTGAAGTATATCTCCAGCAACTCGATCTTTGGAATCCCATGATGAGGGCAATCCAACAAGAGGTCCTTGAACCTTTCCCATGACTTAGACAAGCTTTCTTTGTCTTTCGTGATAAAAGCATTGATCTTACTCCTCAATTCAGCGGTCTTTGATAGGGGAAAGAACTTAGTAAGAAACTCCATCGTCATCTCTTCCCAAGTGTTGATTTTTCCAACCGGGAGAGATTGATACCAAGCAAGCGTCTTGTCTTTCAATGAGAAGTGGAAAGGCCTTAACTTGTAATTGTTGTTCTCCACTCTTGATGGTCTCAAAGTCTCCATCAGAATCTCATAATTTTATAGATGTTGATGCGGATATTCTCTCTCCAAACCTACAAATTGAAATTGTCGAATCATGGTTAGAACTTGAGGTCGAAATTCATAATCATGCTCAGTTGGATCTCCTAGGTTGACTCCTGGACGCCGCACTTTCTGGTTTGGGTCCATCCTCCGACCTAGGGTTTGTGGAACTCCAGCAAAAAGAATATCTCGGTCTACCATGGCTGGCATCCGAGGTTGTGGGTGTATCTCGGCCGGTGAAACTAGGGCTGGCTCCTGCCTCGGTCGAGCAACTGGGACCGGTCGAGCTAAGAATTGAGCTCGTAGAGCGGCCATATCAGCTTCAATCCCTTAGTTCTTGCACGAGTCTCACCTCTCTCTTGCTGCAATTCTTCTTTACTGAGGTGAAGTTATTCCAATGCCTCCTTCAATTCGGCTTCAAGATCGCAATTATCTTGATTGGCCATCTTAGCTGGGATCGTAGGGAACGATTTCCTTTCCAGCACGAGTTCTTCGCATAAACCTAAGGAAAGATCCTTCGAAATCACTCAAGTACAGTAGTCAATAGCAACAAGGGCAGTAACCCCGAAAGACAACCGAAACCGAACTAGATCTTGACCAAGTCCCCGGCAACGGCGCCAAAAACTTGTTCGATCCAAAAGGTGTGTGCAAGCTTTAATATTTATACCAAGAATAATTGTAAATAAGCGAACTCGCTGTGTACGGATCAATTGTAATAAAAGCAAGAATTTCAAGGTCGAACACAGGGACAATGGTGAAACAAAGATCGGTAATTCAGGTTGTCAAACAAAAACAAGCACCAAAGCAAAGATATCAAAGATGATGTAATAACCAGGTAAAGGGAATGCGGATTCTAGAGATTAAAGTATCCAGTTGTGGTTCCGACTCAAGATCTCAAAAGATAACGTGGACAAAGCTGAGGTTTACAAAGGGAAGGTGTTTCTATGGTGGGAATAGATCACCGGGTAGGTATCACTACTCACTATCCCAAACCAAAGATCCTCTCACCGGGTAAGTCTCAAGGTACTTAGGAAAAGAACAATAATCTCAAACCAACATACTACCCAAAGGGATATAATCAACCTTTACCGGGTAAGTCTTAGTCTAACTCTCAAAGATGGAATGAAGGCATACTCTAACCCCAATAAAGGATAAACCTTTATTACCTATCACTCATTATCTTGGGTAAACAAACAAAGGAATCACCGGGTAAGTCTCATCCTAGGCTTGCGTTGAACAAGGAAAGGTATAACAAGGATAGGATTTGGCAAACTAAAACCTCAACTCAGATAAGGATCAGGAAAGGTCTCGCCTCGCTCAGTTCATGTGCCATCTCGGTCGAGATGCTCCACGACTGACCGAGGTGTTCATCGGTTAAGGTAAAGGCTCGAGCTTTCAGGGTCCACTGAGGTAAAGCTCATTCTTTCATCGTGTTTCCCACAACCTTCAGCCAATCACCCTAAAATCACATAAAGAACTTAGCCTACAATCATCATGATAACAATAATCAAATATATAAGAAAGGAATCAATATTCAAACAAGAAAACCTTAACACAAAGGATTCAATAACTCAATCAAACAATCAAACAAACAATCAAACTGCGTTCCTCAATCACAATCAGAAAGACAACAAATCAAAACAAAATAAGAAAATCTTACAACTTCCTTCAACCTTCCTTCAAACTAGCTTCCTTCCTTCCTCGATCTTCAACCTTCCAAACTTCCTTCAACTTTGAAGAACTGCAGTTCCTTGATCTCCTTGATTCCGAGATAATTTCTCTTCAGCAAATCAGCCACTTTATATAGGAGAATCACCTTCCAAAGATAAGGATGTCTCAGTCAAAAATAAAGATCTTATGGCCGTTATAATATTCGCCTCGGTCCAGCCTGTCCTGAAGATCACCTCGGCCGAGGTGGCACTGTAGCCAACCAAGGTGAATCTCAGTTAAGCGTCAATCTCTATGATCTTGTCCAAAATCAATCTTCCATTTCATTTCCATGCTTCCTGAGCCTTTCTTGTAGCTCCTCAATGCTCCATAGTGTAACTCCATTGACTCCTTAGCTTCCTTAGCTCCATTTTGTTCCAAAACGTGCCATTTTGCCTACAATTACAACAAAACTAGGTGTAGACCTCGATTCTCGCAAAGATAAACAAAACAACATAATGATCAAAGAATATACATCCATACATGCAAATTTATGAAGATAAAACGTCTAAACCAATCCCAAAATATAGACTATAATACATGCTATCAACGAACCATAGTTTGGTGATATTGTGAATTATTTGGTTTGTCAGAAAATACCTCCAGGACTATCCTACGCTCAAAGGAAGAAGTTCTTCAAGGATGTCCGACATTACTTTTGGAATGAACCTATACTCTACAAAAGAGGTCCGTATTGCATTATTAGGAGGTGTATACCGGAAGACGAAGTTGAAAGCGTCATCCGCCATTGTCATTCTCCACTTTGTGGAGGACATGTTGGTTCTCACAAGACTTGTGCTAAGGTATTACAGTCCGGTTTCTTTTGGCCTACTTTATTTAAGGATGTGCAACGCTTTGTTTCTTGTTGCGATGCTTGTCAAAGAATAGGAAACATATCCAGGAGGAATGAGATGCCACTATACATTCAAGAAGTGGAGATCTTCGATGTATGGGTTGTGGATTTTATGGGACCGTTCCCATCTTCTTGTGGTAACTAATGCATTCTTCTGGCTGTAGATTATGTTTCAAGATGAGTTGAAGCGATTGCTTCTCCCACTAATGATGCTATGGTGGTTGTGAAGTTCTTTAATAGAACGATATTCCCAAGGTTTGGGACGCCCCGAACCATCGTTAGTGATGGAGGAACACACTTCACGGCCCGTAAATTTGAAGCTCTACTAGCCAAGTATAGGGTGACTGATGACATGAATTATGACCTATATTTTGGTATGCATTTATGTAGATTTTCCCTTTATTTTGCATGCATAGACATACATTCATAGCAATTATGGTTATATTTACATATATTGTTTAGAATAGAGATCTACACAGAGTTTTATTGTATTTGTAGGTAAAGTGGGGAATTATGGAGCAAAATGGCACATTTAAGGATTAACCCTTGATGCAGAACAAAAAGGAGCATAAATGGGAGCTAGAAAGAGTTGGAGTGAACTCTGATACCGCGCCAAAATATCTTCTGATACTGTCTGACGTGCCAAAATATTTTCTGATACCGTCTGATATTCCAGAGTGCTTGATACCGCTCGCCAAAGTATTTTCTGATACCAGCGGGCTCAATTTCTTTTTCGGCCCAAATATATACGGTTAATCTTTTAGAGGCGATCGATCTTTAACCCATGCTTGTAAACCCTATATTGATCCTTATAAATATTCTATAGCCTTTAACATTGAAAGGCATGCTTGGACAGCTGTGACGGCTGGCACCAATATCTCCCAACGCTCGCTATACACTGGACCATTCACAAGATTACACATTTTGGGATCTTCACTTACATATCGTAAGAGGAGATTTAAGTTTGGAAAAAGATTGGAGGAAAGATGCACTTTTCTATTTCGGAGTTGGAAGATCTTAGGGTTGCACTTTGAAGGCGGATTGACATTCCGTTCTTCTTATTCATTAAGATTTGTAAGAGATTTTTGACTCTATTCTGTATTCATTGAACACAAGCACGGATTTTGAGTTATTTGAGATTGGTTTTGCATTCATTATTGAGTTTCAAAGTTCTATCTTTTCTCTCTTCTAAACTTGATTATTGATGCAATGACAATTATTGTTGGTTAAAACCCTTGAGCGATTCTAAGGTGAAGGGTTGATAGTTGTGGCATAGATGATGATAGATCGAACCAAAATAGATTGGACCCTGAGAGTTGCGAGAAACCTCGTTGTCGCACCTTTCCACGACTTGTTCTTTAGTTCCACGGCCGTGGTTCCTCAAGATCTGACCGTGGTTTTCCCTTTTTGACGTGTTTTGCTTTTGCTTTGATCCAAAGTTAAAGATTGGCCCTAACCTAGCCTTGGTTTACCTTTTCTAGGTAGTAGTGAGACTCAACACCCTCTACTTAGGTTATGAGTGTCACAACCTTAACTTGTTTGGCTTATCTTTGATTCCCTTGGGTTTGGGCATGGGTATTTGAGTGTTTAATCTTGTTCTTAGATCCTCTTTATAACGAAACTCAACATCTTTTATTAAGAGAACCTTTGGGTAAGATCTATGGGTTTGGAACTTCACCGTACAACACCCTATCTTAGATCTATACATTTGCAATCCTAACTCTGTCCTTATATCTTAAGAACATCTTGAATCGATTACCACAACTGGATATCTGAATCTTTAGAATCTTTGTTTTCCCATTAATCTTTGCAAAAGCTTATTTACTTGCCAAACAATTTTACGATTGCCACAACTGGATATCTATAATTCTTGCTTTACTATACCGATCCGTACACTGCGGGTTCGCTTCTTTGCTTGATTCTGGATATAAATCTAAGGCTTAGTGATGCACACTTTTTGAGCGAACAAGTTTTTGGCGCCGTTGCCGGGGATTTGGTTTAGACCAATTTCTGTTTTCGATTGTCTAGCTTGGAAGCTTTTGCTTTTTCTTTTAATATTTTGGTATGAGTTTTTGAGTATTCATATTTTCCAATGGATGGAAGGAGCTTTGTAACGGTGAGGAAAGAACTATGGAGCCTCAAGGCTGAACTTAACGAATCTTGGGAGCAACACAAGCTTAGCAACAAAGCCTTGGAAGAAGAGAGATGGAGAAATAAAGAGTTAGCTAAATGGGAGGAGTATAAATATTTGCTGGATTTTTTTCGCTTTGTTATAGTGACGTAAGAGAAAGAGAGGAAGCTATTAAGAAGGAGCTTGTAATTTGGTAGGAGCTCTATACCGCTCGCGAGGTGTACGAACAACCTCCTAAAGATCAACTTGAATCAAAGATCAAGCAATCAATAAAGGACCTCGATGACCTTGAAAGAAAATTGATCCTTGCTGAATTTGCTCGACTGGAGGAGAACTGCGACGAAGAATTCCAAGTCTTGATCATTCCTCCTATCGAAATTGAAGGTCCTCTTGAACCTCTTGAAGAAGAAGAAGAGGAAGATGTACAACACCTTGGCCTTGCTGCAGAACCATTGGCTAAGGTTGAGGCACAACCGGAGAAGATGGAAGAGATTCCATGTGAAGACTCTCTTCTTGACATTATTCTCATCCAAAAGCTTGAAACGCTTCACTTGGTATGTTCTCCCATTCGCTTTAAAATTCCCTATGAAATTACTAATCATTTCAGGGATGCACCGAAGAGTTGGAGGTCTCTTCCGAAGGAACCTCCAAAATTCAAAATGAAAGCCCTCTCAAAATTTTTGAAAGTAGATGCTCCCTGGACTATAATTAGTGAAGTTAGCAAGTACTTCACCGTTAAGGCAATGAAGTGTCTCTTGTTCAAGTACGGGGTCGCTCATCTGAAAAGGACCCTATATTATTCCCAAGCTGAAGATGGGGAAGCTACTAGAATTCTCGAAAAGTTGTTTTCTCGATCTAGGAAAGGATGGGACGCAAAACTCGATTATGTCCCATTGAAGCATAGGAAAGCTAGAAGGATTCCGGCGAGAATTAAAACGTACAAGCTTGTACGTGGAAGATCCTACCACTTGCAAGTGAAATTAGGAACTGGAATTCTTTTGGAAGACTTTTTGCTCAACCTTGTCTTGAAGAAGACCGGGGATGAGCAGTTTTGTGGATTTTAAGAGCAATCCAAGACGTTGAAAGTGCATTGAATCATCTATGGAGATAGGTCCAGCTAGCGACCTTAAACAAAGCGCTTCTTGGGAGGAAACCCAAGGTATTGCTTTTATTATTCCTTTTTCATAGAATAGGTTAGTTTAGTTTGTTTTTGTCTTTTCTTTGGTACCTTTCCGGTTTGTCTTGTGTCTTTGGATGTCAGGCCTGAAAATCATCCAAAAGAAGTGAAGGAATGTAAAGCAACGTCAAATTGGGAGTTTCGGCCAAATTGGGAGTTTCGGACGAAAATTCAAGATTCCACTGGTTTAATTAGGAAACCACGGGTGTGGTTTTTCAATTGGTGGCCGTGGAAAAGCATGTCGAGAGCCACCACGGCCTAAACCACAGGCGTGGTTTTGCCAGGGGCTGTGGTTTTCCAAAAATCGAAGATTTCCACGGGTCGAAGATTTCCATGGATAATTTCAACGGCCGCGGTTTATTTTCGGCAAAAAACAATTCCGGAAAATTTATTCGGTCCAGACATGATCCGCTTGTTCATTCAGCAACGCTCTTTGACCTTGATCAAAGTATTTAGAGTTCCTTATTTGAGCTTCTATAGATTTCCACCACCACCGCACGATGAATGATTCGCCTCGCCTGATTCGCCATCTTATATTGTGAGTATCTTTTTCCATCTTTTCTTTTTCTTCACATTGGGGACAATGTGATTTTAAGTATAGGGTGGAGGTATTTGCAATAACTTTTGCATGTTTTGTGTCTTGCATCATGTATAATTTTGAAAAATCCAAAAATTTGTGAAATTTTATTAAATTTTGTGCTTCTAGGATGGATATGATCTCTATGATGAATATTGTTTTGTGGAATATCTATGATGATTTTGATATGCTTGAATTAATTTATGACATATGTAGGATTTGAATACTTTGTTAGAATTTCATGCATGTATTATAATTTGTTTTTCTTTCTAAATCATGTTAAGTATTGAAGGTTGAAACCGCATGATAAGTTCTTACACTTCTTATTGATATGATTAAGGCGCTTTGTTTTTATTCCTTTCTTCTTCTTGATCATGCTTTTAGCTCCTCATGTATATGTTTTGCCCCTTCTTACCTATCCGGGAATTAGGATGCAAGTTAGTGAAAGTTGTGAATTTTGAAGTTGAAAGTGATGAAGTATGTTAGAAATAGGTTTGGGGAAGTCAATCATGATGATGAGTAACTCGGCACCATTCACATACCCGGGTGTTTGTGTCTTGTCATAGTCGGATTGAGCGATATTCCTAACGAGTCATTGTATGTGCATCACGGTTTGAGGCAACTCGAAAAATTGAGTTAATGTTGATTTCCTAGGATTCAGTTATTGTGCACCTCTGTCCTTGATCTTAAAAAGTGAAAGTAAAGTAAAACATTATGCTGAAAAAGAAGAGCAAAGCTCCTATTGGTGGAAGTTGAAGTGTGCTTGAAAAGTTGGGATGTTATTGTCCTCTTTCCCGGATTTTGCACCACATATCCTATACATATCCCACCCTAACACGTTTCTTGACCTTCATTTGAAAGACCTTAAGATCTTTGATTGATTTTGTTATATTGTAAGTTATGATGCATGTTATGAATTTCTTGTAAAGAGTGATTATCCTTTCCATGCTATATTTCAATTTGATCATATGATGATTTTCATTAGCTATGAAGCAACTCTTTGAGGGTGATCTATGAATAGAATCACAACCAAAAATATTGTGGTTTTTCTTTGTTTTTGTAAATTCATAATCCATATTATCTTGTATATTAAGTTTGAACCTTGCTTGCGGAGAAGAAATAGGCAAGTATGGGGTATTTTGATGACATGAATTATGACCTATATTTTGGTATGCATTTATGTAGATTTTCCATTTATTTTTCATGCATAGACATACATTCATAGCAATTATGGTTATATTTACCTATATTGTTAGAATAGAGATCTACACAGAGTTATATTGCATTTGTAGGTAAAATGGTGAATTATGGAGCAAAATGGCACATTTAAGGATTAAGTCTTGATGCGGAACAAAAAGGAGCATAAAAGGGAGCTAGAATGAGCTGGAGTGAACTCTGATATCGCGCCAAAACATCGTCTGATACCGTCTGACACGCCAAAATATTTTCTGATACCGTCTGATACTCCAGAGTGTTCTCTGATACCGTGTGCCAAAGTATTTTCTGATACCAGCAGGCTCAATTTCTTTTTCGGCCTAAATATGTAGGGTTTATCTTTTAGAGGCGATCGCTCTTTGACCCATGCTTGTAAACCCTAGATTGATCCTTATAAATATTCTATAGCCTTCAACAATGAAAGGCATACTTGGACATCTGTGACGGCTGGCACCAATATTTCCCAACGCTCGGGACCATTCACAAGATTACACAATTTTTGGGATCTTCACTTATATATCATAACAGGAGATTTGGGATTGGAGGTTTGGAAGAAGATTGGAGGAAAGACGCACTTTTCTATTTCGGAGTTGGAAGATCTTAGGGTTGCACTTTGAAGGCGGATTGACATCCCGTTCTTCTTATTCTTTAGGATTTGTGAGAGATTTTTTACTCCATTTTGTGTTCATTGAACAAAAACACGGATTTTGAGTTATTTGAGATTGGTTTTGCATTCATTATTGAGTTTCAAAGTTCTATCTTTTCTCTCTTCTAAACTTGATTATTGATTCAATGACAATCATTGTTGGTTAAAACCCTTAAGCGATTCTAAGGTGAAGGGTTGATAGTTGTGGTATAGATGATGATAGATTGAACCAAAATAGATTGGATCCTGAGAGTTGTGAGAAACCTCGTCGTCGCACCTTTCCACGGCCAGTTCTTGAGTTCCACGGCCGTGGTTCCTCAAGATCTTACCGTGGTTTTCCCTATTTGACGTATTTTTGCTTTTGCTTTGATCCAAAGTTAAAGATTGGTCCTAACCTAGCCTTGGTTTATCTTTTCTAGGTAGTAGTGAGACTCAATACCCTCTACTTAGGTTATGAGTGTCACAACCTTAACCTATTTGGCTTATCTTTGATTCCCTTGGGTTTGGACATGGGTATTTGAGAGTTTAATCTTTTTCTTAGATCTTCTTAATAACGAGACTCAACATCCTTTATTGAGAGAACCTTTGGGTAAGATATATGGGTTTGGAACTTCACCATACAACACCCTATCTTAGATCTATACCTTTGTAATCCTAACTGTATCCTTATATCTTTAGAACATCTTGAATCGATTGCCACAATTGGATATCTGAATCTTTAGAATCGTGGTTTTCCCATTAATCTTTACAAAAGCTTATTTACTTGCCACACAATTTTACGAACTGAATTTGATCCCCCAAATCCCTGAGTTTGACTCTGGAATTCTTGCTTTACTGTACCGATCCGTACACTGTGGGTTCGCTTCTTTGCTTGATTCTGGATATAAATTTATGGCTTAGTGACACACACTTTTTGATCGAACAGTGACTCACAAGATTGCCACTCCCTATCATCCTCAAACGAGCGGGCAAGTTGAAATTTCTAATAGAGAGATAAAGGTTATTCTAGAGAAAACAATCTCTAGAACAAGGAAGGATTGGCCACTAAAGCTAGACGATGCACTTTGGGCATACAGGATAGCCTTCAAGACGCCCATAGTCACTACAACATACAATCTTGTGTATGGGAAATCTTGTCGTTTTCCAGTTGAGCTAGAGCACAAGGCCTATTGGGCAACTAAGTGGCTGAATTTTGATATCAAGGAGGCCGGAGAGAAACGCCTTCTTGATATTAATGAGTTAGAGGAGATCCGCTTGAATTCATATGAGAATGTGCGGATTCACAAAGAAAGGACGAAGAAGTGGCATGACAAGCATATCATTCCAAAGGATTTAAAAGGAGATATTGTCCTTCTCTTCAATTCCGGACTTCGTCTATTTCCCGGTAAGTGAAGTCTTGTTGGACAAGACCTTTTGTAATGAAACATGTTTTTCCTCATGGTGCAGTTTAAGGATGGGGTGAGAAATGCGGAACTTACAAGGTCAATGGCCAACGACTTAAGAAGTACACACCGGAGATTCAGATTGAGGAGATAACACTTATCTTCCTCACTTGAGCACAAACAGGATTGGTCTAGCTACGGACCTTAAACAAAGAGCTTCTTGGGAGGCAACCCAAGGTATTGCTTTCTCTCCTTTTTCCATAGAATAGATTAGAATAGTTTGTTTTGTCTTTTACGTTGGTTCGTTCCCGGTTTTCTTGTGTCTTTGGATGGTAGGAACTAGGAAATCTCCATAGAGATTCAAAGAATGCAAAAACAAAGTCAAATTGTCAATTTTGGACGTTTAAATAGACTTCCACGGGCAAAAAGGAAGTTCCACGGGCGAGGTTTAAGAATTAAACCCGTGGAAAACCATGTCGAGAGCAAAAACTAAAGAAACCACGGCTAGGCCAGTTTCCAAGGTCCAAACCAAGGTCATGGTTTTCCAAAATTTTGCGAGAGTATAAAAGCGGCACTTCAAGGTTTGTTCTTGATTTCCACGGCCGTATAATCCACGCCCAAAACCGCAAAACGGCGAATTCGATTCCCCGGTGCTCAATCCCGCATTCCTCGATGGTTTCGTATAATTCTTGCTCCTAAACTCAAGCAAATTAAACCCTCTTAAACATTCCGGGCGTAAACGACACAAACATTTAGAATAATCGAGAGACATTTGGATTTTTCATTCCAAAAACTATGTTTTTTCTCTTTTCTCGATCTTGGTTTGATTTCTACTGTTTTGCTAATAATATTGCTAGAGAACTGACGGAATTGAACTTAGAAATAGTCTAGGACTGTTGTATGTGAGAAACTTTGCTGAATTTTGTGATTTGCTGAAAAACAACAAAATCCACGGTTTGTTCTTGATTTCCACTGCCGTAGTTTCTGAAGATCTGCCCGTGGTTTTGCCAGTTATGGATGGACTTTGTCGTAGTGGTAGAAATTTGTTTGGTAATGGTAAAGGCTCCTCTTCCCAACCCCCATAACAGCCCCCACAACAACCACTCACCCCCTCTAGACTTTCTCGCATCCTAAAGGAACATAAGGAATACTATAACCAAATTCAACCCCGTAATGTTGTAGCCCCTATGTACTTAGTGCTTGAGGGCTTGAATGCATGAATGTGGTTGATGATCTTCAGTTCATGATTGATAGAGCTGGCCTTAGGAATTTTGTAGGCATTAGGGAACATGCCTATGTGGAATTAACGATGGAATGTAACACCCCAAATCTGCGGGACTCGGAGTGTCAAATTGGGCTAAGATCTCACAGTGGATCCTGACCCTAGCCTGACAACAAGTTCACTGGACCTTACAGCATGTCACTGACAGATATAAAACAAATACCTAAAATGGTATAAACTGTACAACAAAAAGTTATACAAAACATAACCGAGTATAAGGTAACATCCTCACACAGGAGGTCAACAAAAGATCATCCTCACGCAGGAGGGAAACATAAACAACCCACAACCACAACCATCCTATGTACGAGAGTCCTCGACCTGTCACCCTGCCAGATCACTCAGCAGCATGCCTATCTTGCAAGGCATCGACAACACGGTATGAAATTATTAGCTAACCATACATATATAAGGTAATGCATAAGCACAACCACAAGTTATAAAAGATAAACACATCAGCATGCTATCGCACATTTAACCATTTATCATCTTTATATAATAGTCATTCACTAAAATCGTATATATATAGATAGATGAAACTATATAACACGAGGACCGATACATCCTCGCCTTTGGGTCTGCTAGCCATCTAGAAGTAGTGTCGGTCACACAACCCGTGTACCTTATGGGGGTGGATTGCGCCCTTCCTGTATACCAAATGGCCTGACGTCAAAGAACCTTCCAAACTCCACGGCAGGATGAAAGGGAAAGGCTATCACAGCCACGCATACGGGGCAATAAATAAAACATAGGTCGGTAATAAACGACATCTCATGCTATCATAGCAGATATATAACGCACACACCACTCATGCAAACACCCAATATAAGGGTGGTAGCTAAGTAAGTCCTACGGACTTACCTCAAACTTGAATAATACTCAACCACGATCAACCTCCAATCATGAAAGGTACACTGCCCAATAATAAGGCATAGAGATATATAAATCTCCTATCAATCAAAGGGGTCACACCTAGACCCAAGGGATCCATGACATCATCCTCAACCTAACCTCACAACCTAATAATCCTCAAAGGCCATACAAGGCATAACATGATCATACATCATCCAAGCACTCTCATCTAGGCCTAGCATGGTACTACACTCTCATTCTAGGAAAGGAAGATGCAATGCCAACCATATGCAAGCCTAGGAGCAAGACACACCTGCAGAACCAAGTGCAAACTCAAGCTGATGCAGGTGGCCGCAGGGGCGGCTAGAAAGTGGCGCAGGGGCGGCTGGTGTGCAGAAGATGCACTTCCAGCTGTTCTTTTCTTCTTCACTCGATCTTCTTCACTCCTTCTTCATCCAGCAGCCATACACATACATATACATACATATATACATCAATTGAAGCCAATCAAGGCTTCCACAAGATCAAACTTGTTCAACCTAAGCTATAGATGGAGAAAAGAATGAAGGAGCAAGAAAGAAGAAATATAGGAAGAGATGGAGGAAGAACTCACCAACTGATCCTATGTAGAGGAAAGAACCTCACCAACACCTCAAGGCTGGGTTAATCACAAGCACAATAGCATCAACCATCAACATCCACAAGCAAAGTCACACCAAACCCTCACAAACTCAACAAAACTCAAGGAAGAACAAGAAAGATATCCAAGAGAGGAAGAAGAAGAAGAAGAAGAAGAAGAAGAAGAACGTGAGGGAGAAGATGGAGCTGCAAATGAGGTAACCCTCATCAGGAGAGAGAGAAGGTAGCTTATAAAGGAAGGAAAAGGGTAAAGCATGGGTCAAGAGTCAACAAAGACGGCTGCAGCACATCCTAAACCGCACGGGCGGCTTAGGGAGGCGCACGTGCTGCCCAAGAAAACCGCAGGGGCAGCCTCTAGGTCACGCAGGGGCGGTTCAGGCACCATTTGTGCCCTCAACACTCATCTCAGCACTCATCAACTAAGGCTCTTACATCTCACCCCCCTAAAAACAAGTTCCGTCTCAAAACTTGCAAAATCTCAATCCTCTCGGACCCAAAAGCCGAGGTATAACTCTCTCTCTATCGGAGGTATCACCTCTCCACTCAAAAGATCACAACCTATATCAATCTATAACCTCAAAACACCAACATGGAGGAATCATCAACTCCGGAAAATAGGGTCATAATGCTACCCAAAGGCGTAGAGGAATCACATCTCTCTCCGTACCACATCACAGGGCATAGAGGAAATACACCTCTAGCCAAATCATAATCATATACAACGCATGGAGGAATAACATCTCCAATGAAACTATGTCCATCAAGGTAGCATGGAGGAAAGAGCCATCTCCAGCTGCATCCTAATCGAACTCAGATAGCATGGAGGAAAGAACCATCTCCAGCTATAATCATACATCATGCTAGCACATCAAGATCTAATAAGGTCATAAATAACATCATAGCTAGCATGGAATAAACATATCAAGGCATATAAGCACATATTCACATACTCATCAAGATAGCACTAAGATCTACTCATTGACCCTAGGTGCATCTATCTCAACATAAAACTCTGGATAGTCCCTCTGGATACTATCCTCAGTCTCCCATGTAGCCTCATCAGGTCCTCGTCTAGACCACTATATCCTCAACATGGGAATGTCCTTCGAATGTAGGCGTCTCACACCTCGCTCTAGGACTGCAATATGATGCTCAGCAAAGGTGTGGTCCGGATCAACCACCAAATTATTATAACTCACAATGTTCCTCGGATCTGGTATATACTCCCACAGCTGAGTCACATGAAACACAGAATGAACAACCTCTAATCTCGGAGGCAATGCTAATCTGTAGCTTTCCCTCCCAACTCTATCCATACCATCCTAAATCTACTCTAGCACTATCCCACTAATACTGCTAGGGGGAGTATATACCAGATCCGAGGAAAAGTGATTGAGCATGAAATTGAACCTTTTTGTGCAAGATGTTTTTGATAACTCTGACATGGATGAATTGAGAAATGTGATTGAGCATGACATTGATGGTTTCAAATCAAATTATGTGTTAACATCTAGCATGAAAGAGGTCCTAGCCAATTTAGATGGGCATAAAAGGCTACCTATCTCCAATTTGGCTATTGGGCCCACTTTACTAACCCCAAGCGAGAAGCTTGTTCCGTCCATAGTGCAGGCACCTGAAATAGAATTGAAGGACCTTCCGTCATACCTCAAGTACGTTTTCCTTGGAGAACACAATACCTTGCCGGTGATTATTGATAACACGATTTATGACTTAGGTTTAGGTAATCATTTAGATAGATTTCTCACTCATTCATGCATGGTTTAGCACTAATTCACGATGTTTGCACTCAATTCACGTAATTTGTCGAGATAGACGTCTACACGGACTTGTGCATTGCTTTGTAGGTATTTTGGGAGATTTAGGAGCTAAAACGATACGTTTGAGGATCATTCATCAAGATGACACACCCTCGGACTCATTAGGATGCAAGCTAGAGGCTAAAGAGGACTCATGGAACCTTGCCAACACAAGTCATGCACTAGATCATAACCTAACGAACCAAAGCAACGCTGAAGCACCAAATCACGGTTCACTGGAGGTCCAAGGCCATGGAACCACCCGTGATTTTTGCCAGGTTTTCGTGACAGCTGTGCCACGATCTCTTGGCCAGCTCTTGCAAAGTTGTAGTATAAAAGTGGTCCTGGATTGGCTGAGAAGGCATCTTCCATCTAGCATCTTTCAATTGGGGGATTCTCCCATCACTCTACACACACAACAGTACTCTAAACAAGAAGATTCTTTGAAGAAGGAGGTAGAAGGAAGCTACCATTGGAGAAGAGCTTCATCGGAGAAGAAGAAGAACACACCATTGATAGACTTTGATAGCTTTGTAGTGAAGAATTTAAGAATCGATTTCTAGAGTTGTATGAACCATTTAAACCTTCTTTAAGAAGGATTGTGAGTCATTCTAATTCCATTTTCAGCTTGGTTTTGTTTACTTCACTTGTTCATCTCTTTCTCTTCATTATCTTGCAAATGGAAGCCATGATTTTATGTTTGATGATTTCGATTGCTATGATGAATGTTGTAGGCTAAATAGATGTGATTCTAGGGTAAGGGAAGAATGGTTATGGCTAAGACTATGATAGGATGGACTTAGATTAGCCCTTGGATGACTCACTTGCTTAGACATAGCCTTTGTTAGGATCCACGGTTTGTTCTTGCCAAACCACGGCCGTGGACTTGGTAGAACACCCCGTGATTCTCCCTGGTTCGATAGATCTAGCTATAGATTGTTAGAATGTTGAAATCCTAGTGTTTGTTGAGCTAAATCTATCCTAGGGTGACCTAGTGTTAGCAACTAAGTGTTAGGAGAGACTTACTCGGTAATCCTTACTCTTAGATTCCAAAGATAACAAACCCTAGGTAGTGGTGAGCCTCATAAGCCGCCATTGGACTAAGTGTGCTAGGATAATTGCTTAGGACTAACCCTTCCGAGACTAACCCGGTAAGGATAGGTTAGATCTCTAGGTGACAATCCGGTTTGTGTAGAATTCCGTCCCTTAGGTTCTTAGAGACTTACCCGGTGATGAGATCTTAGGGATGGACTAGTGGACCATGAGACCTACCCAGTAATTGATCCCAATCTAGAAACACTCACTCCCAACATATCATAGTTAATCCAAGGAATGATTAGATAGCTTGAGTCCTATGCCATAACCGGAATTTCCAACCCCTAGAGTCCGCTTTACTATCTTTGATCTATATATCTCGTTTAGCTTGTTTGTTTGTGTTGATTCGTAGCTTAGTTGATTGTTCATTTTGCATGATTTGTGATCTTTGATTGATCACCTAAAAACCAACCAAAAACATTTAGAATTTTCATCGCTTTATTTCTTTCTCTTTTCTCAACCTAGATCTTCACTAAACTTGATCATAAATCGAATCAATCTCACCTTAGTCTTTGTGTTCGACCTCGGAATACTATCCCTACTACAAACGTCCCGTACACTGCGGGTTCGCTAGGAGTTAGGATAAATATAATGAGAATATAAATTTAAAGCTTATTGCGTGCACATCACACGATCTTAGCGTAACAATTATCTCCAACAAGTTGACCACCGGACAAGAAGACAAGTTGGTGAAAGTACTAAAAGAGCATAAGACGGCCCTTGGATGGACTATTGCGGACATCAAAGGGATAAGTCCTTCCACTTGCATGCATAGGATTCTACTTGAGGACGAAGCCAAGCCCTCTAGGCAACCTCAAAGGAGGTTGAACCCGCCAATGATGGATGTGGTAAAAAAGGAAGTGTTGAAGCTCCTCCAAGCGGATATGATCTTTCCTATCTCGGATAGCACTTGGGTTAGCCCGACCCAAGTAGTTCCAAAGAAGGGAGGCATCACTATGGTGGAAAATCAACATGGAGAGATGGTCCCAAGCAAAACACAAACCGGATGGAGAGTTTGCATTGACTACCGCAAGCTCAATAAGGTAACACGAAAAGACCATTTTCCATTACCTTTTATTGATCAAATGTTGGAACGTCTTGCAGGTCATCGGTACTACTGTTTCCTGGATGGATATTCGGGCTATTTCCAAATAGCCATCGCACCAGAGGATTAAGAGAAGACGACGTTCACTTGCCCATTTGGCACTTTCGCATATCGCGGAATGCCATTTGGACTTTGCAACGCACCAGGCACTTTCCAACGGTGCATGATAAGTATTTTCTCCGAATACATAAAAAATTTCATTGAAGTATTCATGGATGATTTTACCGTCCATGGAGATAGTTTTGACGCATGTTTAGGGCATTTGAAACTTGTTCTTGAAAAATGTGTTGAAACCAATTTAGTTCTTAATTCGGAAAAATGTCATTTCATGGTCCAACAAGGAATTGTGCTAGGACATGTAATATTAGGTAGATAAGGCAAAGGTTGATGTTATTCAAAATTTACCTTATCCTACTAATGTTCCGGAAATCCGATCTTTTCTTGGTCATGCAGGTTTCTACCGACGTTTCATCAAAGATTTTTCAAAAATCTCGGCACCCCTGTGTGAATTGCTCAAGAAAGATGTCACATTCATAGTGGATGAGGATTGCAAGAAGGCTTTCGACACTTTGAAGGCATGTCTCACCACCGCACCAATCATCTGTTCCCCGGATTAGGAGAAACCTTTTGAAATCATGTGTGACACCAGTGACTACGCCGTCGGAGCTGTCTTAGGACAAAAAGACGGACGGGCTTCCCATGTAATCCATTATGCGTCTATGACACTCAATGGAGCGCAAAGGAATTACTCTACCACCGAGAAGGAGATGTTAGCAATGGTTTTTGCCCTTGAGAAATTCCGGCAGTACCTACTTGGGGTAAAGGTAATTATCTTCACTGACCATGCAGCTCTTAGGTACCTCATGGCAAAGAAGGAGGCAAAGCCACGATTGATCCGATGGGTGCTTTTTCTAAGTGAGTTTAACTTAGAGATAAGGGATAAGAAGGGGGCTGAGAACCTGGTGGCCGATCATTTGAGCAGACTAATGCAAGAGGAGGAAGATCCAGAAAAAAGAGAGATAGCCGGAAGTTTTCCAGACGATATACACAACTCTCTGTTGTGTAACCGCCCCCGCGCCTCACACTAGCCGCCCCTGCAGCCAGCCGCCCCTGCGGTTCAGTCTAGGCGCCCCTGCGGAATTGTCGACAGAGGTTTGTCTTAAGCTCCAATCTTTTAAGCCTTGGTTTGCTGACATTGTAAACTTCATTGTCAGGAAGGAATATCCACTACTAAATAAATGCCCTATTGTAATCGTTAAAATTAGTTACTTAAGGCTTCAAAACTGTTACATTAAGTCTTTCGTAATGGATTGTGCTCCGCTACAATAGCCTGCCTTGCAATAGGTATATAGCAACGACGATTAACTCTATTGTAACGGTTTGAAAAATGAAGTCCACAACAATTACAATAGCCACATAACTATTACTATAGGTGCAACCATTACAAAAATAAATTAGTATTACAGTAGATCTTACCATTACAATATTAATAGACCCGTTACAATGGACAACCATTACAAAAAGTATTCAATTGCCACACCTAGTTGCTTACACGTACAGAACCATTACTATTGCAATATGATATATATGGTTACCACACGTACGTACGTACAATACCTGATAATTTATAAATTATAATTCGTACAAAATACTAATCCATAGCAACCAATATTAAATAAGTATTTGTCAAAAGTATGGGCAACATATATCTTGTAGCACAAAGGTATATAGTTTCCTAATTACACAAGTTTTCATATGCTCCCAAACACCTAATGGTGATCACAAAATCAACCCAAAAACTACTTGCAAAATCACTTAAGCTAGGTAGCGGGCAATCAATTCTGCTTGAACTTCATCCTTCATTATCTTCGTCCTACAATAGTTCAAATACCATATCAAACACTATTCCAACACTATAACAACAAGAACTCAACAATAGTAAGCAATGCAAACTGAAAGAGGACTTGAACAACAAACTGTTACAGCACTTCAGCAACAAGCAAAGAAAGAGGACTTCAACAGCAAAATTGAAAGAGGACTTGAGCAGATAACTTAAGCAAGAACTTAAGCAATAACCACAAGGAACAACAACAACAACAACAAAATCACAGCAACCAATTTCCGGCAGCAGCAACAACAACAAAATCAAAGCACAACAACTTAAACAACAACTTAAGAAAACTCTATTACCATCACAGCAACCAATTTCCGGCAGCAGCAACAACAACAAAATCACATCAACTTAAAACTTAAAACTTCCGGCAATACAAAAATGAATTACATACCTGTGGTGATTGAACTTCAACATCGTTATCCACACTTTGCTCTCCGTTTTCACTTGTAGATGTACAAGCAAAATCTGGAACGACCAAGTTCAATTGAGGGTTCGCTGCTTGTATTTGACTTACAATTTGTGATGCCAAAGTTTGGGCCATTTGTTGTGCCCATTCTTCTTTCATGTTTTGAAAAAAATCTTGCTCAATAATATAACCTTCCTTTTTGCCCTTGCCCTTCAACTTGGATTTTGTCACCCCTTGTCCATGGAGAAATATCCCCCTTTTACGCTCCTTAGTAATCACTTCACTAAAAGGGTCAACAATGCTTGTTTCTCCATTCTCAATTTGTAGTTGAATGGCACTCATTTTGTCCTGTACAACAAGGTAATATAAATGATATTTCATTAACCGTTTAATCCAAAAACATGGGACAAGAATTATCAAAAATGAATTTTTATATTTCACATACAATGTTTTCCTTGGTCTTGCTTCCATCTGTTTTGTATACCCGTTTAGGATCCCTTTTCCTAGACTCTTTGTAGACCAATGATTCAGATGGAGGTTGCTTGTTTGCATCCTTTTGTTTCTAACAAGTAAATAAAGATGATTTAGATAAACAAACTTAAATTCTATATACATAATGTATATATATAGCAAAAATTATATAAATTACCAAGGAATAACGTAACATTGCATGTGAGCAAGGACCCATAGTGTGCACATCATTGTGATTCTGACGGTTGGATGCATTAATACAAGCAATTTCCTACATATCCACCAAAGATAATGAATTCAGCAACACAAGTTTTAGTTTTTCATGGACTAGAAAAAATCGAAAAACAAAAAAAAACATACAAAAACAGAAAATACAAAAAATATATACCTTCCCCACCAAACTAGTCCAATAATCCAAGGCTTCCCTAAATTTGTAATCTGGAATTGTGGATGGACGGTTATCCCACCTCTCTTCGTTTGTGTCAAACTTCTCCATGTAAAAACCCTTCAACCTTGATTTGTAAACGCGCCAATCATTATTGACAGTGGCCATCACAAACCCTTTTCCTTCTTCTGGAATAATGTATTTTGTCTACAAATATAATCATATACGATCATTATAAAACTGCTAGCGATAATTTGAATAACAACAAATAAATATTACTTATACCTTGACATATGTCCATATTTCTTCTTTTGTTGGCATAAATCTCCAATCAAGGATATTAATGGGTGCAAACTCAGGATCTTTTGCTACTGTTCCTAGGAAACGGGTAAATTCAACAACAGCTTCTTTAGAAGGTCCAATGGGCTGACCATGCTCATTTAGGACAATAACTTGGCGTTCATCAATTGTACGTCGATGCACTTTTGCCATAAGTGTTGGACCCCGATGTTTTTTTATAGCATCTATAAAAATTATCGAAGTAAATTACTATCACATTTTTAAATTATAGATAAACTATCCTAACCACCATTGATAATTTAAAAACCAAATGGGAAAAGTACGTAGTACCTCTTTGTCTGTTATCCTGATTTTCATCAAGATCGCAATATGGTTCTATTATATTTTGGTTATCCACCACATCTTCAGGAAGGAAACTGTTGTTTGAACCCAATGCCTCATCATTATCACTTGATCTCATATGTGGAACTTGTACAGCTTGCCTCGGTGAGAGGTTCAACACACCTACATTAGCTTCATCTCCCGAGATATTAGATGGGGGATACTCATCAGTAAGAGGGAATTGTTGCATTTATTGTTGCCTTAGACGCATTTTCTTATACGCTTCCAGCTGTCCAGGAACAACGTATTGGAGATTAGGGTTCTGTTTTCGTTTGTCACTTCGTTCTTGAGATGGAAGTTGTTTTCCGATGTTTTGGTCCCCCTGTTGTGGTCTTTGTTGGTGCTGATCAGCATTTCTAGTTCTCACCGTGACGTTTTTGGGTTGTTTTGGTTGTTATTGTTGTGATGGCACCTGCTGAAATTTTCAACTCCTTAACCTTGTAAAATCAGCCATTGGGAGTGTTTGACGAGATGGTTGTTGTTCTCCCTTTTTACTTAACCTATTATCAGATTTTGATGTCTACAAAAACCATTTAGTTAGGCAAAACATCAAAAACAAAATCAAGTACAAAATATAAACAAAAAGAATAAGTTATTAAAAATACCTTCCTTCTAGACCCAAAGTTCTCCCCAAGATCCAATGCATCTTCTTCATTGCACTCGTCTTGATCCAATTCATAATCACTCCCTTCATTTACAGAATCTGAATGCGTTTCTGATTCCACAATTCCTCTTGAACTTGTACCACAAGACGTGGCAAGAATTTGGTTTGCGAGCTCAGTCAATCCGGCAGCTTTCATCCTTGCTGCATTCAACTTGATTTTTGCCAACCTCAGTTTTGGATAAGGTGGCATCTCATTATCTTGTACAGTTTGAGACTTCTTCCCCATTTATTAACCCTAACAAAGCAAAAGAGGAACAAAAATAAGAAGAAACAAAAAATGAAGAAAAAAATTTAATATGCGATTTGTAAAAAAAGCATGTAAACCACAATAAATAAAAAGAAAATCTACATATGTAATTTATAAAAATCTGCATGTTTTGTATAAGTAAAAAGGCATATAAAATCTGCATGTAATGCCTAAGAGTAAATGCCTATATAATGTTAAGTAGTTACCCATCTATTCAAAATGTTTCTCTTGGAAGATTTTTAACAGCAAAATACCATCCTTGCCTTCTTGGATCTTCTACAAAGTAAACTTGATTGGCTTGAGATGCAAAGATGAACGGGTCTTGTTGAGAAATAGATTTGTTTTGATTAACCCTACTAAGACCATATTCATCTTTCTCAGAATGAAACCATCTACATCTAAATAATACAACACTATTATTGTCGCGATAATAGATCTCAATGATTTCTTGTATCGATCCATAGTAAGTGACATCTCCCAAAGTAGGATTTTGATCCTTACTACTAGAAAAACAAGGAGTTAATGAGGTCAAAGTCACTCCACTATTTTCAGTCACCGAATTGGCATCACGATTCGCAGTGTGAAACTTGAAACCATTGCCAAAATACCCGGTGTACTTTTTAACAATAAGAGAAGGTCCTTTAGATAACCATTTAATATGGTCAGCAACTTCTTCACCCTTTCCCAGCTCATCCCAAACTTTCTCCTTGAACCAATCACTGAAATTTCTAATGTGTATATTAGTTGTATCCCATTTCCTTTTCTTGCGTTGACTCACAAGCCTTTCGTGCTCCATGCGCTCACGTACGAATTAAGCTAAGTTTTATGAGTATATAAATATATTTCAAGAATAATAGCAAAAATTTAGGAATGTTGTCTTACTTGATATATCTCTCAATTTCAACCGAATTGCAATTATATAAGACATATCTATGTGCTTGAGCCCATGTGACGACATCAATCTTACAAGGATTATGCCCACTCTTTGAATTCCTTTGACTTGTAATAGGAGAACCTACTATTGGCAATATATTTGATGTCTCGTTGTCCTCAACATCTTCAGACGCAGCTCTAGAAGCTTCAATGTCCTCAGATAAATATCTAGCACAAAATGTTACACATTCTTTAGCAATGTAGCCTTCAGCTATTGAGCCCTCTGGACGATTTTTGTTTCTAACATATGACTTCAGCACCCGAAGATATCTTTCAATTGAGAACATCCATCTTGGCGAAACAGGACCACCAAGCTTAATTTCGTCAACCAAATGAACAGATAAATGGATCATAACATCAAAAAAGGCCGGTGGAAAAATTCCCTCAAACTCACAAAGCGTGAGAACAATGTCAGATTGTAATTGATCAAGTTCTGCAGGATCAATAACCTTCCTGCAAACACCCCTGAAAAAGGAACCCAATCTAATCAAAGGAAACACAACATATTTATGTAATGTTACAGCCGCTGCTACGGGAAGCAAATGTTGCAGTAAGAGATGAGCATCATGGCTTTTGTACCCAAAAATCTTCCTTTCCGCAACTTGTACACATCGGGCAATATTTGAACCACAATCTTGCGGTAATATAGCACTTTTAATGACCCGACAGAATGTGCGTTTCTGTTCTATTGTCATTGAAAATTTGGCCTTGGGAATTTCGAATTTACCATTTGCATCTTCTACGGGATGAAGCTCTGGCATTATATTCAAAACTTCCAAATCCTTGCTTGCATTCAAATGATCTTTCGTTTTTCCTGGAATGTCCAGCAAGGTGCCAATGACATTATCACATATATTTTTCTCAATATGCATAACATCAAGATAGTGAGGACACGAAATACTCTTCCAATAAGGCAAGTCAAAAAAAATTGACTTCTTTTTCCATGGATTATCATCATCTGATTTCTTTCTTTTCCTATTATCTTCCAACTTGCCAAAGTTATTTTCAAATCCAGCTAGCAACTCAGAAATTTCAGCCCCTGACAAACGAGTCGGTGCAACAGCTGTACTTTCTTCGACCATCATCTTTGAAACATCACTACGTCTCCAAGGATCATTAATGTTCGAAAATCTACAATGACCCATATAACAAGTTTTTCTACTCTTTGTCAAATACTTTGAACATGTTTCATAATGACAACAAGGACATGCTTCCTTTCCTTTTGTGCTCCACCCACATAACATTGACAAAGCTGGAAAATCACTTACTGTAAATAGTAACGCAGCATGCATTCTAAACCTCTGTTTGGTTGAAACGTCAAATGTGTCCACCCCCGAGACCCATAACTCCGTTAACTCCTTAATTAGTGGTTTCTTGTACACATCAATATTTCTTCCAGGAGATTGAGGGCCAGGAATAAGTAATGCAAGCATAAAAAACTCCGGTTTCATGCATATCCATGGAGGCAAATTATAATTCATCAATATAACAGGCCATGTACAATGAGAAACGCTCATTGTGCCAAATGGATTAAAACCGTCAGTAGCTAAGCCCAATCTAACATTACGATGCTCTTCTGCAAACTTAGGAAATGCCATGTCAAAGTCCTTCCAAGACTTACCGTCTGCGGGATGTCTCAAGAGGTTATCCTTTGGTCGACCATTAGCATGCCACGTCATATCACGAGCGGTCGTTGAACACAAAAACAGCCTTTGTAATCTTTTCGTGACAGGAAAGTACCTTAAAATCTTTTGTGGAATTTGACGAGGTTTTCCGGTTTTCTCATCCCTGTCATCTGATTTCCACCGAGGAGTTTTACAAACATGGCATTGTGTTTCCTCTGCATGCTCTTCCCAATATAGCATACAATCATTTGGACATGCATCTATTTTGGTATAACTCAGCCCCAATTCCTTTAAGGTGTTATTTGCTTCATTGAAAGACCTTGGTAATTTTGCTTCAGGTTGCATGGCTGTCAAAAGTTTTAACAAGTCCCCAAAGGCACTATTACTTAGCTTGTGATCACACTTAAAGAGGAACAATCGGATTGTGAATGAAAGCTTTGAAAAATTCTTGCAACCCGGGTACAGCTCTTGTTCCCCCTCTTCCACTAACTTATAAAATGCCTTTGTCTCTCCATCTAGATCAGCTATGAAAGTATCATGCAGCAATCCACCCATATCATCATTTATGAACCCTCCGACATTTTCATTAGGTGTCACTTCAACATTCATGTGTGACTCTTGTGTTTTCTCTAATCTAGGAATAAACCCATTTGCAATCACATGATCTTTGACAACATGACTATCGTGAAACCAATATCGATAACAACACTTTTGACAAGGGCATGCTATTTGTTCTCCATGGGCTCGAGTTGCAAATGCAGTTTTCAGGTATTCATCCAACCCTTCTTCAAATTCATTTCTCCATCGAGGAAAGTCATACCAATTACCTATTTCTGTAATTAAAAAGGTAGACCAAGCGAGCTAGTTGGTGTCCTAACGTATCCTAATAATATAAGTCACTCCAGAAAAAGAAAAGAAAAACAAAATAAGACTATGTAAAATCTGAGTTCAACAATGAAAAAGAAAATGGATGTCAAAATAAACTACTTAATGTAAAGAATTGTAAAAAGAATCTCAGTAATGCAACAAATGAACCTAGTGAAAATCAGCGCAGATACGTATATATGCATGAACAAAAAAATCACTTCGTAAATGATACAAACAAGCAAGACAAAAAAATAAAACATGGAGAATATAATGAAAGTCAATCCCAAGATAAGGCCGGAAAAACATACCTAGAAAATTTTGTGAGATCATTCAACTACTTGAGGATCGGACTTCAACTTCGAAGCTTGGAGACTCCCTATTGCCGCTTCTTGTGTGTAGGAACCAGTAACTGAATTACTATCAACTTGTTCACCTTAACCAAAGATGGGAAGAGCAAATATGTAAGAAAGCAGGAAACCTCTACAATCTGCAATACTAAGTCCTAGAATTAATGTTTTAAAGCAAGAAACCTCTAGATGCACCAAGATGGAAAATCTCTAGAATATGCAATAATTTTACCTTGATCAAAAGAGGTATGATACACTTTGATGTATCTTTATCCCACAATTGCAGAATCAAAAGAATAGGCAATATTATGTAAGAAAGCAGGGAACCTCTACAATCTACAATACTAAGTCCTAGAAAGTATGAAAGCAAGGAACCTCTAGAAAACAGCAAAGATATTTGTAACATATCAACATATAAGTACATGAGGACATATATGTTGGATTAGCTATTTTAAAATAATGCATGGTGTTTGTTAGGCTGTCCTAGCCTTCTTTTAGGTCTTATTAATCTGATATGGGTTCTCATTCTCTATTATAGGTATTAGGTGTGCTTTCACTACTCTATTTTACCTTTCAGTTGTAACCTTATCGCTTCTTTTCTATCCTAAATGTATCCTCTGGCTTAGCCATTGTAATGAAACACTGAAGCTACTATGATCTTCCTCAATCTGGTTTCTGACAAAATCCTTCATTCATCAACGCTTAAATTCATCATACATCAAGACTACAACCTTCTATGTCAGTTTACTCAGATTGACAGTTGACACACTCGGAATTAGCCATTGTGCCTCACACAGTCACACTCGGGCTCTAAACATTGAGAAATTGAAGAAAGATGAAATAAATCAAAACCCTAAAGATGCAGAAATCAAGTCTATCAAACAAACAAAAACCCTACCAATTGGACAATCCAGAAAACTTATATCCCTAAAAATGGAATATAGTCTATGAAACAAATTAAAACCCTACAGAATGTGCATTTGAAGAAAGATAAATTGGATCGACACCTGAGAAGTTTGACGTTGGAAGAGGGTGACTTCATGGCTTCATTGGAGCTCGTCTTGGCTTCGCGCGGTAAAGAGACGATTTGCTAGCCGGATTCCTCCTTCGTCGTCGGAGCCCTAAAGATCGATGGTTGTAGATATGAGTGATAGTGAGTGAGAGTGGCCCGATATCTCCTTTCGTCTAAGTGTAAGTAGAGTACTCTTTGGTAAGGTTAACTTTTTTTTATTTTTCCAGGGTAACTTTAATTTTGATGTTGTTCATTTTGGCCTTTTTGGGCGCCATCTATTTTGTTAATTTTGCGCCAAATATATTTTAGAGCCTACCATTACAAAAATCATTACATTAGGGGTTAGTTTTGAAACTTTTTATAACCGTTACACATGACCATTACAATAGCACACCTTTAGTAACATAAGTAAATCAATCTTGCAAAACCATTACATAAAACATTGCCAATTACTTATAGTAACACAATAAAATATATCGTTACAAATATTTCATTACATTAGGTCAACTATATATCCTCCAGACTTCACCAAGGCACAACGAGAGAAGGTAAAGGCTGAAGCTCGACACTACGTTTGGGACGATCCTTACCTTTGGAAGCATTGTAGTGACCAAGTGATCCGGCATTGCATTCCGGACAATGAGGTACAATCCGTCCTAACTTTCTGTCATTTTGAAGCATGTGGGGGCACTTTGGGGCAAACAAAACTGCAAGAAAAGTTTTGGATGCCGGTTTCTTTTGGCCACACATTTTTCGAGACGCTTTTGCATTTTGCAAAGTGTGTGATAGATGCCAAAGGGTAGGAAATCTTTCAAAGAGACATGAAATGCCCCAATCCTCTCTTATATTTTGTGAAATATTTGATGTTTGGGGAATTGATTTCATGGGGTCGTTTCCTACTTTATTCGGGAACACATATATTTTGCTTGCGGTGGACTATGTTTCCAAGTGGGTGGAAGCAAAGGCCACCAAAACTGATGATTCAAAAGTAGTTGCAGCTTTTCAGAAGGAAAATATATTTGCAAGATTTGGAATCCCAAAAGCCTTAATCAGTGATAGGGGTACCCATTTTTGCAACAAGACAATCACGGCTCTCCTTAAGAAGTACCACGTTCACCAAAGAGTATCAACAACTTATCATCCACAAACAAACGGCCAAGCTGAGGTGTCCAACCGGGAAATAAAGACCATCCTTGAAAAGACGGTTTCTCCCGGGCGGAAGGATTGGAGTGCAAGGCTAAATGACACCCTATGGGCATATCGGACAGCCTACAAAACTCCTATCGGGATGTCCCCTTTTAGGCTCGTGTTTAGGAAAGCTTGCCACCTACCGGTGGAGTTAGAGCACAAAGCTTGGTGGGCGGTAAAGAAGTGCAACATGAACATGGAGGAAGTGGGAGAATTCCGGAAGCTCCAATTACAAGAGTTGGAAGAACTGAGGCTAGATGCGTATGACCATGCTACCACGTACAAAGAAAAGACCAAAGCATGGCATGACCGGAACATTCTCCGGAAGGACTTCAAGGTAGGTAATAAAGTACTTCTCTTTCAATCACGTTTTAAACTCTTTGCAGGTAAGCTGCGTTCGAGATGGACAGGGCCGTTCATAGTAGCCGAAGTATACCCTCACGGGGTTGTGGATCTCTATGATCCCCAAACGCACAAGGTGTTCAAGGTAAACGGACAAAGATTAAAGTTCTACCTTGAAGGAGTCAAGAACGATCCAATCGACGAGATGGTGCTAGAGGAAGCACAGTCAGAAAAGTAGAGATCTTACGTCGAGCCAACAACGTAAAACAAAGGCGCTTCTCGGGAGGCAACCCGAAGGAATAAGAAGAAGAGCCTCTGTCAAGAAACCGCCCCTGCGGCATTGTGTCCCCGCCCCAGCAGTGACACTCATGCCCAGTGCCGCCCCCGGCGTTGGGCCTGCGCCTGCAAAACGCCTGTCACCGCCCCCGCGGTGACATCCCTACGCCCCTGCGGCGGCCATCCTTGACACGAATTCCTAACGCCGCCCCCGGCGCTGAGCCTGCGTTCCCCTCTCCCTTGTCGCTGCCCCCGCGGCGACAAACTCCCGCCCCAACGGGTTTACCCAGAAAAGAAAAAAAAGAGGATCTCGAAAACGCCTACACCTACCACGCACCACCCACCAACCTTCTTCACCAAACACATAAACCCTCCAAAACCCCTCTCCTTCAGAAACACTCTCACGCCCCTGCACCCTCTGCCCACCAACGCTCTCGCCGACGCCCCTACGCCGCCTCCGACAGCCAGTCACCAGTCGCAATGCCCCTGCGCCACCCTCTTCCACTACCCCTTACTCTCACACATCCCTACAACCTTCATCCTCACCCATTTCACACAATCCACCCTAGATGCACTTTCGACAAAGCCTAAACCACCAAAGAAGTAACCGGAGCGGCCGCAGCAACACCCCTTCCATCGCTCCTCGGAAATCGCCTCTGCACTTCTCCCGCACCTGCGGCTGCAAGCATCCGCCCCTGCGCCTTACCGCCCCCGCGCCTGCACAGCCGCCCCTGCGGAAATCACACTAGAGAGGTCGTTTTCTTTTCCTTATTTTGACATTTGCTAATCTTTTGCTTCAATAACTTTCAAGAATGGAAGCCCCAAGGAAATACAAGATGACCGAAGCAGAGAAGGAGCGTTACAGGATTGTGCAGGATTGAGTTGTGTATGCAACTCAATTTTTGCATATTCATACTCTAGAGAAACTAGGCATGCTAGAGAGCATGCAAGCTTTTTTGGCGAATGCCGGGCTCGGAGACTTCCTCCAAAAGAGTGCTCCAACATATCTTGAGCTCAGCAGACAGTTTATCTCCACTTTCACAATGGAGAAGGAAGATCACGTGTGTATCGACCTCACCTTCAAGTTCAACAAGGTGAAATACACTCTTGACTACGCTGATCTACGGGAGGCCTTTGAGGTGACTCTAAACCCCTCTGCAAACTGGTGGGATCCAATTCCGGCCCCGGACCTGTGCGAGTTTTGGCAGGCAGCTACCAAGTCAAAGTTCCATGTTGGGGGTGAGTACTCCAACAAACTCACTCACCCCAGCTTGAGGCTCATTTCAAAGATCCTCATGAGTGTCTTCTGTGGACACAAAGAGGAAAACAAGGTCGCCCTCAAGGACCTCCCACTACTCTACTCCTGCCTTCCACAGAGCGAGAAGGTGATGGATTGGCTCTCTCTCTTCCTTGCCGCTTTGAAGCGGATTAGGAGGGACGAGCCGAGGGATATTTTCGGCGGTGGGGTGATCTCTTTGATCGCCTCACAGGTGATGGACCTGTCCGAGTTAGAGGATGGAATGGCAGCTCTTCTCTACACTGAGGGGATGCTTAGGAGGTGCAAGCTCCTCCGGCGGGACGGGGAGAACCTATTTTGGATCTCCCTTCTAGATGGGAGCCACCTCATCTACCTCCCCCGGCCTTTACCATTAGAAGGTGAGCTCTCCGAGCTCTACATTCTGGCAGATCCTTTCGTGCCGAGGAGGCCACTAGTGGCCATTGTGGAGAGGCATGTTGCCAGGTCCATCCGGGCTCATCAGAAGGAGCACCTGCCCATCCCAGATGACGAGGAGATGCCCACTGCGGCACCAGAGGAGGATTTGTCCCTTGCTAGCCTTCAGGCTCAGATGGCGGCTATGACGACCCAGTAGCGGACATGGCAGTCCGATTACCAGCGGACTATGCTGGAGCAGCAGCAGAGTTGGCAGACCAGTTTTGCCACCTCCATGACCTCCCACTTTGACTAGAGGCATGAGGCTTGGCAGGCAGCCCAGCAGCAGCAGCTGGAGGCTCAGCAGCTGGCTTGGTAGGCCAGTTTTGAGACCTTTTTTGGCCGTCAGATGACAGCCCAGCACGATCGCATAGATGACATCTACCGCCGGCAGGAGCACTTCTTCCGCCATTTTCCTTACCCACTGGAGGAGGGTCCAGGTGGTCCATCTGGACAACCCCACTGAGGGGTACATTTCTTTTCCCTTCTCCCACATTTATCTTTGACTCATTTCCACTTTGAGGACAAAGTGTACTTCAAGTATGGGGGAGGGATATATCATTGCTTGTACAGTTCATTGAGTTGTTTTGAATTTGTTTTGCATCTTTTGAATTCAGATTGAAACTCACACAAAAAAAAGCCAAAGAAAATGAAAAAAAAACCTTGGATAAACCGAAAACCCGAAAGGGCGGTTTAGGCAAAAAGAAGGTAGTCCAACCAACCTTAGGTTGGTGCAAAATTGGACTTGAGGGAAGTGAGTTCAAGTGAGAAAAGAAGAAGAGTGGCAAGGTGAAAACCCGAAAGGGCGCCTTGGCAAAATGAACGACACCGAGTGTAGGTTTTCCTTCCGGCGTTTGGCGACATAAGAAGGGGAGTCATAAGGAGGTTATCCGGGTAGGCCACTCTTGGAGAAATAAGGATGGTAGTTTCTCTCTTTTTCTCATTTTTTCTCTCTTTTCATTCTTTCTTTCTTGGTTTTTCTCTTGTTTTCATTGTCTTTTCTTACTTACCCATGCTTCCGGAGGCCTTTGAGTCTAGTTGTTGTCATTTGTTTTACTCGGGACAAGTAAAAGGTCTAAGTATGGGGGAGTTTGATAGGTGATGGAATCACTATCATTTAGGATAGTTTTTAGAGTCTTTTGATTGCATTTATGTCGGTTTATGCTACTAACTCCTTAGTCAAGAAGAAGAAGACTAAAAGAAGCTAAGGAAGGAGTTATAAGCACTTAGGAGTGAAGATCGTTCACGAAGCAAAGCTTTTGTTGCTTCACCACCCCTGCGGAGCCCTGCCACCGCCCCTGCGGGTGATGCCTTATACCGGAGCGTTCCCTGCGCCTTCACCAACGCCAACCATGAAGTGTGTCACCGCCCCTGCGCCACTCCCTAGCGCCCCTGCGGTGACCTACCCTGAAGAAACAAAGACCAACTCCCCTGCGTCTCTCACTGCGCCCCTGCCTGCGCCTCAACCTGGGAGCTGGAAGGCAAAGAGGTTGCGTCACCGCCCCTGCGTCGACATAGGGATGCCCCGGCGGCTTGGCATTAAAAACGTCAGGAAGTCGAAGGGTCAGACATTTGAAGAGCATTGAAGATCCGCCCCAGCGGAATTGCCTAGCCGCCCCTGCGGCCTTGAAGAAGATCAAGCGTTTTTGCCTTCACCGCCCCTGCGGAGCTGAAGGGCGCCCCTACGGCTTAACGTCAGAAGCTTTACTCCTGTTGTTTACACCACCTTTATGGCATTAAAGGTGGTTGTTTTGGGTCGGCCATTAACTCCTATTTAGTGCCTTTTGTAGTATAAATAGTCCTTGGTTTATTGCTAGAATCATCTATCTTATCATCTTGTTAGCCAACAAATTATCCACTTAGATTGTCTTACTACCTTGTAATGAGTTGCTAACTCCCTTGCTACATTGGGTTGGTTTGAAGCTGCATTGTTACTTTGGTTGTAAGTTCTTTATAATATAAGTTTTCATTCAGTAATACTTTGTGTCTCCTTGATCTCCATTGTCTAATTGCATGTTTACTATTGCTTGAGATTGATCACCTTAGGTTCTAAAGTGCATGTAAATAACCAGGATTAATAGATTCCGGGTTCGGGTCTTTAATCTAGTAGCAACTTTAAGTAATAACGGGTTGTGATTACTTAAAGAAAAGGAACACAAATATAAAGATAAGTTTAACGGTTTTAATCTTCTCTTTATATCCCTTAGTCTTTGTTTCAAAGCTAACTTGTTATTTGTTCTTGTAGGTTTACGGAACTCTAACCTGTTAAGTTGTGTTAATGCCGGTTGGCTCAACACATATATATGATCGAGACGGGAGATTACTTGAAAACTAGTAAAGGGAACTCACCAAAGTACCAATTGCATGCTTAGAATCAACCTAGAGTAGATTCATCCATTATTGTCTTACTTGTCGCACTAATCGTTTTCAGAAGTTTTTGTGCATCAATTCAACCAAACCCCCCCCCCCCTTGTGTTACTTGTCACTATAATCGATAATCGCATCTAAAACACCTTAACTCTCTTGGGTTCGACCCTTACTTAATCACTATACTTGTTTCTTAGTGCTAAGTCGGGATTTACTTTTGATTGGGTATAGACGACCATAGAAATACCTTCGGTCAATGGGTGAGCTAAATTTCTTTCTTGGACTTCAAGTTACACAAGCAAAGAAAGGAATTTTTCTCAATCAAAGCAAGTATACAAAGGACTTGCTTAAGAAATATAAGATGGATCAATCTAAGGTTGCAAAGACTCCTATGAGTTCGACACTTTCGCTTGACCATGACAAAGATGGAAAAAGTGTAGTACAAAAGGAGTATCGAGGTATGATCGATTCATTATTGTATTTAACTGCTAGTCGACCTGACATTATGTTTAGCGCGTGCATGTGTGCAAGATTTCAAGCTGATCCTAAAGAGTCACACTTGATAGCTGTGAAAAGAATTTTTCGGTATCTCAATGGCACTAAGGATCTAGGGTTATGGTATCCACGTCAAAGCTCGTTTCACCTTGTTGGCTATTCAGATGCAGACTTTGCAGGTTATAAGGTCGATAGGAAAAGCACTTCTGGATATTGTCAATTCTTAGGGTCATCCCTAATCAGTTGGCACTCCAATAAGCAAAATTTTGTCGCTCTATCCACAGCCAAAGCTGAATATATAGTTGCGGGAGCCTGTTGTGCACAAATTCTATGGATTGCTCAACAACTTCGTGATCTTGGCTTTGATTTGAAAGGTATTCCAATAAAATGTGATAATACTAGTGCTATTTCTATAACCAAAAATCATGTGCAGCTTTCAAGGACTAAGCATATCGATGTAAGGCATCACTTCATACGTGATCATGTTGAGAAAGGTGATGTTTGGATCTCTTTTATATCTACTAACTTGCAGCTTGCAGATATCTTTACCAAGCCTCTTCTTGAGGAGAAATTTAATTTTATTAGATTGGAGCTTGGTATGTTGAACAAGGAAGCATTAACGTACGGGGAGTAAATCATATTATTTTCTCCTTCGTTTGCAGCCCAATGCTTGTTTTCAAGGGCCTTGAAAGGAAATTCAAGGGCCTTGAAACACGTTTCAAGGGTAAATTAAGAAATACGGATCATTTAGGAATTCATATCTTTTTGATATTCAAATTCCTAAATTTTTTTTAAAAAGAGTTTTCTTTAAAAGGTATTTCAAAAGGCTTTATTTTCATATTCAATGAATTTTGAAAAGTGGTTACAAAATTTATGGAAAGAATTTTTAATCAACAATGATTCTCCCAAGATTTTGAGTTTCTCAATATCTTACTGATCTTACGTTGATGTGACTTCTTCCCTTAAATACTACTTCTCTTCTTTCTATATCTCTTCCGCTTCACCTTCTCTTTGCAAACTTTGTGCTTTACTCTTTATTTTTTCGCAAACCCGCTTCCTCTCTCTCTCTCTCAAATATTTTCATGGCATCCAAGAGAATTTCAGTTGATGATGCCGCATCATCGGCCCCCAAACAACAAAGAGTGGTTCAAATCTCCTCCGACTCAGATTCTGACTCAAGCTCAGGTTCAGATTCAAGTTCTAGTGCCCCATTTCATATGGATGATGCAAAAATTTTGGCCACGACATGACTTCCCTCACACTGGTTTGGAAGTCAAATAGCCATCAAGAAATGGCTAACTGAGTTCGACGAACGACATGAATGCATGTGTGAGTTAGTCGATCGAGAACTATTCACATGCCTCTCCCTACCAGGGCTTGAAGTGCTTCAAGCAAGATCTATCTGGATACTTCTCAACCTAGGGGAGTTATCTTTCCCCAGATTAACCAAGTTGTTCTACATCAAATAACCGCCCGAAGAGAAAGAGGAGAGTGGATTATGGACTCTGTCATCAAAGGTAAGAAAATAACCATTACCTTTGAGATTATTGCTGATATTTTTGGTCTTCCTCGCTATGATGCATTTGATCACCCTACCCCTGCTAGAACCATTAAATTGGCCAAAGAACAGTTTCTCCTACCCAATGCCTTACCACAACCTACTACTACTTGTCTAACCCTTGAAGCCATAATGGTTTGTGCTAATTTGGTTAGATGTGTGGTACCAAGGATTAACAACAGAGATGTGTTGGCAAATACATTACTTGCGTTTGTGTATCATGTTCTGAATGGGTTAAAAGTTAATCTTCCAAAAGTTATTCTGTCTCATATGGGTAATGTTATAAATTCTCCTAGTGATTGTCACTTGCTGTTCGCTCCAAACGGTGTGTGCAAGCTTTAAATTTATAACCCTAGACTTAAGCTTAAAACAAGGATGCGAACCCGCAGTGTACGGGTCAATCGTAGTAAAAGCAAGAAAATTCCAGGGGTCGATCACAGGGACTCGGTGAAACAAAGTCAATACGGTATGCTTATGTCAATACTAACCACAAGAGCAATTAACACAATCAAAGATGAATAAGAAGTCAATAAAGCAAACATGCAATTCTAGGGATTAAAGCATCTAGTTGTGGTTCCAACTCAAGATCTATAGATAAGCGGACAAAGCTGAGATTTTTGCATGGGGAAGGCGTTACTAAAGTGGAGTAGATCACCGGGTAAGTCTCACTACACACCAATCCTAAACCGTAACTCCTATTACCGGGTAAGTCTCAAGGAATCAAGATAAAGAACTATAACCTCAAACTAACATACCATCTAAGGGAATAGAATCAACCTTTACCGGGTAAGTCTCAGGCTAACTCACAAAGATGGGATGGAAGCACACTCAAACCCCAATAAAGGATAAACCTTTATTACCTACACTTATGATCGTTAATACACAAACTAAGGAATTACCGGGTAAGTCTCATCCTAAGCTTGCATTGAACCAGGAAGGTGAAATAAGAATAGGATTTTAGCAAACTCTAACACTTAACTTTCTGTTTTAAGTCGGATAAGTCACCTCGGTCAGAAGAATTCCACCCCGGCCGAGATGTTCATCAACCGAACGAGATGCTTAGGGTTAAGGTTAAAGACTCGAACTTTCAGGATCCTACTGGAATCTAAGATTATTCTATCATTGTTTTTCCCACAACCTTCTGCCAATCACCCTAGAATCACACAAGGAAATTAGCCACTCATCATCATTATGAAAGTATTAAATATATGGGAAGAAGGTGAATATTTGAACAAAGAAGAATTTAATGAAAAGACTTCAATAACTGAATCAAATATCACAACAAAGCGTTCCTTGGATAGCAATCCAACAAGACAAGACAACAATTGAGGGAATTGAAGACAATCTTACAAAACCCTCCAATAAAGCTATAAAAGCTATGGACTTCAATATTCCTTCAACCTTCAAAAAGGTTCTTCGAAAACTCCCAAATTGGAGTATACCGCTGCTGCTGCGTGTGTGGGGTGATAGTGGGTTGTCCAGCTGTAAGCCGATGCCGGAATTGTGGAAAATCCGACCCTTTTTATAGGAAAATAACCCTCCAAAGATAATAAATCTTAGAAAGATATCTTCCCATAAAAATAGGTAAAATATATGATTCTGCATATTTCCTTCCTTCCAGGAGCCAAGCCCAAAAATATAAGATCACTTTCCAAATTTATAAGATCTCCTCCAAGAATAAAAATATTCTCGCCGCGTCCTAGGTGTTCGCCTCGGTCGAGTCGGCGTCTCTGGATCACCTCGGTCGAGGTGAATCAATTGTCAACCGAGGTGAGTAACGACAGAATGTGAAATCTCTCGAATCTGCTCCAAAGTAAATCTTTAATCCATGGCTATGCTCCCTGGATGTAGCTCCAAATGACTCACGACTCCTTTTGCTCCTTTTTGATGCAAAACGTACCATATTACCTGCAATTACAACGAAACTAGGTGTAGACCTCGATTCTCGCAAAGGTAGGTGAAATGGTAGTAAAATCACATAATGTACATACAAACGTGCAGATTATGAAAGATAAAACGTCCAAACAAATCCAAAAATATAGACTATAATTCATGCTATCAAAATACCCCATACTTAGCCCTTGCTTGTCCCCAAGCAAGTTCCTCATATAGAAGACAAGATAGAATGGATTATAAGTCAAGAAAATCAATGAAAAAGTCTTTCAAAAACATTTTATGGTGTGCAACTATCATAGATCACTCTAAGAGAATACTTCCTGGAATTAAAAACTTAATATGCTCGAAACATTTTATAAATATAGGAAAGTTGTTCATCTTTGCATAAAATCATAGAATGCATAATAAATCATAATTATCAAAATTAATCATGTATAATCCAGTTTAAACCGCTAAGTCAATCAACAAGCTCAAGGTCTCAAGGGCTTCCCAAAAGAAAGGTCAAGAAACGTGTAGGGTAGGGATGTATGTAAGGTAATGTGGTGCTAGAATCCGGGAAAAGGATGAACTTCACTTCCACCTTGACTTGCAACATCTTCCACCAATAAGCTTTGCTTATCTCACATTTTTTTTCTTTTTACTTTACTTTTTGGGATGCATGGACAGAGGTGCACAATAACCGAAGCCTAGGAAATCTGCAATCATCAATTTCTCGAGATGCATCAAACCCTTGATGCACATACCATGACCCGTTAGGAATATCGCTCAATCCGACTTTGGCAAGACACAAACACCCGGCTATGTGAATGGTGCCGAGTTACTCATCTTCATGATTGACTTCCCCAAACCTATTATTGCTTTCTAGCGCTTTCACTTCCAGCCACTTCTCAACTTTAACTTGCTTTCACCACTTCGCTTGCTTCCAAATTCCCGGATAGGTAAAGGGAGGCAAAATGTATATGAGGGGCTAAGCATGATCAAGAAGAAGAAGAAGAAGATGAATTGCCTTGATCTTTCCAAGAGGAAAGTGAGAGAACTTAACCTGCGGTGTCAACCTTCAAATTCAACATAATTTGAATAAAAACAAAGTATTAAACATGCTAACAATTTCAAACAAAGCATTTAGCAACTTAAACATATTATAAAACCTTTCAAACACATAAAGAATTTAAAACCAGTAGGTAAACAAAATCTTCACTGAGATCATATCCAGATAAGTAACACAAAATCGTTTTCGAAAACTTTCTGTTACGCACCTCGGTCGAGGTGTTCTTGGTTCAACCGAGGTGAAATGCCTCGTTTGGCCAATACTGACTCGGTCGAGGTCAAAAAATTTTTTTTTTTAAAACCATTTTTTTTTTCGGTTTTGACGTTTTTCTCAATCAAATAACCTGTAGGTATGCATGTAATATCAGATAATCATATAAATGCAAAAGGAAAGCATAAATAAAATATCCGATAAATAAAATACATCAAAGGTGGTCAAATAACATACATCAAGTAGTCAAATAAGTACAAATACCCCATACTTGAGACACATTGTCCCAGTGGGTATAATAAAAAGTCTAAACATGAGAGTACTCACCGGATAAAAGCCGAACTGCATAAAAAATATAATAATAAAATCATGCAGCTCCTCAATAGTCTCGATCCGGTGGTGGTGCATATGGATACTGAGTCGGATCGTAAGGATGGCCCATGACACGCTCGAACTGAAGCTGGGCCATGATGTGCTGATGATGCTGCCGCTCCTGCATCTCGCGGATATCCAGCGATAATGCAGCATATGAGTCGATAACCTGATCCGTCAGGTCATCGATCCGTCGGTGAGCAGCTCGATCTCTCACTCCACGCCTCCTGCGTCTAGCAGGTCTGACTGGAGAAGTCTCAGCTGGTGCCGGCTCAGTGTCCTCCTCATCATCCAAGTCTATAATAGGTGGCGCGCTCGTCCCAGCAGTATCTGTCCCTGTATCCATCGGGACGCCACCCTCTCTCTCATCTAATGTATCCTCATCGTCGTCGTCATCCTCAGCCTCCTCCTCCTCCTCAGCTGCAACAGGGGCAGCTGCTGCCTCTCTGTGATCCTCCATCAGTGTATCCCAAGCTGTCTGCCAGAAATGCGGATCAAAGACTGTGAACTGTGCAGACCAGCGGATCCCCTGAGGTGTAGTCCGCTCCCAAGGCATAGCGACGTAGGGTGTAGTCAGTCCTCGGGGAACCAGAATCCTCCGAGTGATCATCTCTTGTAGTCCGAGCGGCTTGGCAGCCGCCACCATAGTACACCTACTCAGATCCATATCCTGATAAGTAGCGATATGGGTCACTATCCCACCACAGCATATATCTCCCTTCCCTTTGGCCTTGATCCTGTGCAGATCCTCTGCCAGCATCAATCCAAAGTCGGGGAATCCACCTGTAACCATGCAGTATAAAGCAAAGAGCTCCCCCTGTCGGACCTTCTGGGGCGTCTCAGTACGCGCCAGAAGTGTCTCGCTGAAGATCCTGTGGGCTAATCGAAAAGCTAGATGGAAGATAAGCTTCTCCCTGGAATCACCAGGGCGCCACCTATCTACATGCTCTGTAATGTGGGCAATCTGCCCCCAGAACTCTCTAGCTACGGCTCGGGTCGGGAAGTCTACAGCAGTGGGGGCAGGGAAGCCAAAGATATCTCTCTAGTGATCTAGGGGTACTAAGAAGTTCCGCTTCATCAACCGGTACTTCACAGCTCTCTTTGTGGGGAGGTAAGTGAAGGAGCTGACAAACTCAAGGGTCGGCTCTAAGTAAGCTGGGGCTCGGATCTCAGTAAACTGATCCAGCCCGACTGTGGTGATCATCCTCCTAAGATCTCCATCAACGTGGAGACAGTCAAAAGCAGAAATGTCCATAAATCTAGGTGCGATCACTGGACGGCTAGCAATACGCTCATAATCTACCCGGTGTCTCTCGTGGATCACCGGGATAGAAGGTCTGGATGAGGAAGAAGAAGGGGAAGGAGAGGATCTATCTCTAAGGGCTAATAACCTGTCAGAACTCATCTTCAATCAACACTGTCAAGCTACCTCGGTCACTGACAAACTTCAAGAATCACCTCGGTCGAGGTGCAGGTCGATTGGACCGAGGCGAAGACAGTCGCGATTCCAACTCTCAGAAATTCAGTTCTTTTCCCCCTAAAATCACTACAATTGCTTCCTATGGGGTACTTAAGCTTTTCCTCAACAGATTCAAGGGCAACCAAAGCCCAAATCGAAGTAAACGAACGAGTTAGGGTTTCGATCGTTTTTACCTCGTTCCGGCCGATTCACTCGAATTTCTTGCAGATCTGCAGTTGCAATAGGATCCTCTACTCTTTAATTGTAGTTTGGAAGCGGAAATCTTCGAAAACGAGCGAGAAACGAAGGGAGCGAGGTATATTCTGTCGCCGCGGTCGAGGAAGGTGAATAAAAAGTGAAAAGTAATTTTTTTTTCTTTTTATACTGTTATTGGATCTGCTGTCACCTCGGTCGAGATGGTCTCGACTGGACCGAGGTGGTATGGACCGAGGCGGTTCTGCAGAAACCCTAGTCGCCTCGGTTGCTCAAGAATTAACTCGGTCGAGGTGCTCTGACAGTAACCGAGGTGCTTCTGTCTTCTCAGAATCTCGAACTTCTGTCCTTCCAGTTGTGCTCCTTCCTTAGATATTCCCTGTTGTCTGTCCAGAACGCCAAAAACAAAGCAAAGCAAAGCAAAAACAAAAACTATCTAAGCTAGACTAGAAAACGGGAAAAGAAAGCAATACCTTGGGTTGCCTCCCAAGAAGTGCTTGATTTAAGGTCGCTAGCTGGACCATGATGTGTCTCAAAGGAGGTGGGAGGTGCCCTCACCCCATACTTCACCTCCATCGTGGGGTGAAGTAAGTAGATCCATCAAACGCTCCAACAAGTGTAAGTGCTCATCGGGGAATGAATCGTCTATGGGTGGGTTATTCGTCTCGCGGAAGGATTCCGGTAGCCGGCTGAGGTGATCCGCAACGGAGTTCTCGGATCCCTTCTTATCGCGGAACTCTAGATCAAACTCTTGAAGCAAGAGAATCCATCGAATAAGACGCGGCTTGGCATCTTTCTTAGCCAACAAATAGCGAATGGCCGCGTGGTCGGTGTAGACAATGACTTTCGCCCCCACTAGATAGGAACGAAACTTCTCGAAAGCATATACAACCGCCAATAATTCCTTCTCGGTGGTAGCGTAGTTGCGTTGTGCTTCATCTAGCGTCTTGCTAGCATAGTAAATGGCGGTGGTCCGTCCATCCTTCTTCTTTCCAAGCACCGCTCCTACGGCTACATCACTAGCGTCACACATGACCTCAAAGGGCAAGGTCCAATCAGAAGGCTGGATAATGGGAGCGGAGATCAACGCTTCCTTAATCCTGTAAAAGGCATCAAGACACTCCTACGAAAACTCAAAAACAACATCTTTATTCAAGAGGTTAGTTAGAGGTTTAGAAATCTTAGAGAAGTCCTTGATGAATCTCCTGTAGAAACCTGCATGCCCGAGAAAACTCCTCACACCTTTAACAGAACAAGGAGGAGGGAGTTTCTCAATAGTCTCGATCTTAGCTCGATCGACCTCAATACCTCGATTAGAAACGAGGTGTCCTAGCACAATGCCTTCATTAACCATAAAATGACACTTCTCCCAATTCAAAACAAGGTTAGTGTCTTCACATCTTGTAAGCACTAGAGAAAGGTTAGATAGACAATCATCAAAAGAGGAACCATATACAGAAAAATCATCCATAAATACCTCCATGATCTCCTCTATGTACTCGGAAAAGATAGCCATCATGCATCGCTGGAAGGTAGCGGGTGCATTGCACAATCCAAATGGCATCCTCCGATAGGCAAACGTCCCCCAAGGACAAGTGAAAGTGGTCTAATCCTGATCATCCGGATGGATAGGAATCTGGAAGAATCCACTATAGCCGTCCAAGTAGCAAAAGTGTGAATGCTGGGCCAACCGTTCGAGCATTTGATCAATGAAGGGAAGCGGAAAATGATCCTTCCGAGTCGCCGTGTTCAGCTTCCTATAATCGATGCAAACTCTCCAGCCCGTAACGGTCCTTGTTGGGATCAACTCGTTGTTCTTATTCGTCACAACGGTCATCCCTCCTTTCTTCGGAACGACATGCACCGGGCTAACCCACTTGCTGTCCGAGATAGGATAAATAATACCTGCATCCAACAACTTAAGAACTTCCTTCTTCACAACCTCTTTCATGATCGGATTTAACCGTCTTTGAGGTTCCCGTGAAGTCTTATGATTATCTTCCATTAGAATTCTATGCATGCAGAGAGAAGGTTTAATGCCAATAAGATCATCCGTGGTGTAACCTATAGCTTTTCGATGCTTTCTCAAGACATGCATTAACTTAGACAATTCAGAATCGGAGAGGGAAGCACTAGCGATAACGGGATAAGTAGAATCCGGCCCAAGAAAGATATACCTCAAGTGACTAGGGAGTTGTTTAAGCTCCACAACTGGGGGTGCTTTCTGAGAGGGATCTATGCTTCCTCTTTCCAGTGGAGTGGTGTCAGGAACTGGACTCGATGCAGTCGCAGTTAGAATCGTCTCGCCATCGACCTCGGTCGAGGCGCATAGGCGTTGACCGAGGTGTTCTTCGGTCGCCTCGCTCTGTCCAGAAAGTGCCTCGGTCGAGGTACTGCTACTGGATCCGAGACTGGAGATCTTCGTCTCCCGGATTAGATTCTCAGTTTTAGCCCCTGGATCCTCTTCCAGTGCCTTCAAGCTCCGTATATCTGCATTACAAGAAGCATCTATACCTTCCTCCATTAAACTGAAGCTAATAACTCTTTCGAGTGGGTCGTTAATAAGGATAGAGCTCACCAATTCTCTTGATTCTTCTTCATCGTAGATGTTGAAGATATCATCAGTAAGTTGCTCCCCTTTCATGGCCGCAAGTAGTGCGAACTCCACCTCATCGCCACCAACGTTGAATTTCAACTTGGCGTTCTTGCAATCCACGTTGCAACCCGAAGTTGCTAGAAATGGCCTCCCGAGAATAATAGGGACAGGATAATCTGCGGGAATGTCAAGTACAACAAAATCTATAGGTAGATAGAAGTTACCTAACTTGACCAGAACGTCTTCCAAAATGCCCACGGGATGGGTAATGGAGCGGTCCGCCATGTAAAGTCGAATCTTGACCGGCTTGGGCTCTCCAAGACCGATCTTAGTGCATAGCTCCAGCGGGATGATGCTCACGATGGCTCCTAGATCACAAAGGGCTTCACAAGTGACATCCCCAACTTGAATGGGAATGCAAAATAAGCCGGGATCTCTCAACTTAGGTGGCATCTTTTCCTTCATGATTTTGATTAGCTCCGAAGATTTAGATGTCATCCTAACTTCACCAACATCCTCCAGCTTCCTCTTCCTTGATAAGATTTCTTTTAAGAACTTCCCATAGGCGGGCATACCTAAAATAGCATCAAGGAAAGGAATATTAATATGTAGCTTATTCATCAAGTCAAGAAACTTACAAAAGTGCTTGTCTAGATGTGCTCTGGCTCTGGATTGAGGGAATGGAAGTGGTGGCTTATATGCAGGAGGTGGAACATAAGTTTCTGTCGTTCCTCCTGCTTTCTGTTGCTCCGCCTCGGTTGGCATCTCGGTCGAGGTGTTCTTCGACTGGATCTGGACCGAGGTGGTCTGCGTCGAGCGAGGTACTGGATCTGCAGTTTTAAGTCCACTCCTCGTCGTTATGGCCATGCACTGGCCCTTAGGGTTAGTTTCCGTCTTCGCTAGAAGCTTCCCTGGATCTCTTGGCGCTTCATTCGCCCTATTAGCAAGTTGTTGTTCGAGGGACTTTTGGGCCCTCGAAAATGAAGTCATAGAATTCTCCATAGCGCTAAGCTTGATCAAGATTGCCTCCAGAACTGCGTCTTTCTTTTCTGGCTGAGACGAACTTGATCCTTGCCCTTGGCTTTTCAATGGAGTAGAAGAAGAAGAAGGGGAAGAGAGGAAAGGATTAGAGGAATCATTAGAGTTGGAGTTTGAATAATTGTTACCGTGGTTTTGGTTATTCGCTCTCCAGTTGTTGCTATTGGATCCTCTATTGTTGTTGCTGTAGTTGTTGTTTCGGGGGCCGTTGTTGTTGTTATGGTACCCGTTATTGTTGTTGTTCCTTTGCCCTTGCTCTTCCTTCTTAGTTTGAGCCATCAAGAGCTCCTTCAATTGCTTCATGTCATTCTTCAGCGACGTGAGTTGATTGTTGTTGGGTTGAGTCTCTTGAAAGTTGACCCTTTTAACTCCACCTTCAGCTCCTTGGTGGGTATATTTCTCCATGTGCAAGGCTTGCTTCTCAATGAAGTCCCAAGCCTCGTCAATCGCCATGTCCATGAAGGTACCGGCGGAGAGTAGTTGGAGATTGAATTGGGTGCTTCCGTCCAGCCCTTTGAAGTAGATCTCCAACAACTCGATCTTTGGAATCCCATGATGTGGGCAATCCAAAAGGATATCCTTGAACCGCTCCCAAGATTTGGACAAGCTCTCCTTGTCCTTCATGATGAAAGCATTGATCTTCCCTCTCATTTCAGCGGTCTTTGAGGGGGGAAAGAATTTGGTTAAGAATTCCGTAGTCATCTCCTCCCATGTGCTAATTTTTCCTGGAGGAAGAGATTGATACCAAGTAAGAGCTCTATCTTTTAAAGAAAAGTAGAAAGGTCTTAGCTTGTAGTTGTTATTTTCAATTCTAGAAGGTCGCAAGGTTTCCATCAAGATCTCGTAGTTTTGAAGATGTTGATGCGGCGACTCCTTCTCTAACCCTCCGAATTGGCATTGGCGAATCATGGATAGAACTTGCGGTCGAAGTTCGTAGTCATGATCCGCTGGATCTCCTAGGTTCACCCCTGGACGCCTCAGCTGTTGATTAGGGTCCATCCTTTGACCTAGGGTTTGTGGGATTCCTGCAAGAAGAACATCTCGGACTGGCATCCGAGGTGGAAGTACATCGGCCGGGGCGTCAGGTACTGGAATCTGCCTCGGTCGCGGGTCAACTACTGGATCCTGCATCGGTCGAGGATCAACAGGAGGATCTTCCCTCGGTCGAAGTAGAATCTGGTCTCGTATGACTGCAATCTCAGCTTCGATTGCTGCAGTCTTGGCACAATTCTCTTCTTTCTCTTGCCTTAGTTCTTCCTTACTGAGACGTAGCAGCTCTTGCGTCTCTTTTAATTGGGCCGCAAGATCGCGATCGTCTTGTTGGGCCATCTTCGATTCTCTTAAGCGTCGCTTATATGTCTTTTCCGGTTCGGGATCGTATGGAACGATTTCCTTCCCAGCGCGGGTTCTTCGCATATACCTAAGAAAGAACCTGCAAAAGTCGTCACTCAAGTAGAGTGGTTAGATGAAACGGGGCAAGCGCCCCAAGAGCAAACCGTACCGGCTCGGTCTAGACCAAGTCCCCGGCAACGGCGCCAAAAACTTGTTCGCTCCAAACGGTGTGTGCAAGCTTTAAATTTATAACCCTAGACTTAAGCTTAAAACAAGGATGCGAACCCGCAGTGTACGGGTCAATCGTAGTAAAAGCAAGAAAATTCCAGGGGTCGATCACAGGGACTCGGTGAAACAAAGTCAATACGGTATGCTTATGTCAATACTAACCACAAGAGCAATTAACACAATCAAAGATGAATAAGAAGTCAATAAAGCAAACATGCAATTCTAGGGATTAAAGCATCTAGTTGTGGTTCCAACTCAAGATCTATAGATAAGCGGACAAAGTTGAGATTTTTGCATGGGGAAGGCGTTACTAAAGTGGAGTAGATCACCGGGTAAGTCTCACTACACACCAATCCTAAACCGTAACTCCTATTACCGGGTAAGTCTCAAGGAATCAAGATAAAGAACTATAACCTCAAACTAACATACCATCTAAGGGAATAGAATCAACCTTTACCGGGTAAGTCTCAGGCTAACTCACAAAGATGGGATGGAAGCACACTCAAACCCCAATAAAGGATAAACCTTTATTACCTACACTTATGATCGTTAATACACAAACTAAGGAATTACCGGGTAAGTCTCATCCTAAGCTTGCATTGAACCAGGAAGGTGAAATAAGAATAGGATTTTAGCAAACTCTAACACTTAACTTTCTGTTTTAAGTCGGATAAGTCACCTCGGTCAGAAGAATTCCACCCCGGCCGAGATGTTCATCAACCGAACGAGATGCTTAGGGTTAAGGTTACAGACTCGAACTTTCAAGATCCTACTGGAATCTAAGATTATTCTATCATTGTTTTTCCCACAACCTTCTGCCAATCACCCTAGAATCACACAAGGAAATTAGCCACTCATCATCATTATGAAAGTATTAAATATATGGGAAGAAGGTGAATATTTGAACAAAGAAGAATTTAATGAAAAGACTTCAATAACTGAATCAAATATCACAACAAAGCGTTCCTTGGATAGCAATCCAACAAGACAAGACAACAATTGAGGGAATTGAAGACAATCTTACAAAACCCTCCAATAAAGCTATAAAAGCTATGGACTTCAATCTTCCTTCAACCTTCAAAAAGGTTCTTCGAAAACTCCCAAATTGGAGTATACCGCTGCTGCTGCGTGTGTGGGGTGATAGCGGGTTGTCCAGCTGTAAGCGGATGCCGGAATTGTGGAAAATCCGACCCTTTTTATAGGAAAATAACCCTCCAAAGATAATAAATCTTAGAAAGATATCTTCCCATAAAAATAGGTAAAATATATGATTCTGCATATTTCCTTCCTTCCAGGAGCCAAGCCCAAAAATATAAGATCACTTTCCAAATTTAAAAGATCTCCTCCAAGAATAAAAATATTCTCGCCGCGTCCTAGGTGTTCGCCTCGGTCGAGTCGGCGTCTCTGGATCACCTCGGTCGAGGTGAATCAATGGTCAACCGAGGTGAGTAACGACAGAATGTGAAATCTCTCGAATCTGCTCCAAAGTAAATCTTTAATCCATGGCTATGCTCCCTGGATGTAGCTCCAAATGACTCACGACTCCTTTTGCTCCTTTTTGATGCAAAACGTACCATATTACCTGCAATTACAACGAAACTAGGTGTAGACCTCGATTCTCGCAAAGGTAGATGAAATGGTAGTAAAATCACATAATGTACATACAAACGTGCAGATTATAAAAGATAAAACGTCCAAACAAATCCCAAAATATAGACTATAATTCATGCTATCACTTGCCATATGGAAATTTGCTCCCAAAAATCTTTCTACACTTTTCGATTGATTATTCTTATGAGGAGCAACATATTCTGTGTGGAGAACTAGATGAGGAATTCTTTAACAGTATAGGGATTAAGAGAACAATGACTGACTATAGAACATTATGGGTTCTAAAGGAGCAACCATCATGGAATTTTACCATTGTGCAGCGTCTGAAAGCTGTAGAAAGAGGATTAGACTCCTTGAGAAGTGATCTTGTTTTCTTCCGATCAACAGTGATTGACCGGCTGGACGAAACACAAGATCTACTGGGTATTTTGAATTAGAAAATTAATCAAATGTTTCATGTCAACGCTCTTTCTCTTACAGCTACCAATAGCATCAAGCCCTTAACAGAAGAAGATGGGCAAGCTACTACTAAAGATGATGAACAGGTCATGACACAGTGCCATAAGATTATCAAGGATCGTCCTATTTGCCAACCAACGTCTGAAGATCCAGACGTGCTGCATCTTGAAGAATTTGGAGTAGTCAAGAAATATGACATGAATTCTGATCAGAGGCGAACAGAACTTTCTCACAAAGAACTTGACCTCATAAATGCTTAAAATCGTTGGAGGAAAATGTGTTTGAATGAGCATTTTGAGAAAGGGAGCTCGTCCAGGTGCTATCAAGAATGAAGCTCTCAGGAAGTCCATGACTATCAAGGCCCTTGATTCTGATAGCAAAGGCTTGTTTTTGAAAAACTTGATTGGCTTTGTGATTTTGTGGAAATACTTTTTCTGGGTTGTAATGCTTTAAAACTCCCGTGCTTTAATTATTTTTCTCCCTTGTTGAAAGACAAAGGGGGAGAAATAAATGTGTGATCCGACATTTTCTCTCAATATTCTGCATTCTTCATTTTAAGTTAGTTTGATATTCATATATGCATCGCTAACTTTACAATGCAGGTACGAAAACATTTGTGTTGTCTTCCATCAAGGGGGAGATTGAAAATCCACCTTGATTATAAAGTTGTACAGGTGTTGATGATGGAAGACTTAAACACAATGAAGTACTTTAATACACTAACAATTTATTGACTATATATCGAGTTGCTTGATTTGGTTTGGTGGTTTGTATTGAATAAGTGGAGGTTTTGCAAGACACTTCAAAGGACCTTGGAAGACCTTGAAAGACAAGGAGTTTAGAGTGTTCAAACGACGGAGGTCTTGAAATGAATTCCAAGGGAACAAAGAAGCAAGGCCGTGCGCTAAGGGAATTCAAATCAGTAAAGAAGATCTTCTAGAAACGATTTGCTCAACAAGAAGATTTATTTGAAGATCTCAACCGACCATTAAAGATCTTGAAAAGATCCTCAACCGAAAGCACGAATATTCTCTCCTTTTGAATTGATATTATCACAAAAAATACGAGAAGATTAAGGAGCTGAGAGATCAACGTGTTCTTAGGAGATGAAGATCCACAACGTCAATCTCATCTCAACCAAGAAGCGATCTTCATGGAGAAGAAGAATGATCTTCAAACGGTCATTTTTCCAACGGCTAGAAGACTTCTCCATAGAAGGCTATAAATGAAGATGGAGATTGAAGAACAAGATAACAAACTCACACGGAAACATCAAAAGTCTTCAAGCGATTAAAAAACATCTTTATTCGATCAAATAGTTTTTCTTTCTCTCTTTCTCTAAAAAGCTTTATCCCTTAGAGAGATAAAACTCGAGAGCTCCATTGGTATATCTAAAGAGTGTTATAATCGAGTGTGTGTTATTCTGCGAAGTAACTAGGCTATTATAGCAACGTGAAGAGTTGGAGCTAGATCGTAGCATTGGCTACAATGAGAGAAGAATGGGATTTCTTCTAGTTTGTATCTAGGATTCTGTGAAGCTGATTATAGATAGTTAGATCCTAAGGCTATACCCTGGGATGGAGAGTAGGTTATTTAGAGCCGAACTTCGTAAACATATCCTTGTGTCGATCTTCTACATTCCGCACTATATCTTGCTTTATTGTGACTAAATTTGTTTTGCAGGAGTACAAAGTCAAGGCCCTTGAAAGTTGTTTCAAAGCCCTTGAAATCAAAGTATCACAAAGAGCTCAGATCGACATCAAGGCCCTTGAAATTGGTTTCAAGGCCTTGAGATTGGTTTTGCGAAAAGTTCTCATACTCTATTCAACCCCCCTTCTAGAGTATCTTTTTATCCTTTTTATTCACCTACCGGTTCTTCAATCATGATGCTAGAGAGTAGACTGTGAAATTCAGGATGATGAATAGGAGCTATGATATGTCGATTGTGCAGTTTTCTAGGTTATTTGGTTTTGGTGAGACCACACATGGGAATTTCCCTAGGCACACCCGGCCAAGTGCATTCGAGGAGAGCATAGCTATGATAGGATGCTCAGCTGATAGGTGGCAACCGGCAGACTCGGAGGATAAGTTGATCTACAACTTATCTTTCAAGATCGCTCATAGGATTATGTCCGAGACCCTTCTCCCTAGGACGAGACACCACAGAAGTTGAACGCCGATTAGCTTTTTATTTTGTATTGCATGGCAACCGGTACCATCCCATATTGTGCTATTATGTTAGCTGACTGCCTTAGAAAGATCAAGAACAAAGGCCGAGGAGATATTTTTGTTGGTGGAATTGTGACCCACATTTCCATACAGTTACAAATTGACTTTTCTGCATGTGAGCTAGCTGCTGAGGCTAGAACTCTTGGATTATAGAGATTTATTACTAGGGGTATTTTGATTCCCTGAATTAGAGGTCTTCCATATGTTGTTGTGCCTTGGGAAGGCAAGAGTGGGAGGGGATCCCGTGGAATTCTGATTACTCCATTAGGGACCCCCATAACTGGAAGCTTACTTTTGTTCCGATGCATGTAGACAGAGCAGGTCCCGAGGACGTTGATGAGGATCCCGCCGTTGAGGCGGATGTAGGACAAGGCGTTGAGATATGGATATTGGGACTGATGCCGGTCCTAGTGATTTCGACAGCTTTCAGGAGCCGCCAGCTGATTTCCCAACTATGGGAGAGTTTCCTGATCCTCCTAGGAGATCTACAGCTCGCCGTCCCCGCGCTAGCCCATCACAGCACCTCAAAGCGCCCTACTTGGTTTGATGAGTAGTCCAGCTGGTTCGAGGGTCTATAGGGATAGATGGGAGACCTTATAGTTGTTGTTAGGCGCATTGATCGACGCCTCGATACTTTGGAGGAGGACTCATGGATGGTGAGGGATCTTTATCATCAGCAGTTTGGACGTCCCTACGATCCGACGTGGTTCCCGTTCCCACCGCCACTCCGATGATGACATCCCACTTTTATCATCGGTTTTATCAGACTTTGTGAGTTTCTTTTACTTTTCTTTCTTTTATTGCACATTAGGGGCAATGTGTAATTCAAGTATGGGGTGATTGTGAGACTTGGTCTGTAATAACTATTATGATACCTTGCTTTGAATCTATGTCCATCGTACTTTGCATTTTCGATATCTTGTCACATGTTTCGATATTGTCTTGCATTATAAAGCTTTAAAAATCAGAAAAATTAAAAAATTCGAAAATTTTGTGCTTCTAGGATTGGAAAAGACCTCAATGATGAAAACTACTTGTGCAATGGATTTTTGATGATTTTTATGTGTTTAAATTGAATTATGGATTGTGAAGGATTTGAATGTTTTGTTGGATTTTCTTGCGAGTTCGATAATTTGAATTTTATACAAATCATGTTGAGAAATTGAAGGTTATAACCGCTTTATAAGTTCTTGCACTTCTTATTGAGATGATTAAGGCTCTTCAATTTTCACTCCTTTCTTCTTCTTGATACACCTTTTAGCCCCTCATGTATATGTTTTGCCTCCTCTTTCACCTATCCAGGAATTAGGATGCAAGTTAGAGAAGTGTGAAGTTTATAGTTGAAAGTGGTGAAGTGTGTTAGAAAATAGGTTTGGGGAAGTCAATCATGATGATAAGTAAATCGGCACCATTCACATAGACAGGTGTTTGTGTCTTGCCAAAGTCGGATTGAGCGATATTCCTAACGAGTCATGGTATGTGCATTACGGTTTGAGGCAACTCGAAAAATTGAGGTATGCTGATTTCCTAGGCTTCGGTTATTGTGCACCTCTGTCCTTGATCTCAAAAGTGAAAGTAAAAGAAAAGAATGCTGAAAAAGAAGAGAAAAAGAGCTTATTGGTGAATGTTGAAGTTTTCTTAAGGAAGTTGTGATGTTACTATCCTCTTTCCCGGATTTTGCACCACATATCCTATACATATCTCACCCTAACACGTTTCTTGACCTTCATTTCAAAGACGTTAAGATCTTTGAGTATGTTGTTTGGCTTTGTGGTTTAAATTGGATTTTCCATGATTGATTTTGATTTGATTCACGTTATGGTGCTTGTGTTTGAAACTTTTGCAAGGTATGATGATTCTTTTCATGACATGGGTCTTTTTTCTCACATAACAGTTTTCGAAAGCTATGAAACAAGTGTGGATAGTGATCTTTGAATAGAAGCATGCAACCAAAAATATTGTGTTTTTCCTTGTCTTTGCATTCATATTTCTTACATCTTTGTATTCTAGAATTGAACCTTGCTTGGAGACAAGCAAGAGGCAAGTATGGGGTATTTTGATAGCATGAAATATGGCGTTATTTTAGATGTGCATATAGGTAGATTTTCCCTTTCTTTTGAGTACGTGGACATATATTTATAGCATTTATGAGCATATTCACCTATTATGTTGGAATGGAGATATACGCTAGCTTTGTTGTGATTATAGGTGAATTGGCGCTGAATTGAAGTGGAAATGAAGCATTCATGGATTATTGATCGAAGTGGACCTAAATGGGAAGCATTGGAGGAGACTAGGAAGGAGTGTGAAGAGAGACAAGGAGGAAAAACGTCAAAAAGGAAGAACCACAGCCAAAGAACAAACTTCCACGGCCAAGGTTTCATTAATTCTTTGATTTCTGCACGTGGAAAGAGAGTTCGAGAGTCCTCTTAGGACAAATCACGCCCGTGGTTTTGATGACGTCACCCGTGGTTTTCTTTGGGAAAAGCCATTCCGTTATTGCCACGTCAGTACCGTAAATGGAAGACTTCTAAACCTAATTTTATTCTATAAAATAGGTTGACGGCTGCGATATGAAAGGAATCGCTTACACTCAGGTTTTGGATCGCGCTTTGGAGATTGAAGGACGTTTATCCTTGATATTTTCTTGCCGCACACTCAGAAGACGGATTGAAGAGATGTTGGGATTGACGATCCCGCACTTGGAGATAGAGGAACATTTGTGAGATTTAGTGATTCTGATTTCTATTCTTTGAACATAACAACATAGATTATTTTGTGATTATTTTGAATTGAGATATTTGGAGAGTATTGAGTTTACTTGGTTTCATTCTTTCTCAACTTATTTTGTGAATATTGATATTATGATGATGATTGTTGGATAAACCCCCGTGCGATTCTAAGGTGAAGAGTTGATGGTTATGGTTTAGATGATGATAGATTGAACCTTGTAAACAGATTGGACCTTGAGAGTTGTGAGATTAAACCCTCGCAGAAGGATTTCCACGGCCTGTTCTTGAGGTTCCACGCCCGTGGTTTCCTTTGTCTTGCACGTTTTGCTTTTACCTTTACCTAAAGTTAAAAGATTGCCTAAACCCTAGCCTTGTTGAACCTTTCTTACCCATGGCCTTGCTTGGTTATAAACGTTTACGAGTTCTAGGTAATATAGGATTCAAAACCCTCTATTAAGGTGGAGAGTGTCATAGCCTTTACCTTTGTGCTTCCTTTTGACTTCCTTGAGTTTGGTGTTTGGTATTGAGAGTACAATCCTATCCTTGGATCCTCTATATATCGACACTCAACATCCGGTGTTAGAGAACCTTTGGGTGAGACAAGTGGGTGTTGGAACTTCACCGTATGATACCCAATTATTATTACATATTATCATTGTCTTGATAATTGCTTTGCTTGCTTTACAAGTTAGATTACTTTGTTGGTTTGTTCTCACTAATTCCCTGAGATCGATTCTGGAATATTAGCCCTTACTACGATAGATCCGTACACTGCGAGTTCGCTTATCATTAGGTCTATAATTCAAGATATAAATTTAAGCCTTTTCGCAAACACCTTTTGGAGCGAACAGATAGATTTGAGATCCGAGTAACACCAGATGAGGGTGAGAGAGAGCATGTGGTGCTTTAAACGGCATTTCAGACTCGGTATGGCCACTACCAGTTTGTAGTGATGTCATTCGAGTTCACGAATGCGCTTTTCGTCTTTATAGAGTTAACGAATAACATCTTTATCGACTTTCATGATCAGTTTGTTGTGGTCTTCATTGATGATATTTTGGTGTACTCTCGTAGCAAAGAGATACAGCGGGATATTTGAGGATGGGTTTACGAGTTTTATAGGGTAGAGAGTTTTATGCCAAGCTCTCTAATTGCGAGTTTTGGATGTTTGAGGTGACCTTTTGAGGTCATGTGATTTCTGCTGAAGGGATCAAGGTTAATCTGGCAAAGAGTGAGTCTGTAACAACATAGATGACACCGACGAATATCGAGAAAGTTTGTAGTTCTTTGGACTACACGGATATTACCGCTGGTTTTGTGGAAATTGCCCGATCACTAATTAGCCGGATGAGGAAGACTACCCGGTTGGTATAGTAGGAGCCGTGTACTTAGAGTACAAGGAGCTAAAGAGAAGATTGACTTCTACTCCTATTTTAGCACAAACATAGGGCACTGATGATTTTGTGGTGTATAGTGACGCTTTCAAGCTTGACTTAGGGTGTGTGTTAATGCAGCGAGATCTTGCGGCATCAACCATATGGAGTTTCAAGTCAGATCATCACATACCGTAAAAGTGTCTTAAGTGTAATAGTAATCAACAAGGATTGAATGGTCATTAGAAGCGATAACTTGAGTTGATTAAGGATTTTAACCTTGAATCGTTAAGAAGGCGAATGTCGTCGCCAATGCCTTAACAGGAGGACTCCTTGAGAGAAGGCGACTACACAACTGATGGTTCAGCCTCAGTTACAAAGAGACCTAGCATGGCTAGAGGTAGACATTAAGTTCCCTGATAAGGATGGTCAATTATTTACTTTAGAGGTTCTACCAGATTTATTGGGCAAGGTCCCACATAAACAGGAGACATGTCAGACGTTGATACGGATCCAAGATAGAATGCCCAGTGGCGAGACCCCACAGTTTTCCATAGGAGCTGATGGATTGATGAGGCGCAGCGAGTGCTTCTGTGTACCTTTTGATAGAGAATTGAGGCGGAGGATTCTGCAGGAGACTCACGTCCCCTCTTACTCAATGCACCCAGATATGAGTAATATGTATCAGGATATGAGACGCTCAATTTAGTTAAACTAGCTAATGACCGAATTGTGACTTAAATGTGCGACCTGTTAGTAGGTTATGACAAAGCATTGTAAGAATCGAAGGAGAACTCCATCTACTACCAGTGCTGATGTGGAAGTGAGAGGACATCTCCATGAACTTTGTTATCGTTTTAACACCAAGCAAGAACTTTAATGCTACCTGAGTTATAAGACAGATTGTCTAGTACAGCAAGTATTATTTCCACTAAGGAAACGCGTGTTTGATGATTCAACGAATTACAGAATTCAACAGTTAGATAGTGCAATTTCATGGGATAACGTGGTTTATTTTCTTTGATAGAGATTGACGAGTTTTCCTTAAGGATTCTACAGTCGATGCATGCAATTGTAGATATGAGCTCACTTATCATGATAGTTGGTCATCATCGAAAGGATGGTTATATTGGCAGGATCGTATTTGTACCAACTCGAAGAAGGATATTAAGAGCTTGCACACTAATTTAGATATTTGTATGGTTAGATGACCAATTATGGTTAAGACCGTGTATCGATAATTAACATGTGTTGGTCAAAACTTTTTCTTAAGGGGTGTGTGATGTAAGAGCTAGGATTTTCGAATCCTAATTAATGATGATTAATGTTGATTAACTTAATCATCGATAGTAATTGACACATAACTCGCGAAGAGTGTGTAAGTGATGAGCATGAGTCCCACCGTTATGTTCCTGGCGTAATTTTAGTCCTATGGAAATTTTTTACTTTTTCCCCCGGTTAATTACTTTTACCATCCGGTGTTATTTGGAGCATTTGGGAGCTTCAATTAATAAAATGCAGTTGAAAGAAACGATCAAGACATCAAACATGTCTTAGATATGAAATAACATGGAAAGACAAAACGGTCAAAAGAGTCTCTATTTCGTTTCTTAGCGGCTAATAAAGACGGCTTAAGAATACGCGTTTTCCGAGGCAGATGCGAAATCATTATCCCTACAATATTCCAGATTTATTATTCCAATTTCGAGAAGCTTGGAGAAGGGGATTCAACCCACCTTTGGATCGATGAAAGGATAATATATCGAATTCGCTAAAGGATAATTATCGTCTTCGCTATAAATAGCGGAAATTCGTTTATTAATTCATTTTCTTTCACGTTTTCTCGTAAAAGCTCTCATTTCTCTCAACCTTCAAACTCAAATCTACTCTCCATTTCTAATCCGATTTCAAATCCGTTTGAGTTTTTGGATTCCTCTCTTCATTCCCTTCATTTTGGTACCGAGTTTTTGCGTTTCTGAGCAAGAGAAGATCTGGTCGAGCATATATGATACTGGGCCGGTTCCGTCGCTCATTCCAGTAAATTTGATAATGTCCGAACGTAGCTTGCATCGCTGTGATTCTGAATCTTCTTTCGGATCGTCAATCGGGTTTAGTAACGAATAAATTATGAATTTATTTGTTTTCCGTATTGAAATTTGGCCTAAATTGACCTTAGGCTTGTCAAAATGGATAATTGGAAATTCCATTGTGCTCGTTATATTATTCTGGTGATTGTGGGTTGTTTGTTTGATGAAATATGATGACAAGTGGGCTCGGAAATTGCCTACGGGCAAAACATTATTCAAGTGAAAGTTAATTAATTAATTAAAGGTTAATTAATTAAAATAGGATTAGAATTGAGATTGAGGAATGTTGATTAGATGATATCTTGAGAGGTTTGAGGAATTGTGAGATGTTGAGTTTATGGATTGATAGTTATGACCTTTGAGAATCTATGAGGCTAGAAGTAGAGTCTTCTAGCATGTGTTCTGATGATTGATGTTTATGCCTTGTTTATCAGGCGTGGTAATTATTCCTACGGGAATTCGAGGTTGATCGATTGTTGTGGATATTTGGACCCAGGTAAGTCCTTGGGACTTACTTAGTTGTATTCCTATATTGAATGTATGCATGAGTGGTGATTGTTATATGCTTTATAGCATGCGATATTGATTATTACCGACTTATGATTAGCCCCCTTGCAGTGGCAGTGATAACCTTTCCCTTTCATCTTGAGGGAGTCTAGGAGGTTCTCTGTGGTCATGCCATACTTGGTGTTTATCGTTATTCTGATGTGTGTATGTGCTTATGCATTATCTTATATATGAATCGTTAGCTAACGGTTTCATACCGTGTTGTAGATCCTTTGCAGGTTAGGAAGACTACAAAGTGATCTGGAGGAGTGATCAGCCGAGGACTTCCGTACATCTAGGATGTTATGGGATTTTGGGTTGTGTTGTGTATATGTTGATGTTGTTTTGTACTCGGCTGTGGGGTTTTGTATGTATTATGTTATCAGATGTTTCAGTTTTATAAAGGATGTTTTATATTTATTTGTGTCTAGTTGTAAGATCCAGTGAACTTGTTGTCATGCTAGGGTCAGGACCCATTGTGAGGCCCTAACCCAGTAGCACTCCGATTCATGCGGACTTGAGGTGTTACATGTCCTAGGTGTGTTTTGTTGTTGCTTGTGATTGTCTTTTGTAATTTGAAATTGGATTTTTTCTTTACTACCCTTAAGTTTTTGGCTTTTTTGGATGGTGTCCAAAGTTTTTCACGTTTCTGCTTGGTACCCCTGAGGTTTCGGTTTTTCCGTCCGGTACCCTTATTTCTTTTTTTTTGTCTAAAATAATATTTTTTTATATTAAAATTATTTTTCAAAAGAAAAAATATATAATAAAAATATTATATTATAAATTTCGAAGATAAGTATATTTTAATCAAACAACTTTAATCAACTATAAATAATTTATGATATTTCTTAAATTATATTAGATTTTTACCAATTATTTTGATTTATAATATATTTATTACTATTTGATACTTTATCATATTTTACATCAAAACATGAGAAATTTATTATGTGTTATATAAAAAATAAATAATTTAATTTAAATTTATATGATATTTTAATAAAAAAAATTTAAAAATAAACATAATTTATAACTATATGATATTTCGTTGTTGGTATACTCCGCGGATTTGTTTCATATCATTGATAAATATATAACATAGAGTATTAAAAACGGACATTCGATTTTTCAAAAAAAAATGAATATCCTATGCTTTTAGAATATTTTTCGTCAAAATATAAGCATTCACACATAGAATCACAATTTTCTTTTATATAATGAACCATCCAATATTATATAATAAACCAAAAATTAATTTGCGGAGTATACCAACAACGAAATATCATATATATATAAATTATGTTTAATTTTAAAATTTTGATTAAAATATCATATAAATATAAATTAAATTTCTTATATTTATATAAAAGATAATAAATTTCTCATGTTTTTATGCAAAATATAATAAATGATTAAATAGTAATAAATACATTAAAAATCATAAAATAATAGGTAAAAATATTATATAATTTAAAAAATATTATAATTTATTAATAGTTTATTAAAGTTGTTTAGTTAAAATATACTTATTTTTGAAATTTATAATATAAAATTGTTATTATATATTTTTTTCTTTTTTAAAAATATTTTTAAATTAAAAAACGTTATTTTAGGGAAAAAAAAATAAGGGTACCGAACGGAAAAGCCAAAACCTTGAGGGTACCAACCGAAAAGGTGAAAATCTTTAGGCACCATCGGAAAAAAGAAAAAACTCAAGGGTATCAAAGCGAAAAAATCCTTTTGCATAAGTATTGAGGTATATATAAGGCAAACATGAATTATTCATTTTCTTTGCTATTTTAAAAAAACTTTTTCTGCATGAATTCTTATATATCCGAGCCAAGTATTATACAATTTCTGTTTGAAGTATAGATGATCCATCAAACATGAAACATGATGATAGTGTCCATAGTTGAGACAACCACTTTCACGTTTTGTAATACTTTAGTATGTATATGAAAAGCCTGATATTTTTTTTCAACAATTTGTTGTTTTGTTGATCAAATATTTATGTCTATTGTTACGTTAATTATGGAATGGATCTAGAAAAGCATCTGACATTTTTAATTGATTGTCATGGAGTCTTTGCCAATATTGATGAATTAAAGATTTGTGTTTTCATTTTAGTTGATCCGGAAAAGAAGAAGAAAGACTGACTGAATTGCAAACTTTACTGAATATTGTATATTGTATTATCGATCTCCATTAATGTGTACTTGGTTTCTTACTGTAATAAACTCTGAACAACTGCATATTTTTCCCACACAATGTCTTAACAAGATAGTAAACTCTAAACCACTGTATATTTTTCCTATAAAATGTACAAACAATAACGTTGCCTGCCTCTCAATCGAACTGTTTTTATTTACTTGATTCAATCACTATACGACTCCGTTTTCTTTTTCTTTCTTTTTTTGAAAGGTTAATTGTATTAAGAAGAAGAAAGAATTTACAAGATTACAAGATCAGCATGGGGCAAAACATAAGCAGAAACACGGAGCAAGTCAGACAAAGGGAGGAAAAGAGAGTCATCGGGTGAGGTTTATATTCAGCACTTGGGCCATATCGAGAGAGGAGTACGACCTGTCACTCCAATTGTGCTCAAAATGGAGCTTGACGGATCGTATGATCTCACTAGCACAGTCAATAGCTCTGGTGAAAGTGTGGTTGTATAACATGTTGTTTCTTGCAATCCACATATGGTAGAGGAAAGAGATGACAGAGGCAATCCTGACTCTATCCATTGGGGTAGGTTGTAGATTAGTCCAGGACTCGAGCCATGGCCAGAGGTTGTTGATATAGGGAGCAGGGTAAGGTAACTTGGTCCATCGAGAAACAGTGTTCAGCACAAGAGAGTCATAACTACAATGACACCATAAGTGATCATCAATCTCAGGGGCGCTATTACATAACTTACAGGTGCCGTGACTGACCATGTTCCAAGTTCTGATTTTCACAAGAGTGGGAAGACGTTTAAGAGCTGCTAACCATGCAATATAGGAGTTCTTAGGGCTGTTGGAACGCAAACAAATGACTTTAAAGGGAGTAGGATGAGTAAGAGGGTAGCTAGGAGAGAAGATGGCGTAGGCTTTCTTACGCAAGAAAGACCCATTGGGGCTAGAAATGGAATCACTTCTTTGGCCGTTCGGAGGAGGGTTTGGAATTTCATCTTTAAGTGAGAGCAAAGACTTCCAAAATACGATGTGGTGTGTCTTCGAGATACAGCTCCAAATGCTCCTATTTCCCTTAATCAGATGGCGTTTGACCCAAGAGGCCCAAATACTCCAAAGACTCATTTTCATTTACTCAATTCAATCACTAAAACCTACGTAGATATATAATTATGATTATCATTGTACACTTTCACTCACCACATGCACTAAACGCGTGTGCAGGAGCATTCGTCTTAGACCAAATGAAATATATTACCTTGTTCAATTTTTCTCTAGAGTTATTAAAAATTAAGAGATCTTAATATCTTGAAGGGAAGAGAAAGATGGAGGAAGAAGAAGACAAGTAAAATGATAAAAGAAAAAAAAAAAAGTATATTTTCATTTGAAAAAAGAGAGTTAACAATTAATGTGACAACCGTAAAAGTAGAAAAAGGTTTGGGCAGGAAAAAAATAAGAAAGGTATCCTTCTTTACTAATTTTTGGGTTTTTTAAAATTGTTTTAAATTTCATAAAAATGGATTTTTATTAGGATATAATTTGACCATTATTTAGTACATATGATATAAATTCCCATGACAAATTGCATCATTTTATAGTCACTGTCCAATTGATGCATCTTCTTATGCCATGCAGCAAGTGCAATTGGCACATTGACAGTCAAGAATGCCTTGAAAATTTAGAATCTCTTCTTCTCAACATAATTAGACCTAGATTTATCCTTTGCCCCAATGCAAGAAGCGTCATAGATCGACCCCAATACAAAAATCCAAGGCATCAAAATTCAAAGCAGATGGAATTCTCTAACACGGTTTGGTTCATTCATATATTCTACAAATAAAATGTTATGATAAAACTGAAAGGATATGATTGAAAGTTGAGGGTACACAATACTGGTAATGGATATGCCTCCTTCTCACGAGATCTGTTGGATAAGCATATATGTATATATGAATACTCAAATAGAAACAAAGCAGCATAGACGACAGAGACTCCAAAGCATCTTCATACGAAGAAGTTGATCAAGACGGGCTCTTTCCGGGGAGCCTCCTCCATAGCATCATCAGTTGTGGTTGTAGTTGTGGTTGTAGTCGCTTGAGAAGTGGAGCCCACACTGGAGGAGTCGTCTCTAATGGGGAGGTTCCAAGGGAGGCAACCAGATGCAAGGCCAATGTAGCGTTGCAAGGGGGAGGATTCGAGAAAGGTGCCATTGGAGATAACCTTTCTCTTTGTCGAGTTCCAATGGTTCTTGATCATGTTCTCCGTCCGACCTTGCAGAATCTTCCCCAGCTTCGACCATTTCGTGCCATCTTTCTTCAGGATTTCTACGATCGTCTCCTCTTCTTCCTTTGTCCATTCAGCATGCTTCTATACATATATAGACAACAACACAAGAGTCAATTAAGATTTAGGATACTAGGTCATCATGTCTACCTATATACATATATAATGAATCAAGGCAAAGAACCGTGATGTCCGGGCGCAAGTGATTGTTCCATCTTTCCCTGCATTGCTTCCCCTTCCTGCCATTCATCATATTTCCAATTTTTGACCATTGTTGTTCTCCCATTTCTCTCACTAATCTCTCTAGCTCCCTATTCAATCAAAATAAGGGCAAACACATATTAACAACAATTTCTTAAAAATATCAATAAAAAAAAATCAAGAAATTAACCTGTCCTCTTCGTCTGTCCAACGTTTGGGCACTTTGCACCTAGTATCCTTCCGTTCCTGGACAGGTATCGGCCTTCTACCTCTTCCGGGTGCCGGATCGCCTTGATGCATGCACGGCACATACCCATACCCATACCCATAGGAAGCGGCTTGCTGGGATGAAAGTGATGGCAACGCTAGGGTTAGCAACGTGCAGTTGCTCGGAACCGGAACCGGAACCGGAACTTGTTGGAAATAGGGAGCATGGTTGAGGTCGAATCGGTGGTGGGTTTGCAGCGGTGGCGGTGGTGGGAAACTTCTAGCGAAAGCATCGAAAAGAGAAGAGGGTGAAGAAGCGGATTGCAATAGAGGCCAATTAAGAGGGTGTTGAAGAGGGTGTCTCTCCATGGTAGAGAAGGGAGAGTAGAGTTTGTACGTTTGTGATCGAGGGTTGTTTCTGGGGAGTTGTATATATAAGCTTTTTACACACGTACGTATGTGAGTGTGAAACGGCTACTCTACTCTGCTATGGAGCGTTACAACTTTTGACCTTATTACTACAACTTGTAATTTGCCATTATATCAATCATCCTTCTGGCACAAACAACTATTTCAATCAAATTAAAAGTTTAGCTAATCCACCAGCTCACTCTAATCCTATCCATCTTAATTGTCAAATTTTATAATCAATGAAAACATTATTTATCGATTAAACATTAACTGATTCTTAGGTGTCTACTTATTTCTTTCATTTTGCCATACTTCTTTCAAAATATATATATGACTTCAGAGTATAACATTAATTGCTACTTTTAATGTATTAATTGCTAACTATGAACTAATACTATTTTCATTAATTGTATTAGAAAAAGCATAAATGTCAATACGTTGCATAAAGATACTGCAAATATTTTTATAATTATCTTGACAGAAAATTAGAATTTAAAATTTTGATATTATTGTATTTCATTATTAGTTTCAACTTATACACCAAATTAAAGTGTAATAACATATAAATAAGTTATGATTTCTGTAGACCATCATTCACATATAAAAAAATGATTTATATTTTAGTTGGAAATTTGTATATATTTATTGAGACCCATTCTAGTGAGAAAGTTATAAAGTGAGAAATAAAAACGATCCACAATTATCAATCAAAAGATTTGAGGTTGTGAAGCGCACGTGACAACCCCCAAAAAGTCCGCGCATCGGTTTCAAAACATAGATATCCAAACAACAATTTTTAACTTCCGTTCACACAACATTAAAGGCGTTATCCTTTCACTAAAATAATGACCGAACATGAGGAAGGCATTAAATGATTTAAGAGGTCCTTCAAAATTTTCCACGTATCGTCTTTCCACATTCATTCTAAAACAGCTTATCTTAGATTCAAGAATTTTTTTAGGTCATAAAAGTTAATTCCAAGTAGTTACAGAATTATAAAACAAAAACCATTCGAATTAGTAGGCTTTCCAAATAACGAAAATCTAAAAAGCCATAAGACGTATAGTATTAATAAGGACATTATAGACCTTCATGATACTAGAAAAGTCCAAAACGGATTCCATTTTACTTCAATACTGATCCATCTTTTAGGTGTTAGGAATGTGGAAGCCCATAAAGCAGCTAACCATTTTTCATCAACACACGATGTTGTTTTCAGTTTTTCCCTATTTCTCTAAGGTATCAAACCAATCACTAATCTACTTTGAAGGGTAAAGAAGTTTGAGTGAGATAAAAAAAATGTCAAAAGAGCTTTAAAGAGCTTATGAGAAGACTCACTAATGCACTAGTTTTGACATTGTTTCAAGGTAAAAAAAAGATTTCTAGTTTGCATTGATGATTCAAGACAAGGTCTAAAAGTGTATTGATGCAAAATGACTAGGTAATAGATTACAGGTCTCACCAATTTAAGCCTTATGAGGTCAAATACCCCACTCATGACTTGAATCTTACAATAATGGTTTTTGCCTTCAAGATTTGGTAACACTTCCTTTATGGAATGAGTTGTCAAAAATTTCACTGATCACAAGAGCTTAAAGTATATTGAGATTATATATCATATTGGAAAGGACAATGTTGTTATTGATGCTCTTAGTAGGAAGTTATCACAAGAAAAGTTGATAGCATGCTTGTGATTGCACAATTTAAGTTACGATAAAAATTGATGAAAGTTGATAGCGATGTTTGTTTTGGGAAAAACCAAATCTTGGGCCATGATTGATGGAGTTCATCTTTACTATAGCTTCTTCATGGGTCTTTCACGACTGAATGGGTTCATCTTCACGTGTGCATGAGGTTATCCCTAAGCAAAATGTGGGTTGGAAAGGTCAACAATGTTACTAGGGATATCTTTGATGTGTTGGTATAGATGGTAACATCCTTAGAAGTTAAGGACACAAGCATGCTAGTCAATTCTTGTTGGAGTTTTTGGCCATGATTGATGGAATTCATCTTTTGATGTGTCGTTTTATATTACCATGTACTTCATGAAACCTTAAAAACATGATTGATGGAAAGAGTTTAGTTTTAAGTTTATTCGGACGAATAAAAGTCTAAGTATAGGGGAGTTTGATTTGTGATATATTGTATAGTACATCTAGTAGTTTTTGACATGATTTAGATGGTGATTTAGGTGTATTTTAGTTGTAATTCAAAAGAGAAGAGGAAAGGTAAAGAAATCGTGGGATTAACAAGTTTTGGGTCAATACATTGAACTGAAGAGACGAAGAGTTGTGCAAAGCAAGTAAGAAGAAGAAGAATTTTTGTTGAGGCTACAACACCCGTGCCGTGAATCACCATACCCACGGTGAGTTAGCAGACGATGAAATCTGAAGAGTTGATGAAAGATCTACAACACCTGCAGTGGAGTCGCACCGCACCCACGGTGATTGCAGTATGTCCTAACTAAATAGAGGCGGGGAAGATGCAAACAATAGTTGTAGTTTTTATACTGAAGTGGTGAGGCAAAGACTTCTTGCCTTGGGAAACCTGCAAGTATTCTTGGTTGAAGATGAAGCGTGGGTCTCCATTGGATCAACATGTGGATCGTATACATAAAATCCCCACTTCATTCTTCCGATTTTGAAGAGGCATTTGAAACTCCTTCTCGAGCGACAACTGAACTGAGAAGATTGGAAGGGGCTTACTACCTTTGGGGGAGTTGGCTTCTTTTAATTTTTGTCTTCATCGCAACAAAATATTGATCACATAAGCATCAAGGCAAAAACTACAACAAGAAAAATTCTTGAATCTAAGATAAGTAGTTTTAGAATGAATGCGGAGAGACGATCTACGACACATCAAAGGACACAACCACGCTTTACCGAAACCAACTCCAAGAGCTCTTACCTCTTCTCATCCTCAACCACAACCGGAGATACCTATAGACTATAAGATCGAGGAGGAGAGGCTTAAACCTTCAAGTTTCTGCTTCAGCGAATCATCCTAAAGCCAGTGGGATGAACTTCTTATGTGTATGGCTCCCTGTATAGTTGTTTGTAATAAGCTATCAATCTCTGATAAACATAAATTGATAACTTATACACCAAATTAAAGTGTAATAACATATAAATAAGTTATTATTTTTTAGAACATCATTCACATATAAAAAGAATTGATTTATATTTTTTTGGAAGTTTGAATAAATTTATTGAGGCACATTCTGGAGTGAAAGTTATAAAAGGATAAATAAGAACGACTCACAATTATCAATCAAAATAAGATTTGAGTATGTGAAGCGCACGTGATAACCCTAAAAAAAGGTGGACAAAAAGTCCACGCATCGGTTTCAAAAACATAGATATTCAAATAACAATTCTTAACTTGCATACGTTCACACAACATTAAAGGCGTTATCCGTTCCCTGAAATAATGACCGAACGTGAGGAAGGCTTTAAATGATGTAAGAGGCCCTTCAAAATTTTCTGCTCCTCGTAGATCGTGTCTCCGCATTCATTCTAAAACTACTTATCTTAGATTCAAGAATTTTTCTAGGTCATAAAAGTTTATTCCAAGTAGTTATAGAATTGCAAGACAAAAACCATACGAATTAGTAGGCTTTCCAAATAACAAAAATTTAAAAAGGCATAAGGCGTATAGTATTAATAAGGACATTATAGCCTTTCATTGTTCTAACAAAGTCCAAAACGGCTTCCATTTTACACCAATAATAATCCATCTTTTAGGTGCTAGGAATATGAAAGCCCAATAAAACAGCTAACCAATTTGCATCAAAACACGATGTTATTTTAGTTTTATCCTAGTTCTCTAAGGTAGTCAACTAATGACTAATCTATATTGAAGGGCAAAGAAGTTTGAGTGAGATGAAAAGTGTCAAATGAACTTTGAAGAGATTATGAGAAGACTATCAATGCACTAGTTTTGACATTGCTATAAGGGACAAATGGATTTCTAGTTTACATTGATGTGTCATGACAAGGTCTTAAATGTCTAATGATGCAAAATGACTAGCTAATAGCATACATGTCTCGCCAATTTAAGCCTTATGAGATCAAATACCCCACTCATGACTTGAAACTTGCATTAATGGTTTTTGCCTTCAAGATTTGATGGCACTTCCTTTATGGAATGAGTTGTCAAAATTTTCACTGATCACAAAAGTTTAAAGTATATTTTCACCCAAAAAGAATAAAATTTGAGATAGTGGAGATGACTAGAGTTGTTGAAGGACCGTGATATATATATATATATATATATATATATATATATATATATATATATATATATAATCTTGTAAAGGACAATGTTGTTATTGACGTTGTTAGAAGAAAGTTATCACAAGAAATAGCATGCTTTTGACTGCACAATTTAAGTTACGATAAGAATTGATGAAAGTTGATAGTGAGGTTTTATATGGGAAAAGTGGGTTAGAAAGGTCACCAATTTGACTAGCTTCTTCATGGGTCTTTCACGACTGCATGTGTTCATCTTCACGTGTGCATGAGGTTATGCCTATGCAAAAAGTGGGTTAGAAAGGTCACCAATTTGACTAGGGATATCTTGGATGTGTTGGTACACATGATAGCATCTTTAGAAATTAAGGACACAAGCATACTAGTCACTTCTTGTTGGAGTTTTTTTGGACCATGATTGATGGAGTTCATTTTTTGATGCGTCGTAACTACTAGTGTCATGTTTTCATGTATTTCATGAAACCTTAAACCATGATTGATGAAAAGAGTTTAGATTTAAGCTTACTCAGGACGAGTAAAGGTTTAAACATGGGAATGTTCTATGTGTGATATATTGTATAGTCCATATAGTGGTTATTAGCATAATTTATATGATAGTTTAGGTGTGTTTTTGTTGTAATTCGGAAGAGAAGAGAAATAGTGAAGAAATCATGGGATTAGAGTTTTGGATCAGTTCGTTGAACAGAAGAGATCAAATGTTTTGGATCAGTCCATCCTAATTGTCAAATTTTATAATCAATGAATTATTTATCGACTTTCTTATGTAAAGATTGATTGTTAGATGTGTAGTTATTTCTTTCATTTTGCCACAATGGCATACGTGCTTTCAAAATATATGACTTCATTATTAGAGGAGTATGACTTGTAAACATTAATTGCTACTTTTAATGTATTAATTGTTAACTATGAACTAATACTATTTTCATTAATAGTATTAGAAAAAGCATAAATGTCAATACGTTGCATGATAAAGATACTGCAAATATTTTTTTTAAAGTTAACATATAAGGTTTATTAACTTTTATAGAACTTTGTCTAATCTTTACAGAAAATTAGAATTCAAAATTATGTATTATTGTATTTCATAATTAGTTTCAACTTATACAACAAATTGAAGTGTAATAACATATAAATAAGTTATGATTTCTTTAGAACATCATTCACATATATATATATATAAAGAATTGATTTATATTTTTGCTGGAAATTTGTATAAATTTATTGAGGCGCATTCTAGTAAGAAAGTTATAAAGTGAGAAATAAAAACGATCCACAATTATCATCGTATTAACAAAGTCTAAAACGATAAGATCAATCACAACCGGAGATACATATACAATTATCATGGTATTAACAAAGTCTAAAACGATAAGATCAACCACAACCGAATATACCTATAGACAATAAGATCGAAATGGAGAGGCTTAAACCTCCAAGTTTCTGCTTCAGCGAATCATCCTAAAACCAGTGGGATGAACTTCTTATATGTATGGCTCCCTATATATTTGTTTGCAATAAACTTATCTGCTATGATAAACATAAATTGATAACTTTTGGTGAATTAATAGACCAAGAAGACAACATTTATATTAAAACTCTCATTAATAAAGCGAAACAACCCAACATAAACACTGCACCATTTTGAAAAACAAAAAGAAGTGCAATGTCTTGAGACGACAAAATAAAAACTAAATTAAAAATTAGATAACTTGTCCAATCCCTCTCAAGCACGAAGAATATGAGTGCGCATGTACTCTGATAAGGGAGAAACGAGAATTTTGGATCTGGATACAAGTTTGCGCCTGGTTGAATTCCAGTGATTCTTGACAGAAGAATCGGTCCTCCCAGGCAGCCCCTCAGCCATCTTAGCCCATTTGTTTCCTATTTGCTTATGGGTCTCGATCATAAACTCTTCCTCTTCGTTGGTCCACTCTTTCTTCTTCTGAAAACAAAACATTTCAAAATCAATGTAATAATGGAAGAATCCCTGATAGCTATGAACCGGACCAATTTACAGCTGTAAATTACTGTGTTTAAGAACTTTCTTATTCTAAATAATACAATTCTCTGTCGGTTACGTTTTATAATAAATAAATATTAATTGTTCAAAAATATTAAATAATAATGGTAAAATAAGTTAATATTAATTGTACATCAATATTGGGACTGAGGTGATTCCGATAGCGTTCTCGGCATTGTTTCCCGTTCCTAGTTCCAAGCTTCACAGAAATGGCCTGCCACTTGCCTTCTCCGACGGTATTCACCAGTTCTATGAGGCGTCTGCTTATGCGGAAACATATGAAAAAACGGATTAAAGAATAATATTTGCAAAAATTAAAAAAAGAAACATATATTAATATTCGGAAGTATATATGTACCTATCCTCCTCCGGTTTCCACGATGCGCCCCTTCCTACATGTGTATTGCGTGCGCGACTCACTGCAGGAGGTCGGGGGATGGTCGGGACTTTGGCGTCGGGACGGGGACCGGTGAATGGAAAGCGTCGCTCAAGCGAGATGACGTCAGATATGGACAAGGTGATGTGAGGTGCATGGGCTAGATAAAATGGGCGGGCTAAAACATCATCAAAGCGGCTGTTAGATAGCATCCCACCGGAGGAGGGTGTTGGTGCTGGTGTTGGATTTGCAACATACAGTGAGAGGGGCAGATCCATTTTTGATATTTTGTGAGGCTTACTACATACTACTTAGGTCTTTGCTTTTTATAGACCCATTTCGAACCGGAGATCGGTTTTCTTTTCTTTTTTTTCATCTGAACCATATCTTGGTTTAGAGATTGCACTGTTCTTTAAGTTGATTCTCCTTAAGATTTTTAACCGCTAGGTTCATGAATTTCCGATCACATTATCCCATTCTGCAATTACCATATATTATTACATTTATATATAATCTTTACTTTTATCTTATCTTATATTTATATATTATAGGAGTAACATCTAAATCAATGTCACGTGTCATTTTAACAATTAATAATAACCCCAAATTTTTTAATTAAGTTTCTTAAATCTTATCTTATCATAAATGTTAAATCTTTAAATTCAGTAATTTTAATAAGATTGTTAAAATTCAAAAAGAATTACTAAAAATTGAATAATTAAATTGAATAGATAAAAAAAAACGGAACTAAAATCTTTTGTCAACCTTATTCAAAGGGTGCATTATAAGTTTTCTATGTTGATTTTATCACATTATGTCTATTAAAATTTTTTGTTAAATTTATAGTGCATAAATTATATTAAACTCTAATAAAATAATTTTATATTTATATATCTATAATAGATATTAAATCATACTAGTGTAGTTCCACTGCTTTGCACGGATCTTTTTTTAAAAAAAATATATAATATATTTTTTAAATGTA
>BSUD01000005.1:93498675-93597257 GCA_033239045.1 Fagopyrum esculentum
TTTTTTATGTGGTTTATGATACATGTAATATATTAGAATTTTCGCTAACTTAAAAAGTTTGAAAAAAATTTACCAAATCTTTTATATTAGGAAAGAAATACATAACATTTAATTTTATTAGAATTAAAATATTAGATAATAAATATATCAATTAGTTATATACTGTCTTTTTAGATTAGTATGATTCTATTTTATCTTAACTTATAAGATAAAAATAACTACATTGTAGTTAATGAAAAATATATAATTAATTATTAAAATAAATATAATAAATTAGTAAAACATAAATTTTGAGAAAATGGTACGTGTCATCCAATGTATAAGAAAATGACACGTGACTTCGAGGGCTTTTGCTTTAATATATTATATAGAGATAAATATATAGATATAGATATATATAAATGCATATATATCATCATTACACACATATTAGTTACATCAAGAAAATTATATATATATATATATATATATATATATATATATATTATATATATATATAAAAGACATTATTTTGTGAATTATATAATTTTAACATATATATTATAATATAGATATTTAAAGACTAAGTTTGGTAAGTAGATATATATTACATATTATAGCATAGTTATTTTAATAGGTAAGATGTCACCTATATATGTATATATATTTTTTTTCGAAAAATCAAAATTACGTAGAAATGACACGTGGCAACGAAGAGCTTTGGAAGTGACATGTAGGATTAAACGCTTTCGCTTTAATATAGTATATAGATCTCGTGTAGGGCACGGGTAATACACTAGTATATATTATAGGAGAAGCATCTAAATCCACGTGTCTCACCATAAGAACTCTAATGTCACGCGTCATTTTAACAATTAATAACAGCCTCCAAATTTTTAATTAAGTTTCTTGAATCTTAAATCTTATCTTATCATAAATCTTAAATCTTAAAATTTTAAATTCAGTAATTTCAATAAGATTAAATTCATAAAGAATTACTAAAAATTTGACTCATATTTCTCCTAAACCACAAACTTTTTTAAATCTTTTTATTATGTAATTTAAATGTATATTTTTTAATTGCTGATACAAATTGGATAATTTAAAAAAAAACGTATTCAAAATCTTTTGTCAACCTAATTCAAAGAGAGCATTATAAGTTTTCTACGTTGATTTTATCACATTATGTGTATTAAAATTTTTTGTTAAATATATAGTGCATAAATTATATTAAACTCTAATAAAATAATTTTTATATTTATATATCTATAATAGATATTAAATCATATCCCGTATAGGGCACGTGTAATACACTAATTTATTTATTTATACATGTTTAATTTCATGGAACTTATCCGTCGATGGATCAGAGTTCAACATTTTAGTAGCCCTATATATTTATGTAAAAAAATTTATATAATATATTGAATTTTTATAAATTTCTATCTTATGCGAAAAGAGAGGAAAATTTTGCTACTCTCAAAATTATAGACAAAAACAAGTACTATTTGCATATCAACTTAATGTAATTTTTTGAGAAACTCCCGAGTATCTCTTATTTTTGTATTATGACATTGATTAGTTAAAACCGTAAATAATAATGGTCAAACTTCAATTTAATGAAAGTGGTAAAAATTAAAGGGGTACACAAAGCTAATGAAAATAGAAAAGAGCATACTTGACCAAATTCTTTCCATAATAATTAGAGTTATGTGGTACATGGTTTATCGGTATTTCATATATTTCAATGTAACGATTGTAAACCTGGTTCGTTTATGGCTTTCCGATTATGGACAACAAGCTTTTTGTCATGTATTGACGAGTAAAAATGAAAGGAATTGTTATGATTCGGTTAATTATGACAACTTTTTCCAAAATAAATTAAAGAAAAAAACAGTTATAGGTACAATAATTTATCGTCTTCCAAATTGGTGTATTTTAATTTAAAGAAAATAAATTTCGGACGAAATGTAATATAATTCTTTGAAAATAATTATGAGACATTTTACAAACTCAGATATTATTTTCACAACAACTTGTGTAATAAGGCATTTTCCGCTTTTTCGAGAAAAAACCCTAGTATATGTGATTTTTGTAATTATATGACACTGATTATAAAACCGCAAATAATAATGAGAGTTTTGTGATAAATGGTTTATCGGAATTCCATATATTTCAATGTAACGGTTGTAAAACTGGTTCATTTATTGCTTTCCGATTACGGACAACAAGCTTTGTAAATGCAATGACGAGTAAAAATAAAATGTTATGATTCGGTTAACTATGTCGACTTTTTCCTTAAATTACAAAACCAATTACAAGTATAAAAATTTGTTGTCTTCCAAATTGGTGTATTGTAATTTTAAGAAAATAAATTTTGGACAAAATGTAATATAATTCTGTGACATGATTATGAGACATTTTACAAATTCAAATATTATTTTCATAACAACTAGTGTAAATAGGTATTTTCCGCTTTTTCGAGAAAAAACCCTAATAATTGTGCTTTTTGTAATTATATGACACTGATTAGCTAAAACCGTAAATAATAATTAGAGTTTTGTGATAAATGATTTACGGTATTGTGTATATTTCAACTAGTGGAGCCGCGCGCGCAACGCGCCCGCGTCGGTTTTTATTTTCTTACGTATGTGTTGGGAACGTAAATTTTGTAAATTATAGTACAATTATTGACAGCTGAATATAAATTGTAGTTGTCGAAATGTTAATTGAAACAATGGTAGTACGCACGTGCGCCCTAACTTGTGCACGCACAATGTATTGTCAAAATTCATTTTGTAAACATACGATATAGTAATTAATCCAGAAAAAATACTATTACATTCGAATGGTAGCAATGTTTGAACTCGTGCTCAAATAGAGGGTAGGAAGAGATCATACGTTTTCTCAATAGGAATGATAGAATTGCCACCATAATGAGATGCAACAGCATGAGCAGCTTCAAGTGAAGCTCGGGCATAATTGTGTCGAGTGTCATTACTACTCTCTACAAACAAAACAGTCTTAGACTAAGTGCTAGTCATTTGCTGGATAATTTGATAAGAAGTTATTCAATGTCTCATATGTCATGAATTCACACTTTCATAAGTCTTAGCTTGTTGGAAACAAGAATTTGCTTGAGGCTCTGAATTTCGTCATTCTCCAATTATGAGTTGCTTCCCTCACATTGAGCATTTACCTTTTAGGGGAAACACTCCATAGTAGTCCCTTCCCACCGTAGCAAGGTCGACCATCTAAATAATAATGTTTCGATTGGTCATGACAAGGAACATAAATAGAAATAAAACATTACATACAAGTATACAACTATAAAAGGCACTCGCACCAAGTGCTTTAGCAGAGTCACCTTCTATTAAAATGAGGGTAGATTAATCAGATGAGAAAATAATGTATACAGTACAAGCAAAATTTATGAAATGAAACATAATTCAGGTTCAACTTTTTAGCATAATCTTGAGCCTTCTATTGTTCAGGGTTTTCTGACTCCCCTGGTTAGCATCGGACACGATTACAAGGAAAAAACCAACACACAAAATTTGATTAACTATATAAACAGATGAGTAATATTCAAAACTAATTTTAACTCATATTAGTTGTAATGGTATAATCTAAAAACTATGCAATCAAATATGGACTTCTTTCTATAAACAAGAGAGATGATCGAAATGAATTGAGCACTGAAATCCTTCAGAATGAAAAAGAATATACTACCATATATTGCTATCAGATTAAAGTGTACGGCAAAATCTGCTGAAAGATTCAAGAACAAACTATAACCAAGGACCCAAACTATATACAACAAATGTAATTGACGTGCAAGAAATTGCAGTCAAGAGATTGGCAATTAATTCAGTGTAAGGTGAAGAAGAATTTAGGAATGCGGTGCTATTAGTTGTTAAGCTTCAACACCGTAATCTTGTTAAACTCTTTGAGATTCTACTCGAAATATGAAGGACAATGTAAGAGATCATTATTCTATTAAATAACATATAATGATTTGTTCGATTGTGAATCCGAGAGTAACTAGTATCTATATTTCTGAATGTAGGGCAAAGTATGTATGTAGACATTTATCTTCACTATATCAGAGGTCAAGTGCAGGGAGCATGGCTAAGCACCCAAAATCGGACGTTACTGCTTGTTTCCCTCATCTCAATTGGTAAGGAGCTTCCAAGAAAATGCAAACGGATGTCATTATTAGCATGATTGAGCCGTTGATGCATGAAATCCATTTTGCTATTGATCCCTACAACTCTAAGAAGTAGGTCACCATAAGCAATTTGTAATGTTTAAGTGCTAGCAATTTCTTGCACGTCAGCTAGCACGCTCTGCAGATCACAGCAAAATAAACCTATTGATGACCACTTCAATTGCATATAGTCATAATAAAAGAAACTTTTGTGTACATTGATATAAGCAAAATTTCTGTTATAGCTTGTAAATTGTACCAAATCCTCCTCTCCCAAGCTTGTTGGCTTCTGCAAAATCCTACGTTGCTTATTTGATGTCACCGTAAGCAATTTGTAATGTTTCAGTGCTAGTAATCTCATCTTCTTGTCACAATTCATTGTTGTATTTTCTCCCTTCTCTTCATTGTTGTCTTGAACACAAATAGATGAAAGCAACAAATAATAAACATGCAACTATTACAACCACATCAAAAAGGGCAATTTTTGTTGTTTTGACCCCCTTTTCTGCAAGTACAATTGTTAAGTATTTGGTTAATTACCAAATGTAATGCAAATATTTCAGCGAAACATAACAGATTTACCTTTGCCTGGATTTGGAGGCGATGACGGTGCCAATGTTGGTGGAAGTGAAGATGTAGCCACTATTGTTGTAGATGCAAGTGTATCAAATACATGTTAGAACTTAAATACTTCATAACGGATATTACAGCTTGGTCGGAAAAATCTAGCTCCTTCGTATGATAGACAACAAGAAGCAACGCTAGATATTGATCCCGAAAAACAATTTTGAACATCTGACTGGGACAAGTCTGGTGTTCACTGTGCAAATGCATATACAGGAAGAGAAGTAGATACATTAGCATGTCCAAAAGCAAATTTAGAAGTAGAGTTCCCAATTGCAGCCTTATTTTGTAGGTTGTCCAACAAGCCCGAAAGTATGCGAATGAAATCAAACCCGTCGGCAGCAATAGCAAGGGTCGAGCACCCCAGAAAAAACCAGAGGTGGTGCAACAAGGGTGACAGGTCGCCTACCCATGGGAATTGCCAATGGGGAATCGTCAATTTCACCTCTATTAGCCATCAGAACCTTGTCAATCAAAGATTTAGAACATACTTAGTTAATTAGGTTAGGTCAAAATGGGTACCGAGATGAAATATGTCTCTTATTCATACCTTAATCTTCAAAGAGACTCGGGATACCTCCGGGGTTCCATGGACGATGAAGCAGATGACCGTCGGTGAGTAGCAGTGCACTGCGAGGCAAAGAAAAAAGGAACTCAAAAAAAACAAAATCACAAGAAGAAAAATAAAAACTCATACAAAAGTTTTTGGCATACAAAGACAGAAGAGGAAAACGGAGGCCGGCGGGTTGAGTGAGGCACATAAGAGAAGAATGAAGAAGAGAGGAGGGGAGAGGAACGCTTGGAACTCACGGATGAAGAAGGTCCGTCGAAGCAAGAGGGAAAGAAGGGGCCGTCCAAGCGGTGAAGATGAAGGAAACATATCGGTGAGAGAAGACACCTGTTAACCTACCAGAAAAAAGGGACACGTTAGGGCAGAAGGGTAAAACGGTAAAAAAAAAATCTAGAAGGGTATAGTTAGAAATTAATTGTTCATAAGGGGAAGTCCCTCTTTTATAATTGTAAGGATGTAACAGTTGTAGAATTGGTTCATTCATGGCTTTCCGATTAGGAACAACAAGCTTTGTAAATGTATTGACGAGTAAAAATGAAAGGAAATGTTATGATACGGTTAATTATGTCGACTTTTTTCTAAATTAAAAAAGCAATTTAGGTACAACTGTTTATCGTCTTCCAAATTGATGTATTGTAATTTTAAGAAAATAAATTTTTGACGAAATGTAATATAATTCTATGAAATGATTATGCAACATTTTACAAATTCAAATATAATTTTCATAACAACTTGGTGAAATTAGGCATTTCCGCTTTTTCGAGAAAAAACCCTAGTATACGTGATTTTGTAATTATATGACATTGATTAGCTAAAATCGCAAATAACAGTTAGAGTTATTTTAGAAATGGTTTATCGGTACTTTATAGATTTCAATGCATGGTTGTAAACATGAAATAAAGTATTATGATTCGGTTGTTAAACTAGTATTTGTGGTTTTTTAACGATAACACCGATTGATTAAAACTGGAAGTATTAATTATAGTTATGTTATAAATGTTTATCGGCATGCCCTATATTTTAATGTAACGGTTGTAAAACTAATTCATTTAACAAAAAACTTATAGACTATAACCGACAATCGAAGTGAACGAAAATATTATGATTCAGTTAACTATGACGAGTTTTATCCTAAATTAAAAAAGAAGAAGTCATGTTAGTTAAAAGAACTAATCCTTTTCCAAATTGGTGTATTATAGTTTTAACAAAATAGCATTTTGGACGAAATGTAATCTAATTCTATGAGCTGGTTTCATACATTTTGAAAAAGATAAATATGCAATTTTCATAACACCTTAATCTAGTTAGAAACTTTCCGTGTTTTCGATGAAAATAACTCTAGTATTTGTGATTTTTTATGGTGACATTGATCGGTGAAAACGTGCAAATAATGATTAAAGTTCTATTATGAATGGTTTATCGGTATTCTATTTATTTTAATGCAACCGTTTAAAGCTAGTTCATCTAAGGTATTCTGAACAGGGACAATAAAATCTATAAACTATAACCGACGAGTAAAAAATGAAAGAAAGTATTATAATTCGGTTAATAACGTCAACTTTTTCTCCAAATAAAAATAAGGTTAGGTCATCTAAAAGATTTTATCATTTTCCGAGTTGGTGTATATCATTTTCCGAGTTGGTGTATATGTTACATTTTAAATTTTGATTAAAGTTATTTGGCTAAAATGACTAATTAGACCTTTTACCACTAATACTCTATTTATCTACAATACAATAGATTGGAAAAAAAAGTCAATTTAACCCAATTCTTCCGACTGTTATTTCAAAATTTATATTGCACTAGTATTATAAATTTAATTATATATATCCAAGAAAAAGGAAAGCTCACAAGTTACTGTCATTACCTCAAATTCAGTGATTAAAATCTGCCAAATATGGAGGAGAATCATTTGTTTATGTTGTTTAGTTTTATGATACATGAATATTATGAAAACTCAATGGAAAAAGAGGGAAACTTTTTCTTCATACCCCATTTGCAAATTTTGAATCGTCTAAATTCAGTGGCACGGTGAGATACCTATTAATTTCATTTTTAAATATTTTTTTTAAATAAAATCTCTAAAATATGTCCAATTTTAAAATTTATAGAAAAAAATATCTAGAAAAACGTCAAATGATAAGAATTGTCTCACCATAATTCTATTTTCATAAACGAGTCATTTGTAGTAATACTCAATATTCACATTATTTTCTTTTTGTAAATCTTTTTAAAACACATTTTTAATACAAATTTCGCTCTTGTTACTCAATTTATATACCATCCGTTCAATTGTTTGTTAAATTAGTTTGAATAAATGCGCTAATCGACTCTTTTTTCAAAAGAGTAGCGTGAAGTAGACTCTTTTTTGTAGACTATTCTGAAATCATGCTTTTGGAACTATCATTTGTAAATGTTTATTATGATATTTATTAGTTTATATTATTTATATTGTTAGTTGATATTTCTTATGAACTACCACTATTAAAAAAAATATTATTCCATATTAAAAACAAGTTATGGTTATCGTTATATTAGTATTAAATATTTATTAATTCAATCATTTTATTTCGTTGGTTTCAACATTATGTACTATTTTGGTGCGCAACATTTTTTCTTTATATATAAAGAATTTGGCCAAATATGCCCATTTTTATTTTCATTAGGTTTGTGTACCCCTTTAACTTTTATCAATTTCGTTTAATGGTAGGTAAAAGGAATTAGCCCCTCTATTTATAAAAAAAAGAATAAGAAAACTTTGCCTTTGTAACTTAATGTTCTTGAATTTGTTTTATTTTTGCCCTTTTTTTTATTTTATTTTTTATTTTCTGGTATGAATTTTCGGTATGAAATTCATACTAGAAATTCTCGTATCAAATTTCATAATAGAATTTCATACTAGAAATTCTGGTATGAAATTCATACTAGAAAGTTTTGGTATGAAATTCATACCAAAAAATTCTGATATGAAATTTTGGTATGAATTTCTCATACTAGATACTTAGCTATGCCATATTAATGTAGAATATATTTGATTTGGTTCACAAATAGCAATGCATTATGCAACAGACTATCCATAATAACAATCATGATACCATAACTTGCTTTTATTTTACAAAAACAGTCAGTTTGCATAGATCCTCGAAGATGCTTGTCAAAATTAACAATAAAACATGTTAGCATCAAAATCAAACACTGATACCACAAGCAAAGCAAAGCATAAAAAATAGTCAAATTTTCATACTTTGGGAAGAATAAGTTTGCTCAATTCATACAAGTTAGTGTTTCTTATGCCATGAAGGTTGCATGCTGGAAAGTATAGATGGCTTCTTGGTCTTGTTTCCAAAGATGAAAGCACGCAATGGAATCTGGTTACGGTTCATAGCATCCCTTATCTGACTACTAGATTTGGATCTGGATATCCCCAACTCTTCATTCCATCTGTTTATAGTTCTCTCAACTTCAGTCTGCATGTTACTCACATTTTCTACAACAACTTGTAGTTCATCTTCCACCTTCTTGTTCTCTTGTTGCATATTCAGTACTTCTCCTTGAAATTTTGCAGCTTGATAAAGCGTAAACTTCATCTCATCATCTACCGCGCCATCACTCACTACCCGAGTTATGTCCTCTTGAATCCGGCAAAGCTGTGAAAATCTGCATTTTAGCTCATCTTGTAGGTCCACACTCTTTTCCAACCAAACAATTAGTTCAATTTTTATCTCTTTTATATTTTCTCAAGATGAAATTACCGGAAACCACCCGTTAAACATACTCCGTTACCAAAACACCACCACGTGTCAGTTTTCCGTCAAATATCCGTCTTGTGGGCCCCATTTTATAGTAAAATAATATTTTCTTTCTTTTTTCAGTTTTTCTATTTTAAACTTGTAATTGTTTTATTTTTCTTTCATTAATAAATGATTAGAACTAAATTAAAGAGTATGTTTAACGATTAAAATCGCCCCCTTTTTAATATGACCTAAATTTCTAACTTAAACCCTAAATCGAAAAAAGAAAGTGAGAAGTGAAGAGAGAACTCGATCCCGATCCTGGAGAAGTGAAGAGAAGAACTTGAGCATCATCTTCATCAAAGAACTCGATCCTGGGGTTTCCAAATGACAAGCTCAAGCTCTAGCTCTACAGAGGAACAATGTACTCCAAGATCGACATATTCTCAACCTAGGCTATGTCACCATGGTTTTCCAGAGAGACATTCTACTGCTCGTACAAAGGAACATTATAGAAGAAGGTTTTTTGGTTGTCCTTTGTACAAATCAGGAGGAAATTGCAATCATTTTGTGTGGAATGATGAGAAATTTACTCCAAGATCGACATATGTTATCCAACAGTTGGTGAGGGAGAAGGAAGAACTGAATGCTGCTAACACGGAGTTGAGACAGTCAAGAAGAGTTGAACAAGAGAAGATTGGGAAGATGCTTGAAGAGCTTGCTTCTAAAAACAAGTTGATATCTGAGCTGGAGATGGAGAATGAGCAATGCAGGCTGGAAAATGATAATTTTGTGAGAAAGTTGAAGAATGAACATAATAGTCGTTTGATGATGACAATTATTGGCTTGTTGTGTATGATATTGTGTTTGGTAGTTGTGAAGCTGTAAGGTTGTAAAATGTTTGATGATCTTGTAGTTGTTGTCATTAAGGTCGGTTGTCAAGCTTTTAGTATCTTGGTTCATGTAATATGACTGTTTAAAAATTAATAACTGAGCAGTTGTTTGATCCTTGTTTATGAGCAATTGTTTAATAGCAATTTAAGGTCTGTTTATGAGCAATTGTGAAGGTTTTAGTAGCTTTGCTGTCTCTCAGATTGTCAAGGTTTAAGTGTAATTTTTTATGAGCAATTGTCAAGGTTTAAGTGCAATTTTTTATGAGCAATTGTCAAGGTTTACTGTCTCTTAAATTGATACTTCATTGTCTCTTAGATTTCCAACCTTGATAGATGCAATTGTTTAAGGTATTGGATGATACTTTGGTTTACTGTCAAGGTTTTTATGATCAATTGTTTATGATCTTTTTTCTTCAATTGTTGTCTCTCTAATTGACATAACTAATAGACAAATTCAAGGTTTATGCAATAACCATTTATACCTTGACAGATTGTCAAGGTTTATGCAATAACCATTTATGTACAGATTGTCAATTGTTGTCCCTCAGATTGATAGAGGCTACAATGTAATCTATCAAGGTTTGCTGTCAAATAACCATGATATTTTATGTACAGATTTTTAAGGTTTATACATTGATAGTGTAATCAAATGACCATGAAATTCATGTACAGATTGTCAATTTCAAGGTTTATGCAATCAAATAACCATGAAACCTTGACGCATTGACAGTGTAATCAAATGACCATGAAATTCATACACTAACATATTGTCAATTGTTGTCCCTCAGATTGACAGAGGCTACACTAATAGACTCACATTGATAGTGTAATCAAATGACCATGAAATTCATGTACAAAATGTCAATTTTAAGGTTTATGCAATCAAATAATCATGAAACTTTGAAAATGCAATCAAATAACCATGAAATTCATAGCTTGACAGTGTAATCAAATAACCATGAAATTCTGTACAATGAGCATGAAACCTTGACAATACAATGACCATGAAGTTGACAGTACATAAAACCATGACAATACAAAAGGCTTGACAATTCATTATCTTCATCAAATAACCATGACAATTCATCATCTTCATCTTCATCAAATAACCATGAAACCTTGACAGTACATAAAAACCTTGACAATTCATCATCTTCATCAAATGACCATGAAACCTTGACAATACATAAGAAACCATTCATAAGACATTCATAACATTGACAATAACCATGACAATACAAAAGGCCAACACATTGGCAATATTTTAACTGAGTTAGACAATACCAAAGGCTAAGACAATCATACTAGTACGAAAGACTAACAGATTCATAACAATATAAAAGGCTAACAATACAAAAGACTAAGAAAACATATTTTATGGTCCTCCTAAATCTTGAGTTGATGCTTGTTCTGGACATTGACTTGATGAACTCCCTCCATGTGCAGTTGAGAATTGTGTTCCTACATCTTGTCCTCCTAATATGCTCATAAGAAAGCTCTATTTAGGCTGCAAGAAAACAGATTCCAAATTAGGTTGAACAAAAAATTTGAAGAGCAATTGAGAGCTTTAAAAGAAGGTTACCCTCTTTGTGTATTTCCTTTTCTAAGAACCAACATCCATAGTGTTAGGGTTCCTTGGCCTCCCACCATGATTCACAGGCTTTGGTGGTGGTGGTGTTTTAGGTGGGTTGTTACACCTGTTTTTGTAGTGCCCTTCTCCTCCACAGTTTGAGCACTTCACCTTGCCAGATCGAACCCTACTTGGTGGATCTTCTCCCATTGACTTTCTCCTAACCTTATTAAGCCTTCCAGGTTGTACAATGTACTTTGGTGGACATGGCTTTAGGTAACTAGTGCATTCCCATTATGATTCTCTAGGTTGAGGGTGAATTATACTTTCATATGCCCTCATGTAAGTCTCCCTTGTGTAGTAAGAGTGCACAAGATCATCCAACTTCCTTCTGTAGTTTGTAGTACAACACATGTCATGTGGGCATGGTATTCCAGTCAAGTCCCACTTATAACAACAACAAGTTTTCTGAGCCAAATCAACAATAAAGGTCCTGTCCACATGATTAACTTCAAACCTGTCTCCACCACCCAAAGTAGGTGTACAAGCCTTCACACCTTCTTTCATTGCAAACTCTATCTTCTTCAAAGCTTTTGGTGTATACTTCCCTTCATACTTGATGATTCCCTGTTTTTTGGTGACAAATCTTCTCATCAACTGCCTTCTAATAGACTCACACATTGACAGAATAGTATGAAATAATTGAAGCTCTCACACAGATTATTGAGTAACATATCTGACTTGGTGTATGATTTGAATCAATGCTTAGACCAAGTTGTAGGGTTTGCTTCCATAAGGTATGTCCAAGCATCAACATCTAATTCTTTCACCTCATTCATTGCATAGTTGAAATCAACAATAGTTGTTGCTCTTGCAGCAACCCATAGAGCATCCGTAAAACTCTTCCCAAGAAATCTTTTCTTGAAATTATTGTATAGATGCCTAACACATATTCTAGTGTCAGCTGTTGGAACAACCTCATGAAGAGCCTCAATTAAAACCCTGCAATTACAGAGAAATAAAAAGGAAGAAATGTAAAAACATTAAACTTAAATTAAAATATATAAGCAAAGCAATCACACTCACCTTTTGTCTATCTGAGATAAATGTGGGATTGCTTTCCCCAACATCTCTCATCAGAATCTCAATAAACCAACCCCATGTTTCATTTCTTTATGCTTCAACAATAGCAAAAGCAATTGGACAGATATTGTCATTCCCATCTTTGCCAACTGCTACCAAAACCTGTCCTCTGTAAGTCCTTCTTAAATGGAACCCATCAATACCTATGATTGGCCTGCAACCCAACATAAACCCTCTCTTACAAGCATCAAGGCACACATACGGCCTTTGGAATAAGGGATTTTCTGGATTATCTAGACAAACTTTCACAAACACAGAACTTCCTTCATTGTACTTCTTGACTGTTGCAGCATAATCCCAAACCCTACCATACTGTAATCTAACATCTCCTTGTGTCATTAACATTGCCCTAAACCTAACTCTCCAAGCCTGGTTATATGAGATCAGAATTCTATGATCTCTTTTCACTGCAGATATAAACCCTTTCAATTTTCATTTTGGATCAGCTCTATAATGCTCAAGGTATTTGTCAGCTAGCCACATTAAGGTTATCTTAGTGTTTCCATGTTGCCATCCACACTCATGCTTAGGGTTAAAACTCTTAAGCTGAAATGTACTATCTTTTCCCATATTCCTAGCACAAGCCCTGAACTTACAAAAAGTCTTTCCACACTTACACACTTTTCTAGCATGCTTCATAGGGCAATCACACTTATTCTTACAGTATACAAAGACTTTGGTTTTATCATTATGCAAATAGTAATAATCACCCCCATTCTCTATAGCATACTGCCTTAATGCTTTCCTAAATATATCATTAGACCCAAATCTCATCCCCACAACTAAACATATTTTCTTGAAATCTACAATTGGATTAAACTCAAGATACCTTAAAGATGATTTACCATCAGAATCTGTCACACTGTGCAAATCATCAAAATCTAGTGATTTCTCATCAATAGAAACCTCATCCACGCCAACTTCTTTAGCTACATCACCAACATCACCAACAGTGGGATCAACATTATTCTCAAACAATTCATCATCTTCATCTTCATTGTCTTTGAAAGTGATTTTTTCACCTGAAGAAGAAGACTCCTCACCTAACACCTCTTCCCCATCTCTTGAACCTTCTTCTGAACCTTCTTCCAAACCTTCTTCATCTGAGCAATATCTTTGAATTGGTACTTCACAAGAAGCATCCTCGACTAGGGTTATGGCATTAAATATAGGGGTTCTGGCATTAGATATTGGGCTCAGTGGGCAGTTTAGGAATGAGCTATGTTGGTTGAGGTTATCTTTTGGGCCTTGGGGTATCAAATAATGTGGGCTAGGCTCATCACCTTGAACAACATACAAGCAAACTAGTTTATCACTTCAAACACATCCAACCATTTTCAAAATGTCACTGCCATCTCTAACAAATGTTAACCCATTATGTATGGTCTGACCTGTTTAGAGTACCATATCTCTTTCAATTCCAACAACTCAACCTCTTCCTTTAACATTGTCTGTAACAAAATTTTGGACAGTAAATCAGGATCAACATTTGGCTACAAATAAAATTTAGATTTCCTATAAAATAACTGATCATCATGCCTTGTGTAAAACTGCCCATCATACATAACCCTTAAATTGATATTCAGCCCTGGAAAAACAATAAGAAAAGCCCTAATTAAATAACATTCACATGTTTCCTAATTCAGTCAACTTTGCCAATAAACAAATAAGAAGTGGTCTTACAAATAAACATGAATCACTTTGTATAAACAATATAAAAGCCCTAATTCAATTCACTTTCCTTTTACAGATTCTTCCACATCACTACTGTACAAAAAAGCTCAGTCAATGACCCTACATTCTGCCATACCATTTAAGATGACTTAAAGTGACAGAAAAAAACTCAAAAGAAAGCAACACAGATGCAACATCACAACACAGATGCAACATCACCAACACATATGCAACATCACCAATAGAGGTGAAATTACTTCAATCAGAAGATGCAAAATTTCTTCAATCAAAGCCAAATTACACATATGCAGCAATGGAGAGAGATACACTCAAAAGATGCAAAATTAGGGCTTCAATCAAAGCAAAATTACACACACGATGCAAAACTACTTCAATCAAGTAGAAGTTACACAAAAGCAAGGAGTTAAATACGACATTACTAATTAGGGCTGGAGAAGAGTAGCTACATACCTGATTCTGTCGCTTCCCTTGAGCGCGATCTTCCATTATTTGTTCGAACCATCTCAAACCAAAGTTCTTCGCACACGAAAACTTGGAGAAGAGTCTCTTCTTTGTCCAAAGTGACAGAGGGTGGTTGAGTAAGAGTAGTAATGTGAGACGGTTTTAATCGTTAAACATACTCTTTAATTTAGTTATAATCATTTATTAATGAAAGAAAAATAAAACAATTACAACTTTAAAATATAAAAACTGAAAAAAGAAAGAAAATATTATTTTATTATAAAATGAGGCCCACAAGACGGATATTTGACAGGAAACTGACACGTGGTGGTGTTTTGGTAACGGAGTATGTTTAACGGGTGGTTTTCGGTAATTTCCTCTTTCTCAATTCACAACTTACACTCATAGCTAACAAAAAAAGACAATCGGAAACCCTAATTTAGCAACTAGGAAGTCAAATTGAATGGAAAAAACAGAAAATTAGACAATGAGAAATATAGAGATGAAGTACATGCCAAGGTGATTGAGCATAAAATAGGGATCTTTGGCAAGATCGATGGTTTCGAGAACGAGACGACGGAGGGACTCTCGGCGTTCAGAAGCTTCATTCTAGGCGGTGGCGGCGCCACCCCATCTTCAGCAAATAATAGGAAAAACACAAAACACACTTATACAATAAATCAAATGAGGGTGAGGAAGAAGAAACATACAAATAACATCACCAATTCGAAAGGTCTTGGTGGAAGCCCAAGTTTTGTAATCGGCATGCCCAATGGTTGTCCAACCAACAAAAAGGAGAAGAGTGAGACTCGGAGAGATGTTGTTGTTGCAGTTTCCAGATGAGAGGCCGGCGATGAAGAAGGTCGAAGGTGGGGTTGTAGAGAGATATGAAGAAGGTTCGATCTAGAGGAGATGAATGAGAACAGAGGGTAGGTCGAAGGTGGGAGGTAAAGGGAGTAGAGGAGCGACGGAGGTTTGTGGGAGAAAACCTAACTTCAAACGGTAAATAAAATTGGGGTACATTTACTAAATGTAAATGTACAATGAGTCTAGTTATTATAACGAAAATTGAAAAAGGCCCATTAACCAAATTCACCCTTATATATTTACCAATTTTTAATAACTATTTTGTTAGTAATGTTTATTATATTATTTGCTAATTCCCATTTATTTGTTAAATCATTATATATTTGATATAAATATTACTCTTAAAAAAAATAAAGATTTTTAAAATAATTACATTATTGTAATTTCATTGGTTAAAAAACTATCATACATTATCTTACATTAACTCAAACATCTTTATAGTATTAATCATATCTTTATTATATTATTTGTTAGTTATGTTTATTGATTTATTTTATTAGGATATATTTATTATATTTTATTAATTACTTAAGTTTTTATGTACTAACAATTTAGCTTTTGGATTAATTTCATTTGATCACTAATAATATTTCATCATTTTCAATCTTTTGGTCTTTCAATCGTTTTATGTTCATAATCATTATTTATAAGACAAGGTAATAAAAAGTAAGAACTAATAGCCTATTTTTATAAATAAAGTTTATAAAATAAAACATGATGGTATACAAATGTTTTTTACAAAAATATTATAAAAAAGACTTGTACTAACAAAAGAAAGCTAGTTCATTTTTTTAAAGAAAATAGTGAATTACATTCTAGAAATTTGTTGAATGCAGGTTATTTTTTGTTTTTTTTTTGCCAACTCTCTTTACAAGATTTGCACTTGAATTTTTTAATATTAAGTGAAAAATTCACGTTGTCTCTTGGAATAATTTATTTTCTTCATTTTTTTTTCCTGTTAAACATGATTCTTTGAATTTTGTTTTAAAAGAATAACCTTATGAAATAACCTTTTACTCTAAATAAACAAGAAAACAAAACAAAGATTCTTGTGTTCTTAAAAACAAATCAAAAGATTGAAAGTTATAGACCAATCATAACAACCTCTCGTCCTGCTCATAACGCCGTCTATTCATATGGGAGACCACCACTAAGAAAGACTTAATGTTCATTTATTGAATGTTCTAATAAACAAACAATAACCGATCATCAATAGAATTTCTTTGTTTCACGTTTTATGGTCCGTCGGTTTGGGTACGTCTTTATTTTGTGAGCTTTGTGTAACACCCCAAATCTCATACTCGGGGTGCTACGATTTAGGACCTCACAATGGGTCCTGACCCTAGTTCGACAACAACTTTACCGGACCTTACAACAAAGCACAAATGTAAAAGTATGAAAACTGAATAAACGATAGGCAATGTCATGATCAAAACAAAGGACTCTCAACTGATTATACTAACAACATCATAAACTGAACTACTAAAGTTAAACTGAAATGCAAATAATCATAAACCCACAACCGTCCTATATCGTACGGGATCCCCGGCTGACCACCATCCGAATCACTCGACAACTACCCTATCCTATAAAGCATCTAACAACACCGAATAAACCTTTAGCTAACAACCTACATATTAGAAGAATAACAAAAAGTACAAACACACACAATGCGGAAATGAAACACATAACACGCTCTCACAAAATTCATTTATTATCTTCATTAAGTTATTCACTTCTAATCCGATTAAGCTTGTGGCACGAGAAGTCTACTGATTCTCGCATCCGTCCTCGTGTACCAACAAGAGTGGTTCAGAGCACCTCCCTGTATACCATATGTAGTGGTTCAGTTCCCTCCCCTTATACCATGTATGGGCTAGAGTCGTTAAACCTCTCATTCTCTCTCAAGAGGTGGGTAGATGATGCCATTGTCCGTTATACTTGGACCAATAATACATAAGTCATCCTAATCCAGTTATCATTAATACACAAATAATAACACACCGCTCTTTCCATTCAATCAATATACAAATGTAGCTAAGTAAGCCCAAAGGACTTACCAATAATAGGCTAAGTCCAGCTAATCACACTTTCCAATTCGTACTAGAATCTCTACCGCCTGAATATACAAAGACACACACATCACAAACTATCCAACCACTAGAAGATTCCAACTTCTAGTCCTCAATGACCATCACATGATCAAATATCCATCATAAGACTAATCCAAATAAACTACATAATACTCCACTACATACTCATAATCCAACTATTAGAAATTTATAAGGAAGGAATCTTTTACCTAGAACCAATCCCTAAGTCAAAAGATTAAACTTAGGAACTCATTGGACAGATGCCACTACCGCGAAGAAACTAGGCGGGACCACGGTGGTGAAGTGTCGGTGTGATAGCATGTATTATAGTCTATATTTTGGGATTGGTTTAGACGTTTTATCTTCAAAAATCTGCATGAATGAATGTATATTCTTGATCATTATGTTTTTTGTTTACCTTTGCAAGAATCGAGGTCTACACCTAGTTTTATTGTAATTGTATGGTAAATAGCACGTTTTGGAGCGATATGGAGCTAAGGGATCTAAGGAGTCATTGGAGCTACATTATGGAGCATTGATGAGCTACAAGAAATGTTTAGGAACCATGGAAGTTGGACATAAGATTTATTTTGGACAAGATTGGAGAGATTTACAAGTAGGTGAGGATCACCTCGGATGGCTATGGTACCATCTCGACCGAGGTGACTCCGCTGGACTGGACTAAGACGAACGGCCCACGGCCCATAAGATCTTTTATTCATGGCTGAAGATCTTTTATTCATGGTTGAAGATCTTTTATTTTTGGCAAGTGATTTTCCTATATATTGGGATGTATTTTCTGGATGGAAGAAGATTTGGAAGTCCAAAGAAGTTGGTTAGTTTGGAAGATTGAAGATATTCCAAGGGAGGAAGGAAGTTGGATTTGAAGATAAAGTTGAAGGCTTTGAAGGAAGGTTTTCTTAGATTGTTGATTGTTCTCTTTTGGTTTGTGATTAAGGAACGCACTTTACTTGTTTGTTTGATTGTTTGATTGAGTTATTGAGACCTTTGTGTTAAGATTTTCTTGTTTGGATATTGATTCCCTTTTCATATATTTGATTATTGTTATCATGATGATTATTGGCTAAGTTCTTTGTGCGATTCTAGGGTGATTGGATGAAAGTTGTGGGAAAGACGATGAAAGAATGAGCCTTTACCCCAGTGGACCCTGAAAGCTCGAGCCATACCTTAACCGAAACTCACCTCGTTCAGTTTTTAGAACATCTCGACCGAGATGGAACATGAATTGAGCGAGGAGATTCCTTTCCCGATCCTTATCTGAGTTGAGGTTTTAGTTTTCCAAATCCTATCCTTGTTACACCTTTCCTGGCCCATATGCAAGCCTAGGATGAGACTTACCCGGTAATTCCGTTACTGGTATACCAAAGATCATGAGTGTTAGGTAATAAAGGTTTATCCTTTATTAGGGTTTGAGTTTTCCTTCATCCCATCTTTGAGAGTTAGCTTGAGACTTATCCGGTAAAGGTTAGTTCTATCCCCTTAGGTGGTGTGTTGGTTTGAGATTATAGTTCATTTCCTTAGTTCTTTGAGACTTACCTGGTGAGAGGATCTTAGGTTTGGGATAGTGAGTAGTGAGACTTACCCGGTGATCTATTCCCACCTTAGAAACACCTTCCGTTTGTAAACCTCAGCTTTGTCCACGTTATCCTTTGAGATCTTGAGTCGGAACCACAACTAGATGCTTTGACCTCTAGAATCCGCATTTTCTTTATCTGATTATTACATCATCTTTGATACCTTTGCTTTGTTGCTTGTGTTTGAATGACAACCTGAATTGCCGTGCTTTGTTTCACCATAGTCCTTGTGTTCGACCCTGGAGTATTTACTGCGGGTTCACATATTGTTTCAAGCTTATATTTTAGGTTATAAAATTAAAGCTATATCGTTCACCATACACACACGTCTAAGAGCAAATTAATATTTGGCGCCGTTTCCGGGGACTTGGTCAAGACCCACTTCGGTTTTGGTTGTCTTTAGGGCTGTTGTCCTTGTTGCTATTGATTGCTTTACTTGAGTGATTTCGCATGATCTTTCTTTATGTTTATGCGAAGAACTCGTGTTGGAAAGGAAATCGTTCCTTACGATCCCGAACCAAAAAAGACATACAAAAGGAGATTGAAAGAAGATAAGATGACCGATCAAGATAATCGAGATCTTGAAGCCGAATTGAAGGATGCATTGGAACAACTTCGCCTCAGTAAAGAAGAATTACAGAGAGAGAAAGAAGAGACTCGTGCAAGAAATGAAGAGATTCAAGCTGATATGGCCGCTCTACGAGACCAGATCTTACCTCGACCGGACCTAGTTGCTCGACCGAGGCAGGATCCAGCCCTAGTTGCACCGGCCGGAATACTCCCACCACCTCGGTTGCCTGCTATGGTTGACCAAGGTAACCTTTTTGCTGGAGCTCCGCAAACCCTAGGTCAAAGAATGAACCCGAATCAGCAAGTGCGGCATCCAGGAGTTAATCTAGGAGATCCAGCTGAGCATGATTATGAGCTTAGACCTCAAGTTCTAACTATGCGACAATGTCAATTTGGAGGTATGGAAGGAGAATCTCTACATCAACACATTCAAAACTATAAGATTCTTATGGAGACTTTGAGACCATCAAGAGTGGAGAACAACAACTACAAGCTAAGGCCTTTCTACTTCTCTTTGAAAGACAAGGTGCTAGCTTGATATCAATATCTTCCAGCTGGAAGAGTTAACACATGGGAAGGGATGACTACGGAGTTTCTTACTAAGTTCTTTCCCCCATCAAAGACCATTGAATTAAGGATGTGACTTACGATGCGCTTTGTGATCTAGGAGCTAGTGTGAGCATCATTCTTCTAGCACTTTGTGAGAAGATCGGCCTTGGAGATCCCAAGCCCGTGAAGATGACGTTATACATGGCGGATCGTTCCATTACCCGCCCCGTTAGAATCTTGGAGGACGTTCCCGTCAAGTTAGGTAATTTCTATATACCTATAGGCTTTGTTTTGTTGGACATTCCCGCAAATTATCCCATTCCTATCATTCTCGGAAGACCATTTCTAGCAACATCTGGTTGCAATATTGATTGTAAGAACGCCAAGTTGTCATTCAACATTGGTGGCGATCATGTGGAGTTTTCACTTTTGGCTACAATGAAAGGAGAGCCTTTGGAAGATGATATCTTCAACATCTATGATGAAGAAGATTCTCGAGAATTGGTGAGCTCTATCCTTATTAAAGATCCTCTTGAGAAAGTTTTGAGTTTTAGTATGATGGAGGAAGGTGTAGATGTTTTGTGTGATGCAGATGTACGAAGCTTGGAAGCGGATCCAGGAGCTGGATTCGATAAACTCATTCAGGAAACAAAGAACACATTAGGTCTCGGTCCCAGTTCCAGTACCTCGACCGAGACAGTTTCCGGAGCAAGCGAGGTGACATTCTCTGAAGAACATCTTGGTCTACCATCTCGGACCACGACCGAGACAGCAAGCGAGATAAAGTGAACTGAGGGCCACATCGGTCCAGCACTAAGTGTTCTCTCCAAAAGGTGTGTGCAAGCTTTAAAATTTATAACCCAAGAAGTATGCTTGAACAATATGCAAACCCGCAGTGTACGGATCAATTGTAATAAAAGCAAGAATTCCAGGGGTCGAACACAAGGACTATGGTGAAACAAAGCAGGAAATCGGTAGTCAAATATTGCTAACAACTAAAGCAATTAAAGCAATCAAAGATGATGTATAAGTCAAGTAAGGGGAAATGAGGATTCTAGGGGTTAAAGCATCTAGTTGTGGTTCTGACTCAAGATCTCAAAGGATAATGCGGATAAAGCTAAGGTTTGCAAAGGGAAGGTGTTTCTAAGGTGGGAATAAATCACCGGATAAGTCTCACTACCCACTATCCCAAACCAAAGCTCCTATTACCGGGTAAATCTCAAGGTACTAAGGAAAGGAACTATAATCTCAAACCCTCACACCACCCAAGGGAATAGAATAAACCTTTACCGGGTAAGTCTCAGGCTAACTCACAAAGATGGGATGAAGGCACACTCAAACCCCAATAAAGGATAAACCTTTATTACCTACACTCATGATCTTAGGTAAACAAACAAAGGAATCACCGGGTAAGTCTCATCCTAGGCTTGCATTGAACCAGGAAAGCTGTAATAAGGATAGGATTTGGCAAACTTAAACTCTTAACTCAGATACGGTTCAGGAAAGGTCACCTCGTTCAGTCATATTCCACCCCGGCCGAGATGTTCAACGACTGAGCAAGGTGTTCTAGGGTTAAGGTAAAGACTCGAGCTTTCAGGGTCCTGCTGGGATTAAGATCATTCTATCATCGTCTTTCCCACAACTTTCAGCCAATCACCTAGAATCGCATAAGAAATTTAGCCAACAATCATCATGATAACAATAATCAAATTAATGGAAAAGGAATCAATATTAGAACAAGAAAACCTTAAGAAAAAGGTCTCAACAACCGAATCAAACAATCAACAAACAAGCGTTCCTCAATCACAAATCAGCAAAGACAACAAACCAAAAGAAATCTAAGAAGATCTTACAAACTCCTTCAAAAGCCAACTCCAACTATGATTCCTTCCTTCCTTGAACTTCAATCCTTCAATACTTCCTTCAAACCTACATAAAATCCTTCAATTTCTTGATTCCCTAAGCATGGTTGAACTTGTGGAAAATCGAACCCTTTATATAGGAGAATTATCTTTCAAAGATGAATATCTTAAAAAGATAATTTCCTATAAAATATATCTCTATCTCTATAAATAAATCAGCCTAAAATTATATCTTTCTTCCAAAAATCCATCCAAAAATATAAGATATCCTCCTTCAATAAATAAAAGATCTCAGCCAAAAATAAAGATCTCGCTGGCGACAGGGTGTTCGCCTCGGTCGGGGCGCTCCTCAAGATCACCTCGGTCGAGGTGGTACTATAGCTGACCGAGGTGAATCTCAGCTGAATGTAAATCATCTCGAATCTGGTCCCAAATCAATCTTCTTAATCATTTCCATGCTTCCTGATATCTTTTCAAAGTTCCAGGGAATGTAGCTCCAATGACTCCTTAGCTTCCTTAGCTCCATTTCGGTCCAAAACGTGCCATTTTCCCTACAATTACAATGAAACTAGGTGTAGACCTTGATTCCCGCAAAGGTAGATAAAACAACAATATAATCGCAAAATATACATCCATACATGCAGATTTATGAAGATAAAATGTCTAAACTAGCCCAAAAATATAGACTATAATACATGCTATCAAAATACCCCATACTTGTCCCTTGCTTGTCCCCAAGCAAGTTCCAAATCTTAGATACAAGATAGAATGGATTATAGGTAAAAAAAGATCAATGAAAAGCATTTCAAAACATTTTTGGTGGTGTGCTCCACTCATAGATCACTCTAAGAGAATGCTTCATGGCAAATAAAATCAAGACATGATCAAAACATTTTACAAATATAAGAAAGTTGTTCATCTTTGCAATAAATCATAGAATGCATAATAAATCATATTTACCGAAATCAATCATGTATAATCCAGTTTAAACCACCAAGTAAATCCAAAAGCTCGAGGTCTCAAGGGTTTCCAAAAGAGGTCAAGAAACCTATATGTATGCATGTAATGACAGATAAGTACATAGAGCCAAATAAGATCATAATCAAAGATCAAGAGAGTCATACAAGTCATACAAATACCCCATACTTGGGACACATTGTCCCAATGGGTCAAATATAAGTCAGAAGAACAGAATACTCACCGGACATAGCTGAAATGCATAAAGAAATAAAAAACAGCTCCCAGATAAGACCATCTCGGTAGGCGAAGAACATCTCGGTCGAGGCGTTCTGACAACATCCGAGATGTATCTCACTCAAGGTCCGTTTTCTCAACTTCTCGAACATCAATCTTTCCAGAGTAGCTCCTGAGCTGTAATCCTTCCTTAGAAAGTGCCTGGTTCCTGTCTAGGAGGACACAAAAAGCAAAGCAAAGCAAACTATCTAAAAGCTAAAAAAAGGGAAAAGAAAGCAATACCTTGGTTTGCCTCCCAAGAAACGCTTGATTTAAGGTCGCTAGCTGGACCGTACATCATCCCTTAAACAATGTATAGCGGTGCAATCTCCTCAACCTGGACTTCCGGTCGGTACTTCTTCAGCCTATGACCGTTGACCTTAAAGCTTCCGCTCGTTTCTCCCCAAATCTCAACTGCACCATAGGGGAAAACATTTTTCACAACGTAAGGTCCCGTCTATCTAGATTTCAACTTACCTTGAAAGAGGCGGAGGCGGGAGTTGAAGAGTAGAACTAGATCTCCTTCTTTGAATTCCTTAGGAATGATATGCTTGTCATGCCATCTCTTTGTTCTTTCCTTGTAGATCTTGGCATTCTCATAAGCGTTTAAGCGCAACTCCTCCAGCTCATTGATGTCCAATAGTCTCTTTTCTCCGGCTTCTGTGATGTCGAAATTCAACCACTTGATTGCCCAATATGCCTTGTGCTCTAGCTCAACGGGTAGATGACAAGACTTCTCATATACCAAATTGTAAGGGGTGGTACCGATGGGAGTTTTGAATGCGGTCCTATAAGCCCAAAGAGCATCTTCCAACTTCATGGAACAATCCTTCCTCATTCTAGAGACGGTCTTTTCCAGAATCACCTTGATTTCTCTATTCAAGATCTCGACCTGCCCACTAGTTTGAGGGTGATAAGGGGTTGCTACCTTGTGGGTTACCTCATACTTCGATAGAAGTGCTTTTAAACTTCCAGTTGATGAAATGTGTCCCTCCATCGCTGATGATGATGCGTGGTGTCCCAAAACTTGGAAGATAGTCCAATTGAAGAATTTCACAACCACCATGGCGTCATTAGTGGGGGAGGCGATGACTTCCACCCATCTAGAGACGTAATCAACAGCTAGGAGAATGTACAGGTTCCCTGCGGATGATGGGAAAGCTCCCATGAAATCGACTCCCCATACATAAAAAATCTCAACGTCCTGAATACTATTGAGTGGCATCTCGTTCCTTCTAGACAAGTTCCCTGTACTTTAGCATGCATCACAAGAAACAAAAAACGTTTGCACATCCTTAAATAATGTAGGCCAAAAGAAACCAAAACGTAATACCTTAGCGCACGTTTTGTGAGCGCTAGCATGTCCTCCACAAGGAAGCGAGTGGCAATGCCGTATAATACTAGCAACTTTATCCTCTGGAATGCATCGTCGAAGCTTCCCATCTGGACCTCTCTTAAACAATAGAGGTTTATTCCAGTAGTAATGTCGTACATCTTTGAAGAACTTCTTCCTTTGAGCGTACGTCAATCCGGGCGGTATTTCCTAGCAAACAAGGTAATTGACAATATTAGCATACCAAGGCTCTTTACCATCAGACATTTGGTGGAGCCAGTGCTCCACAAACTGTAAATGACTCTCAGAAATAGAATCAGGAAGTTCGTTGTCCTCAATTGACAACATATCGCTTGCTGTCTCGGTCAGTGTCCGAGGTGGGTGATTGAGATGTTCTTCAGATAAGAACACCTCGCTTGGTCCAGAAAGTGCCTCGGCCGAGGTACCGGAATTGGGAACGAAACCTAAATTGCTTTTCTTCCCCTTAATTAGTCTCTCAATCTTAGCTTCTTGATCTGCTTCCAATGCTTTTAAGCTCCGTATATGTACATCACAAGAAACATCTATACCTTCCTCCATTAAACTAAAACTAAGAACTCTTTCAAGAGGGTCATTAATAAGGATAGAGCTCACCAATTCTCTTGATTCTTCTTCATCATAGATGTTGAAGATGTCGTATTCCAACGGCTCTTCTTTCATTGCAGCAAGCAATGCAAACTCTACTTGATCTCCACCAATGTTGAATTTCAACTTAGTGTTCTTACAATCCATATTGCAACCCGAAGTTGCTAGAAATGGTCTCCCGAGAATGATAGGAACGGGATAATCTGCGGGTATGTCAAGTACAACGAAGTCTATTGGTAAGTAGAAGTTACCTAACTTTACGGGAACGTCTTCCAAAATGCCCACGGGATGGGTAATGGAGCGATCCGCCATGTATAGCTTATCTTCACGGCTTGGGCTCTCCAAGTCCAATTCTCTCACATAGCTCCAACTGGATGATACTCACGCTGGCTCCTAGATCACACAACGCTTCGTAAGTTACATCCCCAACGTGAATGGGAATGCAAAATGAACCGGGGTATCTCAATTTGGGAGGAATCTTCTCCTTCATGATTTGAATGAGCTCCGAGGACTTAAATGTCATCCTCACTTCCCCAAAATCTTCCAACTTTCTCTTCCTTGACAGAATCTCCTTCAGAAACTTCCCATAGGCGGGCATCCCTAGAATGACATCAAGGAAAGGGATGTTAATGTGTAGTTTATTCATTAGGTCTAGAAACTTACCAAAATGCTTGTCTAGATGTGCTCTCGCCCTTGACTGAGGGAATAGAAGTGGTGGTTTATAAGCAGGAGGTGGAACATAAACTTCAGATTTATCCTTCGCTTTATGGGGCTCCACCTCGGTTGGCACCTCGACCGAAGTGTTCTTCGGGTCTTGGCTCGACCGAGGTACTAGATCTGCAGTTTTCAGTCCACTCCGTGTCGTTATGGCCATAATCTGTCCCTTAGAGTTGCTCTTTGCCCTTGCTGGGAGGTTCCCTGGATCTCTTGGCGCTTCATTCGCCTTGTTAAAGAATTGTTGCTCTAAGGCTTTTTGTGCCTTTGAAAATGAAGTCATCGATGTCTCCATAGCGTTGAGCTTGATCAGAATTGCCTCCAGCGCTGCATCTTTCTTCTCTGGCTGGGACGAACTCGATTTAGGCTCCTGGCTTCTCAATGGAGTAGAAGAAGAAGAGGAGAGGTTAAAAGAATTATTAGCATGAGAATAAGGGTTACCGGGATTTTGTTGATTAGATCTTCAATTGTTGCTGTTGGAGTTTCTATTGTTGTTGTAATTGTTGTTCCGCGGCCCTTGGTAGTAGTTTATTCCTTGATATCCTACATCTTGCTCCTTCTTCGTTTGAGCTACTAAAAGCTCCTTCAATGCTTTTACCTGATTTTCAAGCGAGGTGAGTTGAGCTCCATTTGATGATGTGTCTTGGAAGCTAACTCTCCTTGCTCCATTTTCCGTTCCTTGATGGGAGTGCTTCTCCATGTGTAAAGCTTGCTTTTCAATGAAATCCCAAGCTTCGTCTATCGGCATATCCATAAATGTGCCGACTGAAAGTAGTTGAAGATTAAATTGATTCGCTCCATCCAAACCTTTGAAATAGATTTCCAGCAACTCGATCTTTGGAATCCCATGATGTAGGCAATCCAATAGAATATCCTTGAATCTCTCCCATGACTTGGATAAACTCTCCTTGTCCTTCATAATAAAAGCATTGATCTTTCCCCTCATTTCAGCGGTCTTAGAGGGAGGAAAGAACTTAGTAAGAAACTCCGTCGTCATCTCTTCCCAACTGTTGATCTTTCCGGCCGGAAGAGATTGATACCAAACAAGCGCCTTATCTTTCAAAGAGAAATAGTAAGGCCTCAACTTGTAGTTGTTGTTCTCCAATCTTGAAGGTCTCAAAGTCTCCATCAGAATCTCATAGTTTTGCAAATGCTGATGCGGAGACTCGCTCTCCAAACCTCCAAATTGACATTGTCGGATCATGGTTAGATCTTGCGGTCGAAGTTCATAATCATGCTCAGCTGGATCACCTAGGTTGACTCCTGGACGCTTGACTTGCTGATTTGGGTCCATCCTCTGTCCTAGGGTTTGTGGAACTCCAGCAAAAAGAACATCTAGGATGGGCATCCAAGGTGGTAGGTGTACATCGGTCGGGGCAACATGAATTGGGTCTTGCCTCTATCGAGGATCTGGTATCGGTCGAGGCAGAAACTGGGCCCTTAGAGGGGCCATATCTGATTCAATTCCTTCTGTCCTTGCGCGAGTATCTTCTCTCTCACGCTGGCATAGCTGTTCCAATGCCTCCTTCAATTCGGCTTCAAGATCGCGATCGCCTTGATTGGCCATCTTAGCTTCTCTTAATCTTTGCTTGTAAGTCTTTTTTGGTTCAAGATCATCGGGAACAATTTCCTTTCCAGCACGAGTTCTTCGCATAAACCTAAGGAAAGATCGTACGAAAACACTCAAGTGAAGTGGTCAAAATCAACAAGGGCAATTGCCCCGAAAGACTACCGAAACCGGCTTGGTCTAGACCAAGTCCCCGGCAACGGCGCCAAAAACTTGTTCGCTCCAAAAGGTGTGTGCAAGCTTTAAAATTTATAACCCAAGAAGTATGCTTGAACAATATGCGAACCCGCAGTGTACGGATCAATTGTTTTAAAAACAAGAATTCCAGGGGTCGAACAGAGGGACTATGGTGAAACACAGTAGGAAATCGGTAGTCAAATAATGCTAACAACTAAAAGCTATTAAAGCAATACAAAGATGATGTATAAGTCAAGTAAGAGGAAATGCGGATTCTAGGGATTAAAGCATCTAGTTGTGGTTCCGACTCAAGATCTCAAAGGATAATGCGGACAAAGCTGAGGTTTGCAAAGGGAACGTGTTTCTAAGGTGGGAATAGATCACCAGGTAAGTCTCACTACCCACTATCCCAAACCAAAGCTCCTATTACCGGGTAAGTCTCAAGGTACTAAGGAAAAGAACTATAATCTCAAACCAACACAACACCTAAGGGAATAGAATCAACCTTTACCGGGTAAGTCTCAGGCTAACTCACAAAGATGGGATGAAGGCACACTCAAACCCCAATAAAAGATAAACCTTTATTACCTACACTCATGATCTTAGGTAAACAAACAAAGGAATCACCGGGTAAGTCTCATCCTAGGCTTGCATTGAACCAGGAAAGGTGTAATAAGGATAGGATTTGGCAAACTTAAACTCTTAACTTAGATAAGGTTCAGGAAAGGTCACCTCGTTCAGTTAGATTCCACCCCGGCCGAGATGTTCAACGACTGAGCGAGGTGTTCTAGGGTTAAGGTAAAGACTCAAGCTTTTAGGGTCCTGCTGGGATTAAGATTATTCTATCATCGTCTTTCCCACAACTTTCAGCCAACCTAGAATCGTATAAGAAACTTAGCCAACAATCATCATAATAACAATAATCAAATTAATGGAAAAGGAATCAATATTCGAACAAGAAAACCTTAAGAAAAATGTCTCAATAATGGAATCAAACAATCAACAAACAAGCGTTCCTCAATCACAAATCAGCAAAGACAACAAACCAAAAGAAATCTAAGAAGATCTTACAAACTCCTTCAAAATCCAACTCCAACTATGATTCCTTCCTTCCTTGAACTTCAATCCTTCAATACTTCCTTCAATTCTTCCTTCAAACCTCCAGAAAATCCCTCAATTGCTGGATGCCCTAAGCATGGTTGAACTTGTGGAAAATCCAACCCTTTATATAGGAGAATTATCTTTCAAAGATAAAATATCTTAAAAAGATAATTTCCTATAAAATATATCTATATCTCTAAAAATAAATCAGCCTAAAATAATATCTTCCTTCCAGAAATCCACAAAAAATATAAGATATCCTCCTTCCAATAATAAAAGATCTCAGCCAAAAATAAAGATCTCGCCGGCGACAGGGTCTTTGCCTCGGTCGGGACGCTCCTCATGATCACCTCGGTCGAGGTGGTACTGTAGCTGACCGAGGTGAATCTCAGCTGAATATAAATAATCTCGAATCTAGTCCAAAATCAATCTTATTAATCATTTTCATGCTTCCTGAGATCTTTTCAAAGCTCCAGAATGTATCTCCAATGACTCCTTAGCTTCCTTAGCTCCATTTCGGTCCAAAACGTGCCATTTTCCCTACAATTACGATGAAACTAGGTGTAGACCTCGATTCCCGCAAAGTTTGACAAAACAACAATATAATCGCAGAATATACATCCATACATGCAGATTTATGAAGATAAAACGTCTAAAATAGCCCCAAAATATAGACTATAATACATGCTATCACTAAGTCCTCTTCACTGAAGAGAGAAGGTACGGATCCACCACTGAAAGCACCTCCTGTCTTAGAACTTAAACCACTTCCGACTCACTTGAGGTATGCTTTCCTTGGTCCGGATTCTACTTATCCCGTAATTATTAGTGCTTCTCTTTCTGAAGATGATGTGCCTAATTTAATGCATGTGCTGAGGAAATGTAGAAAGGCTTTGGGTTATACTATTGATGATCTTGTTGGTATTAAGCCTTCTCTTTGTATGCATAAGATATTAATGGAAGATGATCACAAGACTTCACGGGAACCTCAAAGACGGTTAAATCCGATCATGAAAGAGGTTGTGAAGAAGGAGATTCTTAAGTTGCTTGATGCAAGTATCATATTTCCCATATCGGATACAAATGGGTGAGTCCGGTGCATGTAGTTCCCAAGAAGGGTGGGATGACCGTTGTGACAAACAAGAACAACGAGTTGATTCCCACTAGGACCGTTACAAGCTGAAGGATGTGCATTGACTATAGGAAGCTGAATTTGGCCACAAGAAAGGACCATTTCCCTCTTCCATTCATTGACCAAATGCTTAAACGGTTAGCACAACACTCCCATTTTTATTATTTAGATGGTTATAGTGGTTTCTTTTCAGATTCCTATCCATCCGGATGATCAAGAGAAGACCACTTTCACTTGTCAATGGGGTACATTCGCTTATCGGAGGATGCCATTCGGATTGTGCAACGCACCTACCACTTTTCAGCGATGCATGATGGCTATCTTCTTTGAGTATATTGAGGAGATCATGGAGGTATTCATGGATGATTTTTCAGTGTAAAGTTCCTCTTTTGACAACTGTTTGGCTAACCTTTCTCTAGTGTTACAACGTTGTGAAGACACTAATCTCGTTTTAAATTGGAAGAAGTGTCACTTATGGTTAGCGAAGGAATTTTTCTAGGACACCTCGTTTCCAACCTAGGTATAGAGGTCGATCGAGCTAAGATCGAGACTATTGAGAAACTTCCTCCCCCTTGTTCTGTTAAAAGTGTGCGGAGTTTTCTCGGGCATGCAGGTTTCTACAGGAGGTTCATCAAGGATTTCTCTAAAATCTCTAAACCGCTCACTAATATTTTGAATAAGGATGTTGTTTATGAGTTTTCGCAGGAATTCCTTAATGCTTTTTACAAGATAAAGGAAGCATTGATCACCGCTCCCATCATTCAACCTCCTGATTGGACTTTGCCCTTTGAGATCATGTGTGATGATAGTGATGTGACCGTAGGAGCGGTACTTGGACAGAAGAAGGATGGCCGGACCAATGCCATTTATTATGCTAGCAAGACGCTAGATGAAGCTCAACTGTACTACGCCACCACTGAGAAGGAGTCATTGACATTTGTTTATGCATTTGAGAAGTTTCGCTATTACTTAGTGGGAGCAAAAGTTATTGTTTACACTGACCATGCAGCTATTCATTACTTGTTGGCTAAGAAAGATGCAAAGCCGTGCCTTATTTGTTGGATTCTCTTGCTTCAAGAGTTTGACCTGAAGATTCGCAATAAGAAGGGATCCGAGAATTCTGTGGCGGATCACCTCAGCCGGCTACCACCTATCTCACTTGAAAAAGATGACCTACCCATTGATGATTCATTCCCTGATGAGCATTTGCATTTTATGGAGCATTGGACGGATCCTTTTGCCTTCCCCCATGGTGCATTTGAAGTATGGGGTGAGGCTACCACTTATCTTGTTTGAGGATGGCGTACGGTCAAGCTAGCGACCATAAACCAAGCGCTTCTTGGGAGGAAACCCAAGGTATTGCTTTCTTTTCCCTTTTCTAGTTTAGTTTAGATAGTTTGCTTGTATTTTGTGAGTCCTCCTAGACAGGAACCAGGTGATCTCTAAGAAGATATTACAACTCAAAAGCTACATGGAAGGACCGACGTTCGAGAAATTGAGAAGACGGAGTTTGACTGAGACAAAACTCGGGTGCTGTCAAAGTTCCTCGACCGAAGTGTTCTCCGTCAACCGAGGTGCCTAGGTCTGACAACCACCTCGCTCTGACACCTCGGTCCGCCCAAAAACACCTTGACCGAGGTAAAATCATATTCAGCAAGGGGTATAAAAGGAGCACGGACATTTCTTTCGCCTCTCACTTCCTTCCTCTCTTGCCCTCCTCGACTTCGGCGACTGTTTTGCTCAAATTCTCAATTCTTGGCCATTTTCAAAGAGTTTTGGCTCGAAATCCTCAGGAGAAGTACAAGGATCAATTTCCGCAGCAAACAGCACGAACATCGACTAAAATCTGCACATTTTGGGGTATTTCACCCAATGCCCTAACTTGGTTCTTTCTCTTCGATTCTGCATAGATCTGGCTTTGGTTGCCACATATTGTTGTTGGGAAGGGTATAAGTACCCCTTAGAAAGCAATTGGTAGTCAATTTTGGGGGAAAAGCTTGCATTTTATGGATTTCGTCTCGACAACCCCTTCGCCTCGGTTGACCCTTCTGTGTCTCGGCCGAGGTGTTTTTTATTCGACCGAGGTGAATTTCAGTTTTGAGCAGTTCAAGGAGATTAGATTTCCAATTGACACTGAGAGATAGGCCAAGCAGTTCACACCACTCTTCTCCTTCCCTTCCATATCAGCCTACCGTCCCGGTGATCCACGAACGATTTCAGCGGGACTTTGACAGGATTAGTGGGCACCCCATTGTTGCCCCACGTTTTGTTGATGTAGTTGACTTCGAGTTCCTTCACGTGGTGGAGGACTTGAAGAAGATGATATCAATGGTTGGCCTTGAGGACTTTATGGCCATTCGAGCGCCGACTCATCTAGAGCCAATGTTCGAGTTTTTGAGCTCAGTTGTGTATATGCCGGAGCGTAGATGAATTAATTACCGGCTGTTGAACAAGAACTATGTCGTCCCCTAGATCAGTTTGGGGAGATTTTTGGATTTTCTACCCCCACAGCGACAAACTTTGCTTCACGAGCGCAAACTCATAGTTTTTGGAGAGAGATAGCTCATGTGAATGACCACCGTGATTGATGGCAGCCCAGAGATTCCCTGGAGCGGATCATTTCCACCTTGCCTTCCGTTTAGCTCACAGGATATTCAGTGAGATGCTTCTGGCGCGTACTGAGACGCCCCAGAAGGTCCGACAAGGTGAGCTCTTTAGTTTGTTTTGTATGGTCACATGAGGAGTTCCAGACTTTGTTGCCATGATGGTAGAGGATCTTCACAGGATCAAGGGGAAGGCGAAGGGAGATATTTGCTGTGGTGGGTTGGTGACCCACATTGCCTGATGCGGGGATAACTCAAAGTTCCCGATCTAGATTGAAAGTCCTCAACTGGGATAAAAATCGGGCTATTCTATAGGATAAATCGGCCGATTTATATGAAGAACAAGTCGATTTTCTTGGAAACTCAGAAAACGGATTAGTGAACGATATGGAAAGAAAAGAAGATGAATTTGGAATGATAAATGGACAATATAGGAATATAGGAGTATTATAAGACTTGCAAAGAACCTTGAACTCGATGGATCAAAACCCCTTAACAAAGAATTACCTTTTACCCTTCCTTCTTTAACCTTACACAATCCATCTAGATAAGACAAGCACAAGGAGGGACTAGTTTGACTTGTAGCACCAACCTTCAACAAGATTAACACACACAAGAACAACCTAGCAAAAATTCACGACTTTTCAACCAAAAACTCTCCTTTTGATTGAATAGTAATGATAAAATGAAAACCCCGTGAGCGAAGTCACAAGTATCTCACAATAATGTGGAAAATATAATCACAACTCAACTATATAACAATCTCCCCACTAAGGCTATTTATAAGGGAGACTAAACCTACTAAAATTAGGAAAAACTAAAAAGATATGATTCATAAAATATATCTTTTGAAAGATAATCTAGAAAAAATATCTTAAAAGATATAAAATCTAAAATCTAAAAAGATATATTCTAAATAATCCCTTAAGATATTATGAGAGATTTAAGGAATTATACAAGATATAATTACCAAAAGATAAAGATCATGGCCGGATCTTCTAGATACATTGGAAAGGAGAAAATCAACTGAAGATAATTTGAAGAGATCGACCGATTTGCTTTACATGTGACTCGATTTTCCTGTAACATTTAATTGACCGATGTCCTTCATGTTGTGGATCAATTTCTTCATTTCTAACTCCCTTTGATCTTCCTCGATGATGTCTTCTCTTGGATTTTTCTAGCCCTTGACCTAGTGATGGGTCCTTGTATTGAAAGTGTCGACGATGGTCCCACATCAGACTCCCCTTCTTGCAAAGGATTCGTCCTCAAATCTTCGTCTTGATCATCACTAGTCACCTCAGAATTCAAGCTTTGTAATGATAAGGACTGCAGTATCCCTTCTCCTGGAGGATCTTTGGAGGTTTGTAGAACTCGTAGCTTGAAGACGAGTCGTGCAACACTCAACGTCAATGAATCTCGGTCATCAAACATACATCTCGAATGAGAGTTTGCCTTAGGAATGGCCGTGATATTAACTAAATATTCACATGTCGATGTTGATGATGCTAATTGAGAATGAAATGTAATTCCATTCTCTCCCGGTGGTGGTTCCTTACTATCTCCGGGATGCAGCAATGTCATATCTATTTGATCTCCTTTGTTCTCTCCTAAACTTCCTACAAAGACACTTACTCGCTTCCCGAAAGACAATGGTATAAGATCAAAAGAAGTTCAGGAAAATAATAGAATCGAATAGTCATGACAACGGAAAGGTAGGAAAGAGTGATAATTCCTAACTTCCTTAAGCACACATCTTTCAATGAATTCATCCAAAGACATGAATGATATAACCTGAAAATCCATGGGATTGTGCTCAATTTGTAGTAGTTCTAGATCAACCAGATGAGCCCTTGAAGGTGTTGCATTGGAGGATGCAGTGGATCGATTTTTAGGAAAAATCGGTTTATCCCCAGAAAAATCGACCGTTCTGGTGCCAAGAAGAGGTCGATTTTCTTCACTGGCTTGCTCTTCAACCACTTCCTTGTGCAATGCTCGTTCTTGGACTCCTTTCTTCTGTTTCTCACAGACCTCAATGATTTGTAGAGGGGTCATATGCTTATGTTTTACCCCTTTTCCATTGAAAGTGAACATGTATTTGTTGGTATGGCCATCATGTTCTACTTTCCGAGGTTATGACCTTTGAGGAGGTGAGTTGTCTTTAGTGCCGTATGAGCAGCGAGGTTGATAACACCAGAGGGTGATGTTTTTTTTATGTTGTGCCATGAAGGAAAGAAATTGTTCCACACTGAAGAGTATTCCAGTGATATATGATCTTATTGACGTGTTACTGAACCGTCTAATCTATCGCCTCAGCGGAATGAGTTCTTTGATATTGCGTTAAAGTGTGGTACGATACTGGTTGGGAGAAGACCTATGAGGTATATGGCTTGTTGAGTTGTTAGAAATTGAAGAAGCAATTTGAAGAGTGGTTTGAGACGGGCTCTGTTTGCCCTAGCACATTCATTGCTACGTATGGACGACTTGTTGGATCAATTAAGAGAAGCAATTTTGTTTTTAAGATTTACTTATACTTAGGATATCATCAGCTAAGGATGAGAGAGCAACGTGGGCATAGGACATCATTCCATACCCGTTATGGACACTATGAGTTGTAGTGCTGTCATCTGAGTTGAGGAACGTCCTAGTACTCGTTATAGGAGTTGAAGAACAGTGTCTTCATCTACTTCCTTGATCAGTTGGTGGTAGACCTTATTGATGACGTTTGGTGTACTCTCACAACGGAGAGGAACGTACCGGTTATTTGAGGAAGGTTTTGCAGAATCCGAGGGATAGAATCCAGTGTGCTATGCTCCCTAAATGTGAATTGAGATGTCAGAAGTAACCTTCAAGGTCATGTTGATCTGCCAGTAGGATCATGATTTGTGTGACGAGGAGTAAGTATGAAGTCTTATGGATGATACTGATGAACGTTAAGGGAATGCGTAGTTCTCGGCCCAGCCGATTGCTACCAATGCTTTGAGGAAGGATTCTATGTGATTGTGCATCCATTTACGAGTCTTCTGAGGAAGACCATCATAATTGTGTGGTTGAAGTAGTATGTCGAAGCTTTGAAGAGTAGAGGAAGCATTTGACCTCTGCTTCTATTTGGTGATAATCAGAAGATTATGGGAATCACGTGACTACGGTGCTGAGAACGTATGTGGAGAACTGCTCGACTCATGATTTCGAGTTAGTAGTGGTAGTTCAAGTTCCAAGATTTGAAGACAATACTTGTGTGACATTTCGTTTCAGAGTTTCACAGATCATAGGAGGTTGAAGCATATTTTTATGCAATAAAGGTTGAATAACTGCCAACGTTGATGATTTGAGTTGATCAAGGACGCTGACCTTGAGATTTGTACCATTCTGGCGAGGAGAATGTGGTCACTGATGCCTTGAATAAGAAGACGCCTCGAGAGAAGGAGATTATTGGAATAGCTGTACAATCTCGGTTTCAAAATGATCTAGCTTGGTTAGAGTTGGACCTACAAATGCTGATAATGACGTTAGTTTCATGTTTAGGGATTTTACCTGGTTTGTTGGATGAGGTCCAACAAAAACAAGGGACTTGCCTGACCCTGAGGTAACTTGATGGAAGGATGCCTCATGGCGAGGCACCACAATTCTTTAATGGAACAGAAGGAGTATGAGGCGCCGAAACTACGTCAGTATAACCGCTTATGCGGAGTCGAGTGGAGAAGATTACAGTACACTCATAGTACACCTTCTTTAGTACATCCATGTACGAATAAGATGTACCACGAAGTAGTAAATCAGGTTAAAGTGTTACTGACCTGTAGATGAGCTCATCCACTACCAGTACTGTAGTGGAAGTGAGAGGACTTTTCTGTGGACTTGTGATGAGATTGAGACCCAGTAAGAGTTTTGGTGTTATCCAGATTATTAGTAACAGATTTACGAAGGCGACACGTTCCTTCTCTACAGAGAGACGTGGCTAGTGAATGAAGTAACAAAGGAGTACACTAGATAGATGGTGGGACTCCATAAGTGTACCGAGGACGATCGACTATGATTGTAGTAAACGGTTTACTTTGAGATTTTGATAGCAGATTCAGACTGCTTGGGGAACGCATCCACATATCATGATTGAGTTTTACCTCAGACAAACAGTCAGTCTGAGAGAACCCTCCAGATCATAGAAGACATGTAGTGAGCTTGTAGGATGGATTGGGAATAGGGACGATCTATTTATCTCCCACTCGTTGAGTTCTTATACCACCACCGTTGGTATGCATCTATAGGGATGGCCCCTATGAGGCGTTGTGTAGACATAGGTGTCATACACCTTTATGCTGGGAGGAGCCTAGCAGTACCAGTGGGATAGCGCCAGAACAGATTCAAGATGATATGGCTCGAGTAACGCTGATCAGAGAGAGGATACTGGCTGCACAAAGTCGCCAGAAGTTGTATGCAGATAGAAGTCGTCGACCTCTAGAGTTCATGGTAAGAGCTCATGTCTGGTTAAGTGTAAATCTGACGCGAGGCGTCAGACGATTTGGCATAAAGGGGAAGTTGAGTCTCCGATATGTCAGTCCTTTCGAGATACTGGATAGAGTTGGGAGAGCAGTGCACATATTGGCTTTGCCACCGAAGTTAGAGGGTGTTCACCCTATCTTTCACCTGTCTCAGCTGAGGGAGTACATACCAGACCTGAGGCTTATTGTGAGTTATGATGATCTAGTGGTTGAGCCGGACCACACTTTTCTAGAACAAACTTTTGCAATTCTAGAAAGAGAGGTGTGAGACTCCTGCATTCGAAGGATATTTCTATGATGAGGATACAGTGGTCGAGACGAGGACCGAATGAGGCTACCTGGGAGACAAAGGATAGTATCCAGAGGAACTATCCAGAGTTCTATGCGGAGTTAGAGGCACCCGTAGGATCCACGAGTAGATCTTAGTTCCTTTTTGGTGAGTGCTTGTATGTTATGTGCTTATGCGATATGATGTGTTTTCGTGCTAGCTTTGATATGTGCATCTGTTATGTTAGATCTTGATTGCTAGCACGATATAGGTATAGTTGGAGATGGTTCTTTCCTCCATGCTATTGTAATATGTTTAGGATTAGCTGGAGATGGTTCTTTCCTCCATGCTATTATTGATGGACATAGTGTGAGTGGAGACGGTTTTCCTCCACATAGTTGTGTTACGAGTACGATTGGCTGGAGACGGCTTTCCTCCATGCCTTGTGACGTGGTTAGTAGTTGGCTAGAGATGATTTTTCCTCTATGCCTTTGGATAGCATTATGATCTTGTTGCTAGAGTTGGTGGTTCCTCCATGCTGTGTTTTGAGGTTATAGAGTGTTATAGGTTGATACGTTTGAACGGAGATGTGATACCTCCTATAGAGAGAGTGTCTATACCTTGGTGTATGGGTCCGAGAGGATTTGAGAATTATTCAAGTTTCGGGACGAAACTTTTTCTTAAGGGGTATGTGATGTAATAGCTAGGATTTCCGATTCTAATTAATGTTGATTAACTTAATCAGTGATAGTAATTGACATATAACTCGCGAAGATTGCGTAAGTGTTGAGTATAAGTCCCACCGTTATGTTCGTGGCGTAATTTTGGGCTTATGGTGAAATTTTCACTTTTTCCCCCGGGTAATTATTTTTACCCTCCGGTATTATTTGGAGCATTTGGGAGCTCCAATTAATAAAAATGCAGTTGAGAGAAATGATCAGGACATCGGACATGTCCTAGATATGAAATAACATGGAAAACAAAAAGGCCAAAATAGTCGCTATTTCGTTTCTTAACGGCTAAGAAAGACGGCTTAGGAATACACGTTTTCCGAGGCAATTGTGGAATAATTATCCCTACAATATTAAAGATTTATTGTTCCAATTTCGAGAAGTTTGGAGAAGGGGGTTCAACCCGCCATTGGATCGGTTAAAGGATAATTATCGACTTCGGTAAATGATAATTATCGACTTCACTATTAATAGCGGAAAATCGTTTATTAATTCATTTCCTTTCACGTTTCCTCGTAAAAGCTCGGATTTCTCTCAAACTTCAAACTCAGATCTACTATCCGTTTCTAATCCGATTTCAAATCCGTTTAAGTTTTTGGATTCCTCTCTTCATTCTCTTCATATCGGTACCAAGTTTCTGCATTTCCGAGCAGATAAGGACCTGGTCGAGCATATATGTCACCAGGACAGTTCCGTCGCTCAGATTCCGGTGAATTTGATGTTGTAAATGCGTAGCCTGCGTCGTTGTGATTCCGAATCTTCTTTCAGACCGTCAACTAGGTTAGTAACGAATAAGTTATGAATTTATTCGTTTTCCGTAATGCGATTTGGCCTAAATTGACCTTAGGCTTTTCAAAATGGATAATTAGATATTCCATTACGATCATTATATTGTTCTGGTGTTTATGGGTTGTTTGTTTGATAAAATCTGATGACAGGTGGGTTTAGAAATGGCCTGCGGGCAAAACGTTATTCTGATGAAATTTAAGTAATTAAATTAGGATTAAATTTGAGATTGAGGAATACTGATTAGATGCATGCTAGGTGTCAAAATGAGTTGAGGATCATGATGATGTTATGGATATCGGTTATGGCTTTAAGGTTTAGTATGTGTACGAGTATGATAAGATGTTATGTTGAGGATATGCCTAAGGCATTTATGAATGAGTTGAGGATCCGAGGTTTAGATTTGAGATATAGGTTGGTTGTGGTTAGTGAGACGGGTCTCCTAACCTTTGCAGTATGTGATTGTGTGTGCCTTGCTATTGCAGGCGTTGATTACTTCCCCAAGGGGAAGCTGTGACGTGGTACAGGTTACAAGTATATCAGGTAAGTCCATAGGACTTACTTAGCTTGCAGTTGTGGATTGTATGATTGTGATGGTTGTGTGTGTTCATATGATTGTGCATTTATAACCTAATCCGGACTAGGATGACCATTTATTACATTTATTTGGCCCAAGTGTATTATAACGAGCGGTAACCACCAGTCTCCGCTTGCTGGTTAGGAGGAGGTGCCTGGAAACCAGTAACACAGGAGGGGACGAGTGACGATCACCCCGAATGCAAACCCCTGTGTTAACGGGGAAAGGGACGAGGTTCTTTAGGTTCCCCGTGTTACAAAAGAAGTTGAATTAGTGATGGAATAACGTAATGAAAGATAATAAATGAATGTGTGTGGCATTGTATGTATGAGAAGTTGATGTGTGGTTGTGCTATTACCTTCATGCTTTTCATTGCTGTAGCTAACGGTTTCATACCGTGTTGTAGATGATCTACAGGTTAGGAAGACTGTAGGGTGAGACAGATGGTGTGGTCAGCCGAGGACTTCTGTACATTAGGATGCGCGGGATATGGGATCTTTTGTACCGGATATTCTAGTTTATTGTTTTGTACTCGGCTCTGAGTTTGTAAACTCTTTTGATGTATCATATACAGATTTTATGTATTTGGTTTTAATCTACATGTGCCTTGTTGTAAGATCTAGTGAACTTGTTGTCAGGCTAGGGTCAGGATCCATTGTGAGATCCTAGCCCAATGTGACACTCCAAGTCCCGTGGATTTGAGGTGTTATAGAGTTGGTATCAGAGCCTTAGGTTGACAACAATGGCACTTGCTATCTGCAATAAAGGTAGAGTGGATAAATAAACAGAACCCACATGGGGTCTGACTTTTGTAAGGATTTTGGATTCAAAGTGAGTACAGATGTTTTGGGATAGTATGTACAGAAGTCGTCACCCATCTGAGGATCTCGACAGTGTATATATATATATATATATATATATATATATATATATATATATATATATATATATATATATATATAGATATCTTTTTATGTGCTGATGTGTGTGCATGTAATAATGAGTATTATTGTTACGCTCAGGATGTGTGCACAATAAGCTTTAAATTTATACTAGTTATATTTCTCCTAACTCCTAGCGAACCCGCAGTGTACGGGACGTTCGTAGTAAGGAAAGTATTCCGAGGTCGAACACAAAGACTAAGGTGAAAGCGAGTCAAACAATGGTCATAGATAGTGTGGATCCAATCTAAGAGAAGAGAAAGAAATAAAGAGATGAAAATCCAAATGTTTTTGGTGGGTTTTAAGGTGATCAAGCAAAGATCACAAATCAAACAAGATATCAAAACAAACTAACAACTCGAGATAGCAAAGCAAACGAGTAACACAAGCACAAGATATATGATCAAGAGAGAAAAGTGGATTCTAGAGGTCAAGATTTCCGGTTATGGCGTTTGGCTCAAGGTTCTAAGGGTTCTAAGGATAAGCTGCGGTGTTGGGAAAAGGTGTTTCACTAATGGAAGTAATTACCGGGTAGGTCTCTCACTTCACTAGTCCCGCATCAAACTCCTATCACCGGGTAGGTCTCAAGGGGTTAAAGTAGGGAATTCTACACAAACCGGATACTACTTAAGTATCAAACCTCTCCTTACCGGGTAAGTCTCGGAAAAGCAAGTCTAAAGCAATAATCCTGGCACACTCAATCCAATAGCGGCTTGTGAGGCTCACTACTACCTAGAATTCACCATCTAAGGTATCTAAGATCGGAAATCATCGGCTATATCTCTTCCCTCACTTAGGTTGATAGCATTAGGTGATCCTAAGCTAAATTAAGCTTAATAAACCCTAGGATTTCAACAACCTAACACCCTAACATACAGATTCATCAATTAAAGGTCAACAGAGAAGGAAATCGGGTGGATCATGGGAAAATCGGCCGATTTACCTGAAGAACAGGCCGATTTTTTCCTTCTGTTGTGGGTTTCATGCATACAAATCATCCTAAACTAGCATATAAGTCCATCCTATCATAGCCCTAGCCATAACCATCAATCCATCACTCCAGAATCACAATAAACTAGCCAATAGTATGCATATCAAGATCCGAAATCATCATACAAGCATACATGGTTCTAATAGATGGATAATGAAAGATAAGCAAGTAGAATCAATAAATCTCAGCTGAATCTAAGTTTAGTAAAACTTACAACCCTCAAAAATGGAGTTACAAAACGTTCCTATCAATCCTTGCAATAGTTCTTCAATCCAAGACTCCAAAAATGACTCAAAATCACTCAAAACCTCACTATCCCTCTTAGAATGGTGTTCTTCTTCTTCCTTCAATCCTTGAGAGTTTTTCTTCTTCTCCAAGGAAATCCCCAAATCAATGAGCTGTGAATGAGAGTGTGGGAGAGGAGAGATGCTCAGCAACAGCTTGCAGGACCACTTATATTCTTCACCAAGAGCAAGGCCGGATCAAGAGATCGTGGGACACGTGGCTTAAGCTGTCAAAGGCAGGAAAATCGACCCAGAGGAATAAATCGGCCGATTTTCCTGGCAGTTGGTCCGATTTTCTTCAGCAGAAGCATGCTATGATCGTCTAGCCATGAGTTGCTCCATTGCTTGCACCAATAGTTGTCTTTGTGTCCTTTGTTGCTCCAATTATGCTCCTCCAAAGCTTTGGATGTGTACCACCACGAGGCTTGGCCCTCGAATGTATCGGTTAATGTCTAAAAGACCTCCGAAATACCTACAAAGCAACGCACAAGTCCGTGTAGACGTCTATCTCGACAAAATACGTGAATTGAGTGCAAACGTCGTGAATTAGTGCTAAACCATGCATGAATGAGTGAGAAATCTATCTAAATGATTACTTAAACCTAAGTCATAAATTGTGTTATCAAAAATACCCCATACTTAAGGTTTGCTCGTCCCCTAGCAAATTCCCCAATATAGACTAAGAGATGACATGATTTATGTATGCAGAAAAATGGCAAAATCTTTTTGGAGTTGTGCTTCTAATATTGGATCACCTTCGTAGTCATGTTTCATGGCAATGGACAAGCAATTATGTATCAAATAAATGAAAGCACGGAAAGACAATTACACTGAACTTGATAACATGCAATGAAATGTAAAGATGAAGAAGTCAAGATGATCATGAGTATATCCAATCTAAATCACTTAGTCTTACACACATGCAAGTAGGTTATAAGGACTTGTGAAATAGAAGGCCAAGAAACGTTGTGATTAGGCGGGAATTTTCTAGGCTATGTGATGCTAATCCGGGAAAGGAACTAAACAACCACAACTTCACATTTCTTATCAACTTCCCTCAAGTGTATATTTTTCTTCATTTTCTTTTCTTTCTTTTCTTTTATTTTTGAGACAATGGCATTGGTGTACAAAAGCCGAAACCTGGGTGATTAGCCATCCTCAGGCTTTTTCTATTTTTCGAGGTGCATCCACACCGGGCACACATACCAAAGCTCGTTAGGACTATCGGTTTATTTGACTTTGTCAAGGCACCAACACCCGATTATGTGAAGTGTACCGAGTTACTTGTCATTTAAACTAACGTCCCCAAACCTATGTTTTTGTCTACACTTTCACAACAGATTCAGCATTTTATTCATAACATTCTTTCATCAACATCTTCACCCCACACTTGCTTTTCACACACATCAACACACTAACATGCTCCTATTTCCGGATGGGTCAAAAGAGGTCAATTTATATCAATTGAGGTGCTCAAACAACATGATCAAGATGAGAATTAGAGAGCGATGAATTCCCTCGTTCATTCCTAGATGGTGTGCAAGAACTAGCATGTAATTTCGACTTTCAATACTCAATCCATTCTAGGCAAACATCATGATTACAAATCATTCATGGTTTCAAGAGAAGTACTTCAAGTCCACATATGCTATCATCAATTTAACACATAAGGCAATCCACAGCCAATCCACAAGACAAGATTCATCATTAAGGTCATATCCAAACCTAGAAAGCACAAATTTTTTTAAATTTTCTGATTTTTTTTGGATTTTTCGAAATATGTATGTACAATGCAAGACATAATGAAACATGTGACAAAATTAAACTATCCTAGATGCTAATCATGCAAGTGATCATGAAAACCCCACCCCATACTTAGAAACACATTGTCCCTAATGTGTAAACTAAATAAAGAAGTGAAAGAGAGTCCTCACAATGTAAAATTGGTGATGCTTTGGTATTTCGGTTCACATCGAATGATGATGGTGGATGATCGATCAAGGATGGTAGAGAGCTCTTGATGTTCATTATGGCGTCGGAACCCGCGCTTGGCACCGCAAGCCGTCCAAGTTCCACGTCCGCTCCACCCATGCTTGATTGGAGATCATCACTTTCCTTTACAGAGGAAAAATCGCCCCAACTGCCCAGGAAAATCGGCCGATCTGCTGAAGAACAGGCCGATTTTTCTGGGTGATTTCCTCTTCGTCCATGTGCTTGGATCTTGTACCTTCAACAGTTCCATGAGGCCTTCACATGACCTCCAACATCTCGTTACACACGACAATTAACAAGATCTAGCACCCAAAAACACAAAAGAAAAACAAAGCACACCAAGAGTGAGATCAAACAAAAGCAAGAAAAAGAAAGGAAAAATATGTACCAATGGGTTGCCTCCCATTAAGCGCTTCTTTAAGGTTATTAGCTTGACCAAATTCAGGAGCGTTTCAATCAAGGTGAAGGGGGGCAATCACTTCTACCGGGGCTTCCGGGATGTATTTCTTCAAACGATGCCCATTCACCTTGAAGTTACCACAATGATTTCCTCCTATCTCCACCGCTCCATGAGGGAAAACTTTCTTCACCACATATGGCCCGGTCCATCTTGATTTGAGCTTTCCGGGGAAGAGTCGCAGCCTCGAGTTGAAGAGAAGGACAAGGTCGCCTTCACTCAACTCCTTTGGGATGAGGCGCTTGTCATGCCAACGCTTGGTCCGCTCCTTGTAGATTCGGGCATTCTCATAAGCATCCAACCGGATCTCCTCAAGGGCGTTCATGTCTAGCAACCGCTTCTCACCGGCCTCCTTGAGGTCAAAATTTAGCCACTTAATGGCCCAATAAGCTCTATGCTCCATCTCTACCGGAAGGTGGCAAGACTTGCCATAAACCAACTTATAAGGAGTGGTGCCAATTGGTGTCTTGAAAGCGGTCCTATAAGCCCACAAAGCATCATCGAGCTTCATAGACCAATCCTTTCTCGTTCTAGAGACCGTCTTCTCGAGAATCCCCTTGATCTCCCGGCTGGAGATTTCCACTTGGCCACTAGTTTGGGGATGGTAAGGTGTTGCCACCTTATGGGTCACCCCATACTTAGCCGAAAGTGCCCCAAAGTTCCTATTGGTGAAGTGCTTCCCTCCATCACTTATGATCACCCTTGGTGTTCCAAACCTAGGGAAGATCACTCGGTTGAAGAACCGCACCACCACCTTGGCATCATTTGTAGGAGAAGCGATTGCCTCCACCCATCTCGAAACATAATCTACCGCCAATAGAATGTAGAGGTTGCCACATGAAGAAGGGAATGGTCCCATGAAGTCCACACCCCACACATCAAATATCTCCACCTCTTGTATGTTGTTCAAGGGCATTTCATTCCTCCTTGAGATGTTGCCCATTCTTTGGCAAGCATCACAAGCTACCACAAAGCTTTGCACATCCTTGAACAAACTTGGCCAAAAGAAGCCCGATTGCAACACTTTAGCACATGTCTTGTGTGAGCTAGCATGCCCTCCACATGGCAAGGAATGACAATGGCGGATTACACTCTCCACCTCATCTTCCGGTATGCATCTTCTAAACATTCCATCCGGCCCTCTCTTGAACAAAAGTGGTTCACTCCAATAGTAGTGCCTCACATCTTTGAAGAACTTCTTTCTTTGGGCATATGTCAACCCGGGAGGCACTTCCTCACACACTAAGTAGTTCACAATGTCGGCATACCATGGTTCACTTCCTCTAGACACTTGGAACAAGCACTCCTCCACCATTTGCAATTGCTCATCCCGGAATGAGTCATCAATCGGGATGTCATCTCTCTCAATCTCTAAAGGAGGTAATCTACTAAGGTGATCCGCCACGGAGTTCTCGGATCCCTTCTTGTCCCGGATTTCCAAATCAAACTCTTGAAGAAGAAGGATCCACCGAATCAACCTAGGTTTGGCATCCTTCTTTGTAAGGAGGTAGCGGATCGCAGCATGATCCGTATAAACAATGATCTTCGCTCCAACAAGGTATGACCGAAACTTCTCAAAAGCATACACCACCGCTAACAACTCCTTCTCGGTTGTGGCATAATTGAGTTGGGCATCATTTAGCGTCTTGCTAGCATAATAAATGGCATGAGTTCACCCATCTTTCCTTTGCCCCAAAACAGCCCCAACGGCTACATCGCTTGCATCACACATGATCTCAAACGGTAGGCTCCAATCCGGAGGTTGCATGATAGGTGCGGAGATCAAAGCGTTCTTCAACCTACAAAAAGCCTCAAGGCAATCTTTGGAGAAAACAAACTCAACATCCTTCATTAGTAGGTTAGTAAGAGGCTTAGAAATTTTAGAGAAGTCTTGAATAAACCTCCGGTAAAAACCGGCATGCCCTAAGAAACTCCTTACCCCTTTCACCGAGGTAGGTGGTGGCAACTTCTCTATCGTTTCAATCTTGGCCCTATCAACCTCAATGCCACGGTTAGACACCAAGTGTCCTAACACAATACCTTCACTTACCATGAAGTGGCATTTTTCCCAATTCAAGACAAGATTTGTTTCCTCACATCTTTGCAATACTAATGACAAGTTAGCCAAGCAATTATCAAAGGAAGAACCATAAACAGAGAAATCATCCATGAACACTTCCATGATATTTTCAATGTATTCCGAAAATATAGCCATCATATACCTTTGGAAGGTGGCGGGTGCATTACACAACCCAAATGGCATTCTCCTATATGAAAAAGTACCCCATGGACATGTAAAGGTTGTTTTCTCTTGGTCATCGGGGTGGATAGGGATTTGGAAGAATCCACTATAGCCATCTAGGTAGCAAAAATGAGAGTGTTGAGCTAACCTTTCTAGCATTTGGTCAATGAAAGGGAGGGGGAAGTGATCTTTTCTAGAGGCCATGTTCAACTTCCTATAGTCAATACACATCCTCCACCCCGTAACCGTCCTAGTCGGGATTAGTTCATTATTCTCATTGGTCACTACGGTCATCCCACCCTTCTTAGGAACTACATGAACGGGACTAACCCACTTACTATTCGAGATAGGGTAGATAATTCCCGCATCTAGCAACTTAATGATCTCCTTCTTGACTACCTCTTTCATTATAGGATTTAGTCTTCTTTGATGTTCAATAGAGGGTTTATGATTATCTTCCATCAATATCTTATGCATGCACAAAGAAGGTTTTATGCCAACCAAATCATCAATGGTATAGCCAATGGCTTTCCTATGCAATCTTAGCTCATGCAACAACTTAGCAAGTTCATCATCACTCAAGCATGCATTAACAATCACCGGATATGTTGAATTATCACCAAGAAAAGCATACTTCAAATGAGAGGGGAGGGGTTTAAGATCAAGTTGGGGAGGACCTTTTTCGGTTGGAGACGATCCATACAATGTAGGTTGAGATGATTGCAAAACCATGGAAGCCTCCTTGAAGTCCCTTGATGATTGCTCACATTCAAGTGGTTGGTGCTGAAAAGACTCAGGAAAATCGACCCAGGAGGAAAAATCGGCCGATTTTCCTGGCAGTTGGTCGATCTGAGTTTCTGTTTTTTGCAAAACTGGATGAAATTTCAGCACAAGGCCAAAAATCGGCCGATCTGGCCCCTACAGGACGATTTTTCTGCCTGTTTCTCTCTTCTTTTAGGACTTCAAATCCAACACTTGGTAGCTCGTCCAATGCATTCAAGGCCTTGATTACTTCATTGCTACTCTCCTCAACTCCTTCCTCCATCAAGCTTGAGCTAAGAACCCTCTCAAGTGGATCCTTGAGCAAGATTGAGCTCACAACCTCTCTTGACTCCTCTTCTTTAACTATGTTGAATACATCTTCATCAAGGGTTGGTCCTTTCATCATTGTGGACAGCTTGAACTTGATGTTCTCTTCTCCAATGTTGAAGGAGAGAGTCCCATTCTTGCAATCTACTAGACATCCGGAAGTAGCTAGGAAAGGTCTCCCCAAGATGATAGGAACCGGATAGTCCGCCGGGATGTCCAAAACAACGAAGTCTATGGGCACATAGAACTTCCCTAGTTGCACCAGAATGTCTTCCAAGATCCCAACCGGATGAGTGATTGAGCGGTCCGCCATGTAAAGGGTCATCTTGACCGGCTTTGGCTCTCCTAGCCCAACCTTGTTGCAAAGTGCAAGCGGGATGATGCTTACACTTGCCCCAAGATCGCATAGGGCGTCATACTTCACTTCTCCTACTCCGATTGGCACACAAAAGGATCCCGGATCCCTTAGCTTAGGAGGCATCTCCTCCTTCATCGTTTGAATCAACTCCGAGGATCTCTTTGTCATTCTTATCTCCCCATACTCCTCCAACTTCCTTTTGTTGGAGAGTATTTCCTTCAAGAACTTGCCATATGCCGGCATACCTAAGATAGCATCCATGAACGGAATATTAATATGCAATTTAGACATAAGTTCAAGGAATTTACCAAAGTGATTTTCCAAGCGAGCCCTTGCTCGTGATTGAGGGAACGGTAGTGGTGGCTTGTATGGAGACGGTGCCACATATGTTGGCTCAACATCCTTGCTCTTGCCTCCATCTCCTTGCAAAGTTTCTTCCTCTATGACCACTTGCTTCCCCTTAGCATTCTCCTTGGGCAAAGGATCTTTCATACTCAACCCACTCCTCGTTGTAATGGCCAACACTTGGCCTCTTGGGTTGTCTTCGGTCCTTCCGGGAAGCTTTCCCGGATCTCTATGGGCTTCACCCGCCTTTTGGAACACTTGTGCTTCTAAAACCTTTTGGGCTTTAGAAATTGAAGTCACCGTGCTCTCAAGACCACTCAACCTTCCAAGCAATTGCTCAAACATCATTTCGGTTCTATCCTTTGGAGGTTGAGTAAATCCGGGTGGAGGTTCTTGTGAAGCTTTTGGTGGTGGAGTTGTGCTTGTAGAAGCGGGAGGGTTCAAGGCTCCATCCGGGTTAGAGTAAGAAAACCCGGGATGGTTATGGTTGGGCCGGTAATTGTTGAATTGCCGGTTGTTGTTGAAGTTCCTTGGGCCTTGATAGTTGTTGTAATTGCCCCTTCCCATGTAATTCACATCCTTCTCCTTGGAAGATAAGTTAGCTTGTGGAAGCACTTGAGGAGTTGCTTGGTTCTTCAAAGTTGTAGCACTTGTGGAAGCACTTGAGGAGTTGCTTGGTTCTTCATCAAGTCCCTTGAAGTAGATCTCCAATAGCTCAATTTTCGGTATGCCATGGTGTGGACAATCTAGGAGAAGGTCTTTGAATCTCTCCCAAGACTTGAACAAACTCTCTCTATCCTTCATCACGAAGGCATTGATCTTCCCTCTTAATTCGGTAGTCTTGGAAGGTGGGAAGAACTTAGTTAAAAACTCGGTTGTCATCTCCTCCCAAGTACCAACTCGCCCTTGTGGAATAGATTGATACCAAGCCAAGGCTTTATCCTTAAGATAGAAAGAGAAAGCCCTTAGCTTATGGTTGTTGCTCTCCAATCTTGGCGGTCTAAGAGTCTCCATCAAAATCTCGTAGTTCATCAAGTGTTGATGAGGAGACTCTCCTTCCATCCCTCCAAATTGATTATGCCGGATCATTTGTAGAACTTGAGGGCGGAGCTCATAGTTGTGGGCTGCGGGATCTCCTAAGTTCACACCCGGACGGTGTGCTTTTTGTGCCGGATCCATACGTCTCCCCAAGGTTTGTGGCTCTTCAATAGCTATGGGCACAACCCTAACATTCGCCGCCGGCTGCGGTTGTGGTGGCGGAGGAGGTGGAGGTTGTTGACGATTAAGCTCTCCTTGTACAAGGGCTTGCCTAATCTCATCAATCTCCCTCCTAGTTGCTTCTTGCCTCTCATTGGCAAGTCTTCGTTCTTCCTCCAAGAGCACATCTCTTAGCCTTATTTGCTCTAAAGCCTCATCCAATTCAGCTTGGAGATCTCTTCCGGCCATCTCTTTTCCCTTTTTAATGCTCTTGGATCTAGATCTAAGGGTTTTCTCTGGTTCGGGATCGAATGGAGCTAAATCTTTGCCACGAGATCTTCGCATACACCTAAAGAGTCAGAGATGTCCTGAAAAGCAAAGACACAAATCCAAGAGAGATCAAAAGCAACAAGAAAGATCTACACTATAAACAATCACAAACTGACTCGATCTAGACCTAGTCCCCGACAACGGCGCCAAAAACTTGTTACGCTTAGGATGTGTGCACAATAAGCTTTAAATTTATACTCGTTATATTTCTCCTAAGTCCTAGCGAATCCGCAGTGTACGGGACGTTCGTAGTAAGGAAAGTATTCCGAGGTCGAACACAAAGACTGTTACGCTAAGATCGTGTGATGTGCACGCAATAAGTCTTAAATTTATACTCGTTATATTTATCCTAACTCCTAGCGAACCCGCAGTGTACGGGACGTTTGTAGTAGGGATAGTATTCCGAGGTCGAACACAAAGACTAAGGTGAAATCGAGTCAAACAATGATCAAAGATAGTGTGAATCTAGACTAAGATAAGATGAGGAACAAAGAAAATGGAAAACACAATGTTTTTGTTGGTTTTTGTGGTGATCAAACAAGATCACAAGTCAATCAAGATTATAAAATAACTAACAACTCAAGCTAGCAAACGAACAAGTAACACAAAGCACAAGTATATGATCAAGAGGGAAAAGTAGATTCTAGAGGTCAAGATTTCCGGTTATGGCATCGGACTCAAGGTTCTAAAGATTCTAAGGACAAGCTGCGGTGTTGGGGGAAAGAGTGTTTCACTAATGGAAGCAATTACCGGGTAGGTCTCTCACTTCACTAAACCCGCATCAAACTCCTATTACCGGGTAGGTCTCAAGGTGTTAGACTAAGGAATTCCACACAAACTAGATACTACTTAAGGGGTAACCCTCTCCTTACCGGGTAAGTCTCGGAATAGGGAAATCTCAAGCAATAATCCTAGCACACTCGATCCAATAGTGGCTTGTGAGGCTCGCTACTACCTATAATTCATCTTCTAAGGTATCTAAGATCGGAAATCATCGGGTAGATCTCTTCCCTCACTTAGGTTGATAGCATTAGGTGATCCTAAGCTAAATTAAGCTTAATAAACACTAGGATTTGACAACCTAACACCCCAATCATACAGATTTATCATTAAAAGAGCAACAGAAGAATAAATCGGGCTGTTCTACAGATAAATCGGCCGATTTATCTGATGAACAAGTCGACTTTTTCCTTCTGTTGTGAGTTTCGTGCATATAAATCATCCTAAACTAACATATAAGCCCATCCTATCATCACCCTAGCCATAACCATCAATCCATCACTCCACAATCACAATAAACTAGCCAATAATATGCATATCAAGATCCAAAATCATCAAACAAGCATACATGGTGTTCATGATGGATAATGAAAGATAAACAAGCAAAATCAATAAATCCCAACTGAATCTAAGTTGTAGCAAGACTTACAAACTCTTAAATGAAGATTCAAAACGTTCCTAACAACCTTTGCAATAGTTCTTCAATCCAAGATTACAAAAATCACTCAAAAGTCACTCCAAACTCCTAGAATGGTATTCTTCTTCTTCCTTCAATCCTTGAGAGCTTTTCTTCTCCTCCAATCTTCCTCCTAAATCAATGAGCTGTGAATGAGAGTGTGGGAGAGGAGAGATGCTCAGCAACCACCTGCGGGACCACTTATATTCTCCACCAAGAGCAAGGACGGACAAGAGATCGTGGGACACGTGGCTTAAGCTGTCAAAGGCCCAAAAATCGACCCAGAGGAATAAATCGGCCGATTTATCTGCTTGCTGGTCCGATTTTCTTCAGCAGAAACATGCTATGCTCGTTTAGCCATGAGTTGATCCATTGCTTGCACCAATAGTGGTCTTTGTGTCCCTTGTTGCTCCATTTATGCTCCTCCTTAGCCTTGGATGTGTACCACCATGAGGCTTGGCCCTCTAATGTATCGGTTAATGTCCAAAAGTCTCCCGAAATACCTACAAAGCAACGCACATGTCCGTGTAGACGTCTATCTCGACAAAATACGTGAATTGAGTGCAAACGTCGCGAATTTGTGCTAAACCGTGCATGAATGAGTGATGAATCTATCTAAATGATTACCTAAACCTAAGTCATAAATCGTGTTATCAAAAATACCCCATACTTAAGGTTTGCTCGTCCCCGAGCAAATTCCCAACTATAGACTAAGAGATGACATGATTTATGTATGCAGAAAAATGGAAAATTCTTTTTGGGTTTGTGCTTCAAATTTTGGATCACCTTCATAGTCATGTTTCATGGCAATGGACAAGCAATCATGTATCAAATAAATGAAAACATGAAAAGACAATTACACTTAACTTGATAGCATGTAATGAAGTGTAAAGATGAAGAAGTCAAGATGATCATGAGCATATCCAATCTAAATCACTTAGTCTTTCACACATGCAAGTAGGTCATAAGGACTTGTAAAATAGAAGGCCAAGAAACGTTGTGATTAGGTGGGAATTTTCTAGGCTATGTGATGCTAATCCGGGAAAGGAACTAAACAACCACAACTTCAAATTTTCTTATCAACTTCCCTCAAGTGTATATTTTTCTTCATTTTCTTTTCTTTCTTTTATTTTTGAGACAATGACATTGGTGTACAAAAGCCAAAACCTTGGTGATTAGCCATTCTCGGACTTTTTCTATTTTTCGAGATGCATCCACACCGGGCACACATACCAAAGCTCGTTAGGACTATCGGTTTATTTGACTTTGGCAAGGCACCAACACCCGATTATGTGAAGTGTACCGAGTTACTTGTCATTTAAACCAACGTCCCTAAACCTATATTTTTGTCTACACTTTCACACAATTTCAGCATTTCATTCACATCATTCTTTCATCAACAATTTCACCCCACACTTGCTTTTCACACACATCAACACACTAACATGCTCCTATTCCCGGATGGGTCAAAAGAGGTCAAATTTTTCATCAATTGAGGTGCTCAAACAACATGATCAAGATGAGAAGTAGAGAAAGATGAATTGCCTCATTTATTCCTAAATGATGTGCAAGAACTAGCATGCAATTTCGACTTTCAATACTCAATTCAATCAAGGCAAACATTCATGATCACAAATCATTCATGGGATTCAAGATAAGTACTTCAAGTCCACATATGCATTCATCTATTCAACACATAAGGCTATCCATAGCCAATCCACAAGACAAGGTTCATCATTAGGGTTATATCCAAGCTTAGAAAGCACAAAAATTTTTAAATTTTCTGATTTTTTTTGGATTTTTCGAAATATGTATGTACAATGCAAGACATAATGAAACATGTGACAAAATTAAACTATCCTAGATGCTAATCATGCAAGTGATCATGAAAACCCCACCCCATACTTAGAAACACATTGTCCCTAATGTGTAAACTAAATAAAGAAGTGAAAGAGAGTTCTCACAATGTAAAATTGGTGATGCTTTGGTACTTCGGTTCACATCGAATGATAATGGTGGATGATCGATCAAGGATGGTAGAGAGCTCTTGATGTTCATTATGGTGTTGGAACCCACGCTTGGCACCGCAAGCCGTCCAAGTTCCACGTCCGCTCCACCCATGCTTGATTGGAGATCATCACTTCCCTTTATACAGAGGAAAAATCGGCCAAACAACCCAGGAAAATCGGCCGATTTTGTGCATAAACAGTCCGATTTCCTGGGTGCTTCCTTCCTTGTCCATGTGCTAGGATCTTGCTTCTTCAACCATTCCATGAGGCTTTCACATGACCTCCAACATCTTGTCACACACGACAATCAACAAGATCTAGCACCCAAAAACACAAAAGAAAACAAAGCATACCAAGAGTGAGATTAAACAAAAGCAAGAAAAAGAAAGGAAAAATATGTACCAATGGGTTGCCTCCCATTAAGCGCTTCTTTAAGGTCATTAGCTTGACCAAATTCAGGAGCGTTTCAATCAAGGTGAAGCGGGGCAATCACTTCCACCGGGGCTTCCGGGATGTACTTCTTCAATCTATGCCCATTCACCTTGAAGTTACCACAATGATCTCCTCCTATCTCCACCGCTCCATGAGGAAAAACTTTCTTCACCACATATGGCCCGGTCCATCTTGATTTGAGCTTTCCGGGGAAGAGCCGCAGCCTTGAGTTGAAGAGAAGGACAAGGTCTCCTTCACTCAACTCCTTGGGGATGATCCTCTTGTCATGCCACCGCTTGGTCCTCTCCTTGTAGATCCGGGCATTCTCGTATGCATCCAACCGGATCTCCTCAAGGGCGTTTATATCAAGCAACATCTTCTCTCCCGCCTCCTTGAGATCAAAATTTAGCCACTTAATGGCCCAATAAGCTCTCTGCTCCATCTCTACCCGAAGGTGGCAAGACTTGCCATAGACTAGCTTGTAGGGAGTGGTGCCAATTGGTGTCTTGAAGGCGGTCCTATAAGCCCACAAAGCATCATTGAGCTTCATAGCCCAATCCTTTCTCGTCCTTGATACCGTCTTCTCAATAATGGCCTTGATCTCCCGGTTGGAGATCTCCACTTGGCCACTAGTTTGGGGATGGTAAGGTGTTGCCACCTTATGGGTCACCCCATTCTTAGCCAAAAGTGCCCCGAAGTTCCTATTGGTGAAATGCTTCCCTCCATCACTTATGATCACCCTTGGTGTCCCAAACCTAGGAAAGATCACTCGGCTGAAGAACCGCACCACAACCTTGGCGTCATTTGTAGGAGAGACGATTGCCTCCACCCATCTTGAAACATAGTCAACCGCCAATAGGATGTAGAGGTTGCCACATGAAGAAGGGAAGGGTCCCATGAAGTCCACACCCCATACATCAAATATTTCTACCTCTTGGATGTTGTTCAAGGGCATCTCATTCCTCCATGAGATGTTGCCCGTCCTTTGGCAAGCATCACAAGCTACCACAAAGCTTTGCACATCCTTGAACAAGCTTGGCCAAAAGAAACCCGATTGCAACACTTTAGCACATGTCTTGTGGGAGCTAGCATACCCTCCACATGGCAAGGAATGACAATGGCGGATTACACTCTCCACCTCGTCCTACGGTATGCATCTTCTAAACATTCCATCCGGCCCTCTTTTGAACAAGAGTGGCTCACTCCAATAGTAGTGCCTCACATCTTTGAAGAACTTCTTCCTTTGGGCATATGTCATACCGGGAGGCACTTCCTCACACACTAGGTAGTTCACAATGTCGGCAAACCATGGCTCACTCCCTCTAGACACTTGGAACAAGCACTCCTCCACCATTTACAATTGCTCATCCCGGAATGAGTCATCAATCGGGATGTCATCTCTCTCAATCTCTAAGGGAGGTAGTCTACTAAGGTGATCCGCCACTGAGTTCTCGGATCCCTTCTTGTCCCGGATTTCCAAATCAAACTCTTGAAGAAGAAGGATCCACCGAATCAACCTAGGTTTGGCATCCTTCTTTGTAAGGAGGTAACGGATCGCAGCATGATCCGTATAGACAATGACCTTTGCTCCAACAAGGTATGACCGAAACTTCTCAAAGGCATACACTACCGCTAGCAACTCTTTCTCGGTTGTGGCATAATTAAGTTGGGCATCATCTAGCATCTTGCTAGCATAATAAATGGCATGAGTGCGCCCATCTTTCCTTTGCCCTAAAACAGCCCCAACGGCTACATCGCTTGCATCATACATGATCTCAAACGGTAAGCTCCAATCCGGAGGTTGCATGATAGGTGCGGAGATCAAAGCATTCTTCAACCTACAAAAAGCCTCAAGGCAATCTTTGGAGAAGACAAAATCAACATCCTTCATTAGTAGGTTAGTGAGAGGCTTAGAAATTTTAGAGAAATCTTGAATAAACCTCCGGTAAAAACCGGCATGCCCTAAGAAACTCCTTACCCCTTTCACCGAGGTAGGTGGTGGCAACTTCTCTATCGTTTCAATCTTGGCCCTATCAACCTCAATGCAACGGTTAGACACCAAGTGTCCTAACACAATACCTTCACTTACCATGAAGTGGCATTTTTCCCAATTTAAGACAAGATTTGTCTCCTCACATCTTTGCAATACTAATGACAAGTTAGCCAAGCAATTATCAAAGGAAGAACCATAAACAGAGAAATCATCCATGAACACTTCCATGATATTTTCTATGTATTCCGAAAAGATAGCCATCATACACCTTTGGAAGGTGGCGGGTGCATTACACAACCCAAATGGCATTCTCCTATATGCAAAAGTACCCCATGGACATGTAAAGGTTGTTTTCTCTTTGTCATCGGGGTGGATAGGGATTTGGAAGAATCCACTATAGCCATCTAGGTAGCAAAAATGAGAATGTTGAGCTAACCTCTCTAGCATTTGGTCAATGAATGGGAGAGGGAAGTGATCTTTCCTAGAGGCCATGTTCAACTTTCTATAATCAATACACATCCTCCATCCCGTAACCGTTCTAGTGGGGATTAGTTCATTGTTCTCATTAGTCACTACGGTCATCCCACCCTTCTTAGGTACTACATGAACGGGACTAACCCACTTACTATCTGAGATAGGGTAGATAATTCCCGCATCTAGCAACTTAATGATTTCCTTTTTGACTACCTCTTTCATTACGGGATTCAATCTTCTTTGATGTTCAATAGCGGGTTTATGATTATCTTCCATCATTATCCTATGCATGCACAAAGAGGGCTTTATGCCAACAAGATCATCAATGGTGTATCCTATTGCCTTTCTATGCAGTTTCAATTCATTCAACAGTCTATTAAGCTCATCATCATTCAAAGATGCATTCACAATCACCGGATAAGTAGAATTTGAACCAAGGAAAGCATACTTTAAATGAGAGGGAAGAGGTTTAAGATCAAGTTGAGGAGGACCTTTTTCGGTTGGAGATGATCCATACAATGTAGGTTGAGATGATTGCAAAGCCATGGAAGCCTCCTTGAAGTCCCTTGATGATTGCTCACACTCAAGTGGTTGATGCTGAAAAGACTCAGGAAAATCGGCCCAGGAGGAAAAATCGGACGATTGTTCTGGCAGTGGGTCGATCTGAGTTTCTGTTTTTACAAAACTGGCTGAAATTTCAACACAAGGACAAAAATCGGCCGATTTTTGCCCTCAAGTCCGATTTTTCTGTTTGTTTTCCTCTTCTTCTAGCACTTCAAACCCAACACTTGGTAGCTCGTCCAATGCATTCAAGGCCTTAATTACTTCATTGCTACTCTCCTCAACTCCTTCCTCCATCAAGCTTGAGCTAAGAACCCTCTCAAGTGGATCCTTGAGCAAGATTGAGCTCACAACCTCTCTAGACTCCTCTTCTTCAACTATGTTGAATACATCCTCATCAAGGGTTGGCCCTTTCATCATTGTGGACAGCTTGAACTTGATGTTCTCTTCTCCAATGTTGAAGGAGAGGGTCCCATTCTTGCAATCTACTAGACATCCGGAAGTAGCTAGGAAAGGTCTCCCCAAGATGATAGGAACCGGATAGTCCGCCGGGATGTCCAAAACAACGAAGTCTATGGGCACATAGAACTTCCCTAATTGCACCGGGATATCTTCTAAGATCCCAACCCGATGGGTGATTGAGCGGTCCGCCATGTAAAGGGTCATCTTGACCGGCTTTGGCTCTCCTAGCCCAACCTTGTTGCAAAGTGCAAGCGGGATGATGCTCACACTTGCCCCAAGATCACATAGGGCGTCAACTTCACTTCTCCTACTCCGATTGGCACACAAAAGGATCCCGGATCCCTTAGCTTAGGAGGCATCTCCTCCTTCATCGTTTGAATCAACTCCGAGGATCTATTTGTCATTCTTATCTCCCCATACTCCTCCAACTTCCTTTTGTTGGAGAGTATTTCCTTCAAGAACTTGCCATATGCCGGCATCCCTAAAATAGCATCCATGAACGGAATGTTAATATGCAATTTAGACATTAGTTCAAGGAACTTACCAAAGTGATTGTCCAAGCGAGCTCTTGCTCGTGATTGAGGGAACGGTAGTGGTGGCTTGTATGGAGGCGGTGCCACATAGGTCGGCTCTACATCCTTGCCCTTGCCTCCATTTCCTTGCAATGGCTCTTCTTCAATCACCACTTGCTTCCCTTTAACATTCTCCTTGGGCAAAGGATCCTTCATGCTTAACCCACTTCTCGTTGTAATAGCCAACACTTTGCCTCTTGGGTTTTCTTCGGTTCTTCCGGGAAGCTTCCCCGGATCTCTATGTGCTTCACCCGCCTTTTGGAACACTTGTGCTTCCAAAACCTTTTGAGCTTTTGAGATAGAAGTCACCGTGCTCTCAAGACCACTCAACCTTCCAAGCAATTGCTCAAACATCATTTCGGTTCTATCTTTTGGAGGTTGAGTAAATCCGGGTGGAGGTTCTTGTAAGGCTTTTGGTGGTGGAGTTGTGCTTGTGGAAGCGGGAGAGTTCAAGGCTCCATCCGGGTTAGAATAAGAGAACCCGGGGTGGTTATGGTTGAGCCGGTAATTGTTGAATTGCCGGTTGTTGTGGAAGTTCCTTGGACCTTGGTAGTTGTTGTAGTTGCCCCTTCCCATATAGTTCACATCCTCCTCCTTGGAAGACAAGTTAGCTTGTGGAAGCACTTGAGGGGTTGCTTGGTTCTTCAAGGTTGTAGCACACAACTCCCTCAAGGACTTTAGCTCGTTGTTGATGGCGTCAAGCTTGAAATTGCTCATGGTGACCTCACTCACCTCATATGCTCCCGCCTTTCTCCCTTCACTCTTCCTATGGGAGTATTTCTCAATCACTAGAGCTTGTTTCTCCACAAACTCCCAGGCATCATCTACATGCTTCTCCATGAAAGTCCCACCGGAAAGGGATTGAAGCTTGAATTGGCTATCTTCATCAAGTCCCTTGAAGTAGATCTCCAATAGCTCAATTTTCGGTATGCCATGGTGTGGACAATCTAGGAGAAGGTCTTTGAATCTCTCCCAAGACTTGAACAAACTCTCTCTATCCTTCATCACGAAGGCATTGATCTTCCCTCTTAACTCGGTAGTCTTGGAAGGTGGGAAGAACTTAGTCAAAAACTCGGTTGTTATCTCCTCCCAAGTACCAACTCGCCCTTGTGGAATAGATTGATACCAAGCCAAGGCTTTGTCCTTAAGAGAGAAAGAGATAGCCCTTAGCTTATGGTTGTTGCTCTCCAATCTTGGCGGTCTAAGAGTCTCCATCAAAATCTCATAGTTCATCAAGTGTTGATGAGGGGACTCTCCTTCCATCCCTCCAAATTGATTATGCTGGATCATTTGTAGAACTTGAGGGCGGAGCTCATAGTTGTGGGCTGCGGGATCTCCCAAGTTCACACCCGGACGGTGTGCTCTTTGTGCCGGATCCATACGTCTACCCAAAGTTTGTGGCTCTTCGATAGCAATGGGTACAACCCTAACATTCGCCGCCGGCTGCGGTTGTGGTGGTGGAGGAGGTGGAGGTTGTTGACGATTAAGCTCCCCTTGTACAAGGGCTTGCCTAATCTCATCAATCTCCCTCCTAGTTGCTTCTTGCCTCTCATTGGCAAGTCTCCTCTCTTCCTCCAAGAGCTCATCTCTTAGCCTTATTTGCTCTAAGGCTTCATCCAATTCAGCTTGGAGGTCTCTTCCGGCTATCTCTTTTCCCTTTTTAATGCTCTTGGATCTAGATCTAAGGGTTTTCTCCGGTTCGGGATCGAATGGAGCTAAATCCTTGCCACGAGATCTTCGCATACACCTAAAGAGTAAGAGCTGTCCTGAAAAGCAAAGACACTAAACAAAGAGAGATCAAAAGCAACAAGAAAGATCTACACTATAAACAATCACAAAATGACTCAATCTAGACCTAGTCCCCGGCAACGGCGCCAAAAACTTATTACGCTAAGATCGTGTGATGTGCACGCAATAAGTCTTAAATTTATACTGGTTATATTTATCCTAACTCCTAGCGAACCCGCAGTGTACGGGACGTTTGTAGTAGGGATAGTATTCCGAGGTCGAACACAAAGACTAAGGTGAAATCGAGTCAAACAATGATCAAAGATAGTGTGAATCTAGACTAAGATAAGATGAGGAACAAAGAAAATGGAAAACACAATGTTTTTGTTGGTTTTTGTGGTGATCAAACAAGATCACAAGTCAATCAAGATTATAAAACAACTAACAACTCAAGCTAGCAAACGAACAAGTAACACAAAGCACAAGTATATGATCAAGAGGGAAAAGTAGATTCTAGAGGTCAAGATTTCCGGTTATGGCATCGGACTCAAGGTTCTAAAGATTCTAAGGACAAGCTGCGGTGTTGGGGGAAAGAGTGTTTCACTAATGGAAGCAATTACCGGGTAGGTCTCTCACTTCACTAAACCCGCATCAAACTCCTATTACCGGGTAGGTCTCAAGGTGTTAGACTAAGGAATTCCACACAAACTAGATACTACTTAAGGGGTAACCCTCTCCTTACCGGGTAAGTCTCGGAATAGGGAAATCTCAAGCAATAATCCTAGCACACTCGATCCAATAGTGGCTTGTGAGGCTCGCTACTACCTAGAATTCATCTTCTAAGGTATCTAAGATCGGAAATCATCGGGTAGATCTCTTCCCTCACTTAGGTTGATAGCATTAGGTGATCCTAAGCTAAATTAAGCTTAATAAACACTAGGATTTGACAACCTAACACCCCAATCATACAGATTTATCATTAAAAGAGCAACAGAAGAATAAATCGGGCTGTTCTACAGATAAATCGGCCGATTTATCTGATGAACAGGTCGATTTTTTTCCTTGTGTTGTGAGTTTCGTGCATATAAATCATCCTAAACTAACATATAAGCCCATCCTATCATCACCCTAGCCATAAACATCAATCCATCACTCCAGAATCACAATAAACTAGCCAATAATATGCATATCAAGATCCAAAATCATCAAACAAGCATAAATGGTGTTCATGATGGATAATGAATGATAAACAAGCAAAATCAATAAATCCCAACTGAATCTAAGTTGTAGCAAGACTTACAAACTCTTAAATGAAGATTCAAAACGTTCCTAACAACCTTTGCAATAGTTCTTCAATCCAAGATTACAAAAATCACTCAAAAGTCACTCCAAACTCCTAGAATGGTATTCTTCTTCTTCCTTCAATCCTTGAGAGCTTTTATTCTCCTCCAATCTTCCTCCTAAATCAATGAGCTGTGAATGAGAGTGTGGGAGAGGAGAGATGCTCAGCAACCACCTGCGGGACCACTTATATTCTCCACCAAGAGCAAGGACGGACAAGAGATCGTGGGACACATGGCTTAAGCTGTCAAAGGCCCAAAAATCGACCCAGAGGAATAAATCGGCCGATTTATCTGCTTGCTGGTCCGATTTTCTTCAGCAGAAACATGCTATGCTCGTTTAGCCATGAGTTGATCCATTGCTTGCACCAATAGTGGTCTTTGTGTCCCTTGTTGCTCCATTTATGCTCCTCCTTAGCCTTGGATGTGTACCACCATGAGGCTTGCCCCTCTAATGTATCGGTTAATGTCCAAAAGTCTCCCGAAATACCTACAAAGTAACGCACAAGTCCGTGTAGACGTCTATCTCGACAAAATACGTGAATTGAGTGCAAACGTCGCGAATTTGTGCTAAACCGTGCATGAATGACTGATGAATATATCTAAATGATTACCTAAACCTAAGTCATAAATCGTGTTATCAAAGACTAAGGTGAAAGCTAGTCAAACAATGGTCATAGATAGTGTGGATCTAATCTAAGAGAAGAGAAAGAAATAAAGAGATGAAAATCCAAATGTTTTTGGTGGGTTTTTAGGTGATCAAGCAAAGATCACAAATCAAACAAGATATCAAAACAAACTAACAACTCGAGATAGCAAAGCAAACGAGTAACACAAGCACAAGATATATGATCAAGAGATAAAAGTGGATTCTAGAGGTCAAGATTTCCGGTTATGGCGTTTGGCTCAAGGTTCTAAGGATTCTAAGGATAAGCTGCGGTGTTGGGAAAAGGTGTTTCACTAATGGAAGTAATTACCGGGTAGGTCTCTCACTTCACTAGTCCCGCATCAAACTCCTATCACCGGGTAGGTCTCAAGGGGTTAAAGTAGGGAATTCTACACAAACCGGATACTACTTAAGTATCAAACCTCTCCTTACCGGGTAAGTCTCGGAAAAGCAAGTCTAAAGCAATAATCCTAGCACACTCAGTCCAATAGCGGCTTGTGAGGCTCACTACTACCTAGAATTCACCATCTAAGGTATCTAAGATCGGAAATCATCGGCTAGATCTCTTCCCTCACTTAGGTTGATAGCATTAGGTGATCCTAAGCTAAATTAAGCTTAATAAACCCTAGGATTTCAACAAGCTAACACCCTAACATACAGATTCATCAATTAAAGGTCAACAGAGAAGGAAATCGGGTGGATCATGGGAAAATCGGCCGATTTACCTGAAGAACAGGCCGATTTTTTCCTTCTGTTGTGGGTTTCGTGCATACAAATCATCCTAAACTAGCATATAAGTCCATCCTATCATAGCCCTAGCCATAACCATCAATCCATCACTTCAGAATCACAATAAACTAGCCAATAATATGCATATCAAGATCCGAAATCATCATACAAGCATACATGGTTCTAATAGATGGATAATGAAAGATAAGCAAGTAGAATCAATAAATCTCAGCTGAATCTAAGTTTAGTAAAACTTACAACCCTAAAAAATAGAGTTCCAAAACGTTCCTATCAATCCTTGCAATAGTTCTTCAATCCAAGACTCCAAAAATGACTCAAAATCACTCAAAACCTCACTATCCCTCTTAGAATGGTGTTCTTCTTCTTCCTTCAATCCTTGAGAGTTTTTCTTCTTCTCCAAGGAAATCCCCAAATCAATGAGCTGTGAATGAGAGTGTGGGAGAGGAGAGATGCTCAGCAACAGCTTGCAGGACCACTTATATTCTCCACCAAGAGCAAGGCCGGATCAAGAGATCGTGGGACACGTGGCTTAAGCTGTCAAAGGCAGGAAAATCGACCCAGAGGAATAAATCGGCCGATTTTCCTGGCAGTTGGTCCGATTTTCTTCAGCAGAAGCATGCTATGATCGTCTAGCCATGAGTTGCTCCATTGCTTGCACCAATAGTGGTCTTTGTGTCCTTTGTTGCTCCAATTATGCTCCTCCAAAGCTTTGGATGTGTACCACCATGAGGCTTGGCCCTCGAATGTATCGGTTAATGTCTAAAAGACCTCCGAAATACCTACAAAGCAACGCACAAGTCCGTGTAGACGTCTATCTCGACAAAATACATGAATTGAGTGCAAACGTCGTGAATTAGTGCTAAACCATGCATGAATGAGTGAGAAATCTATCTAAATGATTACCTAAACCTAAACCTAAGTCATAAATCGTGTTATCAATTATACGTATATATCGATACATATGGCATATATATATATATACAACCTTATAAGTTAGGAGCGTATACTCTACAGATGGCTCAGACTAGAGCAGTATTTGTAGTGGGACGAGATAGGGGTACACCCCCTTTTCCTCCAGTAGCGTCAAGTCAGGGACCAGTAAACTAGATTAAAGAAGAAACAACGGGTTGAATCAGTGGTAGACAGGGTCATAGAGTTGTCTTCTGTAAGCAAACTAGAGTGGCACCGCGACAGGGTTTTACTTCTGCTAGTGTGACGGGAGGTGGTCAGAAGACACCTCAGCAACAGATGCGGGGACATCAGAGAGTCCTAGATCATCCTTTTACTCAGGGATCCGTTCCCAAGCTGAGTAGAGGTAAGGGTCGTGGTAGGAGTACCACGGATACTAGAAGAGCTCAAGGTAGAGCCTTTGAGCTAGGCAGTGCAGAGGAGCCACCCGTACTAGTGGCAAGGATGAGACGTATATGCCTCAACTGTGGTTATCCAAATCATGTGCGCTCTGAGTGCCCCATGGCACCGATAGCTTGCTTAACCTGTGGTGAACTAGGCCATCTGGCCCCTTTCTGTCAACAAGATAGTGTTTCTTCTCATCAAGACCTTCCTCTTTCCGATGCAGAAAGAGTGGAAGTAGAGGCTATGGCGATGACCTCAATGATACCTAAGGAGGATAGGTTTGAGATTGAGTAATGATATACAATAGAGCTTCAGGCGTTAGCTGTTACAGTTACCATTCTTGTTAATGGTATACCTAGTGGAGTTTTGTTTGTTGTGAGTGCTATGCACCTCTTGTCTTTCGATGCATGTGTTAATAGTTAACTATGGATACAATAGAAGATAGATCTTCCTTTATAGGATTACGAGTTACGGGTCATAGGTACCCGCGAGATATGTGGTTGTTCCCTTTGTTCAGGGACTTGTGTGTGGCTTGAAGAGTTCTTTGTCATGCCTTAGGTGCATGAGAAGGTCTTTATGTGTGTGGTGGACGAATAGTTATCATGTTGGTTTAGATAGCAGTAGGAGGACTATTATAGTCTCTACTGAGATCGACTAAGTAGTGGTTTTCCGAGGTTATGACCTTTGAAGAGGTGAGTTGTCTTTAGTGCCGTATGAGCAGCGAGGTTGATAACACCAGAGGGTGATGTTTTTTTTATGTTGTGCCATGAAGGAAAGAGATTGTTCCACGCTGAAGAGTATTTCAGTGGTATATGATCTTATTGACGTGTTACTGAACCGTCTAATCTATCGCCTCAGCGGAATGAGGACTTTGATATTGCGTTGAAGTGTGGTTCGAGACTGGTTGGGAGAAGGCCTATGAGGTATATGGCTTGTTGAGTTGTTATAAATTGAAGAAGCAATTTGAAGAGTGGTTTGAGACGGGCTCTGTTCGCCCTAGCACGTTCATTGCTACATATGGACGACTTGTTGGATCAATTAAGAGAAGCAATTTTGTTTTTAAGATTTCCGTATGCTTAGGATATCATCAGCTAAGGATGAGAGAGCAGCGTCGGCATAGGACAACATTCCATACCTGTTATGGACACTACGAGTTGTATTGCTGTCATCTGAGTTGAGGAACGTCTTAGTAGTCGTTATAGGAGTTGACGAACAGTGTCTTCATCTACTTCCTTGATCAGTTGGTGGTATACCTTATTGATGACGTTTGGTGTACTCTCACAAAGGAGAGGAACGTACCGCTTATTTGAGGACGGTTTTGCAGAATCCGAGGGATAGAAGCCAGTGTGCTATGCTCCATAAATGTGAATTGAGATGTCAGAAGTAACCTTCAATGTCATGTTGTTCCGCCAGTAGGATCATGATTGACGTGACGAGGAGTAAGTATGAAGTCTTATGGATGATACTGATGAACATTAAGGGAATGCGTAGTTCTCGGCCTAGCCGATTGCTACCAACGCTTTGAGGAAGGATTCTATGTGATTGTGCATCCATTTACGAGTCTTCTGAGGAATACAATCATAATTGTGTGGTTGAAGTAGTATGTCGAAGCTCTGAAGAGTAGAGGAAACATTTGACCTCTGCTTCTATTCGGTGATAATCAGAAGATTCTAGGAATCACGTGACTACGGTGTTGAGAACGTATGAGGAGAACTGCCCGACTCATGATTTCGAGTTAGTAGTGGTAGTTCAAGTTCCATGATTTGAAGACAATACCTGTGTGACATTTCATGTCAGAGTTTCACAGATCATAGGAGGTTGAAGCATATTTTTATGCAATAAAGGTTGAATAACTGCCAACGTTGATGGTTTGAGTTGATCAAGGACGTTGACCTTGAGATTTGTACCATTCTGGCGAGGAGAATGTGGTCACTGATGCCTTGAATAAGAAGACGCCTCAAGAGAAGGCAATTGTTGGAATTGTTGTACAGTCTCGGTTTCAAAATGATCTAGCTTGGTTAGAGTTGGACCTACAACTACTGATAAGGACCTTAGTTTCATGTTTAGAGATTTTACCTGGTTTGTTGGATGAGGTCTAACAAAAACAGGGGACTTGCCTGACCCTGAGGGAACTTGATGGAAGGATGCCTCATGGAGAGGCACCACAGTTCTTTAATGGAACAAAAGGAGTATGAGGCGCCGCAATTGCGTCAGTATAACCGCTTATGCGGAGTCGAGTGGAGAAGATTACAGTACACTCATAGTACACCTTCTTTAGTACATCCATATACGAATAAGAGGTACCACGAAGTAGTAAATTAGGTTAAAGTGTTACTGACTTGGAGATGAGCTCATCCACTACCAGCGCTGTAGTGGAAGTGAGAGGACTTTTCTGTGGACTTGTGATGGGATTGAGACCTAGTAAGAGTTTTGGTGTTATCCAGATTATTAGTAACAGATTTACGAAGGCAACACGTTCCATCTCTACAGAGAGACATGGCCAGTGAATGAAGTAACAAAGGAGTACACTAGACAGATGGTGGGACTCCATAAGTGTACCGAGGACGATCAACTATAATTGTTGACTAGAGGTATTTCTATGGTCGTCTATACCCAATCAAAAGTAAATCCCGACTTAGCACTAAAATAAGTATAGTGGTTAAGTAAGGGTAGCACCCAAGAGAGTTAAAGTGTTTTATTAGATGCAATTATTGATTATAGAAACGAGTAACAAAAGGGGGGGGTTTTGGTTAAATTGATGCAAAAAACTTTTGAAAACGAATAACGCAACAAGTAAGACAATAATGGGTGAATCTACACTAGGTTGAGCCAACCGGCATCAACACAACTTAACAAGTTAGTGTTCTGTAAACCTACAAGAACAAATAACAAGTTAGTTTTCAAACAAAGACAAAGGGATATAAAGAAAAGATTAAAACCGTTAAACTTATCTTTATATTTGTGTTCCTTTTTTTTAAGTAATTACAACCCGTTATTACCTAAAGTTTACTACTAGATTAAAGACCCGAACCCGGAACCTAATAATCCTAGTTATTTGCATGCACTTTAGAACCTAAGGTGATCAATCTCAAGTAATAGTAAAACATGCAATTAGACAATAGAGATTAAGGAAACACAAAACATTACTGAATGCAAACTTATATTAAAGAAAACTTACAACCAAAGTAACGACGCAACTTCGAACCAATCCAATGTAGCAAGGGAGTTAGCAACTCATTACAATGGAAGTGAAAATTGAATCTAAGTGGAAAATAATTGATAACAAGTTGGATGATTCTAGCAATCAACCAAGGCCTATTTATACTACAAAAGACACAAAATAGGAGTAAATGACCGGCCCAAAACAACCACCTTTAATGCCATAAAGGTGGTGTAAACAGGCGGAGTAAAGCTTCTGTCATTGAACCGCAGGGGCGGCCTTCAGCTCCGCAGGGGCGGTGAAGGCAAAAACGCTTGATCTTCTTCATGACCGCAGGGGCGGCTAGGCAATTCCGCAAGGGCGGATTCTTCAATGCTCTTCAAACGTCTGACTTTACAACTTCCTGCCGTTCTGATGCCAAGCCGCCGGGGCGTCCCGATGTCAACGCAGGGGCGGTGACATAGGCTCTTCACCTTCCAGCTCCCAGGTTGAGGCGCAGGCAGAGGCGCAGGGGAATGCGCCGGGGCGCTGGTCTTCGCTTTCTTCAAGGCAAGTCGCCGCAGGGGCGCCAGGGGTTGACGCAGGGGCGATGTCCGTCTTCGTGGCTAGCACTGGCAAAGACACAGGGAGCGCTCCGGAGTAAGGTGTCACCCGCAGGGGCGGTGACAAGGCTCCGCTGGGGCGGTGAGGCAACAGAAGCTTTGCTTCGTGAACGATTTTCACACCTAAGTGCTTATAACTCCTTCCTTAGCTTCTTTTAGTCTTCCTCTTCTTGACCAAGGAATTAGTAGCATAAACCGACATAAATACAATAAAAAGACTCTAAAAACTATCCTAAATGATAATGATTCCATCACCTATCAATTGTAGTAAACGGTTTACTTTGAGGTTTTGATGGCAGATTCAGACTGCTTGGGGAACGTGTCGACATATCATGATTGAGTTTTACCTCAGACAGACGGTCAGTCTGAGAGAACCCTCCAGATCGTAGAGGACATGTTGTGAGCTTGTGGGATGGATTTGGAACAGGGACGATCTGTTTATCTCCCACTCGTTTAGTTCTTATACCACCACCGTTGGTATGCATCTATAGGGATGGCCCCTATGAGGCGTTGTGTAGACATAGGTGTCATACACCTTTATGCTGGGAGGAGCCTAGCAGTACCAGTGGGATAGCGCCAAAATAGATTCAAGATGATATAGCTCGAGTAACGCTGATCCGAGAGAGGATGCTGGCTGCACAGAGTCGCCAGAAGTTGTATGCAGATAAGAGGCATCGACCTCTAGAGTTCAGGGTAAGAGCTCATGTCTGGTTGAGTGTAACTCTGACGCGAAGCGTCAGACGTTTTGGCATAAAGCGGAAGCTGAGTCTCCGATATGTCAGTCCTTTCGAGATACTGGATAGAGTGGGGAGAGCAGTGCACAGATTGGCTTTGCCACCGAAGTTAGAGGGTTTTTACCCTATCTTTCATGTGTCTCAGATAAGGGAGTACATACAAGACCCGAGGCACATTGTGAGTTATGATGATCTAGTGGTTGAGCCGGACCACAATTTTGCAAAACAACCTTTTGCAATTCTAGAAAGAGAGGTGTGAGACGCCTGCATTCGAAGGATATTCCTATGATGAGGATATAATGGTCGAGACGAGGACCGGATGAGGCTACCTAGGAGACAGAGGATAGTATCCAGAGGAACTATCCAGAGTTCTATGCGGAGTTAGAGGACCCCGTATGATCCACGAGTAGATGTTAGTGCCTTTTTGGTGAGTGCTTGTATGTTATGTGCTTATGTGATATGATGTGTTTTCGTGCTAGCTTTGATATGTGCATCTGATATGTTAGATCTTGTTTGCTAGCACAATATAGGTATAGCTGAAGATGGATCTTTCCTCCATGCTATTGTAATATGTTTAGGATTAGCTGGAGATGGTTCTTTCCTCCATGCTATTATTGATGGACATAGTGTGAGTGGAGACGGTTTTCCTCCACATAGTTGTGTTACGAGTACGATTGGGTAGAGACAGCTTTCCTCCATGCCTTGTGACGTGGTTAGTAGTTGGCTAGAGATGATTTTTCCTCTATGCCTTTGGATAGCGTTATGATCTTGTTGCTGGAGTTGGTGATTCCTCCATGTTGTGTTTTGAGGTTATAGAGTGTTATAGGTTGATACGTTTGAACGGAGATGTGATACCTCCGATAGAGAGAGTGTCTATACCTCAACGTATGGGTCCGAGAGGATTTGGGAATTGTTCAAGTTTCGGGACGAAAATTTTTCTTAAGGGGTGTGTGATGTAATAGCTAGGATTTCCGAATTCTAATTAATGTTGTTAACTTAATCAGTGATAGTAATTGACATATAACTCGCGAAGATGGCGTAAGTGTTGAGTATAAGTCCCACCGTTATGTTCGTGGCGTAATGTTGGGCTTATGGTGAAATTTTCACTTTTTCCCCCTGGTAATTATTTTTACCCTCCGGTATTATTTAGAGCATTTGGGAGCTCCAATTAATAAAAATGCAGTTGAGAGAAATGATCAGGACATCACACATGTCCTAGATATGAAATAACATAGAAAGGCAAAACGGCCAAAAGAGTCGCTATTTCGTTTCTTAACGGCTATGAAAGACAGCTGAGGAATACACGTTTTCCGAGGCAATTGTGGAATAATTATCTCTACAATATTCAAGATTTATTGTTCCAATTTCGAGAAGTTTGGAGAAGGGGGTTCAACCCCCCATTGGATCGGTTATAGGATAATTATCGACTTCGCTAAAGGATAATTATCGACTTCACTATAAATAGCGGAAAATCGTTTATTAATTCATTTCCTTTCACGTTTCCTCGTAAAAGCTCTGATTTCCCTCAAACTTCAAACTCTGATCTACTCTCCGTTTCTAATCCGATTTCAATTCCGTTTGAATTTTTTGATTCCTCTCTTCATTCTCTTCATATCGGTACCAAGTTTCTGCATTTCCGAGCAGATAAGGACCTGGTCGAGCATATATGTCACCAGGACAGTTCCGTCACACAGATTCCGGTGAATTTGATGTTGTACATGCGTAGCCTGCGTCGTTGTGATTCCGAATCTTCTTTCAGATCGTCAATCGGGTTAGTAACGAATAAGTTATGAATTTATTCGTTTTCCGTACTGCGATTTGGCCTAAGTTGACCTTAGACTTTTCAAAATGAATAATGAGAAATTCCATTATGATCATTATATTATTCTGGTGTTGATGGGTTGTTTGTTTGATGAAATCTGATGACAGGTGGGTTTAGAAATGGCCTGCGGGCAAAACGTTATTCTGGTGAAATTTAATTAATTAATTAAAGGTTAATTAATTAAATTAGGATTAAATTTGAGATTGAGGAATACTGATTAGATGCATGCTAGGTGTCAAAATGAGTTGAGGATCATGATGTTGTTATGGATATCGGTTATGGCATTAAGGTTTAGTATGTGTACGAGTATGATAAGATGTTATGTTGCGGATATGCCTTAGGCATTTATGAATGTGTTGAGGATCTGAGGTTTGGATTTGAGATATAGGTTGGTTGTGGTTAGTGAGACGAGTCTCCTAACCTTTGCAGTATGTGATTGTGTGTGCCTTGCTATTGTAGGCGTTGATTACTTCCCCAAGGGGAAGCTGTGATGTGGCACATGTTACGAGTATATCAGGTAAGTCCATAGGACTTATAACGGGCGGTTGTTGATTACTTCCCCAAGGGGAAGCTGTGATGTGGTGCAGTTGTGGATTGTATGATTGTGATGGTTGTGTGTGTTCATATGATTGTGCATTTATAACCTAATCCGAACTAGGATGACCATTTATTACATTTATTTGGCCCAAGTGTATTATAACGGGCGGTAACCACCGGTCTCCGCCTGCTGGTTAGGAGGAGGTGCTTGGAAGCCACTAACACAGGGGGGACGAGTGACGATCACCCTTAATGCAAACCCTTTGTTAACGGGGAAAGGGACGAGGTTCTTTAGGTTCCTCGTGTTACAAAAGAAGTTGAATTAGTAATGGAATAACGTAATGAAAGATAATAAATGAATATGTGTGGCATTGCATGTATGAGATGTTGTTGTGTGGTTGTGCTATTACCTTCATGCTTTTCATTGTTGTAGCTAACGGTTTCATACCGTGTTGTAGATGATCTACAGGTTAGGAAGACTGCATGGTGAGATAGATGGTGTGGCCAGCCGAGGACTTCTGTACATTAGGATGCGCGGGATATGGGATCTTTTGTATCGGATGTTGTGGTTTGATGTTTTGTACTAAGCTCTGAGTTTGTAAACTCTTTTGATGTATCATATATAACTTTTATGTATTTGGTTTTGATCTACCTGTGCCTTGTTGTAAGATCTAGTGAACTTGTTGTCAGGCTAGGGTCAGGATCCATTGTGAGATCCTAGCCCAATGTGACACTCCAATTCCCGTGGATTTGGGATGTTATATGCACTCCGAGACTCTCCATGGGAAGAAACTCGGTCCAGAGATCGGCCGATTTTTTCTTGATTGGGTCGATTTCAGTTCCGATTCCAATGATTTGTCTCTTGGTTCCGTCCTTGGAGCTTCTTTTCCACCCTAATAGCCAAGTGTAGTAAGTTAGTCATATTATCATATGGATATAGATCAATTTCATTAGCTAATGATGGATGTAAAATTCTTGAAAACGGAGCCATAGTAGACTCCTTATCCTCGTGGACATTAGCTTTGATCACCGCCATTTGCATGAAGGTGTAAGTTTCATCTATGCCGCGGGTATCTTGCTTGAAGTTCTCCAACCTTTGGCTTGCTTCCCTAGCGTAATATGGAGGTATGAATCTTGCTCTCATCAATGCCTTCATGTATTCCCAAGTGTGGATCTCCGGCTCTAAAGTTCGTCTCCGTTCTTTGAGGAGGTGATCCCACCAAACTAGGGCATATCCTTGGAATTCCAACGCAACAAGGTTGACCTTCCTTTTCTCATTAAAAGTTTGGCAAGAACAACTTTGTTCAATTTTAGTCTCCCATTCCATGTAAACATCCGGATCTACTTTGCCCTCAAAACTCGGAATCTTGACCTTCACCCTTCCCATTCCATCGTTGTCTTGGTAAGGTCTATACAGTTCCAAGTCTTGTCTTCTCCTAGGTTGCGGATTGCGCCTAGGGTAACTTTTCTACCTCTCGTCATCAACATCCACTTCTAGTTCCTGAAATTCATAAACAACATTGGTTGCATTAGGAACTTGGAAATTGTGATTATGATGAGGTGTACCTGATCCTCAATGACGTCTTGGATCCGAAGGCTGGGGATAGGGGAGGATTTTGTGAGCTTTCGCCCATTTCAAAAGGGAAAATTGGACGAAAAATCGGGTGAGGGTCGATTTTTCTTCTGTGGGACGAGTTTCTAGCTGTTCCATCCGTTCATTAATCCCGAGAGTATCTTTATGAGTTGGGACAGATTGTCATTGGTTCCGGGGTTATTTAGGTCACCTCGTGGTGATCCTTGTGGACTTTTTGACATCCTGCACAAACACACAAAGTAACAACAAACGTGTGATATTAGTGAAAACAAGGGTTTCTTACTTGTCTTCTCTCGCACTCACACTCGTTGTGAATCACAAGCTAGTTTGACGTAGTTGTCTTGGATGGATTAATGCTCCTTTACTAATCAATGCATTAGCTTCCACTAGAACTCCCTTGGGGGTCTCAAGCAGTTAACTTGTGTTCAGAAGAAAGGTTCTTGTGTTGGAAGTTAGCGCAAGGTTTGTTGTTGTAGGTCTCTTCACACAAAGATTCAAGGTAGAAATAAGTATTGCAAGTATGACACAACTAGTATGTTAGAAAGCAAAGATACTAACTAACACAACCAAAGAAAAGACTCAATGTGTTTAGAGTAGAAAGCGCTAAGAAAAGCACACAAGAGACTAAGTAGAGAGAAGAACGTACCTTGAGTTGCGAAGTAAAGAAAGAGAGATAGCCGGATTTGGGATTAGGTATGGCTAGATCTCTTTGATTGTTTCAAGGTATATACTGGAACTCTTCTGTTATGATACTCTTGCACAGGGTTGTTAGCATGAAATATTGTGATATTTTAGGCACGTTTTCTAGATGTATTTCATCCATATTGGTATTCATTGATAAAGCATTGAAGCAATTGTGAGCTAGTTTGTCTATATTGTCGATATAGAGGTCTACATAAGCTTTGTGTTGATTGTAGGAGAATAAGAGCTAAAACCGAACGGAATAAGAGAAAATGGAGATGGATTTAGCATATCCAAGGATTGAGGACACCACAAAGGAGCTAAGGAGGATGCTAGGATGAAGAATGGCACAAAACAAAAGGAATTACGAGCTACCTACGTTTCCACGCTCTAAAATACGGCCGTAATGAAGTCCACGCTCTAAACCAAGGCCGTGGAACTTCATCAACACAAGCGTGGAGCATTCCAGTAACTTACTCGGCCGTGGAAGATATGAAGCACCGTAATCCAATTCAACGCTCTAAACCACGGGCGTGAAATCCTCTATGACCGTGATTTAGGCGATCTTTTAACGTACAAATTAAAGGCACGATCTTTTACATATGGGTCAGGGAGAGACATTTTATCTTGCCCTATAAAAAGACTGAAGGAAGGGGAATTCGGCATCACCGCTTACCTTCGTTTACGCCGCTTACACCTCCGCTTAGAACGCGCTTCAGCATCATCGCTTGGAGATTTGCTTCCGCTCATTGAGGGTAGTATTGGACGTACGGAGATTACGTCTTTCATCCTTAGGTTTGATTTAGAAGACGGATTGACATCCCGTTCTTCGTTCTTATCAAGGATTGTGATTGTTTGTATTATTCTAAGTCCGATATACATCATTGCTCTTGTTTGTGGATTTGAGATTGACTTAAAGTTTATTGAAGGTTTTCGAAGGTTTTCATCTTTCATTCTTTTAAATCTTGAATTTGATATCATAATGACTGTTGTTGGCTAAAATCCTTTAGCAATTCTAAGGTGAAGGGTTGAAGTTGTGGCTTAGATGATGATAGATTGATCGTAAACAGATTGGACCCTGAGAGTTAGAGAGAATCGCCGATGAGCCAGAATCACGGTGTGTTCTTGAGTTCCACGGCCGTGGAATCTCAAGATCCACCCGTAATTTTCCCTAGTTTACGAACCTTGCTTTTACTTTAATCCAAAGTTAAAGATTTGCTTTAATCTAGTCTTGGCTTGCCCTTTTCTAGGTAGTAGTGAAGCCTCAACAACCTCTACTTCGATTTCGAGTGTCACAACCTTAATCGGTTTAGTTAGTCTTGATCCTTGGATTACAAGTTTGGATATTTGATATTAATTCTTGACTTTAGATCCTTTCTATACTGAAGCCTCAACAACCTTTATAGAGAGTGTCTTTAGTTAAGTCACATAAAGCCTTGGAACTTCACCGTACATTGCTTTGCATTAGTATACCTTTGCAACTCTTAATTCTGTCCTTATATCTTTAGTATATCTTGAATCGATTGCCACAGCTGGATTCCAGGATCTTTAGGATTATTGTTTTCCCAATATTTATAAAGCTTCGTACATTTACTTGCTTGACAATTCTATAATTGGATTTAACCCCCCAAATCCCTGTGTTCGATACTCTGGAATTCTTGCTTAACTACGTCGATCCGTACACTGCGGGTTTGCTTGCTTGATTCTAGTTTTATAAATTTAAAGCTTATTTGCACGCACGCTAAGTGGCGAACAAGTTTTTAGCGCCGTTGCCGGGGATTTGGTTTAGGCCGAATTCGGTTATCGGTTGTCAAGCTTGGGAGCTCTTCCCTTGTTATTTGATATCTTTTCGAGTGTATGCGCAGGTCTAGGAACAACGAAGACCTCTTACCTCTTGATCAAGAGCTTGAGAGAATTTTAAGGAGAAAGCTCAAGGAAAGAAGGATGGCTGAAGAAAGAGAACGTGATTACCAAACGGAGTTGGCTGAAAAAGATGCTCAACTCCAATGGAGTGAGAAGACTCGCAGGGAGGAAATGGATCGTCATCAAGCGAAAGTTGACGATCTAACGGATATGATATTTCAAGTGAGGATGGAATTGAGCGATATTAAGAGAAAGAAGAGCAGGAAATCCTCAAGGAGATCCTCAAGATCGGTTAGAACCCATTCATCCGGCGAGGATAGCGACTCTTCCATGCCACCATTAGAGAACATTGATCCGACGATCAATGTGAATCCATTTGTTCCACAGGCAGCTGCCAATCGACGTACCCCAGCTAGAGGTGCGAGAGTCGATCGTGTGGATGAGGAGCCAAGAACTCTTGGCCAAAGGATGGATCCAACGCAGCAACCACGCCGTTTAGGTGTGAACTTTGATGCTGATGATGCACAAGGGTTTAGCTTCAACCCGCAAGTTATTACCATTGTCCGCCAAAATCAATTTGGGGGAACAAGCGCTGAATCTCCACATCAACATCTACAAAATTTTGAGATCATGATGGAGACAATGAAGCCAAAGAATGCAACTACCAACACCTATAAACTCAAGCCTTTCTTCTTCTCCTTGAAGGGGAAAGCATTGTCTTGGTATCAAGCTCTCCCAAGTGGGAAGCTAGACACATGGGAGGATCTTTCTTCGGAATTCCTCACTAAGTTCTTTCCGCCATCCAAAACGGCGGAATTGAGAGGTAAGATTAATGCATTTTCTATGAGATCTAACGAAAGTTTGTTTCAATCTTGGGAAAGATTTCAGGATTTGCTATTGGATTGCCCACATCATGGCATATCCAAATTGGCGCTATTGGAGATATACTATAAGGGGCTGGATGTGGAGACACAATTCAAGCTCCAATCCCTTTCATGTGGTACATTCATGGACATAACGGAAGATGACGCTTGGGACTTCATTGAGAAGCAAGCGCGAGTCATTGAAAAGTATTCTCACCGGAAAGTAGAGGTGAATCAAGTGGAGCAAGGAGCAAAGCTATCACAAGCGGCTCAAACTCAAATCTTTTCTCTCAATACGGAGATTAAAGAGTTGAAGGAAGCCATCAAAACCAACTTTCCAAAGAAAAAGGGACAAGATGTAGGTTATTTGGGCAACAACAATAACCACAACGGGAATGAGAATACAAACCGCAACAACCGGAACAACAACCGGAACAATTGGAACAACAACAACAACAACCGGAACAACAATTGGAACAACAATAGGGGTTCAAACAACAACAATTGGCGTCCCAATCAACAAAATTCCGGTAATTCTTATTCCAATTCAAGAAATTCACTAACTTCACCTTCCTCTTCTTCCACTCCTTTGAAAAGCCAGGGGCAAACATCTAATGGTGGAAGTACTTCGGGGAAAGAGAAGCCCGATCCCATGTTGGAAACAATTTTGGGCAAGCTTCAAGGATTGGAGACTCGCATCATCAAGGTTGATGATCACATAACTAAGGTTGATAAAGCCCAAAAGGTTTTAGAAAACCAAATGTTTAGCCATGCGGAGGAAGTTCCTAGGAATCAAAGGAAACTTCCAGGAAAGACGGAGGACAACCCAAAAGGAAGGGTGATGGCAATCACAACTAGGAGCGGAGTAACCACTACCGACCCGCAGCCTAAGTTTGTAGAAGTCCCCGTTGAGAAGGAGAAAGAAAAGGGGAAGGAGAAGGAAGATGTCTACGTTCCTCCTCCAGCTTACAAACCTCCCCTACCATTCCCTCAATCTAGAGCAAGAGCGCGTCTAGACAAACAATTCGGTAAGTTTATTGAACTCATGAGCAAACTGCATATTAATATACCTTTCATTGATGCAATTGTAGGTATGCCAGCTTATGGAAAGTTCCTAAAGGAGATCCTCTCTAACAAAAGAAAGCTAGAGGATTTTGGAGAGGTTAAGATGAGTTTGGATTCATCGGATCTCATTAAAACCATGAAAGAGAAGATGCCCCCAAAGCTGAAGGATACGGGGTCATTTTGTATTCCCATAGGAGTGGGAGATGTCACATATGATGCATTATGTGATTTGGGAGCAAGCGTGAGCATCATTCCGCTTGCCCTATGCAGGAAGATCGGTTTAGGCGATCCTAAACCAGTAAAGATGACGTTGTACATGGCGGATCGATCCATAACTCGTCCCGTCGGTATAGTTGAAGACGTCCCGGTCAAGCTTGGTAAGTTCTATATTCCTATAGACTTTCTTGTGCTTGACATTCCTGTAGATAGTTCGGTCCCGATCATTCTCGGAAGACCGTTTCTTGCAACATCCGGCTGTATAGTCGATTGCAAGAATGCTAGACTCGCCTTTGACATAGGAGAAGAGAAGGTAGAGTTCGTCCTTTCCACTTTAGTGAAGGAACCAGCCTTCGATGAGGATATATTAAATATCCATGACGAAGAGCTATCTAGAGAGGAGGTAAGTTCTATTCTCTTCAAAGATCCCTTGCAAAAAGTTCTTTCTATGAGCATTATGGATATAGGGGAAGAAGAGGAGTGCAATGAGGCAATTGAAGCCTTAGAGACACAAAAAGAAGTTTATGAAGAAGAGTTCGAGAAACTCCACGATGAGGCAGAACACGTACGGATCCACGGTCAGACGGCCTATTCCACGGCCCTGGAATTTACCAACACAAGCGTGGAGCACTCCAGAGAGTTACACGGCCGTGGAGGAAACAGAAGCACCGTAATTACTTTCCACGCCCAAAATCAAGGCCGTGGAGAAGGCATGGGTGCCGTAATTTTGGGTGAATCCGAAGGAAATTGTGTTTCCTCCACAACTTCTCTTGATTCTTCTCCAACATCTTCTACTTCCTTAGAAACTTCTAAGGTACCATCGGATGTTCCTCAAGAGCCATTGGAGACTCCTATAGTGATGGAATTGAAACCACTTCCTACACATCTAAGGTACGCATTTCTAGGATCTAATTCTACCTTTCCGGTAATTGTTAGTTCAGATTTAAGCATAAATGAACATAGTAAGCTTATGGTTGTCCTTAAGAAACATAGGAAAGCCTTAGGATATACTATAGAGGATTTAGTAGGAATCAAACCTTCCCTATGCATGCATAAGATCTTAATGGAAGAGGACTTTAAAACTTCGCGACAACCTCAAAGGCGGTTAAATCCGACCATGAAGGAAATTCTTAAACTACTCGATGCAGGTATCATCTACCCTATCTCCGATAGCAAGTGGGTGAGTCCTGTACAAGTGGTTCCGAAATAAGGAGGAATGACGGTCATCACCAACAAAAACAATGAACTCATTCCTACACAAATCGTAACAGGATGGCGGATGTGTATAGACTACCGCAAGCTAAACAACGCGACGAGGAAGGATCACTTCCCACTACCCTTCATCGATCAAATGCTTGAAAGGTTAGCACAAAATTCACACTTTTGCTATCTTGACGGTTATAGTGGTTTCTTTCAGATTCCGATACACCCGGATGATCAAGAGAAGACCACATTCACGTGCCCGTGGGGTACGTTTGCCTATAGGAGGATGCCGTTCGGGCTTTGCAACGCCCCAACCACCTTTCAAAGGCGCATGATGGCCATCTTCTCGGAATATATAGAGGAAATCATGGAGGTTTTTATGGATGACTTCTCCGTATATGGTTCCTCTTTTGACAATTGTCTTTCTAACCTTGCTCTTGTGTTACAAAGGTGTGAAGACACTAACCTACTTCTTAATTGGGAGAAGTGTCAATTTATGGTGAAAGAAGGCATTGTATTAGGACACTTAATCTCTAGTAGAGGGATTGAGGTGGATAAAGCTAAGATAGAGACAATAGAAAAGCTTCCTCCCGAACTTCGGTGAAAGGGATAAGAAGTTTTCTAGGACATGCTGGATTCTATAGGCGTTTCATAAAGGATTTCTCTAAGATATCAAAGCCGCTAACTAATCTATTGATGAAGGATGCAGTTTTTGATTTCTCGCAGGAATGCTTAGATGCGTTTAACATGATTCGGGAAGCTTTAATCTCAGCCCCGATTATCCAACCTCCGGATTTGAATCTTCCCTTTGAGGTTATGTGTGATGCAAGTGACGTAGCTATAGGAGCTATTCTTGGGCAAAAGAAGGAAAGACGAACCCACGCTATCTACTACGCTAGCAAGACGCTAGATGAAGCGTAGATCAACTACGCCACTACCGAAAAGGAATTCTTAGCAATTGTATATGCAATTGACAAATTTCGCTCTTATCTTGTAGGTGCAAAGGTGATTGTATACACGGATCGTGCTGCGATCCGGTATCTACTTGCAAAGAAAGATGCGAAGCCAAGGCTAATTAGATGGATTCTTCTCCTACAAAATTCGATCTAGAGATCCGCGACAAGAAGGGTTCGGAAAATTCTGTTGCGGATCATTTGAGTCGTCTAACACATCTAGAGGACGACCATCTACCTATAGATGACTCCTTCCAGGACGAGCATTTACACATCATAGAGGAGTGCATCGATGTGATCGCCAAAGGTAACGAACTATGGTTTGCTGATTTTGTTAACTATTTGGTTTGCCAGGAATTACCGCCCGGATTATCCTACGCATAAAGAAAGAAGTTCTTTAAGGATGTTCGGGAATACTTTTGGAATGAACCTCTCCTCTTTAAGAGAGGTTCGGATGGCATTATTCGGCGATGTGTGCCGGAAGATGAGATGCAAAGTGTCATCCATCATTGTCATTCACTACCTTGTGGAGGACACGCTAGTTCAAACAAGACTAGCGCTAAGGTATTGCAATCTAGATTCTTTTGGCCTACTCTATTTAAAGATGTGCAAACCTTTGTTTCCTGCTGCGATGCTTGTCAAAGGACAGGAAATATATCTAGGAGGAATGAGATGCCTCTCAACAACATCCAAGAGGTGGAGATCTTTGACGTTTGGGGAGTAGACTTCATGGGACCTTTCCCATCATCTTGTGGAAACCAATACATACTTTTAGCGGTGGATTATGTTTCAAGATGGGTTGAAGCAATTGCCTCTCCCACCAATGATGCCATGGTAGTGGTTAAGTTCTTTAACAAGACCATCTTCCCACGATTTGGGACACCACGGACTATCATTAGTGATGGAGGTTCTCACTTCATTGCCCGACGCTTTGAAGCTCTTCTAGCTAAGTATAGGGTGACTCACAAGATCGCCACCCCCTATCATCTACAAACTAGTGGACAAGTGGAGATCTCAAACCGGGAGATCAAAGGAATCCTAGAGAAGACGGTTTCAAGGACAAGGAAGGATTGGTCTTTGAAGCTAGATGACGCATTGTGGGCGTACCGGACTGCATATAAGACTCCCATCGGAACTACACCATAAAACCTTGTGTATGGGAAGTCTTGTCACTTACCGGTAGAGTTGGAGCACAAGGCGTTTTGGACAATAAAGTGGTTGAACTTCAGCATGAAGGAAGCGGGAGAGAAGCGTCTCTTGGACCTCAATGAGCTTGAAGAACTTCGCTTGAACGCCTACGAAAACGCCAAGATCTATAAAGAAAGAGCGAAGCGTTGGCATGATAAGCATATCATCCCAAAGGACCTCAAAGAAGGAGATCAAGTTCTCCTCTTCAATTCAAGGCTTCGTCTCTTTCCAGGTAAGCTTAAATCTCGTTGGACTGGACCTTTTCTAATCAAACGTGTTTTTCCCCATGGTGCAGTTGAAGTATGGGGTGAAAAGGGCGGAAGCTTTAAGGTGAACGGTCAACGACTCAAGAAGTATACACCGGAACTCCAAGCTGAAGAGTTCGTACCCACCGCACTCGAGTAAGTGCGAATATGGTCTAGCTACGGACCTTAAACAAAACGCTTCTTGGGAGGCAACCCAAGGTATTGCATTAAATCTTTGTTTTTTATTCATAGATTAGAGTAGTATAGACGTTTTGTTTTGCTTTGCCTTCGATACCTTCCGGTATGTTCGTGTTTTTGGATGTAGGAACAGTGGAAAAGAAAGGGGAAGGAAAAGCTTGAAGAAAATTGACGAAACTTGGACTTTGAAACATTACAGAGAGTTCCACGGCCAAAACCACGGCCGTGACAGCTACAGTGACCGTAATTTTCAAAAGCCTGAGAAAAATCACCAAAACCACGGTTCCGTACATTTCCACGGCCGTGGAAACCCCCGATAGACCGTGATTTTCAAAAATTTTTACGGCCACAATAAAAACCACGTTTCTTCACAAAACACACAAAATAACCCAATTCCACGCCCAAATCGCCGAATTCCCTCCCCATCTCCCAATTCCTCGTTCGTTAATTGTTTTTAACGATTCTTTGGCCAAAATTGAAGCAATTTCCGTCACCTACAAGATCCAAGCAACGATTCGAGCGGCAATTCACCGGAGAAGACAGAATTCGGATTCCAAAATCAGAAAACCTAGGTTTTTCATTCTTTCTTTCTCTTTGTCGATTCGGCTTCGTTTTTGATAGAATTTTTAGGAGAACTGATTGGAATTGGACTGAAATTAGTCTAGGGCTGCTTGCTATTGAGTTTGGTGTGATTCCGCTGAGTTTTTTGAATTTTCGAGACGAATCACGGTCTTTGGGTAAACCACGGCCGTGGAACCTGAAGAACAGACCGTGGTTTCTAACAGAAATGGATCTCGTTAGGAGAATGTCCCAGAGAAATAAGAAAAGGAAAGGCAATACTTCTTCCTCTTCTAGAGCACCACCCGCTGAGCCCCCATCACCCCCATCATCACCATCACCACCTCCCCCTAGGATCCCTACGATTCATGAGGACCATCTCTATGCCTTAGAAAGGATAGAGAAAAGAGCTGTCATAGGACCTAGGTATCTACTACTTGAGGAGTTAGAGCCTTTGCATGTGGTAGGGGATCTCACATGGCTACTAGATAGAGCCGGATTGGTCGTCTTCTCCGCTATTTGGGAAGACGCATATGAGGAGATTACTAGGGAGTTCGTGGTCTCGTTTGAGCATAGCCACGTTGACAGGACCGTTTCTTTCCGGCTGATGGAGAGAAACTATGATTTTTCTATTAGAGAGTTTGGAGCCTTCTTTGGGTTCCATGAGACCTTCAATGGTCGATTCCCTAGTGGCGTGTACGCCAAGGATTTCTGGGAGGAGATAGCTATGGTATATGCCAAGGCTAGGTTGATCTATCACCTAGCCTTGAAGATTTCCCATAGAGTGCTTTCTGAGTGTCTCTTCCCTAGGACGGAGACACCTCAGAAGATTAAGACGGACGAGTTGTTTTTGCTCTACTGTATGCTGTACGGTAGGCCAGCTGATTGTGCCACCCTCTTAGCTTCTACTATGAGCAAGCTAAAGAACAAGAGGGCTGACAACATTGGATACGGTGGGATGGTCACCCACCTTGCTAGGCAGTTAGAGGTAGACTTCTCCGCGTGCACCCGCATTGCAGCTAGACCCCTAGGACTTTAGAGCCTCATGACGAGAGGCATTATCTTCCCTGCACATAGAGCTCCACCTACAGCTGCCATGCCTTGGGAGAGTAGGACAGGTAGAGGGATTGCATGGCTCCCTAAGTATTCCATTATGTCTGGACGCCATAACTGGAAGGAGACGTTCACTGCCATGCATGCGAACAGACTAGTAGCCCCTACTTACGTTCCACCACCACCAGTTGCAGAGGAGGAGGAGATGAGAGGTGACGAGTATGAGGGAGGAGGAGGAGATGAGAGGTGACGAGTATGAGGGAGGAGGAGGAGAGCATGACTTTGGTACTTTTCCAAATCAGCCGGATGCAGTTCCCGACCTTCCCAAACACTCTCCCCGTCCCGCTAGAGCTTCTGGCTCTTCCTCTCGCCGTGCTAGTGTGAGCGAGAGACCGACTTGGATGGCGGACCCTCCTACATGGTATAACACTCAGCCGGATTGGATGGGAGCTCCACCACCTTGGCATGCACAGCCACCATCTGCACCAGCACCGTCAGACGCACCGGCATGGTACAGCCAGCCGCCCGGATGGTATGAGCAGCTGCCAGAGTGGGCCACCGACCTTTCCATCAGGGTCGGAGCTTTGGAGATCCGTGTAGATGCTAGGGATGCACGAGCCGACGATCATGACCGCATGATGAGAGACATATACCGCCAGCAGTTTGGGCGGAACTATGATCCAGGCTTCTTCCCGTTTCCACCACCGCCTCCACCTCAATGATGACCATGGATGATCTACCACTTTAGCCGCTCCACCACCGTTTTGTGAGTTCTTTTTCTTTCTTTCTTTTCTTCTTTTTCTTTTTGAACATTAGGGACAATGTTTGTTCCAAGTATGGGGTGGGGTGTGACTAATCGTTTGTAATAACTCTTACTCACTTTGTTTGCTTTGATTGAGAACACCGTGCATGTTTTCTTCTATTGTTACACATTTCATTATTGCATTGCATGAAAAAGCTTTTGAAAAACCCATAAAAATTGAAAAATTTTGAAAATTTTGTGCTTCTAAGGATAGAGCTGACTTCTATGATAATCACTAATTGTGAATTGAGTTTTGATGACAATCGCATGCTTAAACAAATAGTGAATTGAAAAGAAATTGAATGAGTTGATTATTCCTCTTTTGCAAGTTTCATAATGTGAAGAACGTTACTTAAATCATATTGAGAAATCAAGGTTGAAATCACATGATAAGTTCTTATACTTCTTGTTGAAATGATTAAGGCAATTCGGTTTTCTTTCTTCTTTCTTTGATCATTTAGCCCCTCAATGAAATAATGGCCTCCCTTACCTATCCGGGAATTTGGAGGAGTTGATATTTGGCATGTTTGATGTGGGAGGGCCATGAAAGCAAAATTTTGCATTCAAAGAATTGAAAGAACTTATAGGTTTGGGGAAGTCAATCATGACTATGAGTAACTCGGCACCATTCACATAGCCGGTTTGTGTCTTGCCAAAGTTGGATTGAGCGATATTCCTAGCGGATTATGGTATGTGCATCAAGGGTTTGAGGCATCTCTCAAAATTGAGAAACACCAATCTCCTAGGCTTCGGTTTTTGTGCACCTCTGTCCATAACTCCAAAAGTAAAGTCGAAAAATGAATTGAAAAGAAGAGAGGGAAGCTCTAAGTGAAAAGTGTTGCGAAACCGCAAAAGAAAAAGAAAAGAGTTAGTTATCCACTTTCCCGGATTCATGCACCACATTCCTTAAAGTTTTCCCTTCCCTTTCCGCATTCTAGACCTTGTTTGAAAGTCCTTAAGATCAAGAGAAGGATATATGATTTGGTGATCTAAATTGAAGTTTCTTATGATTGATTTTGATAATGTTTGAAGGTTATGATGTTTACATCGTAGTTTGATCAATTCATGAATTTTCTTTACTCTTTACTCTTTGATTATGTATATGAGAGTCTTATGAACGAATAAAGCAAGATTTGAGAATGATCTATTGACTAGGAAGCACATTCATCTAAAAGAAGTTTTGCTTTTGAGAGTGTATCCATATTTCATCCTAACTTGAGTTTTAAAGCTTTTGAAAGACCTTGCTTGGGGACAAGCAAATGGCAAGTATGGGGTATTTTGTTAGCATGAAATATTGTGATATTCTAGGCACGTTTTCTAGATGTATTTCATCCATATTGGTATTCATTGATAAAACATTGAAGCAATTGTGAGTTAGTTTGTCTATATTGTCGATATAGAGGTCTACATAAGCTTTGTGTTGATTGTAGGCGAATAAGAGCTAAAACCGAACGGAATAAGAGAAAATGGAGATGGATTGAGCATATCCAAGGATTGAGGACACCACAAAGGAGCTAAGGAGGATGCTAGGATGAAGAATGGCACAAAACAAAAGGAATTACGAGCTACCTACGTTTCCACGCTCTAAAATACAGCCGTAATGAAGTCCACACTCTAAACCACGGCCGTGGAACTTCATCAACACAAGCGTGGAGCATTCCAGTAACTTACACGGCCGTGGAAGATATGAAGCACCGTAATCCAATTCCATGCTCTAAACCACGGGCGTGGAATCCTCTATGACCGTGATTTAGGCGATCTTGTAACGTACAAATTAAAGCCACGATCTTTTACATACGGGCCAGGGAGAGACATTTTATCTTCCCCTATAAAAAGACTGAAGGAAGGGGAATTCGGCATCACCGGTTACCTTCGCTTACGCCGCTTACACCTCCGCTTAGAACGCGCTTCAGCATCATCGCTTGGAGATTTGCTTCCGCTCATTGAGGGTAGTATTGGACATACGGAGATTACGTCTTTCATCCTTAGATTTGATTTAGAAGACGGATTGACATCCCATTCTTCGTTCTTATCAAGGATTGTGATTGTTTGTGTTATTCTAAGTCCGATATACATCATTGCTCTTGTTTGTGGATTTGAGATTGACTTAAAGTTTATTGAAGGTTTTCGAAGGTGTATATCTTTCATTCTTTTAAATCTTGAATTTGATATCATAATGACTGTTGTTGGCTAAAACCCTTTAGTAATTCTAAGGTGAAGGGTTGATAGTTGTGGCTTAGATGATGATAGATTGATCGTAAACAGATTGGACCCTGAGAGTTAGAGAGAATCGCCGATGAGCCAGAATCACGGTGTGTTCTTGAGTTCCACGGCCGTGGAATCTCAAGATCCACCCGTAATTTTCCCTAGTTTACGAACCTTGCTTTTACTTTAATCCAAAGTTAAAGATTTGCTTTAATCTAGTCTTGGCTTGCCCTTTTCTAGGTAGTAGTGAAGCCTCAACAACCTCTACTTCGATTTCGAGTGTCACAACCTTAATCGGTTTAGTTAGTCTTGATCCTTGGATTACAAGTTTGGGTATTTGATATTAATTCTTGACTTTAGATCCTTTCTATACTGAAGCCTCAACAACTTTTATAGAGAGTGTCTTTAGTTAAGTCACATAAAGCCTTGGAACTTCACCGTACATTGCTTTGCATTAGTATACCTTTGCAACTCTTAATTCTGTCCTTATATCTTTAGTATATCTTGAATCGATTGCCACAGCTGGATTCCTGGATCTTTAGGATTGTTGTTTTCCCAATATTTACAAAGCTTCGTACATTTACTTGCTTGACAATTCTATAATTGGATTTAACCCCCCAAATCCCTGTGTTCGATACTCTGGAATTCTTGCTTAACTACGTCGATCCGTACACTGCGGGTTCGCTTGCTTGATTCTAGTTTTATAAATTTAAAGCTTATTTGCACGCACGCTAAGTGCCGAACAAGGGTGCACTTCAATTCTGCAAAGTATGCCTCAAAGATCTCTTCGAAATTTGACAACAGTAGCAAAAAGCGGACGAAAAATCGGTCGATTTTTCTGAAGAACAGGTCGATTTTTCTTTTTAAAATCGACTCTTGGTTGCAACGTTCAAGAACTTTCTTTATTTTCTTTTTTTTGTATTGCGAGGTTTCAAAGGTCAAAGGCTGGCTTGTGTTTGGTTGATGGCATTTCTCTCTTCCCGAACTTACACAAATCAACGCACTTTAAACTCAAATAATCTCGCAAAGATGGCGAACAAGAAAAGACTAAACTTTTAGAGACTCAAAGAAGATTAAAAAAAAATCAAACATTTTAATAAACGTTCGGACTTCAGTCGATTAGCTCTGATACCACTTTGATGCGGGGATAATCCACAGTTCCCGATCTAGATTGAAAGTTCTCAACTAGGATAAAAATCGGGCTGTTCTATAGGATAAATCGGCCGATTTATACGAAGAACAAGTCGATTTTCTTGGAAACTCAAAAAAGGGATTAGTGAACGATATGGAAAGAAAAGAAGATGAATATGGAATAATAAATGGACAATATAGGAAGATAGGACTTTTATAAGACTTGCAAAGAACCTTGAACTCGATGGATCAAAACCCTTAACAAAGAATTACCTTTCACCCTTCCTTCTTTAACCTTACACAAGCCTTCTAAATAAGACAAGCACACAAGGAGGGCTACTTTGACTTTTAGCACCAAACTTTAACAAGATTAACACACACAAGAACAACCTACCAAAGATTCACAATTTTTCAACCAAAAACTCTCCTTTTTATTGAATAGGAATGATAAAATGCAAACCCCGTGAGCGAAGTCACAAGTATCTCACAATAATGTGGAAAATATAATCACAACTCAACTATATAACAATCTCCCCCGCTAAGGCTATTTATAAGGGAGACTAAACCCACTAAAACTAGGAAACACTAAAAAGATATGATATATAAAATATATCTTTTGAAAAATAATCTAGAAAAGATCATGGCCGGATCTTCTAGATACGTTGGAAAGGAGAAAATCGACTAAAGATAATCTGAAGAGATCGACCGATTTGCTTTACATTTGACTCGATTTTCCTGTAACAATTAATTGACCAATTTCCTTCATGTTGTGGATCGATTTCTTCATTTCAAACTCCCCTTGATCTTCCTCGATGATGTCTTCTCTTGGATCCTTCTAGCCCTTGACCTAGTGATGGATCCTTGTATGGAAAGTGTCGAAGATGGTCCCACATTATTGCCACATACATGGAGTTGGATCTTTCTAGTTGTACATTTGTGGCGGCACCGAAGCCGCTGGGTTTGCAGGAGATAATCAAATGACGTATACTCGTTCCCCGTGGTCTTGGCAAACCTTATGTTGTCACGTCATGGGAAACAAAGTTTCCTCAGGCATTATCTGGTCTTCACAGTTCTCCGTATATGATCATTAATACTGGCTAGCTGCTTGGTTCCCATACATGCAGGAGGACGCTACTAGAGAGGCAGCTGACCGAGATGATGATGGAGATGGCTATGGAGGAGCTGTGGCTATGGATACCAGTATTGATAACGGCGACCCTAGTATTTCCACTGTTGACCTTGACGATGAGGCCACGGAGGACAAGAGAGATGTAAGAGCCTTAGTCTTTCGGAGCCTTTAGTCCTTGTGAGCCTTGTTCGATCCTGGCAGCCATCCCTGCGGATCTAGTTAGCCGCCCCTGCGCCTCTGGAGGGCCGCCCTTGCGCCTGTTGTGGACCGCCCATGCGCCTGGAGTGAGCCGCCCCTGCGCCTCACTGGGTCAGCCTGGAGTTCCTTGCTTTCGTTGGTACATTCAGGGCATACCTTGTTGGTATGTTTCCTTCCTTCCTTTCATTTGGCATTGGCTTAGATGTTGGATAGGCTAGCTTGGTTAGGATGAGTTGTATGATAGAGATGTGCCTTAGGCACTTATGTTTATGTTGAGGATATGCCTTAGGCATTTGTGAGCATGTTATGATCTAGAGGTTTAGATTGAGGTTGTAGGTTGGTTATGGTTATGGAGACGAGTCTCCTAACCCTTGTAGTATGTGATGATGTGTGCCTTGCTATTGCAGGCGTTGATTACTTTCCCAAGGGGAAGCTGTGACGTGGTATTGGATACGAGTATTACAGGTAAGTTCATAGGACTTACTTAACGTTCACTTGTGGGTTTGTGTGATTATGATGGTTGTGTATGTTCATATGATTGTACATTTATAACCTAAACTGGACTAGGATGACCATTTATGATATTAAATGGCCCAAGTGTATTATAACGGGTCGTGACCACTTGCCTCCGCCTGCTGGTAAGATGAGGTGCCCTGAAGATGATCTCACAGCGGGGGACGAGTGATGATCACCCCCATGCAAAACCCCTGTGTTACGTTGGATGGGACGAGGTTCTTTAGGCTCCTCGTGTTACAAAATAAGTTTAATTAGTAATGGAATAACATAACTGAAAGATAATAAATGAATGTGTGTGGCATTGCATGTATGAGATGTGGATATATGTTTGTGTTATTACCTTCATGCTTATTCATTTTTTGTAGCTAACGGTGTATACCGTGTTGTAGATGATCTGCATGTAACACCCCGAATCCGCGGGACTCGGAGTGCCATATTAGGCTAAGATCTCACAGTGGAACCTGACCCTAACTTGACAACAAGTTCACTGGACCTTACATGGCACTAACATATATAAAACAAATCCATAAAACTGTGAAACTGTATAACCTAAGGTAAAGGACAACATAGCCGAGTTTGTAAAACAACGTCCTCACATGGGAGGTACAAAAGATCATCCTCACGCAGGAGGGAAACACAACAACCCCAAACCAACCACCTAATGTACGAGAGTCCTCTGCCTGTCACCCTGCCAGATCACTCCGCAGCGCCTAACCTGCAAACATCTACAACACGGTATGAAACTGTTAGCTAACCATACATATATGAGGTAATGCATAAGCACAAACACAATCATGAAAGATAAACACATCAGCATGATATCACACATTTACCCATTTTATCATCTTTATATAATAGACATTCACTCAATATGTATATATAAGTATATATGAAACTATGTGACACAAGGACCGATACATCCTCGCCTCTGAGCCTGCTAGCTAGCTGCACAAGTATTGATCACACAATCCGTGTACCCTATGGGAGTGGATTGTGCCCTTCCTGTAAAGTCAGTCTGGCCTGACATCAAAGAACCTCCCAGACTCCACGGCCCGATGAAAGGGAAAGATTATCACAACCACAGATACGGGGCTATCAATAAAAAATAGGTCGGTATGAACGACAATCTCATGCTATCATAGCAACATACAAAGCACACACCACTCATGCAAACACCCAATATAGGGATGATAGCTAAGTAAGTCCTACGGACTTACCTCAACCTCGTACACAACTCAAACACGATCAACCAGAACCAACCTCCAATCCCGAGAGAGGGGCACTGCCTAATAACAAGGCATAAAGATATATCAACTTCTATTCATCAAAGGGGTCACACCTAGACCCAAAGGATCCATAGGATCATCCACAACTTAAACCTCACAACCTATAATCCTCAAAAGCCGTACATAGCATATACCGATCATAACCTCATCAAAGCACAACCTCACACATCTAGAATGATCCTATAAACTCATACTAGGAAACGAGGGAACAAAGGCATCCTAAAGAAGGTCTAGAAGCAACACACAACTGCAGAACCAAGTGCAACACAAAGCTGGTACAGGTGGCCGCAGGGGCGGCTAGGCGATGGCGCAGGGGCGGCTCACTTCTGGCACTGAGGCGGTCCAGAGGTAGCGTAGGGGCGGCTGGTGTGCTGAGACACACCTTCAGCTCCTCCTTGCTTCTTCAATCGGTTTCTTCACTCCTCTTTTAGCCAGCATCCATACACACATATATACATACATATATACATCAAAAGAAGCCAATCAAGGCTGCCACAAGATCACTCTTGTGGATCCTAAGCTAAGGAGAAAGGAAAGAACATAGAAATGAAGAAAAGAAGAAAGAAAAAGGGGAAGCCATGGAAGCTTACCAAGCTGAGCTTAACTCAGAGAAGAACACATCCAAAACCTCAAGGCTGGCTATCAACATGCACAACAGCAACAACAGCAAGCAAAGCCATCAAGGATCTCTCACAAACTCAACCAAACTTAAGGAATATCAAGATGGTCCATGGGAGAAGAGAAGAAAGGATAAAGTGTGTAGGGAGAGAGAGAGATGGGGCTAAAGATAACTAACCCTCATCCGGAGGAGAAGAAGAAGATATAAAGGAAAGAAAGGTCAAAAGCAAAGCTCGGGTCAAAGAAGACGGCTGCAGCCCACCACAAACCGTAGGGGCGGCTGGCCTGGCCGTTGGGGCGGCTCACAAAACCGCAGGGCCGGCCAGCTAAGGGCGTAGGGGCGGCCCACTGCAGCTTCAACAAAGAAAAGCAGTTGCGTCTCAGTTGAAGCGAAGGTGCGGGATCTCTCGAAGACTAAGTCTCTTACATCTCACCCCACTAAAAACAAGCTTTGTCCCGAAACTTGCAAAATCCCAAAGTCTCTCGGACCCATAAGCCGAGGTATAACTCTCACTCTCTATGTCGGAGGTATCACATCTCCGTTCAACAAATCACATCCTATAACAATCTATAACCTCAAACATCAACATGGAGGAATTATCAACTCTAGAAAACAAGGCCATAATGCTACCCAAAGGCGTAGAGGAATCACATCTCTCGCCATAACACATCACAAGGCATAAAGAAAGCACATCTCCAGCCAAAACATATCACAGGTATAGAGGAAATACGTCTCTAGCTAAACCATAAATATATACAACGCATGGAGGAATCACATCTCCATTGAAACTATGTCGATTAAGGTAGCATGGAGAAAAGAACCATCTCCAGCTGAATCCTAATCACACTCAAATAGCATGGAGGAAAGAACCATCTCCATCCAAAAATATAAAACATACTCAGATAGCATGGAGGAAATAATCATCTCCAGCTATGACATACATCACGCTAGCACATCAGGATCTACTAAGATCATAAATCACATCACAACTAGCATGAAAACATATCAAGGCATATAAGCACATAAGCACAACATTCATCAATATAGCACTAAGGTCTACTCGCGCTCCCACAGATTGATCTGTCTTCACATAAACTCTGGATAGTTCCTCAGATACTATCCTCAGTCTCTTGTATGGCCTCTTCAGGTCCTCATCTCGACCACTATGTCCTCAATATGGAAATGTCTTTCGAAAGCAAGCATCTCATATCTCATTCTAAGAATGTAGTCGAATGCTCAACAAAGGTGGGGTTCGGCTCAACCACCAGATCACCATAACTCACAAGGTGTCTCAAACCTGGTATATACTCCCTCAATCGAGACACATGAAATATTGGGTGAACACCCTCAAATCCTTAGAGGAAGAGCTAAACATCATGCTGCCTTCACAATTTTGGTCAAGATCTCAAGTAAACGACATATCGGAAGCTCAGTTTCCATTTTATGCCAACACACCTGACATTTCACAGCGGAGATACTCTCAGCCGAACATGAACTCTCACTTGAACCTTAGAGGTCGACGCCTCTTGTCCGCATATGATATCTGACGACTCTGTACAACCAGCATTCTTCTTCTAATCAACATTACTTGAACTATAAAATCCTGAATCTGATTAGGGTTATTCCACTAATACTGCTAGGTCACTTCTAGCATAAATATATACGGCATCTATGTCTATATAATGCCTCATAAGGGCCATTCCAAAAGATGCACGTCAGTCATACTAAACTCATTAATGGGAGGTAATCTAACCATCCATGCTTCCAATCCAAAAGACAAGCTTATACTATATACTCAAGGGTCTAGATGGTCCTTTGTGACTGACCATCTGTCAAGGGTGAAGCGTAGTCATGAGGTATAGACTTGTCCCCAAAGTAGTCTAAATCTGCTATCAAAATCTCGAGGTAAACCGATAATCACGATCAGAGATGATCGTCCTCGCTAAACCATAAAGTTTCACTATCTGCTTAGTGTACTCCCCCACTAGTCCATTCTCTGGCCACGTCTTTCTGATAGGAATGAAACGTGCCAGTTTCATTAATTTGTCACCAACAATCCACATAACATCCAAAAATCCTACTAGCCTCAATCCCGTCACAAAGTCCATAGAGATGTTCTCCTACTTCCACTAATGCAGTGGTAGTGGAGAGAGCTTATCTCTAGGTCGGTAATGATCTATCTGGACCTGCTGACAGGTCTCACACTGTATCACAAATCTAATTGCATCAGTTTCAATCTTCTCCATCAATATAATCGTCTCACCTCGTGGTACATCTTACTCGTACCTGGTTGTACCGAGTAAGGTGTACAATGAGTGTACTATAAGATTCTCTGTCTCCACTCTACATCAGCGGGTACACAAATGCGGTCATGACGCTTCATCACTCCATCTGCTCCAATGGAGAACTGTGGTGCCTCATTACGAAACATCTTCTCTTCCAGCTTCAATAAGGTCGGGCAGGTCCCCTGCTTCTGTTGGACCTCATCCAACAGACCAGGTAGAACCTCTAAGGCATAGTTGGGTATCCTCATCAAGGAACTAATTATCCAACTCTAGCTAAGTCAGATCTCTTTAAAGCTGAGGCTGAACTGTCAGCCTTGCAATTGTGTCCTCTTGAGGCGTCGTTCCGTTAAAGTTGTCAGTGACAACGTTCAACTTCTCTGAATGATATGAAATCTCTAGGTTAAAGTCTTGATCCACTCGAGCCCTTAACGCTAGTGGTTAGTCAACTCCCACGGTGTAAAACGTACTTCAGACTCCTATGGTCTGTGGAAACCTGACATGAATATTATGTAGGTACTATCTTCAAATCTCCAAGACTTGAAGTACCATTGTTACTTTAGATCATGCGTCAAGTAGTTCTTCTCATACGTCTTCAGCTGTAGACACATATGTCAATAACTCTACTCCATTGTAGTAACACACGTCTCAAACTTAACATGGATGTATCACCATAAATCATGGAATCCCTAAAATCTTCTGGCTATGACAACATGGAAGCAGAGGTCAAGTGCCTCTTCAATTCTTCAAAGCTCTGGTATACTTCTTGACAACGCAATTCTAGTGATTTTCTTCAGAACATTCGTAAGTAGATACACATTCACATAAAATCCTTCCTCAAAGCATTGGTAGTAATCGGCTAGGACGTGAAAACTACGCATTCCCTTAATGTTCATCTGTATCTTCCATGTTACAACATACTCAATCCTTGCTAGATTAACCATGATCCCACTGGCGGAGACAACATGGCCTAAGAAGGCTACCTCTGGCATCTCAACTTGCATTTAGAGAGCGTAGCATACATCCCTCCATCTCTTGAAATCTGCAGAACTGTCCTCAGATGATCGGTCTGCTCCTCTCTGCTGTGAGATTATATCGAAATTTCATCAATGAAGACCATCACAAACAGGTTACAAAAGTCAATGAAAATGCTAGTCATTAACTCTCTAAAGACTGTTAAGGTATTCGTCAGCCCAAATAGCATCACTACAACTCCTAGTGTCCATAATGGGTATGAAAGGCTATCCTATACACATCCTGCTCTCTCACCCTCAATTGGTGATATCTTGAGCGTAAGGGAATCCCGAGAACACAATTGCTTCTTGAAACTAACTCATCAGGTTGTCAATTGTTACGTCTAGGAATAGATGTGCAAAAAGCGTTAAATTTATAACTCGTTATATTTCTCCTAACTCCTAGCGAACCCGCAGTGTACGGGACGTTTTGTAGTAGGGATAGTATTCCGAGGTCGAACACAAAGACTGAGGTGAGATTGAATCGATTAGTGACTAAGGATAGTGTTGATCTAGGCTAAGAAAGAGAAAGAAACAAATAAATAAAAATCTCAATATTTTTGGTTTGGTTTTGTGTGGTGATCAATCAAGAATCACAACGATATAAGAATGCAAAACAAACTAACAATCTAGCAAATCAAATAAACAAGCAAGCTAAACACGAGATATGAGATCAAAGAGAGAAGAGAGGATTCTAGGGGTTGGAAATTCCGGTTATGGCATAGGACTCAAGCTATCTAATCATTCCTTGGATTAACTATGGTATATTGGGAGTGAGTGTTCCTAGATTGGGATCAATCACCGGGTAGGTCTCATGGTCCGCTAGTCTGTTCCTAAGGTCCAATCACCGGGTAAGTCTCAAAGAGCCTAAGGATAGGAATTCTACACAAACCGGATGGTTATCTAGGGATCTAACCTCTCCTTACCGGGTAAGTCTCGGGAAGGAAAATCCTAGGCAACTATCCTAGTACACTCAGCCCAATAGCGGCTTATGAGGCTCACTACTACCTAGAGTTCGTCATCTTCGGTATCTAAGAGCAAGAATCACCGGGTAGGTCTCTTCTAACACTTAGTTGCTAATACTAGGTCACCCTTGATACGCCCCCGGATGGCATCGCCATCCGTGTTTCCGGCTAGAAGGACCCGCACATTTTGAAGACCGTTATTATTATTCGGCTATTTAATAATAAGTCTTTTTGTATTCTGAACTTTAATTCCGGAACTTAATTCCGTGAATTAAATTCCGACCTTTCATATTTTAGGCTTTTCATATTCGGAACTTAATTCCGACTTTAAATTCCGTCATTTATGTTAAGACTCTTTGTATGGCCTCCATCCACTATATAAGGATGGCTTGGCTCATTTGTAAAAGATATGTCTAAGTTGAATACTAAGTATTGAGAAGGAAAACCCTTTTACTTAGTTTAGGCATCATCTTCTTCTCCCACCCTCTTAGAGTTATTGCTTGGATCTAGTCTTTGATCCAAGCCTCCACATTCGAGGATCCTTTTGAAGGATTAACCAAATGCTTCCGCCATCCAAATTCTAAGTTTGATCCAACTCAAACAATCAAGAAGAAGTAGTTGAAGTTTCTCCTCGATCTAGATCGCTCGTATTTCTATCATTGGTATCAGAGCTCGGGATCGAGGTCAAGTTCTTTACTAAAGTTCTTGATTGTTCTTCACAAAAAAATTTTTCTCTTCAACTGTTCTTCGGCGTTTTTCAAAGATCTTCAACTGTTCTTCGGTGTTCTTCGAAGATCTTCATCCGTTCTTCAGTGTTCTTCATCATTCATCATGTTCTATGATGATTCTGATTCTTATGATGAGGATGAAGAATGGTTACCTCCTCCACCGAAGGCCAAGCAAACCAGCCGGAGGTACCAACGGAGAGAATACTTTAAGGAGGAGCTCTGATACCAATGATAGAATAAGGGGGGATCTAGATCGAGGAGAAACTTCAACTACTCCTTCTTGATTGTTTGAATCGGATCAAACTTAGAATTTGGATGGCGGAAGCATTTGGTTGAACCTTCAAAAGGATCCTCGAATGTGGAGGCTTGGATCAAAGACTAGATCCAAGCAAGAACTCTAAGAGGGTGGGAGAAGAAGGTGATGCCTAAACTAAGTAAGAGGGTTTTCCTTCTCAATACTTAGTATTCAACTTAGACATATCTTTTACAAATGAGCCAAGCCATCCTTATATAGTGGATGGAGGCCATACAAAGAGTCTTAACATAAATGACGGAATTTAAAGTCGGAATTAAGTTCCGAATATGAAAAGCCTAAAATATGAAAGGTCGGAATTTAATTCACGGAATTAAGTTCCGGAATTAAAGTTCAGAATACAAAAAGACTTATTATTAAATAGCCGAATAATAATAACGGTCTTCAAAATGTGCGGGTCCTTCTAGCCGGAAACACGGATGGAGATGCCATCCGGGGGCGTATCACCAAGAAGGTGATACTTTCTAATGTTATGTCATGAAGGAAAGAGATAGTTCCACGATGGAGGATATTCCAATGATTATGAGCTTATAGACATGTTACTGAACAGTCTAATTTGCCGCCTCAGCGGAGTGTTCACATTGTTATCGAGTTGAAGTATGTTACGAGACTGATTGAGAAGGCCCATATCATATGGTGCCTGTTGAGATACTGTAACTGACGAGTTGTAGAGTTGGCTGAGACGGGCTTCCTTCGCCCTAGTATATTCAATGTCACGTATTGATGATAACACGATTTATGACTTAGGTTTAGGCACTCATTTAGATAGATTTTCCGCTCATTCATGCATGGTTTAGCACTAGTTCACGACGTTTGCACTCAATTCATGTATTTTGTCGAGATAGACGTCTACACGGACTTTTGCATGCTTTGTAGGTATTTTGGGAGATTTAGGAGCTTAATCGATACACTCGAGGATCGTTCCTCAAGATGACACACCTTCGGACTCATTGGAATGCAAGCTAGGGGCTAAGGAGGACTCATGGGACCTTGTTGGTGCATGCCATGAACCAAATCGTGACTTATACATCCAAAACAAGTTGAGGCACCAAAACCACGGCCACTGGGACTTCCACGGGCATGGTTTTGGCCGTGATTTTTGCCAGACGGTTGTGACAGCTGTCCCACGATCTTCATGTCCGACTCTTGCAAATTTGTAGGATAAATTGGTGGTCCCGCAAGGCTGTTAGGGGATCCACATCCACTCTCACTACCATTCTCTCCTACACTCTCAACAAAAAAGGATTCTCTCATTGGGAAGATTGGATTGGAGCTACTCTTGGAGGAGAAGAAAAGTTCCATTGGAGAAGAAAAGAAGAACACACCATTATTAGTGTTTGATAGATTTTAGAGTGAAGATTTTCGGAATCGTTTTCTAGGGTTGTAAGAATCGATTAAACCTTCTTTTGAAGGGTTTAAGTCTTTCTTAAACTCATATTCAGCTTAGTTTTCTTTGTTCAACTTGTTTATCTCTTTCTCTTCATTATCTTGCAAATGGAAGCCATGATTTTATGCTTGATGACTTTGATTGTGATGATGTATGTTGTAGCTAAATAGATGCGATTCTAGGGTAAGGAAAGGATGGTTATGGCTTGGACTATGATAGAATAGACTTAAATGTATGCTTGGATGATTTGCTTGATTGAACCTAGTCACTGTTAGAAACCACGGTTTGTTCTAGACAAACCACGGCCGTGGTTCTTGATGAACTCCCCGTGATTTTGATTAACTTGCTTGTAACGATAAACCCAAGTGTTAGGTTGTTAGATTGTTGAAATCCTAAGTGTTTGTTGAGCTAAATCTATCCTAGGGTTGATACGCCCCCGGATGGCATCGCCATCCGTGTTTCCGGCTAGAAGGACCCGCACATTTTGAAGACCGTTATTATTATTCGGCTATTTAATAATAAGTCTTTTTGTATTCTGAACTTTAATTCCGGAACTTAATTCCGTGAATTAAATTCCGACCTTTCATATTTTAGGCTTTTCATATTCGGAACTTAATTCCGACTTTAAATTCCGTCATTTATGTTAAGACTCTTTGTATGGCCTCCATCCACTATATAAGGATGGCTTGGCTCATTTGTAAAAGATATGTCTAAGTTGAATACTAAGTATTGAGAAGGAAAACCCTCTTACTTAGTTTAGGCATCACCTTCTTCTCCCACCCTCTTAGAGTTCTTGCTTGGATCTAGTCTTTGATCCAAGCCTCCACATTCGAGGATCCTTTTGAAGGATCAACCAAATGCTTCCGCCATCCAAATTCTAAGTTTGATCCGATTCAAACAATCAAGAAGGAGTAGTTGAAGTTTCTCCTCGATCTAGATCCCCCCTTATTCTATCATTGGTATCAGAGCTCGGGATCGAGGTCAAGTTCTTTACTAAAGTTCTTGATTGTTCTTCACAAAAAATTTTTTCTCTTCAACTGTTCTTCGGCGTTTTTCGAAGATCTTCAACTGTTCTTCGGTGTTCTTCGAAGATCTTCATCCGTTCTTCAGTGTTCTTCATCATTCATCATGTTCTATGATGATTCTGATTCTTATGATGAGGATGATGAATGGTTACCTCCTCCACCGAAGGCCAAGCAAACCAGCCGGAGGTACCAACGGAGAGAATACTTTAAGGAGGAGGTGTGGTTGCCTCCTCCGGACCCACCAAGGCCCCACCGACGGCGTCCTAGTCTCCAAGAGGAGTGGTTGCCTCCTCCAAATCCACCAAGGCCTAAAGAGAGCATTCATGGGTATCCACATGAACACCGACAACGTGTTGCCGTCTTAGCCAAAGAGAATGTCGCTCTAAAGCATGAGATAGAAGCTTTGAAGGCACAAATGGTTTCTCTCATGACGGCCGCCCAACAAGAACAACCGTTGTGTGATGTTCCATTAGAAGAAGCAAAGGAAGAAATCATGATTCCCGAGGTATCCCCGATCATTCCAATTCATCTTGTCAATCCGTTATGTGGAGAATATTTTGAAGATGACAAAGATGAGATCATCATCAAGGGTGAAGAAGCCATCAACCATGACAATGACACATTTATGTTGTTGGACTACAAATTCGAGCCGGTTGACCCGAGGTTTGATTTTGTTTTGTCTCATGA